>CM026552.1:36084680-36786111 GCA_015143295.1 Tetracentron sinense | reverse complement strand
GTTGGGCTGTGGGCCAAGTGATCTGCAATCGCCTGCCCCTTGATTGACTTTTGAGTCATGTATGTAATGTCGAATTCAGACAACATCATAAGCCATCGGGCAGTCCTTCCGGTAGTGGCTGGCTTTTCCAGTAGATATTTGAGTGGGTCCATTCGGGAGATCAGGATTACCGGGTAGGAAAGCAGATAGTGCCGAAGACGCTGAGTAGCCCAAACCATTGCCAGACATGTTTTCTCCAGCAGGCTATACCTTTCTTCGTACTCTAGTAAACGCTTACTGATGTAGTAAATGGCCTGTTCTGTTCTGCCTGTCTCGTCATGCTGTGCCAAGACGCACCCCATGGAGGTTTCTTGTACTGAGATATAGAGTAGTAGGGGTCGTCCCGGCGTAGGAGGCACAAGTACTGGAGGGTTGAGAAGATACTGCTTTATCCTGTCAAAGGCTTCTTGGCATTCAACTGTCCAAACTGTCGGTGTATTCTTCCGAAGAAGCTTGAATATCGGTTCGCAGATCGGAGTGAGCTGAGAAATAAATCGACTGATGTACTGAATTCGGCCCAGGAAACCACGGATCTCCTTTTCAGTTTGGGGTGCTGGCATCTCGATGATGGCTCTGGCTTTAGCTGGATCGACCTCAATGCCTCTTTTACTGACTATGAAGCCGAGGAGCTTTCCTGATGAGGCTCCAAAGACACATTTGGCTGGGTTCAGTCTTAGGCCGAATTCTCTGAGTCTGTCACAGAGTCTTTTTAGATCTTCAGGGTGTTGCCTGGCAGTAGGTGATTTGACGATCATGTCATCTACATAAATTTCAGCTATCTTGTGGATCATGTCATGGAAAAGTGCCGTCATGGCCCTCTGATAGGTTGCCCCTGCGTTCTTGAGTCCGAATGGCATGACCTTGTAGCAGAACGTGCCCCAAGGTGTGATGAAGGAAGTTTTCTCCATATCTTCTTCTGCCATTCTGATTTGGTTATACCCAGAGAAACCATCCATGAATGAGAGCATCTCGTGCCTTGCAGTATTGTCGACTAGGATATCAATGTGCGGGAGAGGAAAGTTGTCCTTAGGGCTAGCCTTATTCAGATTCCGATAGTCGATGCACATCCGGACTTTTCCATCCTTTTTGGGTACTGGTACGATGTTTGCCAACCATTCTGGATAGTTTGCTACTGCCAAGAAGCCTGCATTGATCTGCTTTTCTACCTCTTCTTTGACTTTTTGTGACCATTCGGGCCTCATCCGTCTCAGTTTCTGCTTAACCGGTCTGACATCCGGGTTCAGGGGCAGTCTGTGTACCACCAACGCTGGGTCTAGGCCAGGCATGTCTGCATATGACCAGGCAAAGACATCACTATAACTTTTCAGGAAGCAGATCATATCTGTTCTTTGCTGTGGGCTCATAGTTGTGCCAATCTGAATCAGCTGAGGGTTGTCTTCGGAACCCAAGTTTACTGTCTCGGTATCCTCGATGTTCGACTGTAGTAGCCCTTCACTGCGTTCTAGCAGGTCCAAAATCTCCTGAGGCGGTACCTCATCCTGTTCTGTTTCCTGCTCTGAGTCATACTCAACTTCTGAAAGCTCAAGGAGGGTTTGAGGGGTAGCCTTGTCGGAGGCGATTTCCTGGCAAATCATTAAGCTTAGTTTAGCATGCTTATGTTTTTGTGTTTTGTTGGCTTCAGGACACTAGGCCTTCCAAGGGAAGAGTCCGTGTGATTTCGTCATTAGCCGAATGCAAATGTTTTTGAAAAACATGTTTTTGAGTCAAAACTCCAGATTTTCATTAAAAAAAGTGGGCTGTTTACAAAATTGACTCAACAAAATAAAAAAGAGGCCTACAGTTGGCCGACATTTTGGATTTTTGCAACGGGAGCAAAGAGAGATAGATTAAGGAGAAGAGGGGAATGATACTGCATCACTGCTTGTTCTGACCAACCTTCCCTGCACTGTGCTTTCCCTGGCCCTGTGCGGCCTCGATGGTGAGAGCCTCAGTCCACCAACGGATTAGTGGCTGGCGACTGGATGATGCTTCTGTGCTGTTGGAGATGGTGCACACCTGTTCTCCCGCTGAATATTCTGCTTCTGCTTCTGCATCTTCAACAGTCAGCTCTTCAAACATCCGGGCGACGCTGAATACCTCCGGTTCGGGAATCCCTGAAGATTCGGTGCCGGGTTGAGGGTTAGGGATATTGATGGCTGGTGCAAGAGGGGTTTCTAGGTTGGTTTCAAAGATTCCGACGGGGAAAGTTATGGAAATGTGGGGTCGGGGTTCAGGTTTTGCCGATTGTCTACTTTTCTTTGTCAGCTTGTTGAGATAGTCCTCGTACTTGGGCTTGTATCCCAATCCAAACGGAGGTGTGTAACGTGGAGGCACATATCTCTTCTTCATGCCCTGGTTCTTAACACCCAGGCCTAGACCCGGCTGGTAATTCATCTTTGCCATCATTTTGATAAAAGGAGATATTGTTTGTTTGTTCTGCTGTTCCACTTGGGCGATAGAGCTGACCTGCTCAAACTGATAGGTCATGAAAGCTGTACCTTGCCCTAGCTCCTGGATGTCCCCGAAGGAACTTGCCAACTCTTCAGATGGAATGACGACTAGTTGGTCGTCCTGTATGAACTTGATTCTTTGGTGCAGAGAGGAGGGGATGGCACCGGCCGAATGAATCCACGGCCTCCCTAGGAGTAAGGTGAATGAGGCAGGTACATTCACAACTTGGACATTTGTCAAGAACTGAGCCGGTCCAACCCTGATGGTCAGGTCAATATCACCCAAGTTCTGCCTGGTGGTATTATCAAAAGCCCTTATAGTCATAGGTCTCTTCTTAACTTGGCTGGTACTCAAACCCAGGCTTTGCAAGGTGGAGAGTGTACAAACATTTAGGCCGGAGCCATTGTCGATCAGTACCGAAGATAATGTCCTGTCCATACACTGAACTGTAATATATAGGGCTCGAGTATGATCTCTGTCTCCATCCGGTATCTCCTCTTCAGTAAAGGAGATGATTCGTGATTCTAGCACTTGCCCCACCATCTGCCCCAGTTTCTCAGGCGAGATGTCTGGTGTTACATGAGCGTTATTAAATACCCGGAGGAGTTGCTTTCTGTGATGCTCTGAAGTCAAGAGAAGGCCCAAGATAGAGATTTGTGCCTGAGTTTTGCCCAACTGCTGGGTAATATTGAATTCTTCTGCTTTTTCTAATATTTTTAGTAGGAGAGCCGAATCTGCTGTTTCCTTTTCTGGTTCTGCTACCCTTGCTTTTTCTTTACCCTTTTCTTTCACTGGCTCAATCGCCGGAGGTTGATACACCCGGCCGGATCGGGTGAGGTTGGCTATGTACTCACTTTCCAGGATGAGAGATTGAGGGGCAGGTACATGATTAAGGTTGAAAGGCTGGGAAGGGATGTAAGGGATTTTGACTGGTCCAGAGGATGTTGAGGCCTTGGCTGAAGCGGTGGGCCAACTGGCAGGACAGGGAATTGTGTAAACAATTTGCTCTTTCTCTGATTCCAGAGCGGGGAGTTGTATTGGGGTCTGGATGGCCTGAACATTAGATTGTGGCAGAGGGATTATAACTGGGGGTCGGTACGAGGGCCTGATGATGCCATCATCGACTGCGGGTGCGCTGAGTCTAGGTTGCCCTGCCCCGGGCTCTTCCCATTCAATAAAGTTAACTTGGTTGTTATGTGGGGGCAGTGGCACCTGGTCGATACTGATGTTGCTGGGAGCTAGTTCGACCTTACCTGTATCCAGGAGATCCTGGATAGCGCACTTCAGACCAATGCAGTAATCGGTTGCATGGCCCGGGCCTCTATGAAAGGCGCAGTGTTGGTTGACATCGTAATTCTTGTTCCTCTTGTCTGGTGGTAAAAGAGGGGTAGGGCCTCTTAGTTCGAGAAGGCCCTGCTTGGTTAGGAAGTCCAAAAGCTGACTGAGTGTGTAATGGAGAGGAGTAAAGGTCCTGGGGGGACGGGTTTGCCCCTGGTTCTGTTTAGCCGGCCGGGTGTTTCCAGGTACTGGCTGTTGCTGAGCGGCCGGAGCTGGTAATCTGATTGGCGTTACGGGAGCCACCAAGTTAACATTTTCTTTTCTTTTCTGGTCTCTGTGACTGTTGTTTCTGCTGGTTGAAGCTGCTGTCGCTTTGAGGGGAGCAAGCCCTAGGCTGGAATGAATGGCTCCACTCTGTATTGCTGCCTCAATACGGGCACCTGTTTTAACTATTGTGCCAAAGTCTACAACCGGTAGAGTGACCATTAGTGTAGAGTAGGGCTGCTTCAGCATGCCCAAAAATATGTTTGCCAGCTCTTCCTTGGGGATAGGGGTGATGACTTTTGCTGCCATTTCTCTCCACCGGGTGGCATATTCTAGGAACGACTCATTATTCCGCTGGTACATCTGTTCCAATTGGCTTCGCTGAGGCCGAAGCTCCTGATTAAAAGAGTATTGCTCTACAAAGGCATCCATGGCGTCCTGCCATGTCTTGATTCTCTGTTTATCGATCGACATCCACCAGGCAAGGGCTGCCCCCTTCAGACTTTTCTGGAAATACTGTATGAGCAAAGGCTGATTCTTGTTATATGGGAGCATGTCCCCCAGGTACATCTGCAAATGTTGCTTGGGACAGCCCGAGCCGTCATATTTATCGAAGTCAGGTACCTTGAATCCGGGGGGAATAACATCTCCAGAGGAGAAAGTCAGGTCCTCCAATGATAGGGTGGGATTGGCAGATGCCTCTCTCATTCTTCTCATTTCCTCTTTCATCTGTTTTATCTCTTCATGTTGGTCCTTGAGGGACGGTGTAGGGTCGGAAGACGATGGCCTGTCCTGATTGACATGTGATGCCTTAGGCTGCTCGTCATACTGGTCATACTCCTCTCCTCCTCCGCCTGTCGTGGGTGTAAGGTTGGGAATAATGATAGGGGTAGGCTGCTCTGGGTGAGGCTGATCGGGGGCTTCATTGGTAGGGTTTCGGTTAGAAGGTTCATCGGTTCGGGCACCAATAAGAATATTCAGGGACTCCAGAACTCGGTCCAACTTGTTCTGCATAGCTACAATATCCCGGTCATGCGACTGTACCAGTTCCTCGATCCTCTGTTGATGGTCTGATGGTTCTGTCATTGCTTCTGAGCTGCTTTCTATCGGGCCAGTGTAGGGTACAATCTCCGTGACTGGTATTTCTGTGAGGACTGCTTCTGCGACCTTTGCGAGAATCGCAGTTAGAGAACGAGTCATGGGTCGGCTCATGCAGACTGAAAAAATGCAACGACTAAACATGAATATGCATGAGGGAGAGAAATGATGCTAAAAAAAGGATTTTTCATTGATTACAGTGATTGAGTGAGTGTGATATAGGACTGACTCAATAAAACAAAAAGGACTCAACCCTAGACAGGCCCATCGGGGATGGCAAAGTCAAGCGGTCGGGGCACGCCGTCACAGTCCATGACCTGTTGTTGGAGGGATATAATTTCGACCTCCATACGCTCGATTGTCTCCGAGGCATTGTACATATGGGATCCGTACTGTCGGATCCGACTGGTCATCTCCTCCTTCGCACTATCAAGCTGTTCCTGATGGAAGTGCAACTGGGCCCGAAGGACGGAGTTCTCTCTGATATCACCCCTGTGTCTCTTCCGCAAGGATCGGACTGTATGCTCGAGGTGGTCAACCTGCTCCTGCATGGCTATGAGTTCGCGATTCTGCTCCGCTTCCTGCTGCCTGAATGCGCGCTGGGCTCGTCTAAGCTGTTTTTCTCTCTCCTGGATCTGTAGCTGCCTTTCCAAGAAGAAGTCTGTCCAGGGAACCGCCATGTCAGCTATGGGTATGGTTCCTCGAGATGGGGCTGCAACTGGTGTAGGCAGTTCCCTAGGCGCTGGCATGCCGGGTGGAAGGTCAGGATTTTCTACCCATATACGGTATGCAGAATCAGTTGGTGGTCCAGTTGTGACCACAAAATCTGGTCATTTGTCCCTTCTGGAGCTTCGCCAATCTGCTTGGAATCGGCGGGTGAAGCATTCAGATTGCACTGTGAAATTGATGAAATCATTCTCCAGGTCGTCTATTACTGGTATGCGCTGAGGGAGTCCAAACTGGCGGAGGACTCGAAGTGGTACATAGGCTGCAGAGCCGGTGAGTCCTGCTAGGACCATACATCGTCTTCCTGCTATGACGACGCGTGGTAGTTGTCTGCGAACCAGCCACACACATTCCCATGTGATCTGCTTCTCTGTCAAGTCTTGAAGAAGCCGGTAGAGAGTCTTAACATCCGAAGTCACGATCTCGCCCTGATTTTGTGAAATCTTCCTGGGCAGGCTGTATGCATCTCGAGGTACGTCGGGTACCGGTAAGATGGTGGGCAGGTGTGAGACCATCCACAGATGTAAAAGTGGTGCACTGGCGTGGAAGACGCCCTTTCTGCGTCCTGCTGCAAGGTTGAGAGCCCTGAGTAACTCTGCAAGAATGACTGGGACAACCGTCTTTGATTCCCGCATGTCGTCGATTATCCCTATCAATACTGAGTCGGCGAAGGCGCGACTTTTCGGGAGCACCAGTTGTGACATGATGATCAGTGTGAAGGCATTGAGACCAGGGATCTCAGTTTCTAGGGAGTCAGGGTCCCACTTGGGCCGGTACAATTTCTCAAGAAATTCAATAGGCACCCTGTCGTAAGTGCCGCTAGGATCGTACTGCAAGGAGGCAGGCCTGATTCATAAGAATCGTGAGAGATCTGCCTGAAAGTTTGCCTTGTAGCGCGGTACTATGGCATCACCTTCCATGTTTAAGCCGAGAATGCGTTGTATCTCCTCCAGTGTTGGACACAACTCGTTCTTACCGAAACGGAATACCATATAAGTAGGGTTCCAACACTGGACGGCGGCATTAATGAGGCGCCAATCTGTCTTAACCATGGACAGGTCTAGGGTGTTACCCAATCTGTAGTACTGGGCCCAAGTGAGACGCTGATCCCGACTCAGTGCCTCAATCTTCTCACGGAGGGCCGGATCACATGCCCCCTGGGAGGTCAGGTGCATGGGTCTAGGAGGCTGACCATTTGGCGGAACAATCCCTGACGGACCTGCCATCTACCCTGGACAAATATACAGACTCTGTGTAAGTGTACGGTGTATGAAATGCAAATGATGCAATTTTTTTTATTTTTTATTTTCATTAGGGTGTGACATGACACATGTATCCTGATAGGGCAATTGGACAGGGGTCCGGTATGCTTTACCCGGGTTGTAGGGAACCAGGGGCCTATAAGGACAAGGCGGGGGATAGGTCTAAATGAAGACCTATACGCCGAAGATTTGAACCATATGTGCTATGTCCAGAGATGGGGTAGGATGTGTTTTATTACAAACACAAATTTGGCTCATCACATGCCCCTGGGTGAGTGCTTATCCGGGTAGGATATATCCGGGTAATCAACCCTGATTGGGACAGGTATAGGGTGCAAGCAGGTTAGGGTTTAGAGTATCCCTCCAGGTGGGGCTGCTTGTAGACTATACCCTAGCCTAAGCTATATGCATGCATGTTGGGGTAATGCAGGGTGTTCCTAAAGGATGGGGGGATCACTTAACACCGTATATGCGACTCCCTGGTATAGAACATACCTGGGACGATTGGTGTAAGCGGGAGCGTTCAGAATCCTTCCCTGAGAGTAGTCACCCAGCAGGAGTAATTCCGCGGACCTCCAAGACTGTTAAGCCCCTGTCACTGTGGATAGTCATCCAACAGCCGTGAGCGTAATAAGCCTGTCTAATGGGTATTGGGTTGTTACACTAGTATGCTATGCATGAAATGCACTATACAAGAAACATCCCAAAAAGTATAAGGAATCAACACTTAATTAAATACTTAGGTATTTTAATAAATTTTGAGATCATTTGGCTAAAATTTAAGTTTCGGCTTGAACTTTCTCCCCAGCAGAGTCGCCAGAGTTGTGAGCATGGGATCTTCCTACCCACTTTCACAATTATATGTTTTGACTTGAGTCACCACCTATTCATTCTTAGGGATAGGTCCCGGGTATTTGTTTGTTTGGATAAGGCAAATGGTCTAATCAGAGTTAGGGTAAGTGGTTCGATTAAGCCCTGAGGAAGGTGTTAGGCACCTCAAGACCCCCGTTTTATAACGGTTACCTACTCCCTAAACTTAAGCCAATTATAATCTCAAAGTTTAATTAGAATGTCTAAAGTTTTTAAGTGAGTGCTAATCCAAGAAAAATAGAAAGCTAGATGGCTAAGGTCGAACTCGAGTTGGGTTGCCTACGTACTCACATGGTGAGATCAGACCGAGCGTAGTTCTGGCACATGAGCCCGTGCCGAGGCTAGGGGGAAGTGTGTGTGTGCATAGGGTGGTCAAAGGGTCTAGCCTAGAAGGCTATGGTTACCTAGGGTTTGGGTTTAGGACTACCTAGGGTTAAGCTTAGGGTTAACTAGGGTCTTAACTAGGGTTTAGTCCTATGGTTAAGGGTTTACCTAGGGTTTGGAACTAGGGTTGGGTAATAAAATTAGGTAATTGGGTTTGATTGAGTTGTCTAGGTATAAGTTTGGTCAAATGGGCTTGGGCCTTGGGTATACCTAGGGCTTACTAAGGTTAGGCTAGGGCTACCTAGGGTTTGGGTTTAGGACTACCTAGGGTTAAGCTTAGGGTTAACTAGGGTCTTAACTAGGGTTTAGTCCTATGGTTAAGGGTTTACCTAGGGTTTGGAACTAGGGTTGATCTAGAGTTTGGACCATAGCTAAATTAATTAACCACGGTTAAGGGGGTGTAAAAAATAGGGTGCTGACATTAACCACAACCCACTCAAACATAGCCATAAATCTCAAGTTGGAGCCACGTTGGTTTGGAATGAGCGAGAGAGTGTGTACGGGATTTGCAGTTTGGAAGATATATATACAAAGAGATAGAGGAGTCGTGTCGTTTGAGTTGCAGCGTTTCATCTAACGTTTGTTGGAATTTGGCACATTAAAAGATGTTTGGGTTGGACGTTTCATCCATTATTTGTCGGATTTAATTAGCACATTAAATTGCAATAAGCGTACATCTCTCTCGTAACTGCTATCCACAAATTTCATAACGTTGGTAAAATCCATAACGTTGCTCTCATATTTTGAGATGTTTGAGAGAGGGATTTGAAGGGATAGAGATAAAAAAATTGTCAAATGTATGGTTGAAATTTTCTCAATAAAGAGACGGATTTGCTCATTAAAGAGGGGGTTTTAGTGAGTAATTGGGGAAATTAATGAGGGGTGAGTGATTAATGAGAGAGGTTATTAAGAGAAATTTTTTAAAATTTAGAAACATGTGTAAAGAGGAGATTGTGGGTCCCACCAATTGATTTTAATTTGATGATGTGGCCTCACAAATAAAGAGGAGTCCTATGTGGTATCAAGGCAAATGATTAGGTGGCATCCATAGAAAGGCACTAACTGTGTTTTAGTATAGAAGATAGATTAATGCTCCGTTTGTTTTGATGTAAAATAGGGAAAAACAAATTAAATTCATGAAAAATATCAATTGTCCTATAGAAAATACACACAAAAAATGACCATTTTCGTGGAATTATCTTGTTTTCCTCTATTTTACATCAAAACAAACGGAGCATAAATTTAAATATTTTAATTGATATTTATCCGTCCAAAATTTAGGAAAATAAATTTTTTATGAAAATTGAATATATTTTATAAAAAAGTATTATTTTATTTTAAAAATAAATATATAAGTTTCAATAATTTTACAAAATTTTGATAAAAATGTCAAAATATTTTGGAATTCTAATAAAATAAAATAACTATTTAAAAACAAAATTTCCAAATTTTGGAATTCTGAAATTTTAACTTTCGATATGAGGCTTTTACTAAAATGACTATTATACCCATGACAAATCTCATAACCTTACAAAGTCCCTTTAACTGCTCTAGAACAATGGTTAATAGGGATGGCAACGGATAGGGTTAATCGGGTAACCCGCCTCCCCCTGCTCTTATTGGGACGGGTTTGAGGAACTCTTAAACGGTGTATGGGCGGGTTTGGGAATAAAATATTAAACCCAAGTCGGGTTTGGGCCAAGGATGGGTTTAAGCCACCCCGCCCATTGATATTGTGAAATCATTATTTTAACCTTAATTTATATATCTTTACTATTATAATGGGAGAGGCAGACTACGCTTGAATTTTCCAAAATTTCTGAACTACCCTTATATAAAACAAAACTTTAATTTAATATTTTACTTTAATTCCCAAACTACCCTTATCTATCTATTTAAAGAATAGACCCCGAGTTCAATCGCACCCACGGGGTTAACATGTGTCCCTTTTAACTATTATTAACTGTGGTTAACTCCTTCCCCTTGCTCTCACGTGCATCGCAAGTGCCACCCACTACTTACTTATAATATGAAATATAATCCCAACCTATTCCCTCTAGTGCTTAATGGGGATGGGACGGGGATGAGTTTAAGAAGTGGTTTGAAAAATCGAAATCAGCCTGCCCCGTCCCGAGTTTGGGATGAGTTTTCCATTAGGGGTGGGGTAGGGTTGGGGGCACCCGGCCCAAACCCGGCCCGTTGTCATCCCTAATGGTTAATAAGTTGTAATTCCTATGGTTAATTTTTAAATTTTTTTTTTTTCTAAAACCAAGGTTAGATGCTTTAACCTTAAGAGTTATTGAATTCTAACCATAGTTAAGAGTTAAAAGTGAACACATTAATTTTTTTAAAAAAAATTCTAAAAACCAAAGTTAGATGCATTAGTGAATCTTAATCATAGTTAAAAGGAGTTAAAATTAGACATTAATTTTTTTCTAAAAACAAAGGTTAGCTGCTTTAACCTTAAGGGTTAGTGAATCTTAGCCCCAATCAAAGGGAGTTAAAAGAGGACACCCTAATTTTTTTCTTCTAAAAATCAAGGTTAAATGCTTTAACTCTAAGGGTTAGTGAATCTTAACCACAATTAAAGGGAGTTAGGGGGCACGTTAGTTTTTAAATATTTTTTTCTAAAAACCATGGTTGGATGTTTTAACCTTAAGGTTAGTGAATCTTAACCACATTTAAAGGAAGTTAAAAAGGGACACACTAATTGTTTTTCTAAAAATCAAGGTTAGATGTTTTAACCCTAAGGGTTAGTGAATCTTAGCCATAGTTAAAGGAAGTTAAAAGGTCCGTTATTTAAAAAAAAAATCCTAATAAATGCTCTAGCCCTAAGGATTAGTGAATCTTAACCATCGTTAAAGAGAGTTAAATGATGGCCAATTTTTTTTTCTAAAAATCAAGGTTAGGTGCTCTAATCCTAAGGATTAGTGAATCTTAACCAGAGTTAAAAGGGACACGTTACTTTTTAAACAAAAATCTAATAGATGCTTTAATCCTAATGGTTAGTGAATCTTAACCACAGTTACAGAGAGTTAAAAGAGATGCTCAATTTTTTTTCCTAAAAATCAAGATTAGATGCTTTAACTCAAAGGATCAATGAATCTTAACCACAGTTAAAGGAAGTTAAAAGGTGACAAGTTACTTTTTATTTTATTTTCCTAAAAACTAAGTTAGATGCTTTAACCCTAAGGGTTAATGAGTCTTAACAATAGTTAAGAGTTAAAAGGAGACAAATTAACCACAAGAGTTAAAACTTATTACCATGATTTAAGAGCAGTTAAAGTGACTTTATGAGGTTATGAAATCTGCTAAGGGCATAATAATTATTTTAGTATCAGTTTCAAACAAAAACGGCAGTAAGGTTTGAGGATGTTTATCTAATTATTACAAAACCATGGGTTAATTTGCAAAAGGTTTATACATAATGTATTTACAAACTAAGGAAGAACCTAACAGCTGTTATACAAAACCGCTTTTGATATTTTAACATAATAATCAAAGTTAGATTCTTAACCTTAGGAGTGAGTGCATGTTAACTACAATTGATGTGTGGTAAAAAATGTGACATTGGACTATATAATCTAATGGAGCTGTAAGTTAAGTATTTGTATTTTCCTTCCGGAAAAAAGACACGTTGAATTTAGGGGTTGGAATGAAACCGGATTTCCCACTGGGATTTCAAACCTTGAAGTGGACACTTTTAATGCTGCAAACTCATTAGTTTATCAAAATGTCAAACCTTGAAGTGGGAACTTTTTGGCCCATTGGTAAGTGCATCCCTTCCGTAAGGAAGTGGTTCCGGGTTCCATTCTCGTCAGGGTATGCGTCTTCCACCCTTCCAGCTAACTTGAGCAGATATTAACCCTCTAATTGGGGTTACAGCCTAACCATATTACCATTACAAAAAAAACAGTAAAAAGTGGGCACTTTTTCAATTAAAAAAAAAAGTGGGCACTTTTAAAGCTGCAATCTCATTAGTAAATCAAAAGGGTATCATTTGCTGGGCCTCGGATTGTCTCTGGTGAAGCCAGAAAGGGCTCTCGGGATTCCATACATTGTGCGACAGCTGGCATAAAAATGGGAAGAAGTCATTTATTTTCTCCCCATTTGATATCTCTCCTCCTTATTCTCACACATTTATCGTCACATGTCTATTTATGTGTGTAGAAGTCAAAATCATGGCGCCATGATTTCGACTTCTCCACCACTTGTCCTCTATTCCATGGAACCCCGAGACAGCCATTTTTGACTTCGCCAGAGACAAGCCAAGGCCCATTTGCTGTCATGAGGAATGAGGAAATTGTTAGTTTCATCGGGAAGTATAACTGGTATTGCTTCTCTAGCAACATGTTATAAGTGTTTTGCCTTGGCTGCTTAGAGGGAAAGTTCTTGAGTCTTGGCGATTAGTGGTATGCTTTATTAATCTTACTTTTTTAGCATTAATGTTTTGATAATCTTACTTTAATTTGGTGCTTTTGGAAGCTGCTCAATTTTGGCTCTGACATTATTTACCCTAAGACGGATGAGACTCTACAAGGAGCTTTAAGTTGGGTATGAGTGTATTTTCAGGCACTATTTAAAGTTTTCTATTAGAGCATCTCCAGCTGTCCTCTATAACTCTAAATATAGAGTATTAGGGGTGCACATGGGTATGGCTCAAACCATGAACAGGACCGAACCGATAACCATGATCCGATTTGGTACGGTTTTTTTAAAGGCATAGTTTGGTTCTGGGTCCTATTTTACTTAAACTGATTTTCTGCAGTTCGGTCCTAATTTGTTCCAATTTGAAACCGAACCGAACTGAACCGAGAACCGAATCGAACTTAGAACTGAATGTGAAACCGCGAGCATAACCGAACTAAGAACCGAATGTGGAACTGCGAACCGAATTGAACTAAGAACCGAATGTGGAGCCGAGAACTGAAAACCGTATGAGAACCGAACCAAACCAGTTTTGGGTCCTATAATTTTTTTATTTTTTTTTGGAACCTAACCCTAATATCCCTTCCGCCTCCACCTTCCTCTCTTTGTTTCAATTCAATTTGTTTTAATTGGTGATTATTTTTGTTCATTGATGAGATTTGAGTTTTTATTTTAGTACATTGAGAATGTGAACTATTAGATTTATCGACATTAGGAGCAGATTATAAACTCGTGGGTAGAACCGAACCGAACCAAGGCTCTACGGTTCGATCCTGGGTTGATTTTTTTCCAAACCGAGGCTCTACTGTTCGGTTCTAGGTTGGTATTTTTAGAACCGAGGTTCATCAGTTCAGTCCCAAAAATTCTCAGAACCGAACCATGTGCACCCCTATAAAGTATTGGCTGGAAAAGAGCACTCCAACCGTACTCCATATTTAGAGTTGGTCCTCTATATTGCTACAGAGGATGAGAGAGAAAATAGAGGATGACATCTAACACTATTCATCCCCCTTACAATGTCATTTGTGTCCTTTATTTGTCTCTCAATCTTTTTCAAAATGCCAATCATATCATTTTAATTTATTTTAATAATTATCATTTTATATTGAAATTATTTTTATATATTTTTAATAATTGTTTAATTTTTAAATTTAATTCATCAATAAAAGATGCAAAAAAAAAGGAGCCAAATCCTCTACGGTATCACCCCTTGAGGTCACCACGTGTCCCTTTTGATACCCCTTAACCGTGGTTAAGATTCATCCACCCATCCTGGGTTTCTTTTTTTTAATTTTTTCGTTTTTTTAAAAATTAAAAAACTATTTTTAATATTAAAAAAAATCTAGGATGTTCATTTTGTACAATGAATTATTTATTTTTAATCATTAGTGGTAATTTTATGGGCCAATTATTTAGTTTTGGAGACAAAAGTGGTGAATTATTAAGTTTGATAGGAAAAATGGGAAAGAAAACATATGAAAACTATTTTTTAAAAATAATAAATGAATTGGTTATAGAGTATGAATAGTGATTTAGAGTTCCACTAGGACCACACCATTGGAACAAATAACTTTAAAGTGGGGCCATCTCTTCTATATTTTGAGGAGATGCTGAAATAGAGGAGAGATATAGAGTATTGCGTTGGAGATGCTCTTACAGCGGCTGAGTGATGATAAGAGAGGATTGCTATTCTTAGAGAAGAGGAGACTTAAAAATGATACTAGCCGGTAGGAAGCTAAATTTTGCCAATCTCATATGGTCTCGTTGATCTTTTGATCACAAAAAAAATCAATTTGGGTGGTTGATTTTTGTCCAAATTTTGTAATATTGAAAATGAAGAGTTTTTTTTTGTAAAAAAAGCTTTCCTTTTACTCTTGATGTTTCCCTGTTGATCTTTTTAAGATTATAGAGGAGGACACCAACTCGTGAAACAATCCCCACAAATTTACATTTGAGGTTGCCAGGATTATGTTTTTGATAAACGTGGGTATCTTGGGCCAAACTCAAACTAATCTTACATGATGATGCATAGGTAAATCTCTAATTCATACATCCAATATTGTAAGGAGCCCAGAATCGACCTCCAGGTTTATCCTTCAACCACTGAGCTACACCCGAGCATTTTTTGTAGTAAAAAAAACAAAGTAGAAATACTAGTTTTGTACTCAAACCCCACATTTCTCCAAAAACAGAGAAAAAGAATAATGCAACGAACAAAGTAGAAATACTAGTTTTGTACTCAAACCCCACATTTCTCCCAAAAACAGAGAAAAAGAATAATGCACAGGCATATTCCTTGGGCAATTATGGGATGATCAACCTCCCTTATAGATTAGTGACACGTGTCATAATGAGCACATAGATCCATTAGGCAGCATTCAAAAGGGGTGTTGAAATTGTCTTTGGTTTGGTCTCATGGTTAATGGTTGATGGCTGAGAACTAAGAAGGTAGGTGGGGGGTATCTGTTTATATATGCGTAGCACGTGACCAACACATAAGGAGGAGGGGTTGTTTGGTCGTAGCCGACTAGCCGTAGGGTCAAGGGTGTGATTTGAGGAGTTTGAAAGGGTGCTTTGTTATGTATTTTTAATTTCCTTGGATTCACTGGTTTCCTGCTTTGATTATTCGTATGTCCACGTGAATCACGTGTCATTTTTGGTCAAATGTAATACAATAACAAGCCCATCAATTGAACGGTCTTGATTAAAGGAACTGCTGCGATCGGAAGGCAAGCCACAAACCTTGTTTCATTACCACAAAATAACAACCCTATGTCTCTCACACATGGTAGTATCCTCCCACATTCTACTTCCCATATTGAGGCTAATTATGTCATTTTATACTCTTAATCATTTTGAGCCCTGCCCAGCTTTTTTCTTGGCATCCCCAATTTTATTTATTTATTTATATTGAAATATTGAGGAATGCTTACAACACGCGTAAAATATAAGCCAAGTGTCCTGCATGACACGTCCAAGTTAGAAGTTGAAGGCATAAAGAAGCAACTTTTTGAAGTGTCATATAGGGACACTTCTTGATGTGTCTGTTACGACAAATTAAATGAGCGTGACCCTAGAATTCCTCTTGAAATATTGCATCTACACGATCTTTGCTTAGTATATAAACTCCAGTTTTCGTATCCTCTGGAGGTCTCGCCAACTGCGAGGAAAAAAAACTTTGTCTTTGTATTGCACATCTGGAGACATCGATCTCTTCTATAAATCTCTCATTTTCTCTTTCGAAATCGACATGATCTTCTGTAACTCGCATCATCTTCTCCGTCACCCCTTTTTGTAAAATCTCTGAAATTCCATTTCTTCGACTCGGTTTCTTCGGATCCATCGAGCGTTTTCTTGCACTATATAAAGGTGAGATTTTTCTGCACAATTTCTCTATTAAATTCTTGTTTCTCTGCATTGTTTCTTCGTCTCTATATTTTTGCCTTCTGGGTTCTTCATTTCCTGTTTGTTAATGTATGATTCTTTCTTTTCTTATTTAGATTTCGTTTGAAAATTTAATTACAATTGGGGAAAAAACAGTGCGGGAAATTTTGTTTTGAACTTATATGCATGGTGGGCTTTCGTGTTTCAGCACTTACTTTTTTTTTTCTTCTTCTTTTTTAGTGTGTATTTTTTCTAATCTTTTGTCTTGTTTTGAGTTATGGAGACAGAGTTCAAATTGGATTTGATTTGAGTTTCTGATGGGGGAAAACATGTGGTGAGCTTGCTGTGATATGACCAATTGGTGTCTCATATGTGTGTACAATTTTTTTGGTCGTTGTCTTTCGTTCTGTATAATCTGAAAGGGGTTTAAATTTTAGTGACTAGTTAGTTCGTATAAGGCATAAAATCCATATACAGTAGGTGCTTTGGGTTTATTTAAATGGAGAATACTTATTCCTCTAATTTTTTGCTCTTCTTCTTCCCTGCACAAGGTTTATGGATATCTATCTATCATTTCATGAATTAGATTTTATATGTATATTCTGCCCTCTAACTTTCCCCTTTAAAGGAACTGAAGTATGTTTACTGAATATTTATGAGGGAAACTATTTTAATGCTTTATTTTGTTGTGAAATGGAAAGAACCCACAAATGTAATATGTTCTTTACATAACTTCTATTGAGATTTGATGGGTTATCTTCGATTTTCAGTATGGCTGCTGCCACATTTCACCAAGCCATTGGGACCATTCAGGCCAATGGATGTTGCAATGCCTCTGATTCTCAGAAGGGATTTGGGAGTTTTTCGCTGAGATTGGGTTCAAAGGGTTTTGGAATTGACTTAAAAATGTTGAGAAGAGGAAGTTGTAGCTCTAGCGGGTGGAAATTGGGTGTAATTAAAGCCTCAACTTCTCATACTTATGTGGTGGATCCGGTTTTATCTCCCTCAAACAACACCAATGACTCTCGGAAGAAATCAAGTAAGCCCCTGTTAGTGAATTGCATATCTTAAACTGTAGACAAAATAAGTTGTTTCTTCCTGAGCATATTATATCTGGGGTTTGAGTTATATATGTTAAAGAAGGGAATGATATTATCTTCGGACATCACCAAAGTTGGTTCTAATTGAAGTCAGAACTTCTAATGTTTCTCCTTATATTCTTGGTTTCCCTTGGATAGTGCTGTGGCTCCTTTTGTGATGTCTCCTAATTGTTGTTTCCATCCACTTTTTCAATCAGAGGAAGCGGCTTTGATCTTGATTCGTCATGGCGAGTCTTTATGGAATATGAAGAATCTGTTCACAGGTTGTGTTGATGTGCCATTAAGCAAGAAGGGTGTGGAAGAGGCAATTGAAGCTGGTAAGAGAATTAGCAACATACCTGTCGACATGATCTACACGTCCGCATTGATTCGTGCACAGATGACCGCTATGCTTGCCATGACCCAGCACCGTCGCAAAAAGGTATCTCTTCCTATATTTTGCATTTCCATATTACAAAAACTAAATTTTAGATAGCTGCGAACCATATCCATTTTTATCTAGCATATAAAAGCTTTGAGCTGCTCCATCCACTTGTCTTGTGCATTAGTTTCAAAATGTTGAGACCATTGCTTTAAAAGATATTGAGGCTTACCCCTTAGGGCAATGGTGAGGGCATGCTCACATCAAGCATAAGAGAAGGCCTAAAATACTACTTATTTAGCTTACTATATTTTTTTCTGTAGTATATCACCGTTCTTCTTCATCATTCCACTTGTGTTTTCATATTGAGGAATGTTTTGTTGAAGACATTCACATGTCCAACCTGCTAATCGCGTTGTAGAACCCATCATTGGGAGGTTGGAACCCACTGTGTGCAGGCTTAGAACCAGAGAGATTGACCTCATCAGATGATCCTAAGCATCGAATATCTTCATCTTCCCTAGAACCTTACTGTAATTTTTTTAAAACTATATAGAAGATGTCAGCTTGCTTAGCCACTAGTGAGTTTTGATCCCTTAGACTTGGGTTCGAAACCCATCTTCATCCGCTACTTGGTTATGAAATATTCTTGGTCCAGGGGGCGTGGGCATAGTTACAAAGTTCTACGATTTTTTCGTCTTTCAAATCTGCTAAGTGCGGCCTCTGACGGGTCCTAATCCTCTAGACGCATGTCATATGTACAACACATATCAGAGGGATGTCAGACAACTGGACTTTCTGATTTGAGCATTTCATATATATATATATATATATATATATATTATACCTGTAATTCTTAATGCTTTCTTTCCAGAATGACACTCATACTTCACGTTTTTATGCTCATGGTTCAAAACCTTCTTCAAGAAAGGAGTTATATATATGTGTATTAATCCCGAATCACATTGTGTAGGTGCCAATCATAATACACAATGAGAGTGAACAAGCCAAAGCGTGGAGTCAAGTTTTCAGCGAAGACACGAAGAAGCAGTCTATTCCAGTTATTGCATCTTGGCAATTGAATGAAAGAATGTAACTACTTATCTGTTTATGGGTTACTCTTTCACTCTCTTGTTAGCCCCACGATACACTTCATATCATAAATGGATATAAACTGCTCTTCCCTACAGGTACGGGGAATTACAGGGTCTCAATAAACAGGAAACAGCGGATAGATATGGAAAGGAGCAAGTCCATGAGTGGCGTCGTAGTTATGACATTCCTCCACCCAATGGAGAGAGCCTGGAAATGTGTGCCCAAAGAGCTGTTGCTTATTTCAAAGAACAAGTAAGCATATTTATGAGGCCATAATATCTCATTCTCTATTGTTATGTTAAAGGTACTTCAATATGATGCTTTTATACTAGGATAACATCGGTAGGAGGTTTGGAAGATGCTCTATGATGTTCACGTATATAAGTTCTTAAGGGTTCGAGATATCATTATATTGTTAATTGGGATCTAACTGCTGAAAAGGATTACATTGCAGATTGAACCCCAACTTCTATCTGGGAAGCATGTGTTGATCACTGCCCATGGGAACTCACTGAGGTCCATTATTATGTATCTTGACAAATTAACTTCTCAGGAGGTAACAACCTATTTTTATTGAAGTGTTTACCATTTCTTGGCTGACTTTCTGGTTGTTTATAACAGAAATAACGCTGTCTTTTTACACAGGTTATTACCTTAGAACTATCAACTGGGATACCTATGCTTTACATACTTAAAGAGGGAAAGTTCATCAGGAGGGGAAGTCCAGCAGGACCTACAGAGGCTGGTGTTTATGCTTATACTAGGGTGAGTAACTTCTGTCCTGTATTATTTTTGATCTGTTCTAAGTCTTATATGTTGTCTGACTTCAATTTTCTTAAACCCAAATGGTCATGAGCCTGGCATAGAAATATGCAGTTGAACAGAATTTCTGGAGTTTCTCCCATAATCTCTCAAAATTAGGGGTGGCAATGGGCCGGGTATGGGCTTGACACATTTACAAAGGCCTTGAAGCCTTAACTCGGCCCGATTGCCACCCCCACTCAAAATATCATCGAAGCAGTTGGAAATTTCTCTTTTTGTGACTGTCTTCAAGAAAAAGAAAAGATAATGCTTCTGAGACCGTCCAAGGTACAGACCACTTTGAGACCGTGCATGATGCACGGGATTTAAAAAAAAACACGGATTTCAATAAAAAAATTGAATCTTGGGCATACATGCATGGTCTTGGGGTGGTCTATACCCTGGACAGTCTCAGAAGCATTTTACCCAAAAGAAAAACATTGATGTTTGGACCTACTAGCCTTTTAGAACACCTCAATATACAAGATTATGTTTGACTGAGAAAAAAAGAAAGAAAAACATTGATGTTTAGACCTACTAGCCTTGTAGAACACCTCAATATACAAAATTATGCTACCCTTGGATTTCTTACTGTAGGGGCAATTGAGCCAGGAAAGAAATATTGGCTAGACACCTTAGACAGAGTCATAGAATTTGGTCTATTGCACCTCCTGTTAAAATACTGCTTTATAAAGATGTCTCTATTGCTCCCAGAACCCAATTAACCAATAATGCTAAGTGGCTTGCATTATGTTTGAGTTTATTTAATACAATTTACATAGAGATCAGTAGCATGGGACAAAATGAAATTGAGAGTACTCTGGGATTACCTGCTTAGTGCTTCATAATCCTTTAGTTTCATCTGTGTGCTTATTCATCTCATCCTAGATGTCCTTCCATCATTTGAGGTTTACCTATTTCTGTTACTAATTATATCCTTTGTTGAAGCTTTGAAGCCCTCTTCCAGTGTCTTAGTATTTTTGGAGAATTATTGAACTGCTAACATAACTTGGTTATGATTCATGGATTCTAAGTTGAATTCTTCTATCCCATTATTATCCAATCTAGAATTATCTTTTTATTCTGTTCTTATCTAACAAATGTAACAATACTTGTAAAGTATCTGTTTTTGAAGTTCTTATTACTGAGAGCTCATGTAATTCTATTTTGAGAAAATCTAAGGTACCCATCAGATGGGAAGTTTATGAATGAATTGTAGTCCATATTGCACACATGGGCCTCTCAGAAAGTCCCACTAGGAGATGTCTTGTGCCAAAAATTCTCCTGCATGGTAAACCCTAATTATCAGTTGTACAGAGCTTTTTTCTTGATCATTTGACATAAGATCAAACTTATTCAGTTGGATGGTTCTCTGTTTTAACCTTGAGGTCACAGGTTACATCCACACAAGAAATAAATAAGGGATTACCAACTGCAATATATCCATTTCTTTTTGTATTTGACTTAAAGTTTCTACTTATCTATTTATCCTGAATAAAAAATGATCAACACTTATGCTACTTGCTACTGTTTTTCTCAATGCAGAGTTTGGCTCTTTACAGGCAAAAGTTAGATGAAATGTTGCACTAATATTGTTTCGAAAAGAAGAGGTAAGCTCTATACTTGGCTTGATCTTCTGCTTCTAACATGCAATCTGCTCACTTATGTCTTAATGGTTTTGCAGGGGCATACATTTGGTGTCCAATCTATAAAGTACTTTTATGGAAACAATTTCCTTACAACATATGGGTACAGTTTCTGAAGCTGGATGGTGCTCTATATGGGTCGATCAAGCCGAGTTGTTTTGGTGTGCTTGGCCACATGTTTTTCTGTCGCGAGGGGAGTAGATTGGCTAATTGAGTTGTGATATTGAACCTTCAATTCTGTTATAGATGGAGACTGAAATAAGAGAAAATAGTAATTGCATTGTGGAGTTCTGATCTTGCTTATGTTATCCTACTTAATGAATTCAAATCGCATAAAGAAGTAATGCTTATCTTCTGTTTTTTGGGTAATGGTATTAAGACACAACACACACACATAGGCCAACCACACACCTGGACCCAACTCATCTCACATAAATATTATCTGATCCTTTTTTGGTTTTTTGGGTGTAGTTATTATTTGATCCTTCAACGTGACAAGATTATGCAAAAAAAAAGAAAAAAAAAGACAGATTCATTATAAAATCCACACAACTCCTCTAGTCTTATGTTTTCATTTATATTTGAGTATTTCATCTACTAATTTTTTATTACAATATATTAGAATAAAGAGAGCTCAACAAATTAAATGATTCTGATGTAGAAATAAGGCCTGCATGCCTCGCAAGAAGCACAATGTGTACTTGATGCTCCTTATGGTACCATATACTCCCTTATATAAGGGTCAATGTTGGTAGTCCGAGTGAGTTGACCCAACCCAACTGCAACATCACCCAACCACTAAGGAGTTTTCTACCTTTTACCACTAGAATCAGTTAATGCAAGCGATAAGCGATGTAGTGCATCTTCAGGTAGTGCTTTGTTTACAAAGCTCTTTTTTCGCAATGTTATTGGCTACAAAAAAAAAAAATATCGCAATGTTATTGGTTACAAAAAAAAAAAAGCGTGGGTGGCATTTTCATAAAACGGGAATGGGTTACTTCTAGGGCTGTTAATGAGCCAGCCAAGTCAGCTCATGAGCGGACTCAATTCGTCTTAAAATTAGGACTCGATTCGTCTTAAAATTAGTCAAGCTTGAGTTGGGTATTTGAACTCATTGGGCTAAACCGAGCTAAAGGGTTGAGCTCATTTGTTAATAAAGCCGAATCAGTTCCAACTCGATTAATTTTATTTTATTGTACCACTTACAAATTATAATACCTTAATAAAGCTAGTTTTCACATAAAAGTTAAGAAACTTAAATGCAAATTTATTGTTAAGGTAAAACTTAAAAAGGTAACTTTACCCTTTCTGAATTTATAGTAGATTCTTTATTCCGTGTTGCCCGCACGGTGAGTGCCAGGTTGGTTCTCAAGCCACTGAAACATTGCAAAGGTCTTGGGTTCCAACCTGCCCTCGAACTAACTTGGTGTGGCAGGTTGTTGACTCATATCGCACCCTAAGTGACCGAGTTCTGACCCGAAGGGTTAGGATACCCCAATTTACCAAATTAGAAAAAGGTTTCTCCCATTTGACTTAACTATTTTCGAATCTTAAGTTTTCCTTTTTTTTATATAACTAGAGAGGGAATATAAAGAACATATTAAATTCATAAGATTTTGATATTTTTATTAAATTTAGGGGTCAATGAGCCTAAAATAGTAAAACTGGCTCAAGAGCAAGCTCGAGCTCATTATCTGTATACGAGTTCAGCTCATGCTAGTAAATAATATAGTATATTTTTTTAGGGACAACTACCACTTGCCATAATTATGCCTGATAAAATAATTAAATAAATAAAAGTATTTTTTTTTAGTTGCACCTGCATGGAGATCAGATCACAATCAATTGCCATTAAATTCAGGGAGAGTTCAATTGCATCCACGGGTCAACATGTATCGCTTTTAACCTTTACTAATTGTGATTAAAATTTACTACTTCTTGAACAATATACCCTTGGTTTTTAGGATAAAAAAAATATTATAAAATATTTAAATTTAGTTAAGAATTTTAAATCTCAAGGTTAATATATATATAAATATATATATTTAGAAAAGAAGATTTTATTGTTAAACCTAAGGGTTAGTGAATCTTAACCAATAGGGGTTAAAAACATATGTTGACCTGAGGCTATGATTGAACTCTCCCCAAAATCATTCACAATTGAGTAATTGGATCTCCCATTCCCATGGGCATAAAAGTGGACTGAGAAGAGGACCATATGGTCCTCTTCTAAGCTGACTTCAGTGCCCCATGTCCCTTTTAACCCCTGTTTAATTAAATTAAGATAAGTATTTATGTTTTTTCTAAAAATTATGGTTAGATTATTTAACTCTAAAGAGCTAACCACAGTTGATGGATAATAAAAAAAAAAAAAAGGGGTTGGACCTAAGTAACAAGAGCGTAGAGCGGGAGCGAGAGCGGGTGTGGGAGCGAGAGCGTCAAATTTCGATTTAGGATAAGGTCGGGAGCGCCTCCGGAGCGCCGATATATATACATAAATATATATTGATGTTCTTGAAAATTACTTGTAGATGTAAATATATCTTTTTTAATTTTTTAAACTCTAAGAGAAAATTAATAAAATCATTCATAGTTCAAAATTTTCATCACAACAAACAAGATGACTATTGAATTATTAAATGTATCATTCTACATTTAATTACAGCATCACTAATAATTAACAAATCTTATATGAATTTGTACCCTACAAAGAAAAATGACAAAATACATTTCATTTCACATGAAAAATTAGGATAAAAATAAAACTTTACACAAAAACCATACCTTTAGGTGAGAGCTAGATGAGAGCGAGGTTTACAAAAGTTGAAATTGAGCTCCTAAGGTGAAGCGATGTTTGAGAGCGGGAGCGAGGTTTGAGAGCAGAAGCGGGTAGGAGGTTTGGGTTACTAAGGATTGGACCAATGAGGTCACTCGGGTTGACGGTTCTCCACTCTCTATCCACGTCCTCCGAAGTAATGGCATGAAACTCTGATTTTAGGACTTTGCTACTAGGAGTCAAATCCTCTGCGGTGATAACCAGATTTGCCAAATCCGGTTATCACCCTTTGAGGTGGCCGTGTCTTCCTTTACACCCCTTAACTGTGGTTCAAATTCACCCACCCCTAGGGTTCACCCACCCACCAACCCACCTTTGGTTTTTAGAAAAAAAATATTAATTCTATTTTTTAAAATAAAAAACTGTTTTTAGGATTTTTTTTAATATTAAAATATAGAAAAAATAGAATTAGTATTTTTTTTTCTAACAACCAAGGATGGTGGGTGAATCCTAGAGATGGGTGAATTTGAACCACATTTAAGGGGTGTCAAGAGGGACATGTGGCCACCTCAAAGGGTGATAACTGGATTTGGTAGTAGAGGATTTGACTCCTTGCTAGTGAGATCGTCTTAGGGCTGAGACTACCGAGACCGTGCTTTAAGAGCATGAGATTTCAAGGTGGGACCATTTCACATGGTGGGGTCTAGGAGGTCTCGACCCTAAGACAGTCCCAGAAACTTTATCCTGATTTTTTATCCTGAATAAAAAATGATCAACACTTATGCTACTTGCTACTGTTTTTCTCAATGCAGAGTTTGGCTCTTTACAGGCAAAAGTTAGATGAAATGTTGAACTAATATTGTTTCAAAAAGAAGAGGTAAGCTCTATACTTGGCTTGATCTTCAGCTTCTAACATGCAATCTGCTCACTTATGCCTTAATGGTTTTTCAGGGGCATACCTTTGGTGTCCAACCTATAAAGTACTTTTATGGAAACAATTTCCTTACAACATATGGGTACAGTATCTGAAGCTGGATGGCGCTCTATATGGGTCGATCAAGGCGAGTTGTTTTGGAGTGCTTGGCCACATGTTTGTCTGTTGCACGGGGGGGAGTAGATTGGCTAATTGAGTTGTGATATTGAACCTTCAATTCTGCTATAGATGGAGACTGAAATAAGAAAAAATAGTAATTGCATTGTGGAGTTCTGATCTTGCTTATGTTATCCTACTTAATGAATTCAAATCGCATAAAGAAGTAATGCTTATCTTCTGTTTTTTGGGTAATGGTATTAAGACACAACACACACACATAGGCCAACCACACACCTGGACCCAACTCATCTCACATAAATATTATCTGATCCTTTTTTGGTTTTTTGGGTGTAGTTATTATTTGATCCTTCAACGTGACAAGATTATGCCAAAAAAAAAAAAAACAGACAGATTCATTATAAAATCCACACAACTCCTCTTGTCTTATGTTTTCATTTATATTTGAGTATTTCATCTACTAATTTTTTATTACAATATATTAGAATAAAGAGAGCTCAACAAATTAAATGATTCTGATGTAGAATTAAGGCTTGCATGCCTCGCTAGAAGCACAATGTGTACTTGATGCTCCTTATGGTACCATATACTCCCTTATATAAGGGTCCATGTTGGTAGTCCGAGTGAGTTGGTCCAACCCAACTGCTACATCAGCCAACCACTAGGGAGTTTTTAATGCAAGCGATGTAGTGCATCTTCAGGCTGTGTAGTGCGTTGTTACAACACTTTTTTTCGCAATGTTGTTGATTACCTTTCAAAAAAAAAAAAGGGGGCGTGGGGGGCAGTTTCATAAAACAGGAATGAGGTTACTTCTCGGGCTGTTAAGAGTCAGCCAAGTCAGCTCGTGAGCCGACTCGATTCATCTTGAAATTAGTCAAGCTTGAGTTGGGTATTTGAGCTCATTGGGCTAAGCCGATCTAAATGGTTTGAACTCATTTGTTAATCAAGCCGAATACAAGCAATGAGCGAGTTGCTCGACTCAACTCGATTAATTTTATTTTTTTGTACCACTAATAAATTATAATCCCTTAACAAGACTAGTTTTCACATAAAAGTTAAGAAACTTAAATACAAATTTATTATTAAGGTAAAACTTAAATAACTTCACCCTTTCTGAATTTCTAGTAGATTCTTTATATCGTGTTGCCCGCATGGTGAGTGCCAGGTTGGTTCTCAAGCCACTGAAACATTGCAATGGTCTTGGGTTCCAACTTGCCCTCGAACTAACTTGGTGTGGCAGGTTGTGGACTCATGTCGCACCCTAAGGGACCTAGTTCTGACATGAAGGGTTAGGTTTCTCCCATTAGACTCACGAGATTAATTATGTTCGAATCTTAAGTTTTTTTTATATATATATAAGTAGTCACTTACCATAATTATGCCTAATAAAATAATTAAACAAATAATTTTTTTTTTTTTAATTGCACCTGCATGGAGATCAGACACAATCAATTGCCATTGAATTCGGGGATAGTTCAATTGCACCCCCGGTCAACTTGTACCTCTTTTAACCTTTATTAACTGTGATTAAAATTTACTTCTTGAGGTTCAACAATATTCCCTTGGTTTTTAGGATAAAAAAATATTATAAAATATTTAACTTTAGTTAAGAATTTTAAATCTCAAGGTTGATATATATATATATATATATATATATATATATATATATATATATATATATATATATATATATTTTAAAGAAGATTATATTGTTGAATCCAAGGGTTAATGAATCTTAACCATAATTAATAGAGGTTAAAAGGGACATATCTTGACCTGAGGGTACGATTGAACTCTCCTTAAAACCTAAAATCAATCGCAATTGAGTAATTCGATCTCACCGACATGTCCCCATTCCCATGCGCGTAAAACAATGAAAAAAAAACACTTTTTTTCAAAGGGAATGATTTAAAACTCTCTACTAGCGAGATACATAGCCACACGATTGAAAATCCAAAGGTGGCAAATAACTAGTGGGTCCACCATTTAAAAGAATGTGCAGTTTTGTCACTGTTAGATTTTCAAACAGGCGGCTTGCTTCCAATCGGCTTTGGATCGTCTCTGGCGGAGCCATAAAGGGCTTGTCTCGGGGTTCCATAGAATATGCGACAAGGGGTGAAGAAGTCAAAATCATGGGGCCATGATTTTGACTTCCCCACACATAATAAGACAGCCCTAGGATTTTGACTTCCCCACATATAATAAGACATGTGGTGATAAGTGTGTGAGAACAAGGAGAAGAGATATCAAATTGGGAGAAGTCAAAATAATGTGGAGAAAATAAAATGACTTCTCCCCGTATTTACGCCAACTGGCGAATGTATGGAACCCCGAGAGGGGTTTCTGGCTTCGCCAGAGACAATCCAATAGTACTGTCAATTTCATTTTCAAAAGTTAACACTAATTTTAGGGCTTTGCTACTGAGATCCTAGGCCGAGAAAACGGAGACCGTGCTGTTAAATATGGGATTTCAGATGGGCCTAATTCTATCTCAACTATTGACTTCTCTCTTATCTTCAACTCTTATAGGTTTGGGACCCACTATCTCATCGTAGAGCCTTGGCCCCTATCTAAAGATCTCTCTTATCTCCAACTTTTGAGTATATTAATTTAAGTTTAATACTAAAATAACTTATGATTTTCCTATAAATGTTATTAAAATAATAATAAATTATTATTATAAAATTAATTAATTAATAATGTATATCAAATAATAAAAAACTAATACTATTCAAAATAAAATTTATGAAACATTTTTGAAATATATTACTAAATATTTAAATAAATAAATAATATTATTTAATTTTAGATATTCTTAATTATTACCGTGTATAACACGGGTCTCTACTAGTATACTATAAAGAAATAAGACTTTTTTTTCTTTGCTCTCCAAACCCCCATCCTTTCAATCCTATAAGTTCTATTTTAAAGATGACACATGACTTTTCTCTTTCATCCCCACCATTTAGGTTTGAGACCTACTATCTCATCCTAGATTCCTCTCTATCTCCAATATTGTAGGATCCTCTCTTATCTCTAACTCTTACAAGTAGGTTTGGGATCCACTATTTCATCCTAGAGTTCTTTCTATCTCAACTATATAGAGTTCTCTCTTATATCCATCTCTTGAGAGTATTAATTTAAGTTTAATACTAAGAGACTTATGATTTTTTTTATCAAATATTATTAAAATAATAATTAATTATTATTATAAAAATCAGTTATACAAATAATAATGTCTATCAAATAAAAATAAAATTATATTATTAAAAATAAAATTTATTAAATATTCTTTAAATATATTATTTAAATTTTAAACAAATAAATAATATTATTTAATTTTATATATTTTAAATTATTAACTGTGCATCGCACAAGTCTCTACTAGTATTATAATAGAAAGAAATAAGTGTCACCTAATCTATTCTTTTTGCTCTCCAATCTTTAATTCTAAGAATCTTATAAGTTAGTTCTATTTTAAGGATGTCACGTGACACGCTTCTTTAATTTCAACTGTTAACTCTCTGTCACTCTCACACGTCTCCCTCTTAATTCAAAAATCATTGGAGAGATTTTAGGGGATCATTCCCTCTATGACTCTATCTATAATCTTAACCGTTAAATCTTTCTCACACATGTTTTCCTCACAATTTAAAAAATATTAGAGGAATTTTAAGAGAGTAATAAAGATAAGAATGACAAGTAAAGAATATAGAAAGATATTTTAGGAAATTGTGATATGGGGATAGAGGGTGCAAATATATATATATTTTTTATTCACATCCGTACAGGTCTCTCTACTAGTAAATAAAAATAAAAGAAAGAGCAGATGGAAAACGAAGCAAACGGTAGGCTTTCGACTTTCAAGAACACCAAGGTCATCTTTCTCTCTCGATATACATTGGAGAATTCGACGGATGAAAGTCGGAGATCGAATTCCGCGGTTTTGACACAGCTCCAGCGACAACTGACCCACTTTTTTTCTTGCATGAATGAATAAATGCCCGTCCTCGTCTCGGCGATCCTTATCGGATCCCAACGTCGAAATGACCAAAATGGGCACCCATGATAAGTCTGTCAAGAACAATAAGACAAAGAATGTATTATTTTCTAAATTGAATAATTATCACTGGTGATACCCATTTCGTTATATTTTACTAGTAGAAGGCACTCGCGTTGCATTTGTGTGTCAATCCGATGCGCATGAGAGAGAGGGGTGGGGGAGAGCGACTGGGGTGAACCCTAGAAGTGAGTAATTTTAATCACAGTTAAGGAGTGTCAAAAGGAACACGTATTAACCTGTGGGTGTAATTGATGAGAAATGGATAGTTTGAGGTGGGTGAATTTTAATCACAATTAAAGGGTGTCAAAATAGACATTTGTTAACCTGTGGGTGTAATTGATGAGCAATGGATAGTTTGAGGTGAGTGAATTTTAACCACAGTTAAAGAGTGTCAAAAGGTTTAGATGAGAAAATGATAGTTTGAGAATTAAGTAAAACATAAAATCAAGGTTTTTTGTCTTAAGGGTAGTTTGAGAATTGATCAAAAGTAGGCAATGGTTTGAAAAAGTGGTAGTTTGATAGATTGTAGATGAGAAAGGGATAATTTGAGAATTAAGTAAAACATGAAATGAATGATTTGTAAGGTTTATATATAAAGGTAGGTTGTGAATAGAGAAAAAAAAGGCTACAATTTGTCAAGGGGGGTAGTTTGGGAATTTCCATCATTAGAGGGTTTCTCTCATTATAGTATAGATGAATGGATTGTGGGTCAAAGTCTATCCTTCCAAAGATTTTTGGTTCGAAGTGGCGAAACGGGAGAGGCCCAGATGACGATATATTTCAGCCAAACCGACTTGTATTAATTACTATTCCTTTTTCTCCATTTCCCAGTTTTATATAACATAGAAAGTTAAGGGTGCGTTGGGTGATTTTTCGTTTGATTGGCAGAACTGAACAGGAGGATTACATCCGGGGGCGGAGCCAGGGGGGTACTTAGTAAGAATAGTGGGCCCCTCCATTTAAAAAAAAAAAAGAAAAATTTAGTATACTTGCCCCCCCCCCCCCCCCCCCACACACACACACAATTTTTTTTGTCCTATATGATATGGTGGCCCCCCAATGGAGTCCCCTTATGCCCTTGAGGTTGCCACATGTCCCTATTGACACCCCTTAACTATGATTAAAATTCACCCAATCTCATGGTTCACCTACTTATCATTGGTTTTTAGAAAAAAAATATTTAAATAATTTTAACCTTAGAAGTTAGCGAATTTTAAACTAGGGTTCAAAAAGAAATTTGAATTAAAAAAAAAAAACTAAGGATAGGTGGGTGAATCTTAACCATAATGAATGGGTATTAATAGGGACACGTGGCGACCTCAAAGGCATTACCGGGAAAAAAAAATTCTCAAAATAAAAAAACCACCCCAAAAAAAATTGTCTCGGGGGCTACGCCCCCCAAGCCCCCAAATTGCATACCCTCAAATCAAATTTTTTTTTATAAGTGTATTTTGGGCCCCCCCCCCAATGAAAAATTCCTGGCTCCGCCCCTAATTACATCATGGCTTCTCAGGTGGAAATGTTCAATACAAATGATATTAAACCTTAGTTTATTTTAATGATTATTACATCATATTATAATTTTATTTAGAGGGTCAGCTGTGATGGGTACATTAATCTATGTACCCATCAAGACAAAAGTCTTAAATCCTCCTTGTCTGCTTGACCCTTATAAGGTGGTAACTTACCTAATTTTAATCAAGCTGTACTTTGATTTTTTTTTTTTTTTGGGTGAATGATTATTGGTTTGAATTTAGTAAAAGAAAATTAAAAATAGAGAGAAGAAAGAATCCAAATATTTCATTTTAACTATTTTAAAGATGGTGAAATCTTTGGTCTTAAAAACAGAAGCAAACCATGATTTTAATTTCTCATTTTATCTTCAGAACGGCACACGAATTCAAGATTAGAAAGGCTGACCTTTCTAACTTTGAATGCCAAATGGGTCCAGCAACTGAAGTTCAGGATTTTTGTGAATTCATGTGATTGTTTTGTATCGAGTAGTTTCGTCGTGTTTAATTAAGCTCTTGTAATACACAGAAAGATGTGTCTTGTGTTGCAGAATATTTGTTGCAACATGGAATGTGGGAGGCAATACCCCCAGCAATGGCCTCGAGCTTGAAGATTTCTCGCAGGTGGAGGGCTCTTCCGACATTTATGTCTTGGAGTATGATGTGGTCCATTTATTTCTTACACTTCTTGTTCTTCTTTATTTGTTCCTTTAGACAAAACAACTATTAATTAAAAAAAGAATAAATAACCATCTTCTTGTTATTGTCACATAAAAACATAAGGTTACAGGGCACCATGAGTCCTATTAAAATAACCATAGCTGTATAGCAAGCATATCAACCATTACAGTAACCATGCATGTTCATAAAACAAGCATTTCACCAAGTACAGTAACTATGGTTAGCATTCTGGTTTCTCCAGTCCCATCAATGCTATGAATCAACTCTAAGGAAACCCATTGTCAAAACATTCTTACAGTTCACCAGAAATGCAAGAACATCATTTTACAGTAATGGAGAGTATTGTGTATCAAAGTTTGATAAAGGGTTATTAGAGGAGAGTCATATGAATGAGTAAATTCACAGGGAACAAATTACATGTCATTGTTTGGAGTTGGTAATTTCTTAATTGCCGACGAGTCAAAATACTTTTTTTTTTTTTTTGCTCAAGATAAGTTAAGAAAATCTACAAAATGGAAGGTTGTTTATAAGGAATTCAATAACACACCAATGAGTTTAATTTGGCACCTAATATAATTTGAAGGACAAACGCGAGAACATAATTGAAACTCAATATTATAAGGTAAAAGAAAAACACTTAGATTTGAGCAAAGGCCCTGTTTGGGACCTTGGGTGCATCAGAAGGGACTCGTATATTCAGGGTTGGGACACGGACACCCTCCGTCACCCAAAAAAGAAGAAGCAAATTAAGGCCCTGTTATGTTCCTTCAGCCTTTTTGTACAATATATTAAAACTGAATAAGAAAAGAAAACTTGTAACAATACACATATACAAAAAATCTAAAATGATCAAAGAAATAAAAAAATCAATCTCTTACACACCAAGGCTTTGTCCCAGTGATAGTGTATCCCCTACTTTGGGGGGAGGTTACCGGGTTCCATTCCCGAGAGGGTGAGAGTTTGTATATACTCTCCACCCGCCCCGCCCACTAACTGAACAGATACTAACACCTAACCGGCATTGCGGCCTAAACGTATATCTCGATTGAACCAAAAAAAACATCTAGCTTTTGTTAATATTTATGTTTTACTTAATAAAAAGTAGAATTTTAAGGTCCTACTCAGGTAGACTGTATGTTGTATCAATGACCTAGTTTTTATTTTTCTTCTTATGTAAGAGGCTACCAAAATACATGGTGTAAATGGAGGGAATGGAATTCACCATTTGACTTGATTGATTATAGGTCATTGTCCTTAAAATAGTCCTGAACCACTAAAGGAGTTTTCTCAAAATAGGCTTTGAATATTTAACTTAACATTCAAAAATGGACCTGACAGGAGTTTTCTCAAAATAGGCTTTGAATATTCAATTAAACCTTCAAAAATAGGCCTCGGATTGTTTCTAGCAAAACTAGAAAGGGCTCTCGGACAACCAAACAATAGGGGACATGTGGCGTTAAAAAGGAGAGAAGTCAATTCATTTTCTCCCCATGACTTCTCCCCACTTGATATCTCTTCCCCTTTATCTCAACACTTTATCATCATGTGTCATATAGTGTGTAGCGCCTTGGAACTTTTGTCCATATATAGAAACTTGTGCCAAAGCTTTAAGCCATTGTAATCTTCTACTTTCTATGAAATGAGAATTTTGAAATCCTTGAAGTCTTAATTAAATATTAAGATAATGTATTATAGTATTAAAAAGGGTTTTAGAAATGTTCATGGGTATCAAATAGAAGTGGGAAAAGTTCTAAATGTTAGAAAAGGGAAATGTCCTAACATTGCCCTCAACTTGAAGAGGTTATAGTGTTGTCACCGTTTATCCGACTCGAGTAATTCTTGAATTTTTGGAAATGTATTGGAACCCTCTTCGAGGTTTATGTTTATCATTTTTTCAGATTTTGAGTTGGGGTTAAGTCAAACGTCCGATTTCTGAAATTAGATCTATTGCAAAAATGGGTTGATGAAACCCATTTGCATATCAGTCGGCTTTAGAGTCATTTTTGGTAAATAAAAATTTAAAATTAAAATTTTTATAAAACACCAAATTTGTTCCTCTTCGAAAGACGACTCCAACGCAAGTTGAATTGTCAAAATCCGGCGAGTGAGTCAAAAGTTATGGCTGAAATACGAATATGCAAAAATCTGGAAACTTTTTGCAAAAGTTGCGATCGTTCGTATGGGACCTACAAACGATCGTAACAGCCCTACGAACAATCGTAAAGCCCAGAAATTTCTGAAATGTAAATGCACACTATGTGTTTGTGGTGAAAAATTGTGGAATGGCATAGTACGCATAATAAACGCACACTATGTGTTTGTGGAAATGTATGAACTAAGAACTCGAATAAAATGGTTATGAAAGTGTCGCATACTAAATGTTTGAGAAAATGCATGAATGAGTTAAAAACCTAAGATTTAGGAAACATAAATAAAGGGTTGAACAAATGTTGCATGCAAGGTGTTTGATATAATGTATGTGCAAAATGTGGAGTAAAAGTTATGAGATATGAACTAGGGATACTTCCCCAAAATTTTGTAAACACGATAATATGCTTTATGATTTTCCTAGACTCCACATATACCTATAATTGTCGAATTGCTATATGTTGCCCTCAATATTGTCATGTCATTATTATGCTCACATATTGTCACACATCATACGCATGCATGCATGAATCGATGTTTTTAAAGTATTAGTATTTGAAAGAAACAACAAGAACAAGAAATGTGATTCATGAAACGAATGATAAATCCGGACATCGGGCCGGTCAAGGGTAGAGCATATCGCAAGATATGTCATACTTGGCTCACAAGTAAACAAACATGATTGATAAAGCCGAACATCGGGCCGGTCAAGAGAAGGCATATCGTAAGATATGTCCTACTTGACTCACAAGAAAACAAGTTGATAATAACGGACAGAAGGCCGATCAAGGATGTTGGTGTACTATTTTCTATGTATATATATATTCGCTGAAGGGAATTTACATTCCCAGCTCACAAGTCGCTACAAGGGCACTAACATTTGACTTACAAGTTAAATAAGTCAAGTCAAGACACGGCAAGCATGACAATACAAGTGATTCCAAGCAAGAACAAGACTAGACATGCGTGATTCTTACGAACGAGAGCAAGACAAGACACAATTTTTAAACATGATAAGCAAGTTTTGAATAACACGAAAGACTGTTTTCAAGAACAAGACATGACTTTTAAAGTATGAGTTTTACCCGAGTTTTCGCATTCATTCAAGCATGTCAAGACTATTATATTGCTTACCTTTGATGACATGAATATCATATATTGTTATTATTGTTTTAAATTGATGTGAAGAATTATATCTTGTTGCTTTTATCGTGTTTTGTTATTATTATTGTTAGCTAGTAGCTTGTACTCGCTGAGTATTCCATACTCAGCCATACATTTATGTCAGCAGGTACTGTGGATGTCCTTGACCCTGAGCCTTGGGTTGATGAAGAGTATGTCGAGGAGAGAGAGCCGCCTATTCCGATGCATACACAGGCAGATAGAGATTGAGATGTGTGGCCGTACCTAGACTACTGTTAGTAGAGAGAGAGTCTGTGAGATTTTACCTCTTTTGTATTTTGATAGGTGGGCAAGTCCACCTTTACTTTATATGTTTTGTATAGAAATTGGAATACAGACTTTGTATAGAAAAGAAAAAGTTAGTTCACGCTTCCACATTGTATTTAAGTTTTTGCACTCCGTATCATGTTCTATTTCTAAATTATTACCTTATTCATTTCAGGATGGTTTGACAGGTTAAGTACAGTTATGACTAAAGTATTCCTTAACTCCTAGAGGGTATTTTGGGGCGTGACATAGTGTGTGGAGAAGTCAAAATCATGGGCCCATGATTTTGACTTTTCCACCACTTGTCCCCTATTTTATGGTTGCCCGAGACAACCCCTTTCTGGCTTCGCCAAAGACAATCCGAGTCCTAAAAAATGTTAGCCCTGTCGCAGTTTTCCAAAGATGCAAGGTGGTGGCAACAAGTGTCAAATCATCTCCTTGTTATAGGGTAACACCACACTTTAGGTCTTTGGAAAAAAATTGACTTAGTGCTGAGCTAGCACTCCTTAACCTTTCTAGGCCCTTTGACTTTTCACCACATCGATGGATCATTCCATATGGTGCCTATTTTGGGGAAAGCCCTATGATCAGGGGCGGAGCAGGGGGACCATGGCCCCCCCAAATTTTTTGTTAATCCCTTCTCTACTAGTATGACTAGTGGGCCCCTCAATTAAAAAAAAATATTTTTAGTATACTTGGACCCCCCAATTTTTTTGTCCTATATGATGTAGTGGCCCCCCCAATTTTTTTTGTCACATATATAGTGGCCCCCCAATGGAGTCCCCTTATGCTCATGTCCCTATTGACACCCCTTAACTATGGTTAAAATTCACCCAATCTCATGGTTCACCTACTTATCCTTGATTTTAAAAAAAAATATTTAAATAATTTTAATCTTAGGAGTTAGTGAATTTTTAACAAGGGTTCAAAAAGAAATTTGATATATTTTTTTTAAACCAAGGAGGTGGGTGAATCTTAACCACAATGAAGGGGTATTAATAGGACAGGTGGCGACCTCAAAGGTATTACTGAAAAAAAAAAAATTTCCAAAAATAAAAAAACTACCCCAAAAAAATTTTTCTCGGGGGCTACGCCCCGAACCCCCAAATCCCATACCCTCAAACCAAAATTTTTTTTGTATACATGTATTTTGGCCCCCCCAATGAAAAATTCCTGGCTCCGCCCCTGCCTATGATTATAACCTTGAAAGTTAGAAACTCTTGATTGCTTCATTTGCAGTTTGTTCTTGAAAGAAAGTGATAAATCTGATGACTACTATGATTTCATCAGGCCACTTCTTACCTAGATTGGTCCAAACTCCTTGATGTGTTCCTTGTGGATGGCTATGCTCTAGGTAGCTAGACTGTATTTGCTGTAATAGCTGAGGGAAAACTCTTGAGAGTGATCGTGATTAAAACCCTCTAGTTATAACTAATTTATGCTACTTGCTGTTTTTCATGAATCCAAAACACCATGCCTGAATTAGAATAATTCAGTGTTTCTCTTCTTCTTTTTATAATGTATATTTCAGGTTTCAGGAAATCGTTCCTTTAAGTGCAGGAAATGTTCTGCCGTTCTGGTGATCGAAGACAACGAACCCGCGGGAAAATGGTTTGCCCTTATTAACCGGGCGCTTAACAGACCACACAATGACGGCAAAAGGTTTACCAACTACTCTTCTTCCTGTTGGAGCCATGGTTCAAGACTACCAAACAATAACTCCAAGGACCCGAAGTCCCAGAGTGGTCTCCATTTCTTCCAGAAGCCTTCCCTCAAAGTACGGAGTAGGAACTTCAGGGTTGACAGTAGCCTTCTCAAAACATGCAACTGCACCTTGGAATCATCAGCTTCGGAGAGGTGGAGGTCGAAACAGCTCCATGACACAATAAAATTCGAGGCTCTCAGTCTTTGTTGCGAGAGTTCGAGCGAAGATGACTGCTTTTCGATTCCATATATCGGATCTTCACCCGGAGAGATGGGTTATTGCCTTGTGAAGAGCAAGCAGATGGTGGGTATCTTCCTCTCAGTCTGGGTCTTAAACGAGCTGGTGGAACATATTGGCCATCTCAGAGTCTCCTGTATAGGGAGAGGGATCATGGGCTGCCTCGGTAACAAGGTCAGTTCAATGTACATGCTGCTACATTGCTCTCATTCTGCTGGAGAACTTATCTCTACCCAGAGTCTCTTCCAGGTTTTTGAACACGTCCAAGGAAATGATTGTGAATACAACCGGTTCAAAGGGCAACCTGTGACCGGACACAGGGATGAGGATTCTAGGGCGTCCAATTTTTTTGGAATCCCCCAAGTATCCCTGCTGCTGAGCCATACAAATTAATTGATTCAAGTAAAATAACTGTTATTTTATTTGAACAAATACTACTATTAAACGTTATCTTATAAGCTCAAACGGTTGGTACCCGTTTTGAGTAGTGTTTGGGTGAACCTTATGTGGGTTTGAGATTATGTTGGTTGTGTGTCTGGGTGTGTGAGTGAGAGTGTGTGGTGTTTCTTTGCAATTGCCTTCAGCTTCGCCTTGTGGTGTTGTTGAGTTAACCAAAAAAAAAATGTTATTTTGTTTGAACAAATACTAATCTTAAAACGTTATTTTACCATGAAGACGGAAAAGCTTTTCATGGGATGAGTAAATAGTCGAGATGTTAGGCGTCCTAAATTTTTGAACACCCTGAATTCCGTGAACGGTCTCCGGTTGCCCTCAGACCGCACTGTCTCCGTGGCAAAGTCCTGTCTAAAACTGCGGAGGAGCTCTATAAACAAGCAATGACATCTTTGCTCTAACAGTTTGACTTATTCGCCAAGAAGGGGTGATTAAGCAATGGGGGGCCATATGACCAGCAAAATCCTTAATAGATATGGGCTGAAGTCCGCAATAGAAGTCCACCAATGGACTGTGATCAAATTTTGGTGTAGCTGTTTAACTTTGATCGATCAAGATAATGTATCAAAACTTGAATATGCATTTCTAATTTGATTCAGTTAGCTTTATATTAGAGGGATGATATCAATAAGCCTGTCATCGCACCAAACGAGCTTTTGCTTCGTATGCATGCAGTCACTTGGCTTCAGGGGAGAAGGAGGGCGATGAGCTCCGGAGGAATGCTGATGTGGCCAAGATCCTTAAAATCACACAATTCCCCAAGATTTGCAAGAAAACAAGTCGTCGAATCCCAGAAAGAATCATTGATTATGAGTATGTTCATGTTGCTCTAATCCTCTACTCCGCTCTCTTTGTTTCTTGGTTTTGGGAGTTTCCTAGTGTGATTAGTGTTTTTATTCTAACATGGCAGCCGAGCAATTTGGCTAGGAGATTTAAATTATCGGGTGGCTCTCAGCTATGACGAAACAAAGCTTCTGTTGGAGGACAACGACTGGGATTCCCTCCTAGAGAAGGATCAAGTTTTCATACTTCTTCCTATTACAAAATGGATTACCAATAAACTGAGAGTGATAAACAGCTAATGTTAAATTCTGTATAAGCAAAAGGGTTCATGATCCATTTCAGAGTGAGGGTGATAAAAAATAGAGCCTCAACCTGCTAACTATCTGTATAAACTTAGACCAACTGAACATTTCAAGATTTCTTATATATGAACCTTTGCCAGGTTTTGGGACTAGATCAGGAGTTTAGGATCATACAACTGTTCCAGTTTTTCGGTGTTATGCTTCATCGAAGATTTGGCCTACCAGTTGAATGGCCTAGATTGATGACGGGTGATTTGTAGGATGATGGAGCTTAGTCCCATCATGTATGTTCTATTTACATACATTGAGAGAAACAAGAGAAAATATACATTTATTGATAGCAGCCAATATGGATAGCAGCCAAGGGATATAATTTCAAAAAAAAAAAAAACAGTTCGATCTTGACCTTCAATAAAACTCTATTAGTTTATTTTTAACTTTTCTTTGACTTGTTCTCATTTGTTGAGTACAGCTGAAGATAGAAAGAGAAGCAGGGAGAGTATTTAAAGAGTGGAATGAAGGAAGAATCTTCTTTGCTCCTACTTACAAGTATTCTCACAACTCCGACTCCTACGCCGGAGAGACCGTCAAATCCAGGAAAAAACGTAGAAACCCTGCATGGTATGTTCATCTCTCTCACGGTGTGAGAAAAGTCACCATAAAAAAAAGGTTATATTGATCAGTGTGAGCATGAATTCCAGGTGTGATTCTTATACTATGGTATGGAAACAGAATTGAACAATTATCATATATCCGTGGGGAATCAAGATTCTCATATCACAGACCTGCATGTGCTGTCTTCGCAGCAGAAGTGGAGATGAGAAAAAACAGCACCAAGTTTTGGAAGGGTTACTCGACTGCAGGTACAGGAAGAGAATTTGATGACTACATACCTCAGAGGCACAGCTTCTATGAGTTAAGAATAGAAGCTCAACAACTGTAAATTTCCTTCAAGGAAGGGGAAGAAGATTAATGCAGTATCTTCTCTTAAATATAATAACTTACACCTCATAGGCTTCTTGCTAGAAGCATATGTGTCCTACCCAACGCCAAATTTTTATGTTTATTTGGTTAGGGTTTGTGACACATCCAATTGATAATACTGATAGATAAGCAAAACCCACAAGAAACAGATAGGCATTATAGTACAAAAAATCATGAGCTACATCATCAAGCAATAGTGCTAGAACAATGGAAGGACAGTAGGAGAAAAAATATGAAGACTTTGTTGGTGGGCAATCGCTCTCTTGTTTGCTTTGCCTCACTCAAATCTAAAATTGAAGCTCCTTGTTTAGCTAAGAATAAAATTTAAGTCCATCTCTTCTCTCTTTGGAACTCAAATGATCCTTGTAACCTAACTTCCTCAACTCTATACCTCGTACCAGCAGACTTGCATAATTTTTCATTGTATTTTCCGACTGCCTCTCCATCATCATTGATATACGTATCACAGTTTTGACTAGCTCTTGCTAGTTCCCTATCCGCCCATTTTGATTCACTTGCATTACCGGGATGCAGGGGTGTAAGGGTCCAACAGTCCTCCATTATTCAGGCCCTTTTGGAGTAATTGAGTGGGTTTTACTCTTATGACACCTTAGCAGTAACCTTAGGTTTGACTTTGTGTGTGTTTTTAGGTCTTACTTTACCTCAACCAAAAAAAAAAGATATCTATCAAGAAAAATTGTTATCAGATCAATTATTAAAGCCTATTAAGAATCTCTGGTATGACATAAATTAAAAAAAATATGAATTATCTCAGGGTAAAAAAAGGTCATTAGCACTCATGGTTAGAACAAACTCTCTGGTGTAGGGGCCTACGAATGTTCTATTTCCACCCAAAATGAGCATTAAAGTGTATGATAGGCCTCATCAGCTAGGCAGCCAGTTCGAGGAAGCATACAAATGTATCCATTTGATGGAGATTCAACTGAATGCAATTACTTTGGAGTTCTTTTAATGATTTGGATTTTATTTTATCTTCGAGTGATGCATTTTTTTTCAAAATATAAGATTATAGGTACCAGTTAACAGGGAAAAGTAGCAACACATGTTGTTACCTTGGTGAGAGTTTGGAAGTCTGCGTTGGAGCCAGCATTTCTTATTTGTGATTTGTTAGGGGTAGTAACATGAGACTGATGTAGAGAATTTGCTCAACCTGCAATCTGATCACTGCAGAGACTGCGGGCTCCTCTCAAATATATATTTGCTTCCTGAGGAATGACATGGAAAAGATAGGAATGGAAGATGGACAGTTAGGGAATGATACTGGATTGTAGGCCGAGAAGGGGAACGTGGCTGGGATAGGATAACCACCTCCATGACCAATCAGAGGGAAATGATGGCTGCATTACGTATCCAAGATAGAAATGCTTTGCATTGCCACCTGTGATGGGGTGAAGGAAAGAAATGCTTCTGTTGCCTGCTGTAATGGCGCTTCCCAATTCTTCCTTAGAGATGAGGTCCAAACCTGTAGCTTAGTTGCTCAGCAATGAGGTTGGATTTTAAATAACAGCTTACTCAGAGCATTAGATAAAAGGGAAAAGGAAAAAAAAAAAACTTCCCCAGATGTATCAATAGGTAGTGAATGTCTCGTGCTGAATGTAACTATGCATCCCGCTAAAAGGTAGAAGATGAACTCTTACAGCAACAATGGATAACCATCTGGGCTGCCACGCTATGCACAAGGACTTTGAAAATACTGACACTAAACAATGTGCTCCTCCATCTTTGTAGAGGTCGTTCCATGGTATTTCTACTACACATTTTGTAAAGTATCATCCCGAGCTTCTTCCATTGCCCTGTTAAAAGCACTAGGTCAAACATTTGTCAGAAGTTCAAGCACTAGAACTCTTCATCCGCATTGACATTCTGGACAGCATAAGGGTCTGCTTATCCTTCCCATTAGCTTCTTTAACTCTTCGATGTCATTGCTTAAAACAATGCACACTTGTTCTTGAACATTAGAGTTGTTATAGTTATCCTCACCATTCTCCAACATTCATCCTGCAAAAAGAAAAATCACTGGGAACAGGTCATTGCATAGGGATAAATTGTAGGTCTAGAATAACGGGAGGCGTCTTCTTGACTCATATATGTAAATATTGTGCAAGTGAAATACCCAAGCAATCTAAAATTCTCAGAGGCATAACTGGCTAACTGAAGCCCATAGATTGCTTCCATATTTAACAAGAAATTAAGAGAAAACATAAGAAATAAATATTATATTATAAACCTACCAATGTACAATAATACAAGACGGGTGACATCCCAACTGCCTCTACCTATGATTTTCATATACAAACCCTGTAATCCACTATTCTATACAGAATGTTTGATTTGAGTATACCTTAAGCCTTTTGAGTCTGGCTTCACATTTTACCCTCTTCTTCAGTCTGTATATCCTACAAGATTTGGAACATCGTCGGTTACTAATGCATCTACACGTCCTAAGAATGTACAGAACATCATTCTTTCAGAAGTATGATTTCTATGTCAGGGACATGTGTAAAAATATTCTATGGTGTTACACATTCCGTGGAGTTAGCAGGCTGTAAGCAGTGAGTAGAGAGATGCAAAGTCAATGGCATACTTGGGGAATCTTTCCCAAATATAGTCAATCGCCATCCATTCAATGACGAGGTGGCAAGTTGTGCTGGATTCCTGTATGGCAAGAAATTGCAGCTCACAGATTCTCTGATACAGAGTTCTCTTCTATGCTAACAATGAATTGCCGAGTTCTTTGTATCCATAAATGAGCACCAAACTTGGTGCAGATCCTCAGATGGAAAATCATGAGCAAACACGTCAATATATGTAACCCACATTCAAGCCAACCCACAATCTTCCCGAAAACATCCAGCTACTTGTGAGAAGAGCATGTTAGCAGATTCAGTTTTGAGTCAGGCCTATTTCTGTTTCTCACTATAGGCAACTTTGTGATCCGTTGAAGTACTCAACAAGCTGATTGTTGTCTCCTCAAGTCCATCTTTTTCTGATCCTTCAATCTGTCTGCTGCAAAAACTTAACAGTTCAGCGGGAACTGCTTCTTCAGACTTGAATGTGCATTCTGCTGAAGGGAGCAACATGAGATGCTAATTCTCCAGAGTTGTTCAGCACTGGGAGCAAGCATCTTGAAATCAGATATTAAATAATGTTCTGGAACTCTCCCAAGGTGCAGAGGAAATATGCAGACATCATTAACCACCAACTACGGGTCTCTCTTGCCTAACACCCCAAAACATTGCTTCTTTTGGATGCCGTATTGCCAAGCATCTCGAGATTTCTCTCCCAATTGATCCAAATTATCCAAGGCATTCTACTTTGGTGGCTTTAAGACCCAATAACCTCAATTCCTAGAACTTAACAATGCGTTCGACTTTTCATTGTCTTCTGATGGTGTTCCAGACTTGGACTCCTGGAGAATGTCCAAGAGCCTATGTCTTGGTCCGGCTGTCCTCAAAACCCTCATGTTAGAGGAAGACTTGCCATGCAATGGAGTGTAAGCCGGGCCCTTTGGTACCACGAACTCTTTGGGGAGAGACTCCATGCCGATATAACAGTTCCTTGCTTTGGCATCAGTGATCAGTTCAGCCCAATCATCAGATTGAATCAGAGCATTGGCATTACCCATAACCTGTTAAAACATCAATCTTAATGATCATAATGTAAACAAATGATCAAGTGTGCCGTGTGTTTATTAAGAATGGAAGCAGAAAAGTGACAAGTCCGTACCCATAGAGCCCTCCTCGCACGTGTGAGAGCAACATTCATTCGGCGAATATCAGCGACAAAGCCCACACCGTTATTTGAGGCCCGAACACATGACATAATAATGACATCACGTTCTTGGCCTTGGAATGCATCCACAGTGTTGATATATAGCTCTTTCCCTTCTTCTGAATTCCGAACCTCCTCAAATTCACGTTGAAGACATTTCAGCTGCAGCTTATATGGTGTTATTATACCAATAGAGACTTTGCTCACACCTAACAATTTCAAAGTCTTCTGAAGATGCTCATACAAACGGAGACAAAATTGTGCTTCGTGGATGTTCTGGTAAGAGACGGATCCACCTCTGTGGGACTCTCGTCCATGTGTAATGTCATAGAACAAGTAAGGTCTCAGTAAAGGGTCCTTATAGTATATCTCATCAGGTAAACCAGTAACACTTTGGCTATCCATTAGACGTCCTTCATAGAAGTGCCTCGAAGGGAAATCCCGGATTTGAGGATGCATCCTATACTGCACAGATAATAACATTGTTGGGCAGCCTGCTAGCTGGAACCTTTCGAAGAGGCTTCTACTGTATAGCAAGGTTCCAGCGGCCTTGCTAATAACTGTTGCAGGAAGCTGCTGAGGATCCCCAACAAGAACACATCGCGCTGCACCTAGGGAAAGGGGAGGAAGAATCGCTACTTCGCTAGCCTGGGCTGCTTCATCAATAACAACCATATCGAAACCATGAGTAAGACGAGAGAACAACTTGCGGCCACTACTCGATACTGTAGTGAAAACAATCTCAGCCTCATTGGCAAAACTCGCTTCGAGATTCGCACGAGCTTCTTCCAAATTGAAGCTGTTGCCGGCACGAAATCTGCCTTCTAAAATGATAAGGCGGGACATTTCCACCAGAATTTTGTCTCTTCCCTCTACAACCGCTGCAAGGCTTTGCAGCAATGAATCTCGATTATGGTCACGAGTAACAAGAACGTCAGGGTCGACACCAACAGATCCTTGAGAACGAACAGCTGCAGCTGCAACATTGAGTTCTCTCTGGAGGCAAGCTATCTGCTGCGACATCTGAGCTTCACGAATTTTCAATTGGTGCATCCATCCAAAAATTTCATCACGGCCCTTGACTAAAAGCTGTTCGGTCCTGCGCTCAACGGAAACTGCCTGTGCAGCACGTGTTTGTGAATCAACACCAACTCGAGCCACATCAGGCCGATAGACTTTCATCTCACCATCGATGAAACCGCGATCAAGAACACGTCCTAGCAACTCATCAGTCGCTGCATTTGAAGGAGCACACACAAGCATTCTAGGTTTCGGACAGAGTTTTGGCAGAGTTCGAAAGAGGTTCTGATCCATCCTCTGGAGAACTTCATCAATGGATCCTGTGCTGACGATCTCAGAATTGCTCTCATGAGTTTGCTTATAGCTTTCTGGAGCGAGTTTCTTAAGCAGCGCAGTGTAGTAGTGCTGATACTGAACGAGATGGATGACATTTAGCATTCCCCAGACAGTGTGTGTTTTCCCCGTTCCAGGAGGCCCTTGAACCAGAGTGAAAGGCCAAGGATCTTGCCTCTTCGTCACCCCACTATTTGTACCGGCAGCTGTATGCATCGCGGCCCATTGAATAGCAGCCAACTGGGGCTCATTGAAGGTCCTGCGTAAATGTTCAACAAAGTTCTGTGTGAAGCACTCGGGCATGGCAGGAGGCTGCTCTTTGCATTTTGGGAAGTGCTCTGGACTAGGCCGAAGGATTGCAGTTTGCATCTACAAAAACCATAAAGAAGTTCTAGTAAATTAATGTTCACACGCGAAATTATTAACTTAAATAAAATGACTTATTTTCAGAAACATAATTCCAACTGTCACCTGCGTATTGAGACGAGGAAATGCATGCAAAGCGATATATTCACGTTGAGTAGTTGCAAGAGAACCAAGCACAGTTAGATACCAGATACCCTTGGGGTGAAATTTCCTTAAAATGTGATCATCATCAACCTTGCTGAAAATCCAAAATAAAACTATTAGCAACATTTTGACAAAAGGAAATAGTATAATATCAAATCAGGAAAAATATATATATATATATATATATAGTATAAAGCATTAAAATTAGCACACGAGAAAAACAGAGATTCCAAAAGTAACCTGTTAGGATCATATGCATCCCCAACATAAAAATGAAGGATGGCCCCAGGAGGATCACGAGTATCAATAGGTACGTGTCGCCTAACAGTACCAGCAACGCGTCCTCTGAACTCAGGTTCCACATCGTCTTCACTTGCACCCATGTTGTTCTTCTTAGATCTGGCTGTTTAACATTGTACCCAATTAAGAACTGTCAACTGAAACCTAAACACAAACTGTGAGTAAATCTGGATAGCACAAAAGCGAGTGTTCATATCAAACCTGATCCAGGCCTGGGGGATGAAAGAACTGCAACATCGCCCTCCTTAAATGTCCACTTGCACCCATGTGTGGGAAGAACTATCACATCATACCATCCTAAACCCACAAATAAATTTACAACATTTTACATAATTGGAACAAAGATCTTGGGTATCTCAATCCTCAGTTATTTACCAGAAACTAATTATATCAAAAGTCAAACACAACAGTGAAACATAATAACTGTACAATACTTAGGTTCCAAAACATGGTTCTACAAAAAGTACTCGGTTAGCTCAATCGTCACCTAATTTATAACCCACCAATCAAACAGAAAAGAGAAGAAGAAATTAAATGAGGAACAAATACACCAAACACTGTTTAAAGTTGTAAATGACAGCAGCTAAACCTATATCAATTTTTTGGTCTGTTCCCAAAAGTGCAGTTTGAAGCCTGGTCACATTTTGGACAAAGAATCAAATCTTCAATATAAAAGTTGTTGCAAATGCTCCAAAGCAATCATCCTATGACAGTATAAGACATCAGAGGAAGTGAAAAGATGCAAAATATTTGGACAGGATACATTGCCATAAGAATGGCATACTGTCATTAGAATAATCATGTCCAATAACAATCTATTACTCATTTACTTGTTCCGGTACTAGTTTAAACAGCAAGCTATAATAAATGGGAATATAAAAGCTAGGTACCTCTTTCTCGCCTTTCAATGCTTTTTATACGGACCATTATGTGTACATCTCTTGAAACCGTTTCAGTACACTCCTCCCAAGTGCTGTATAGCTGTGCCCGGCATTCCTCAAAAAGCAAAGGCTCGAATACCCTGACATACTCTTCTATGGATTCAAACCGTCCAGGAACACATTGGAGGTCTGTGTCCTCTGATGAACAAAGTCACAATTGTTATATCTAGATTATAACGAGTTAATACACACTCAAAAATAGAAACAAAGAAGAAAGCAGTAAAGAGGGGGAAAACTTGAGGAACCAGGTTACAGAATACTCAAACAAAAGAGTAAAGACCGAAACATAGTACTTCAGAAGATTGGTTTGTGACACCTACTGGCTTCCTCTGAAGTGCTTCCTTTTTTATACTACGAGTCAAAGCTTATTCAAACCTCTCAGAAACATTTATTGATAATATATATAAGGCAAACAAGATATTGTACAGAATATTGTCAACATGATGAGATATCCAGTTATAGAAAAGAAAATTGAGATAAGATAATTTCATGGATTTGTGAACTAGAACTTTAGAACCAATTATTGTTTATAGTTTATTAATTTATATCAGCTTGATGATCCCCGAGAACGAGATTTATGAATCATCCACTCTAACAGGTTTCTTCTCGCAGTTAAATGTGCACCAACTGAAGCTCCTGTTATGCGTAGACCCTGAGCAACACAAACCCCTGCTTTTTACAAATTAAAATTTTAATATGACGAACTCCAGCTCTTTCACATTTTGGTGGGCAATAAACATCTAAGACAGCAAAAACACTGGATATAATAGAGTGGCATACAGCATAGATTAGGTCGAAATACAGAAGCACTACAATCTCAACCATTTGCTATCGAAATCACTTTCTACACTATAAGCAAATAAAGGGTTAAAGAATAATAGCAGCATTTGCCTAACTGTGCCTTGATCCATGTTTCACAATTCTAATTTGTGTCATTGCTGAAACTCTTGAACAGTGTAGTCAAAGCATTCAGGTGATGCCTAGGCGGTTGGGGATTCACTGGGTGAGGCGTTGCTTATGTGATGAATTGGCGATCAAAATTTACTTTCTTCTATGAAAATTATAAAAATTGTGTGAATGCTGCTTAGATCATGATTAAGTGAAAAGGTTAGGTGGTGGCCTACCCTTTTGCCTAGGTGACATTTTGACTACGCTACACTTGACCAGTGAATTATCAACACTATCAAGTGGGATTAATCTTATTTCAAAGAAACTATATAAAAAAGAAAACAATAAAACATTCAATAATAATACCATAATGACATTCTGGCCATGAACACCTATCCCTGTGTTTCAATATCATGTAATTTGCCTAACTGTGCCTCGGTCCATGTATCATAATTATAATCTAAGTCACTACTAAAACCTTAAAGCAGCAAATATCAGACTAGTCTTATTTCAAAGAAAACGTAGAAACAGAAAACAATAAAGGTTTCAATACTAATAACATGATGACAATCTGGCCATGAACACCTATCCCTAAGTTTCCATGTCTTGTAACATTGGCAGTCATCTGGTATGGACCGTATGGTGACTATCAGGATATAAGTGATTTGCACTTGAATTGAAGCTTGCCAGAATTACAACGGCTTAGAAGAAACTTAAAAGAGTTATATTGCCAGGGAAATTGATCCCATTCTATTGAGCCTCACCAGATAAATAAACCTAGGAAGACCTCAATGCAAACACCTATCCTGAGTTTCCATGTCTTGTAACATTGGCAGCCATCAGGTATGGTGACTATTAGGATATAAGTGATGTGTACTTGAGTTGAAGATTGCCAGAATTACAATGGCTTAGAAGAAACTTAAAAGTGGTATTTCACAAGGGAAAGTGAACCCATTCCATTGACCCTCACCGGATAAATAAACCTAGGAAGACGTCAATGCAAACAAAAAAGAAAACAGATATGTGCAACATTCAAGCCAAATTATCACAAGATACTCAATGTTTGCAATCAACACCTAGGAGTTGAAATAAGAAAGAAACTAAAGATTTCAAACCTGGATGAAGCCAAAACTTATCATTGGTCACCTCCCGGAGAAGACGTTCCACAGATGTATCTTGATACGGTATAGTATTTGCAGTTTGCTTCTTGACAAGATGTTTCTTGTTCCCCAATTTTGGTTCCATGGAGCTTTGACTTGCAACAGCCATTTTCCTCAATGAGACCTGTGGATTCTTGAGCTGCCTCAACTCTATGGCCTGCTTCCATGAACCTTGTCTTGGAATGGATGGTGGATATACCTCTATTGGAAGATCATTTGCATTGTTTAATCTCCTAGACCTACCTTGAAGTCCTGGGTTAATTTTTCCATTAGTTTCAGATTTATGGTCACTCAACTCCGTGGAAGTGCCTCCTTCATTACATGATATATCTGCTTGTATCTCATCATTAATTATGGACTGGCCCTGCCTTTCTCCATCTCGTTCAGATGGTGCAGGAATAGTACAGATTTCCTTCACCATACGAGTGGTTATTGTTGATGAAAGGGCCTGCCTTCTTGGGGTTGAAGTTTTGATAGTGCCAACTTGCTTGACAGCCTCTAAATTAAGAAACATTGTCTGTCTGCTACGTTTTTTTCCCAGCATTGCCTCCTTTTTCGTGTCAATCTTAAGCCTCTTTCCAGGATTATTTGCACACTTAAGCACATGACTTGCTTCAACTCCTTTAACTTGTCTCTGCTTCACAACCAATGCTGATTCTTCCAGTGCATCCATGGGTACATCCCCTTTAGCATTGTCCTCTGATTTACAGCTACTGTTACATGTCTGCATAGATGTATCTGGATCCAATCCAGAAAAAGGAGCTTGACTACTACTTTCATCTTTGGCAATTTCTGCAACTTCATCCTTGGTACCCTCGGGAGGTCTAACATCACAAGAGATATTCTCAGCAGCCTTTCCAGAGGTAGAAAGATTGATCTTGTCATCAAATCCTCGCTCCTGTGCATCTTTACCATCACCACTTGTTGATATTCCGTACTTACTGCAGATTTTACTGCTTCCAAATGTGTCACCAGAACCCTCCACATCAGACCATTCCCCTTCTTCTCTTTCAAAAGCTTGAGCATCTACAGGACCCGAAGCCACCAGCAGCGTTGCTTTAATTTCCTCACTACAACCTGTCTTAGATGATGAGGCAATTTTGGAATTCCTATCATCTGCCTTCTTATGTTCAACACACTCTTTTGAACTATGCACGTCTTGAGGCCTAACGAAAGGATAGAAGCCCGAAACAGAAGATGCATGGCAGAAAGAATGGTTGTTTAGTAATCTTTGGGAGCCTTCTGAAGTTTCAAACAAATCAGAGGTGTGGGAATTTGATGAAGAAAGTAACTTCTGAGGCTGGATGCAGAAGACACCATTGCTCTCTTCATCCTCCTCAGCAGGGGGTACATTAAGATCTAAGAATGGCCTTCCCCGACTACCCATCTAATATGTAAATGCATACAAACTAATCTGTATTTCCGAATAGGGCCTGTGATGCTCTTTGTAAGTTCCTTTTACAGTGAAATGCACATGACATGCAGTAAAGCAGACAGATGGGAATGACTCCTCAGAACTGTGAAGTCATCAACTGACCTCTGAAAGAATAACAGTTTCTGCAGGTCAATTTCAGCATAGCCATCTATATAAGCTCAGGGAGAAGTGGGGACAGAAAAGTGAAGCGAAAACATATGAGGGAAGATAAGAAAACAGGCAAAGATAGGCATATAAGTGAAATAGCCCAACATCCATGGTAGGTAAATTAACCAAACAAAATTCATTGCCCTTTTCTCCCAGAAAGAACAATCCAAAGGAACTTCAAAGCTTCAAAGAGCAGAAATTATTTTTAAAAAAAGGAAAATAATCAAACATGCTTAGAACCTCTGATTGCATACTGTCCGAGATATAGATATACATGTAGGGAAGCTTCCTAGAATGTCAGATAATCCTACAGGCTTTAAAATTTAAACCAGAAACAAAAGAAGGATCAACAGTATTACATACTCAGAGTAATATGAAACCCATATAGTTCTATCAGGCCAAAGCACTCTAGCATAACTTATAACACAATTAAAAATCACTCTTTCTCTCCCTCATCTAAGCTAATCCACATATATAAAGCTACAACCCTAATTACATAATGGGGGCCATCGCCAACAGTCAAATCCACAAGAGACCATGTAGGATCTGTTAAAAGTCATTTCCAACAAAGGCACAATCGGAACCATAGAATCAGCTTGAAGGTCCTGCCAGTATAACAAAAAACTCAAATAAAGCACATATAATACAGAAGACATCATAATAACACAATACCCATTACACATGTATAGGATAGACTCAATACAACATAAATTACAAAACTAGAAACAAAAATGGCATTAGGAACGAAGCAGAACCAATCTCGTGGGCATGAGCAAACACAATAGATAGTTAAGAAATCATAACTACATAACCCTAATTGATACTTGAGCAATAAATTAGAAAACAAAAATTGTACATCAAAATCCAAAACAATTCAGAAATACAGAAACAACTTAATCGAATCCATAAACCATTCCGCATCCTCTACTATACAATCATTAATTAACCTACAAAATACCACCCCGGATCGACACCGAAACCCTTGCAAGAAAACTAATTCTAAAGGCAATCCTCACAAACTGACCCGGAGGCAATACAGCATTTTTTAAGGGTTTCAAGAACCAGAGCTTCAGCTAGAGGACTGTAAACACCCATCCACCGGTTATACTGGATAAAAAGCGGATAAAGTAGAGGAAAAATCCTCAGATCAAACAATGAATTCGTCCCAAAAACTAGAAATCCAACATCTCTGAATCATTATATGATACAAACTCGGATTCCAGATTGAGTCTACTTAGAGCAATAATTTCCTAAGAACAGCAAAATCAAATACAAGTTTCAGTATAACGATCTGCTTCTCCGCTAGTGATCTCAGACTACAACCTCAAGCTAACAAACTTAGTACGAAAAAAAATATGATAAAATATTCCGAAATAAGGAAACAGAATCTTACCACTCAGGAGCTTCGAATCTAAAGAGAGCGAATGCAAATATGAGGGGAGGAGCGACGGATTTATAAAGGAATTATCCAAGCCCAAATCGCCGGACGGGATTTCGCCGGTGATCGTTAAAATTTCCCGGCTAACTAGATAATTGGGGTTCTGCTAATTTAATGCTTTGTTTATTGTTTCAAGGAAATATATATGACTTGAAGTTACTAAATGGTCCCTTCTTATTCATTTATTTCTAGTAAAATGCTATTAGAGTTTGGGCTGACGAAACCGGAAAGATTGTAGTTAAAAAAGGAATGCTCATACTCGTACAACCTTCCCAAAAAACAAAATATTCTTTTTTAGGTAATAAAACACATGACTATTTCCGCTCACGTGTATTCTCCAGCAAGAAAGTGGTTGAAAAAAAAAAGACGAAAAGAAACTTTAATTTTTTTTTTATAAAAAAAATCGTCTAGAGATGTAAGAATTTTTTATTTTGGATAAAATTGATCTATTTAAAAAGTACAAGAAAATGAAAATATGTTTCTTATATACCCAAGTAAGAAAAGTGTAAAAAATACTCTATTTTCTTTTATTTTCACTTACTTTCTCATCAATCGAACTTATCATTTAGGTTTGCATAATTATTTGTTCAAAAATTGTCATAGCCTTACTTTCATGTATTTTCTGTTCTCTCTCAAAACCCAACACATGTCCTTACATATTATCAAAATTGAACACTTGTCTTCTCAATTGTTGGTTTTTGGCTAAGTAGAGAATGCCTAGGAATAAGGTTAAGATACCTCTTTTTTCAATTATATAAAAAAGGTGAGAAGAAGAAAGAGAGTATGCTCAGTATTCTTCTTCTAAACAAAGGGCATAAGCTTTTTGGGTAAAAAAGTTATCATGTAAAACAGACACTCTCTAAACTCACATACACAGCCAAACCTAAGGTAGCCACAAAGGTATCATAAGGGTAAGTCCAAGCAACCACTCCGAAAGGCCTTGTCTTAAGGAGGGTTGATGACCCCTTATACACCCTTGTAAAGTCCACTTCCCAACCGATGTGCAACTAAACCCGAGAGAAAAGGCATAAGTTACAAGAGGAGTGCTAGCTCTACTCTTAGTCAAACCTTACTCTCACCCACAACCAATCATTTATCCACTTTGCAGTGATTAAAGCATTTTTTCATCAAAAAGTGGACAAGTGGTTGGTTAAGGGTGAAAGTATAGGTTGATGTGGATATAAATAGTTCATTCAAAAGGGAGCTAAATTTTTTTTGTTACATTTAGAATGACCTTATTTTTATATATATATATATAATACCTCCTATAAGATAACCACTAACATAGGTAAATGATATCCACAGCACAAAAAAAACAAAAACACAAAAAACCCCTAACCACTATATAACCCTTGACTAGTAATGGTAGGTAAATGAAATTAGAAGCGCACACAAAAATAAAAATAATTATCACATCCTCTAATTGAGGAGGTGATTTACCGTCTCACCCCCTTTTTGTGTCGAATGTCCCTTTTTTTTTCATTTAATTATGGTTAAAATTCATTAACCCTTAGGATTAAAGCATTTAGCCTTAATTTTTAGAAGAGAACAAATTAATGAGAGGGCTTAAAACTTATTAACCATGATTCAAAATGGCTTTGTAAGAAAAAAGAGAGGAGGGGAGGTATTGCTCCCAAAGTAAATAAAAATAAATAAATAAATCTAATGCTACTACAAAGGACACAACAGTACTTTTCAAAAAGAAGTAAGTGGAAAATGTCAAGAAACCGGAAGGTATGCAGTATGCTATATATGAGATGGATTATTATTCTTAAAATCCAAAAAGTACTTGTAAATAAAATGACCATAATGCCCTCACATTAATAAACCTCATTAGTTGGTTAAGCACAATTTCAATGGCATTGAAACTTGAAAATGGTGATGATGATGAGATCGTCATCCTAACCAACCATTATAAGGTATGCCTTTGAATTAACGAGCCACGTTATACAATTACAAGACAAGATCTATATCCCTAATGGTCTCTCCGAGATAGTGCCCCAGATCCATACAACATCGATGGGAGGATCATTAATTATCCGATGAACAATATCCTAAGTTAAGGATGATATAACTAGTTTTTGGCTGTTGGCTACCTTTTACAATCAGGTCTCTCTCAGTACTCAGTGGGAAGACTAACATTTTCAAAATTAGACCGGTGGAATCTGTGAACCGGTCATGAAAACTGTACCTCGAGGTAGGGCTGTTAATGTATCGGATCATTCAATTAGTTGGATTTTGGACCCAATTAGTGATTCGTCGGATCGGATATGGATCACAAAGGTGAAATCCAATTATACGAATCTGATTATAATAAGATCGGATCCGAACATAAGGTGATCCAATTTGTTTAAAATCTAATCCGATAATAATAACTTTTATTAATATATTAATATCTAGATTTTTCTATGCTCAAAGTATTAATTCTAAAGAAACTAACATTAATTGAACCGGATTCGAATCAGATTCGGGTCTTAAATATATAGTTGGATTTGAACTTGAATTGGACAATTCAGAATCCGACGGATATCAAGTTTTGTTCCGAATCTGATCCGTTAATAGCCCTACCTAGAGGTCCTCGACTCTCCTTAAACGATTAGATAGACAGGCTCAAACCATGTGGAGCATTTTGTTATTTAGAGTATGGTGCAAACATTGTTTTATAAACATTATTATAAAAGTTGCCTACATTAGAAATAAGAAAAGGTAAAAAAAATAATAACAAAATAAAATTTTAGGGATTTGAAAAATGAAAAAGTAAAGAAGTTGGGTTTTAAACTTTGAAGGTAAAGAATTAACGTTTATTTTAATGAGCTTGTGAAAATTAATCAAAACAACGGTTAAGGGCAAATAATCTATTGGAAGGTAATATTTTAAGCATTTGATTTATGCTTTCTTATTTATCGATGAATATTCATTTTTATTTATTTATTATTCTATTCAAAAATAATAATAAAAATTCTTCCAATTTTCTTAGTTTATGAAATTGGGTTTGTGACTTGCTGTTTTGTTTTTCACTTTTTCTGTCGGGTTATAAAACAATACGAATGATAATTTGGTAAGCATGAGTGATGAGTATATGTTTAATAATATTTACACTACTTTTATTTCTATTAACAGAAGGATGAACTAAAACCAACATTAGTGAGTTAATTTAACAATATTGGGTTGAAGATCATCTATATTATTATTTATAAGACTAAAATATTTTTTTATTAATTTGTACTTTTTACATAATTTTTATACATATTAAATTATTAATTTTAATATATACAAGGGTATTTAATTTGCCATTTAAAAATAAAATTTATATTATTTTTTCTTTTTAAAGTAATAAAATAATTCAGATATTATCGAAATTTGAATATTTTAATCAAAGTCGGATATGTTATCAGGTACAAATTCAAATGTATTCTATTTGCTTCGAGATGTATCACTATTTGTTTCAAATTCGCTCAATTTAGAGCTCTAGTCATAGTCATGGGAAGGGGCTCTAAGTGAAAGCTCTTCAAGGGTTGATTTTTTTTTTTTTTAATGTAAGCAAACATAAGAGCCCTTTTTGAGTAAATAATATGGCAAATTAGAAGAGATTAGAATTTTATTATTTGCTTGGAAGGGTTTTTAGGTGAGGTTAGCCTTATTTAGGGGTTGAGTGGGTGGTAACCTAAGGGAACAAACTACACGCCATGGTGCGTGACTAAACTACCATATTTTTTGCAAGCACTTAAGAACACAACAAAATGGAGTTTTGGATAATTTAAATTAATTCTCCAAAACTCCATTTGCTTCCTTCCTATTCAAAATGGTGGAATATTATTAGTTTTTTATATTATTTATTTGAATTAAATTAAACATAATTGATCAAACCAACGAGTATGGTTGTGACTTGTTCTTGCTGACCAATAACAATATTAGATTTATGCTTTATTTCCTACTACCAATAGGGGTATTATATTTATTATATGATGGATCAAAGGTCTATCATCCTCAATGGACACTAATCTCATACTATAGAAAGGATTTGTCGCGCCCCAAAATCATACCTAGGAGTTAGGCATAATTTTGTGTGTGACTAACCTATCATGTCAAACCATCCAGTTCGATATCCAAGGCATGACATAATAGAAATGATAATTATAGCGGAAGCGTAAACTAAAAATTTCTTTAACTTATATGATCTGTATTCCAAGTTTCTACATACATAACAAAAGTAAAGGCAGACATACCTACCTATCAAAATACAAAATAAAATCTCATTATCATTCCACTCAGCAATAGTCTAGATAAGACCACACATCTAAATCTCTATCCTCCTGTGGCTGCAACGGGATAGGCGGCTCCCTTTCTTTCACGTATTCCTCTTCAACCTAAAGCTCCGGGTTGTAATTGTTAAATGGACCTGCCGGGATAAAATGTATGGCTAAGCATGGAATATTCAGCGTATACAAGCTACTAGCTAATATTGTTATACAATAAACAATATCATGCATGTGAGCATTGAAGATAAAATTCATAATTCTTGCATTGAGCCGAAGATAGAAATCATAACTCAAACTTAACTTAATATGTGCATAACTTTCAAAACCTTATCTTAAGAGCTTTCGTAGAAAACAAAACATGTCTTATGAGTTCTTCTAAATCTTATGAGTCTTATGAGCTTACGAGTCTTTATGAGTTTTTTGAGTTTGCGAGTTCTTATGAGCTTTGTGAGCTTGATAACCGATCTTAGACTTATGATCCGTAGAGACTTGTGAAACGATCTTAGACGTGATACATAGAGTTTGTGAAACGATTAGACATGATCCTTATGGACCTTGTGAGCCTTATGAGCCACTTATGAGTTCTTATGAAAGCCTTTCGAGACTTATAATCCTTGGAGCTTGGTGAAAAAATCTTAGACTTGATCCTTGAAGCATGTAATATATAACCGGTCTTAGAATACCAACCCAAAGTTTGACCTTGTCAATGCTTATATACTTATGTTTCTTCTTATGAAATTTCCTTTGAAAAACCTTTCTTATGATCCTTGAAATATCATGCTTATGAGAAAATCTCGGTTATGTACTACATAAGATGCGTGGAGTGCTTGTAAACATTATAATACTCATACGGTTCACACAAGACATCTTAGCATCATAGTATACTTGAACAATTCAAAGAATAATAGAACATTCTCATTCATAACATTTTATCACAAAGTCTTGGCCTTTAGACCTATTTCATCACATCATACCCACGTTACATTTCTTTGAAAGATAATAACATTAAAATAGATTTATCATTAACCTTGAGAAAATCCTCAATTTAGAATTCTTATTTGATCAACATCATTTTTAGAATCATAGTTTGTTGGAAGATAATGATCATCATATACAAACATAAACATATTTATCCTTTTATTGAAAAACCCTAAACTTAAAAACCCTTATTTACAATATTGAATCATAATAAAGTCATTTAGTAGAGAGTATTTGCAAATCATATCTTAAATATTTTATTAAATGTTTGTATCATAACAAAGCTAAGTAATAATAGGTACTTACTATTTCTATTCACAATCATACTTTCAATCCTTATTTTCACTATTTGCATAATAACAAAGCTAGATAGTAGAAGTACTTACCTCTTAAAAATAAATCTTTAGCTTAAAGGAACCCTTGAGCAAAAACCCAAGCTTGATGGAGAAGATTCAACCTTGAGAAGAAAGATCCTTGCTTGGAAGAAGAGATCCAAGCCTGAGAAGACAAGATTTGAGTTCCACTTGATCTCCAACAAAAACCCTCTTTTAAAACCCTACTCTTCTCTCTTTTCCTCCCAAAATCTCTCTTAGGTTTAGTGAAACTCAAAAACCTCCAAAAGTCCCTTCTATTTATAACCCAAGGGGTTAAAACCCCAAAACTACTGTATTTAGGGCATTTTGTGACTTTTCTGTGCATGGCCGTTCGAATGGTCTTTTGATCGTTTGAATGGTTATTCAATCATTCGAACAAATGAACCTACTGTTTTTAGTTTCTGAATTTCGGTTTCGACATTTTCTAGCATCGTTCGAACAGTCATGTAAACCGTTCGAACGGTTTCTCCAGTTTCCTATTTTTTTTTCCCTCTTTTGTATTTTGACCATAACTTTTGACTCGTTTATCAGATTTTGACGATTCAACTTGCGTTGGACTTTTCATTCAAAGGTGAAAAATTTTATATCTAATGGAGAAATCAAAATTCTGAGTTTTTAATTACCTAAATGAGCTCTAAATCTGACTAGTCTGGAATGGATTTCAACAGCCTAAATTTTCAGAAGACCCGATTTCGGAAATCTAACATTTAACTTATCTTTGACTAAAAATCTGAAAGAATGACAAACATGAACCTCGAAGAGGGTTTCCATACCTTTTTAATAGTTCAAGAATCATTCGATTCCGATCAACTGTGACAAAATTAGAGTGCCCCAAAGTTGAGGGTATGTTAAGACATCCATCTTCTTTACAACTTTGATTATGCATTGATCAAACAAGAGGGTCTTTAGGACCCTGAACAAATACTCTTAGAGCATTTTTCATACTCTTACTAGTGACCCTAATCTATTTTTAACACCACAAGAACACTTTACTCTTTCTCTTACCCAAACACGCCTACTAACACTTTATGGGGCGTTTGGATTGGATTTTTTTTGGCCAAAAATCAATTCTGGTAAAATTGATTGTGTATAAATTAATGGTCAAATAATCATTTTTTCAAATAATAGTGCTCGGAGAATACGTAGGTGAGTCTCTCAACTTCGTATTCTCCGAACACTATTATTTGAAAAAATGATTATTTGATCATGAATTTTTACACAATCAATTTTATCAGAATTGATTTTTGGCCAAAAAAATCCAATCCAAACGCCACCTTAGGGTCTTTCATACCCTTGACTTGAAAACACTTAGAGTATTCTTATACTCAGTTTTTCTGAGTTCACATACTCCTACCAAATTAAACTCAAGGTAAAAACCATCATTATCATTTATCATACAACTATAACGATATATGAAGGCTTTTGGCTTTCAACTCATGTGCTCTGACACTATTCACAACACTACTCATCGGATAGTGTCAGTGAATTCTCAACACTCTAAATGCCTAGAGTATGCGTTCATACTCTTCCTTTGATCACCTAAACACAACCCTCTCTTAGTTGCAACCCTTATGAACATTAACGGATCCATATAGACCTAAAACACACCAAGACTTAGGATATTTTCATACCATTTGTGTTTAACACCTAGAGCATCATGATATTCTTTCTTTGAGACCCAACACACATACATCGAACCATCATTTCACTGAGAAACACCCAAGAAGATACATAGAGGCCTTGACTTCTATATGCACTATTCACTTAACACTTAGAGTATGTTTTATACTCTTTGCTTACTTTCCCAACGATACCTAACACCCCTTGACTCATACACTAAAGTCACATCACATTCAGGCAATGTGATAACCCTCACTCTCATTAACCAAACTCAACTACAATAAAGGCCTTTGACCCTTCCAATACAAGTGCCCTTGGCACTATTCACAGCACTATTCGCAATGCATGTGAACTTGATTTTCACTCCTTAGGTTTACAACACACCCAATCCTCAACTCATACGACACATATCACATGTTTTACACAAAAATATATTCCCCTTAGCATTAACCAAATGCCAAGATCACATGGAAGACCTTGGCTTAAACACACTTAGTGCAAAGCACTATTCACTCAAATGATCAATGTTTGCAGAAAATCTGGGACTCTACAGGATTAACACAAAGATTTAGATTTTCGAGTCCATGGGTCACCTTTAGACCATCTCTAAGGATAAGTAGCAAATGTGTCATTTTCTACCCCATATACATATTTGATACCTTCATTTGTTACTTTTAAAATTTGTCACTCCAAAGGTAAGTAGCAAATGAATTATTTTATTATTATTTCATCTAAAATAAACTCAAATAGCCGTTGGAATCCTTTTACCGTGTGAATATTACATAAGGGAGAGAGGGACCCACTAAATATTTTACTGTGGAAAAGAATTTGCTACCTGGTTGAACACCCGACAAATTTGTCGGGTTTTCAACCAGGTAGCAAATGGAGATTCGAATTTGATGTATCGATTGGAGATGATTTTTACTGAGGTGGCACAACAAACGTCCTTTGCTACTACGGTTGGAGATGGTCTTAGATTTTTTTTTTTTTTGGGTGATGGATATCATTTACCTACATTAGTAGAGTTAGACAAATAGGTCAAATATCAAAAATTGATCTTCTAATGCCAAAAATATTTGAGAATAAAATGTAATAATAGGTGTCACCCCAATTGAACGTCTTTTTTTTTTCTTTTTTGCCTTGGTGGGCCTTTTTTATTATATTTGGAAGTAATCATTATTGTATATCATTTTAGAGCCATGCTAGCCTAATTTAAGCCAAAAACTAACACACACGCCTGATGAATTTAACTTCTATCTTTACTTGGGAATAAGGGAAGATTTCATAACTTTCTCTCATTAAGATATTTTTTTTGTTAGCTAAATCATAATAAAATCTTTAATCATTGCTTCCTCTTTAATTTTACGAGCCATTATGTGGATATATCATGGTTAAGCATTCATATCTTTTTTTGTGTGTGGTTAACTCAACAACACCACAAGGCGAAGCCGAAGGCAATTGGAAAGAAGACCACACACACTCACGCACACATTCATATCTTGTTAAGATTGATAGAATGTTTCCCCGCATTCCTTAATAAGTTGTTGATACATGAAAATGATATTGCTACGTGCGTGAAAGTATCTTTGTCTAATACTAAAAATCATTCAATGGACAGGCTTTCTCAAGGCACATGACCCGCCTTGGTGGAGTCATATATATATATATTATATTTGGGGGTGATTTAGGTTATTGTGATTTGGAGGGTGCGAGAAAGATTTGTTAGTAATGAGATCGCCTTGGTGATCCTACTACTAACTTGAAGAACATTCTCACTGAGGCATGAAATCATAATAACTAGGTTATGACTGACGTGACAAATTTCTATTGACTAAGAGATTTAACTAACTTACTGAGTTGATAGATCACATAAATGCTCTAAATAGGGGGTGATCCTTCTTCATTAATGATGGAATTTTTGGGATACAAATTTGCTTAAGAGTTAGAGAACTCTTAACTAGCTATTTGTCACTGTTAGTTGATTGTTTTTCAGTTCTTCTTCATCTCCTCTTAATCACAAACCTTATCCCTCTCATTGCTCTCTTACTTTTCCATCTCTTCTAAGATAAAAGCCCCTGAAACGGTTCAATTTAATGAACTTAGGTCAGATTAGCTGTAGAAATCTATTTGAAAGCCTCTATTAACACTACTTGGGTAGTTGATTCAACTATGTGTCATCATTCAATTGGTGTATCACATATTGCATTTCCGAAAACGTATATGGATGGACCTATTCATGAACTATTGACCAATCTTAGTCAGGATTTGGATGGTTGAATAATTGGTAGGGATGACTTATAGAAGCTTTCAATGTGTACATAGTCTGATAAAAAAGGAATTATTGAATAGATTGGATGATTTATAATGACACTAAATAGGGTTTATATAGATTTAACAAGATAGACTTTATCGAAAGTAAATCAATTTAATCTAATCTAATCACACCTAAGCAAATCTAATCTACCTTTGATTGATGCTAATCTAATATTGTGATTAGATACACAATGATATAGTGTATCACATTTACCTTATTACAGTACTTCTTACTATATTCTCTAATACTCCCCCTCAAATATATGATGATTGAAAAATCTTCATGTATTTGCCGTTAATAGAAGTCCTCTTGATACTTTCGATCTTAATGAGTTTGTCAAAGTAGAAAGTTGTGTGTTATGATGTTCTGCTTTGAATGTGTTATCTTGCTTGAATGAATTGTATGTCATGATTCTTCCACATTTAAATACCTGCTGGATTTGTTGTCATATTGTGAAGATGGTGGCCTCTAATGGGCCTGGAAAAAGGCCTATATGGGCCAAGAAAACCAGCATTTAAAAAAGCTTGAAATGACCCTCTATGGGCCACAGATACAGACCTCTGGGGCCATGAATACCGGCCTCATGAGCCAAAGATGTAGAGCCTCATGGGCTAAAAGTGGGCCTCAATGGGTACAAGAAAATGCCTTAAAAGACCTCTGATGGGATTGAACAATGCCTTGATGAGTTTGTGGAAAGATAAATGAGGGGTGATGTAGTGGGGCGGGATAATGCTGATCGATGGCGTATCTGGGTGTGGATCTGGCAATGAGCAAACCGGCAAGGGTTGGAAAGGTAACAAGACAACATACAATGGATATAATGTTGGGTTTCTTTGATGACTGACAGGCCAAACTTGAACACCAGCAAAAAAAAATAAAAATTCTAACCATTATTGACACCATGGAAATAAATCAGATTGAGTGAGTTGGTAGGATGGCTCTATGGGGTCCCGGCTTTGGCTTGTCTCTGGCGAAGCCAGAAAGTGGTCTCGGGGTTTTATACATTGTGCGACAGTTGGCTAAAAAATGGGGAGAAGTCATTCCATTTTCTCCCCATAATTTTGACTTCTCCCCATTTGATATCTCTTACCCTTATTCTCACACACTTATTGCCACATGTCTTATTATGGGTGGAGAAGTCAAAATCATGGGTCCCATGATTTTGACTTCTCCACCACTTATCACTTATTCTGTGGAACCCCGAGATAAGCCCTTTCTGGCTTCGCCAGAGACAATCCGAGGCCATGGGGTCCCTCCTCATTAATATAGGCTGGGATTTCATTGGTTTTCTACCTCCACATGAGCCTTTTGCTATTGGGAATAAGAAAGCAAGAGAAAGTGAAAGGTTAACAATCCTTGCAACGAGACGGCTAGTGTTAGATCCCGTAGAGGTGAACCTTCACATGTAGCTTTGGGTACAAGATTTGACCCTTTCAGAGATGGAGTTGGAGGTGATGAAGTCTTTATGTAAAGATAATGGTTAGATGCTTATCAAGCAAGAAACCATCTGGACTATCAGAGCGGTGCAACAGTCCGGCATTTTCTTTATTTTTTTTTGAATTGCCTTTCCAACAGGCTGCACATGTTGCTTGCTGCCCGCTCGGTCTATTATTTTTTTCACTCCCTTGGATTCAGGTCCTGTTTTTTTCCTCTTAGGTCTCCACTTTCTTCAAGGTTCAAAAAGAAGTGCTTATTTGGAAATTATGTTTAATTGGATGTTAGATTGTTAAGTTGAATGTTAATTGCATGTCTACATTTTAAAATTTCTATGGACAAAAAACTCTACTTTAAAAAATAGATATTAAGCTACTTTTTAAAGTAGAGGTTTTTATCCCTCAAATCTCTAAAATGTAGACATGCAATTAAACTTCAACTTAACAATCTAAAGTCTAACTAAGGTGGCGTTTGGTAACATTACTTATTTGAAAATTATGCTTAGTTGGATTTTAGATTGTTAAGTTAAATGTTAATTGCATGTCTACATTTTAGGGGTAAAAAACACTTCTTTAAAATATAACACCATATATACTTTTTAAAATAGAGGTTTTTACCCCTAAATCACTAAAATATAGATATGCAATTAACTTTTAACTTAACAATCTAAAGTCCAATTAAACATAATTTTCAAATAAGTATTTCTTTTTAGACTAGTGTTACCAAACATCACCTAAGCATAATTTTCAAATAAGTATTTCTTTTTAGACTAATGTTACCAAATGTATCTCATTCACCCTCTTACAGTATCTCTTACTATGTTCTCTAATATAATCTATATTGGATTGCTCCCGAATCTACAGATAATGCATGATTAATGATTGGGGGCAATCAGTGCTGCCAAAGGTAATGTGAACAAAAGTAAAGTTACTGCATTTTCCTTCAAAAATATGTTTTGAGGAGTTAGGATCTATAGCGCATAAACTTAGTCCCGCTCTCACCTTGTGGCTACTTAAAAGGCTCTTTTCTCTCACCTCATGGCTCGCATTGTGGCTACTTAAAGGCTCCTTTCTCTCACCTTAAATCCGTAAATCCGGGACCTGCCATATGTTTCAGGACCCACTGTCATTGCGTCCTAACAGACTAACGTCCATTGTTTATGCACAGGTGGTGATCAGATTAGAGCTCCCGTTCAAAAAACAAAAAAAAAATCCAAATTAAAGCTTCCCCAAAACACGCCAAGTACAGGGAACCCAAATGAAACAGCACTGTAAGACATAAATTTTGTGGAGATAGGATTTGTGCACAGCACAGTCCTCTATACGCCATTATAAAAAATATATATATAAATATTTTTACCCATCCCTATTGGGCAGCATTTTTCTTGTAAAACAACTCCTCCTGAATTCTCAACAAGGAAGTCTAACAAAAACGGTTCAAAAGCTTCTTGATTTGGTCTTAGGGAACCAGCATTTCCTTAAATGGAACAGAACTGGTCCGGTCTCCTGCGGCCAAGGTGGTATGGAATCCGATTCCTCCAACGGTCGAGTTATGCCATCTGATTGGTAAATCAACGTTCATGCATTTGTCAACTTCACTCAGTCGAATTTCCAAAGCTTTAAGAACAATTAAATATGGGGGGAAGTTAATGGATTTCTCTTCCAATCAAAACTTTGATACAGATCCTTCTACTCGGCAACAATGTGTGATTGACCTCTCTCACCCTTGTTGCATTTGTCTTAAATTTTATTTGTTTTAAAAACTCTAGCATTATTGGAATTGAAGATTTGGATTTGAGATTTATAAGTGAAGGGTGTAGGCCAGTGGCCGAAGGATGAACCGTAAACCTGGAGGTCTCGAGGTCTATTCTTGGGCTCCTCAATTCGTGGGCTCCCCTCAATATCAGTTGTATGGGGTGGGGGTATTCCTTATGCAACAGATAGCCTTGACAATGCATTGCGCAGTACTAGTTTTTATTATGAAAAATAGAATGCAAATATAACCTCCATGGCTGAAATTGGCCTAGGTGATGGGTGCAGCACACAATTTTTACTTAGGATTCATGCGGGTTTCCTATATAAATTGAAAGTCTCTGTCTTTCTTCTTTAGTTATTGATAACTTATCTCAGATTAAATTAGAGATTAATTTTGAGCCGGAGCTCTACTTCATGGCATTGAAGCAGAGCTCCCTTTTTTACACTATAAGTGTGGCATGTTTGTAATTATTGATGGAGGCTGGGGTAATTTTGCAACACACCATAATTCTACATTTGCCACCCGATAGTGTAAAAAGGGGAGCTCCGCACAATGTGGTGAAGCAGAGCTCCTCTTTATATTTAAACTGATTAAATTTCATTTTATATCTCTTTCTGCTCTTTAAAGTTCAATATTGTAAGTGGCCTATTGATGCTGAATCAGTCTCTCCATTTATTCCATGGTCTCAGTAAGGGCCACTTTAATGCAATATAAACAGTTCTACAGCAATTTTCCGTTCCTCCATGTCACAAATGAAAGGGGCGGTACTAACTGCTAACTGTAATACCAGTAATAGCCACCACTGTACTGTTTATTTTGATGTTTGATGCCATGTTCAAGTCTCAAGGCTCTAGGAAACCGAACAATTTTTTACCATTGTAATGGTCTAATTCTACTTTTCTTACACACTTATATTTCGATTTTTAAAACATATGATGGTGTTAAGCACACCTCAATATTTGATGACCACACCTCATTATTATTAATTTATCACTTATTCTGCTAGCCTTCTCCTATCCCAGTGTTAATCTTCTTCACCTATTTTAGCCACCAATGCCGCTGAGACCGTTACCTCTCCAAATTAAGAGAAAAATGAAAGAAAAAATATATGTTGTTCTCTTGCTCCTAATTAGTTTTTCGAACTGAACTCTTACAAAATTTACTTAAATGGCCTTTCATATGGAGTAGTTAGCAATCTAGCAAGATTCCCCAAAAATGATCAAACTAAAGTTTCTAACTTATGGAATAGGGGTATCGTTTGACCATGCTCATTTCTTTCTTCATTCCTATTTATACTAAGGAAATGAAACAAAATTGAAAGTGTGCCTTGTCTTGGGGTGCTAGCTTAAGCAGCATCACTAGTTGGAGTGGGTGAAGAAGATTGATGCGTTATGGGATAAGGTAAGCTAATCAAGGTCCTTGGGAGGGGACGATAGGAAGAGTAAAAGTTGAAGACGATGACATTATTGTCTAGGATGAAAATGTCATCAAATGCTGGAATACATCATAGGGGCACCCAAAACATAAGCTTATGTAATCCGTGATGATCCTGAAGCGTCATCATGGTTGACAACTATTATTTGTCATCTTCCTCATTTCCATAATCATCTATGTCCAAGTAACATTGACAATACCCTCAGCCATATCACAATAAGAAAACTTTTTTGTTATGTTCTATAGATAACTCAGTATGCTCCAAGTCCTTTTAGAACACTACAATGTGATTTAATTCGACATGAATTGAAAGCTTGACGTAGATATTTAGGCTTTTAATGAGATCAAATTATTCAAAAACGCAAACAGTTCGGAACCTATAACCTGTCACTCAACAGTACAGATACAGCCCTTTGCCAACTTATATAAGTATGCATTTGCTATTAAAAAAAAAAAACTAAGAAACTTTGTATCCCAGACATTTCACTCAATGCCCGCTCCTACAAGCAATTTCCCCCTCAAAACTCTAAAACACTAGTCTTAAGATCTGGATAAGAAGCTTAAATGAGCATTTTGAGGTTAGAATGTACAATTTTTGGAAAAAAATTAATTAACCATTGTAATCGCCGTAGTTGGTTTCGGAGGTCGCTATAAAGCACAGTATTACATCAGTTAGGTAAAGGAGAAGCGCCTCATGTAATTTGAGCATGTTACAGAACTCATGGCCTATTGAGGGGCTCATTTCCCTTCTTTGGATTTGTAGGAATGGATTTAACTAAGACTCTAGCTAGAGCTAGTGTGTAACCTCAGGGTCATGGTCCACTTCCTCTGAGCCATCTCGCTCAGCTTTAGTAGCCCTTTAGCCTCGGCATCACGTTAGGGTCCCTGGAAATTAACTAATATGCCACAAATGGAACAGAACACGACATCGATTATATGTACTGATCTTATGACTAGACCATATTCAGTCTCACTTCCATTAAATTCTATTATTCTAAGCTATGGCTTAGTGAAATAATGCTGGAGCAATATAGATTGTATTACAAAAGAGAAAATAAATACAAAGAAGATGGCATGACTCCCAGTTATGCCATTTATCCTTGGGTTCAAGCCCTTCATCATGTCCAAAATCATATGAACAATGAACTACAAAATTTTAAAAAAAATATCAGAATTTGAATCAATTGCTCTTCATGCCAGCCGATGAGCTGGAGTATTAGATGAATGCATAGATACTCAGGGGGGCTCTTTTACTCTGAACCAAGGTTTGAAATCCTGTTGGGATTTTGCAAAATTTCGCAAAATCCTAGTTTCATCCAATCCCCCCCCCATATCAATATGGTAAGGATTTCGGCCGAAATTTTGGAATTCCGAAATCTCGTTATCTCGATGATATTTTGGAAATTTGTTTTTAAATAGTTTTTTTAATTAAAATTCCGAAATATTTTGATATTTTTATTGAAATTGCATGAAATCTTGGAAATTTATCTATTTATTTTAGAAATAAAATAATAATATTTATATAAATTTTAATAAAATATTATTTTCCAACATACAAAATTTTGGTAAATATCAAATATATATATATATAAAATAATATATTAATTAATCGGAATTCCGAAATCCGGTTATCTCAACCGAAATTTTCCAGATTTCGGTTCAGGTTGAAGACTGAAATCCCCGAGATTATCGGGATTTCAAACCTTGCTCTAAACTTATATTTTGTCGTTGTCTTTGATTATTATAAGGCCTCTTTAGTGGCCCCATTTCACGGCTAACTATTTCTTTCCCTTACTATTATGCTTTACCTCTTTGGCTTTTACTCATCTGGCCATCTCTATAGGGACCCCATATTTTTGATTCCATGACCTTTATTACTTTCCTTTCATGTGAACCCCTCCTTTTGTTGTGACTTGCTATTTCTGACCCTTAAAAGAGGAGAACGAATGGATTTACGTGGCTTTATCTTTCTTATATTAGAATTTAGTCATGATTCGAAATGAGTGAGATCATGGCAGCACAACACAGCACTTGATGCGTCCCGTAAGGAATATAATAGATGACATGGCCTCTTACTTCACATTTCAATATTCCTAATGTTAGATGTTATCCGAGCAACCCTAGCTAGAATGGGAACAATAGTTAGTTGCAAGCAATATTTTTTTTTTTTTTTTAAATGATAGTTACAAAAGGTTTCTTACAATACCACATTTACTTATATTTTTTTTACAGTAATAAATGTTAAACCTAACTTATTTTTCATATATGTCATAATGAGTGATCTATTGCCTTTGCCAGCTACAAAATATCTCTTGTAGCATATTATTGTTCCTAGAATGAAGCTCCAACCTGAGTTGTTGCATGGCTAGAGTGGTTCTCAGAATGGCTTTCCCAGACTACTTTTTGTGTATGTGATACTAATATTTTGCCTTAAAAAAAAATTGTCATCATGTTTAAGAGTTTAAATATGAGGGGAGCTTTGTTTCAAGGCGCTTGAGCAGAGCTCCCTTTCGTGTGTAAAGAATGTGACAATCTTGTAATTATAACGATCAATGTTTGCAAAACTGCAAATTACATTTCTCATTCATTACAAGACTGCAACCATTTGTTTACAAATTTAAAGGGGAGTGCCTCATATTTATTAAACTCTAATTTTAATCCATTTTCGGTTGAGATGATACATGTGCAACCCATCAAATGGCAATTCCCTGGCATCCCAATATGGGGCAAGAACTGCTTCTTTTCCATGCCCCCATCCTGGCTTGAATATTGCACTTAACGCCTGAGACACCCATCTTGATTCCTTAACTAGGATATTCCTAAAGTCTCAGTGGAGAACACCTCGCCCCCAATCACCATTTCTCTTTTCTTCTTTATTGTGGGTGAAGAAGGCTTTCGGACCCATCCATCACTTCCTAATCAAAACTCAATAAAGGGCATCCAGTCAGTGCTCTTTTGTCTTCTTTGCCTTAAAAGTCAATCCAGTGCTCTATCATAACATCATCGATGTTGAAGTATTCTACACATCATGGGCTTGTCCCAACAGTAGTGCGTCTCCTCCCTTTGGGGGTGAGTTTCGGATCGAGTCCTGAGGACTGTGATGGTTGTAATATAGTCCCTTTGCCAAGATTCATTAACCCACTAACCTATAATGAGAAATGCTAGCCCCATTGCAGATTTCCAAGCTCGTATATTGGTAGCGACAATTGTCGCACTTTTACCTGTTACCTTAAAAACGGTATAAATCATTAATTTTTCTTTTAAAAGTTATTTTTTAAAGGAAAGTGATGAAAAACTTTTGATAGTACCCAATATCTAGAATTGAACAGTTAGATTTAATATCCAATGATTCAATGTCTTCAGGTGCTTTAAATGAGGCCTCACCTAATGCTTGAAACCATTGGATATTGATTCTAAGGGTCCAACTCTCGATAGTACAATCGAGAGTTTTCAATCACTTCCCTTTCTTAAAACATGTTCAAGGGATAGTTGCGCTTGAATTTGATTTATGTGACTGGGCTAACACCCATCAACCTATATCAGATACTAATACTACTAAACGAGATTGCGGTCTAACCTTGTGACTTGTACCTCCAAAAAAGGTAATTGAAAGGGAAAAAAACCCGTACATGCCACGCGTCTGTAACTGGTTAGCTGGTAGAGGAATGATAGCAAAACTCCACCTGTGAATGAGCCTGAGGGGGCGGGTGTGCACTCTGAAATAAGCTCCGATGATAAAGTCAGTATAAGGCATATAGCACAGTATAAGGCACAAGCACAACATAAGGCACAAGGCACAGGCACAACATAAGGCACAAGGCACAAGCACAGCATAAGGCACAAGTACAGCATAAGGCACAAGGCACAAGCACAGTGTATGACACAAGACACAAGCACAACATAAAGCACAGTATGGTATAGAGATACTTATCGTGAGGGCACTGGGCATATGCACTTGAGGACGAGCTCTGGTGTTATGCTCTGGGGATTGTAGCTCAGGAGGCACAAAGGATATAGCTCAGAAGGCACAAAGAACTCAGCTCGGATGGCCCAAGGGACTCAGCTCGGATGGCCTAAAGGACTCAACTCGGATAAGGCTCAGACAACGTAGCTCGGGCTCAGACAACGTACTCGGGCTCAGACAACGTAGCTCGGGCTCAGACAACGTGCTCGGGCTCCGACAACGTAGCTCGGGCTCAGACAACGGGTACGTTATGCATCAGACAACGGACAACGAGCTCGGCACTATTCACATCAGACAACGTGACAACGGATTTGGCACTATTCATAGCACAACGGCACAACGAATTTGGCACTATTCACAGCACAATGACACAACGAATTTGACACTATTCACATCATCAGACACAAGTTCAAGTGTGATGACACTCAACAGATGATCAATTGCAAGGCCCTGCAAGTGGCAGTGTGACCATTCATGGAGAGCATCAGGCAGACAAGGCCTATTTGAGAGAATCTGACGGCCATAGACGCTTGTGAGGCCACAAAGAGCATCAAGTGGCCGGATAACACCAAAGGAAGATGAGAGAATCGGGTGAGTGGCCATCTACACAGCACTTTGGGGGAGGGGTGTGAATGACTCAAGCTTCTCAGATCTCCCTCTTCCTCTTGCTCTTGCTCTTCCTCTTCCTCTTGCTCTTCTTCTCTTTCTTTCCTCTCTTGCCTTTCGCACCATCCTCTTTCTCTTCTTCTTCTGCCCTTTTTCTCATCTCTTGCCTTTCGCACCATCCATCTCTCTTGCGCATCCTCTATCTCTTCTCCCTGGTGATTCTTGCTTATTTACAGGCATTTTTTAGTCATCATGACTTGTGCAGTCATGATAAGATCACCTGTCAGATAACACTCAAGTGATCCAGCACATGGCCCAAGTGGGCTTATGTTGGCTAAATTATCAGAATTTGTGAGCGTGAGAAATTACTATTTTACCCCTTCTTTTTGCTCTATTTTACGAATTTTATCCGTTACAGTAATCTTTGTATAAAAACATTGTTTTTTTTTAAGGAAAACACTTAATTTACTGCCAAGTAGACTACCTATTCTGATGTACAGTCTTCATAGGTCAATGCCCTTTTTTTATCACATGAACTATAGTTAAAGATTCACTCACTCCTATAATTAAGCAATCTAAGTTTGATTTTTAAAAAGCAAAAAAACTAAATATTTACTTTAATTTTCTTAAGCTTAGCCATAGTTAAAAGAGTGTTAAAAGGGACATTTGGTCATGGCATTAGACTACCTATTCTAATGCGGGTGTGCCAATTACTGCCCTTTTAAAAAAAAAAAATCAAATGCATCCTTAACCTACTAACCCTTAGAGCAATTACTAACCCAGATAACCCCCAAAGTTGAGATGACAAAAAAAAAAAAAACTCAAATGCATCCCCAACGTTAACAGGGCTCATACAACCAACGGGTAACACAGTGCATCTTAATTGGTGCAAAAATACATGCCATTTGTAGACCCTATTTGGCTAACGCGTGTAAAGGGTTTAAACTAGGGAGATGATTGCATGCATATTTGCATATTGTTGGGCAGTACACATCCAGCTCCCAAATTGCCACATAACCTCTTTGACTCCCATTAACTGTGATTAAGATTCACTCACCCCTAATGTTCAATAATCTGACCTTGGTTTTTAAACAAATATTTTTAAAAATTAACCTTAGCTATGATTCACTCACTTTTATGTGGTTATTTTTTTAAAAATATTTTTACTAAAAACTAAGGTTAAATTATTAAACCAAAGGATGAGCGAATCTTAACAATAATTAATGAATGTCAAAGAGGTCATGTGACAATTTGGAGAGGTGTGCATGGACCGTCCAACAATACATGTGAATGCATGCTATCTCTTTCTTTAAATGTCTTCCCACGTATTAGTGCAAAGAGCAATGACCGAGTGGCAACTAACATAGGGAAAATCCGATGCCTAAAAAATCTTTATAAATAATTAGAAATAGAAGAGATGACTCATGAACTTAATAAAAAAATCCACTTTTACGACCGGCCAAGGGGTAGAGAACTGGAGGGCCATATTGCAACCGCCTCAGCCATGAGGCGATATTACATGGAAATGCCTCTTTCGAATTGATCGCAGTGTACACCTCTAAAGCTAAAATCACGGGGACTATTTTTACCTTTTGGATGAGCATTTTGTGTATAATCTTAAAGTAGTTAAAAATACTTACTTAAGAAAGGAAAATGATAAAGAAAGTAAGGTTAAAGGTAAAGGCTTAGAACTCATATGAGAGCAAACACACATCGCATTGTTTTTGTTCTTTTTTTTATATATAATTTTAACTAATCACACACACGCCCTATAATCTCAACTTCAAGCCTATAACCACACACATCCTTCAAAAAAGAGGGGTGAGATGAGAGTACTTAAAGGAGAAGGGCCCTACTGTTGATAACCGAGGTGAGATTAATAGGTAAAGAGCTCGGTTACCGATAATAGGGATCTTCTCCTTTAAGTACTCCCACCTCACCCCTCTTTTTTGAGGGGTGTGTGTGGTTATAGGCTTGAAGTTGAGATTATAGGGCGTGTGTGTCTGCTGTGTGTGGTTAGTTAAAATTATCAAAAAAGAACAAAATCAGTGTAGTGTGTGTTTGCTCTCATATGAGCTCTTTGCCCATTAATCTCATCTCGGTTACCCACAGTAGGAACATTCTCCTTTAAGTACTCCTGCCTCACCCCTCTTTTTTGAAGGGTGTGTGTGGTTATAGGCTTGAAGTTGAGATTATAGGGTGTGTATGCGTGCTGTGTTGTGTGACCGATTAGTTAAAATTAAATTTTTTTTAAAAAAAAAGGGGTAAAGGCTTGGAAAGGATTTGCTCTCTCAAGTCCTCTCTCCTCTGTGACCTAAGAACCTAAGAAGTCTCTAGAAAGGATTTGGTTCTTAATAGAAGAATAGGATGAAGATGTATTTGGTGATTTTACCAAAGTTGTAGTTCGAAAAGGCAGTGTTTTGAAAAAGCGGACAGGGCGATTGAACCAGTCTTAAAAAAGAAATTGGAAGAACTAACCAATTTAATTGGAGAGCCAATGATATAACTGGAAAACTATAAATATATTTAAGATAAAAGGCCACGATTCAGCCAGGACAGTTGAATCGATTGAACCAGGCCAACCAAGAATATGAGACCCAATCGGTTCAACCGATTAATTTTTATGAAAACACGGGCTAAAAAGAGGAGGGAGTATACTAAGCATTACTCTTTTTCTTTTTGACGGGTATTTCTTTGAATTGTACTAATCCTATTTTATTTTAAGGCAACGGATTTCCTCCAGCAGATGCACTCGGGTATAGCCTCTTCAGCATATGCGTGCAAAAGTGCTTCACTAAAGAGCTATCATGCATCTCACATACTCCTTTGGGTGGTACGCTCACACTTCTCTAACTTGCCACGTGTTCCTTTTAATACTTAGTTATTGTTGTTAAGATTCACTTAAATAATCTAACATTAGTTTTTAGAAAAAAAAATTTAAAAAATTGGTTATGACTATTTCGTATGGTTAATTTTTTTTTACTAAAAATTAAGGTTAAATTATTTAACCTTAAGTGCGAATAAATCTTAATTGTAGTTAATGGATGTCAAAAAGGATTAGGAAGGTGTGCATGGACCACCCAATAGAACGTTTGAGTTGCATGTTATCACATCCTTGGTGAAACACCTTCACAAGCTTTGGTTGAAGAGGCTATGGCCAAGTGTAATAATAGGCATCTATCCGTCGTGAATCTTAATTTTTTTTTAACAGTGCTTAGCGACCCATCGGTCAGTTTCATATCTTACCCCCTTGTCCACGTGTTCTTTTTAACATCCATTTAAGCTTAACTAAATTAAAACCAACATGTTGATTTATTTTATTTTTTTTGAAAAACCATGGTTGGGTTGCTTAACCCTAGGGGTGAGTGAATCTTAACCACAATAATTGAGTATTTAAAATTCGGGTTATAAAATGGGATCAACGGGTACGTTTACTATTTTTCTGTTTTTTAGAGCAATAGTTATGAAAATGACAAAAACCTCTTTCAGATCCCCTGAAAGGAAGATTCAAAAATCACTAAAGGTGCAATGCAAAATAGTAGTTTTACATTAAAATTTTTTAGGGTAACACAATAGAATGTTGTTTAGCTCCACGGGGAGGAGTGAACTATTGCTCCTTGCTCTCACAAAGCCCCTTCAATTGCCCATGAACTCCGGTTAATTTTTCTAACCCCCTATGGTTAATATTTTTTTTTCCTAAAATCTTAAGGTAGATGGGTGAACCCCTAAGGGCAAGTGAATCTTACCCACAATTAAAAAGGAGTTAATAGGAGACACATGACAGAAAAATGAGCCCAAGACGCCCTCCTAGCGTTACCGATCGAGGAGGTGATTATTATTATTATTTTTTACTGTATGAATCCTAATTTGATTGGATATCCGCGCATCCACTACCGCTCTTTGGCCCCTCTCATCTGCAATCCTATTTGGGTGAGCTCGCCTTTTGCTGTCGAGACTTTTGCCATAAAAGAAAGTTTGAAATTGACTAGAAGACAAGACTGAAATCAACTTAGGGTAGAAAGTGATTGCCAAGTGTTGGTGAACGCTATAAATGACGGGTCCCTCTCATATGCAATGGAGGTTTGTCCAATCATTGAAGATATCTGCTCGCTCTTAAACATTCTCTCCACCGTGAGGGTCGTGTTCATTCGTCGTCAAGCGAATTTTATAATCCATAGCCAGGTCGAAAAGGTTATCAGTTTATTTCGAAGTGCCGAGAGAGATGTGCCTTTTACTCGGGTGTGAGACATATTCCTTCCTTCCAATCCAGGCAGACTAACTGGTGTGGATCGAGACTGTTAATGCTATCTATGCTACAATTCTCATTAGTTCACATTTCCTTTTTAAACACTTACTAACGGTGGTTAAAATTCAGGTTCATCCATTCAACCAGGGGTTTTTAGCTAAAAAATATTTTAACCTTAATTTAATTAAACTTAACAGATTAAAAGGGCTTAAATGGGATACGGTATGCTACATAAAGTACTGAGTGATACACTAATCACTGCTTTATTTTTTTTGGCTAATCGATCTATAGGCGGTTAGGCCGCCAACCTAAGTAGAAGTTAGTATCTGTTCGGAGTTAATGAAGGGTAGAGAGTATATAACACTCCCACTTTCTCGGGAATGGATCCCGGACCAATTAGCGGTGACTAGCACCACAACCAATGGGACAACTGCATTAATTGATATGGAACAATAGGGGCTGCAAAAAATCCTACATCTTCCAAAAATGAAAATCAATAAATTTGACGGTGGTGATCGTCTAATGAGTTCTTTAGTGGGATCCAGGACTCAAGGTGGAGAGTGGAGGCCCACCCACCAAGCCACTACCCAGAATTTCCTTCAAAAAAACTTGTTTCCCGTTCATTTTCCATTTTTCCTCGTAAATGACCATTTCCCGAGAAAATCGGATTTGAAGGAGCCGTTAGAGCATCCCTCGGGAAACCTAATGCTACCCTAGCCAAATGTTTTTCCAATAAAAACAGATGTTCTTCTGAGTTCTGACGGATGACACTGTAACAAGAAAGGATTTCCATTGTTTTTAATCACTTTAAATGCTCTTTAGAGAGAAAATTTAAGTCTCTCTGTCTCTGTTTTCATTTTCATTTGTTCTTAGATTTTTGTTGAAGAAAGTCGACCCTTGATATCTCTCACACGGTACGAGGCTTTCGTTGTCAGAATCAACTGTAGCAGATTCCTCTCTTTTTACATTTTCCCCTTCTCTCTCTCTCTCTCTCTCTCTCTCTTTCTCATCCTTTCGTTTGCTTGTCCATCTCTGCAAATTTCCGTTTCATACCCGAAAAGGAGATTGAGTTGCAGAGACCACTTCGTTCTCTCCATCTATTCAGGTTTCCATTAGTGGGAGCGATTTTATGACCCCAACTACTCCCGCCTACTCCAGCCATTGCTTCATTCATGAAGTAACGTGCTCTGTTTTTCTCTGATTACACGAGGGTTCGAAAAGGGACAAGAGATTGCCGTCCTTTTCATGCGGGTTTCGTTGAGGTGTCGAAAACGAAGGTCTTTTGAAATGGGTTTTCGATTTCGTGGATAACCCCACTGGTTTCAGGTGGATAAAGGGTTGCTGTTGTTTCTTCGAAAAACGCAGAAGTAACTTTTCTTTCTGAAATGGGTTTCTCGAAAATTTCGTTAATGGAGGTAGGTTACTTGAAGCGGGTTTGCGGTTATTGAGCGGAGGTAGGTGTATTGCATGCTCCATCAAGAGAATGGTTTAGAGATAAGCATACATAGGAGAGTGTTTTGAAGTGGGAGTTCTGAAAATGGAATTTGTTTCTTGAAGAGGGTTGTTAGATTTTTAGCAGGAAATGGGTTGTTCGAGCTCTAGATATGAAAAGGACGAAGCTCTGCGTCTATGTAAGGAACGTATGAGATTCATCAAGCAAGCAATCGATTCAAGGCACGCTTTAGCAGCTGCCCATCAATCTTACATTCAGTCTCTCAGAAACATTGGCATTGGTCTCCGGCGATTCGCCGAGGCCGAGGTAGTGATCGAATCTATATTGTCGACATCGGCGACTGAACTTGACAGAACCCCTTCTCACTCCTCTTACCCATCCCCATCTCCTTCCCACAATGCCGAAACCTTCGATTCGCCGCCACATAATGAAAGGGAAAGCCCCCTTTCGCCTCCTCTCTCTACCTTGAGTTACATGAAATCGGGAGGAAGTGCTGCTGTAACTGTTAGGATCAGCCCACCCTCAAATAGTTTTATTGACGGAGAATCTCTGACTTTTCTCCCACCACCCCCTCCACCTCCACCCGAAACAGGCTTTTCGTGGGACTTCTTTGACCCAACTGATCAAACAGATTGCTCCAAGTTCATTGGACAGAATGGGTTCGTTACTCAGACAGGGTCGAGACAGTTCAGGGGAGAGGAAGTTGTTTCTTATATGGAAGAGGGAGGGAAGAAATGGGAGAATGTATGTTTAAAGGGAAATGGAGAAGTCCTTGCAGGATCAGTAAGGCCTGAATTGGAACAGAGAGCTTATGAAATGTCGGGTAATTCAGCAATTGGAAGTAAAGGTGGTGGTCTCTTGGCAATGGACATTGCTAATTCAATTAAAGGGTTTACCTTGGAAAGATTTGAAGATGCACAACAAGCACCAGATAGAGAAGTAGAGCTCCTCAGGCCTGACCGGGTTGCCAATGGATCAGCTGAAGCTTTGGCTGTCAATGCTGCTCTGGAACAGTCTAGTTCAAAAAAGGAGAAGACAGCGAGTGAGAAAGATTTATGCGCGGAAAGGGAAGATCCTTCTGAGTTCATCACCCATAGGGCCAAAGATTTTCTGTCGAGCATAAAGGATATTGAGCATCGTTTCTTCAGGGCCTCTGAATCTGGCAAGGAGATCTCTAGGATGCTCGAGTCAAATCAAAACAGGCTCAGCCATTCTGCGGCAAAAGGTAATCCAAATGCTCAATTTAGAAACTTGGTTTTACATTTTTGAATGCTAGATTAGATTTTCATTCATTTTGTCTATTGAGAGCCAAGCCTCAGTCACTATTTTTTTTTTTGTGTCTTGAGTGTTTGTTTGCCTGGGATATGAATCTTGTGGTGCAAGCTCTTTATTGCAACTCTTATACTTGCAGGGAGGTCACCTTTGTTGGTAATTTTGGCGGCTTTCCATCTTGTTTGTTGCCAGGGGGAAACCATACATGTTCCTCATGGTATGTTTATGCTTAGAACTGGCTCATGTTAGTGAGGCTTATTAGGGGTTAGATATTATCGTCTGTAACTGTTGTGTTCTTGACACAATTTACTTTTCAGCCACCTATGTTATGATCTGATCTGTTCAATCAGTGGGTCACTTCTTGGATGGGTCTTATGCCACAGATCTTATCTATTGGCTATCTCCACCATACTTTCAAGAACAAGCAGCTAAAATTTATCACCTGAAAAAAAAAAACAAGTAGTTGAACTCTGTGAGTTAAAAACGAAGGTCAATAAATTGTTCGGATTTGAATCTGGGGTAGTATGATTTCTATGAGTTTTGGTTATCACCAGCTCAACAGACGGCCAACTGATTGAACGGTCTGGATTGATTCACAGGCAGAAATGTACACTGTATAGTGTAAAGGACAAGTTATGAGTGCCGCCTGGAGACATAACTCCCCTAAGGAATTTCTTTGCCACTCATGTCTAATCTCATTATATCTATGTAGAACCTCCACAACATGTGAAAAGGGTTATTACATGGAACCGTTCAGCATCTTCACAATCATCTTCATCTAAGAATCCTCTTGCAACGGCATCAAAAGACGACATCAATGACAGTGGGAGCGATTTTGTCGAAGAATTCTGCATGATTGCAGGAAGCCATTCTTCCACCTTGGACAGACTGTATGCATGGGAGAGGAAACTCTATGATGAAGTGAAGGTACTTGATTCAGTCCACTCTATCAACATAAAGGTCCTTTTAATTATCTCAGGTTTCATGTTGCGTGCATAGTAGTTGTTGGGCTCTCCTTTGTAATTGATTATCCCATTTGTAGATATAGAACATGAATGCTATTTCTTAATTTGAAATCCGCCCAGAAATTTATAGTATTAAATTTCTTTACAGCATGCTTTAATCGCATATAATATGCACTTATGTGATAGTCTATATTTGATGCTTCCCCCTTTTATCTTTGCCTTTTCATTTCAAAAATTGTTTATCAAAAAGCATTCATTATCTAATATTGATATCTGAAAAGAAAAGAGGAAATCGAATCTGACTTATATTTAAGGATATGATAGATCTATTAGCAGAATCCACGGATCCGAACACAACTAACAGATTGGCTCAATCCAATAGATTGGTGCAATCAGAGTGCCACCTCTAAATGACTCTATCTTTAGATTGTTTTCATTTATCATAAATCAAATATTCCCTCTACAACTGTAAGATCAATATGATCTATGATCTTTGTAAAGTATTATATAATATCCCAATACAATACAATTATACAAGAACAGTATGCAGAACAGAGCTACCGTATTGAACTCATAATCATTATATTTTATGGTATTAGAGCCAAAATCGAACACAACATCAATTGCTTCTTCCTCTACTTTCCGTTCATTGAATCCAATATTCATAACCTTGTTTATTGAATATATCCAATATTCATAACCTTGGTTCCATCAAGCTCGATGGAGACAACCGCCCTAATCCAGCTTTTCTCAAATGGCGCCGGATCGACAAATACTTGGTTAGTTTCCTCAATGCTTCCTTAACCGATGGCATTCTTGCACAAGTCGTTGGGTTAACTGCATCCCATCAGATTTGGGAGGCTTTGGGAATGACATTCTCCCAAAAATCTCAAGCTCAAGCCATGCAGCTCTAGCTTCAACTACAGATTCTCAAAAAGGGTGTGTCTTCCATTGCCGAAATTTTGAAATTATTTAAAAACGATAGTTGATTCCCTCACAATGATAAATCAACCCGTCCCAGATCAGGACCTTGTCCTCCATGCTCTTGGAGGATTAAGTGAAGAATATGAATCTTTCATCACCACGGTCACGAATCATATCAAGCCCATTAACTTTGCCGAGTTGCGCTCTCGCCTCTTGAGTCTAGAACAATGACTCCTTCAGTTCCAACCAGTTCTAACCGGCTGCCACTGATTCGGGCCCTTAATCTGCCCTTTATGTGGATCGTTCCCAATCACATCTACAGCGTTGACGAGGTCGTGGATGACATTACGATGCCCATAGGGATCGCAACCATGGGAACCGCAGTTGCCATAACAGTCATCCACGTGGAGGACCCAACTGACCAGCAAACCCACCATCCTCCCCATCTTGTCCTCGGTTCCCTGACCCATGCCAGATTTGTGAGAAAACAAGTCACTTGGCATCATAGTGTTACTACCGCTACCAAGGACAAGACACCTACCAATATTTTGCAACAATGAGTGCTAAACACCAATATCCCAACTGGTATCCTGATATAGGCGCTACTAGTCACGTGACTAGTGACCCGGAAGTCCTCCATCAATCCTCTGCGTTCCACAATAATGAGACATTTATTGTTTGAAATGGACAAGGTATTCCCATCTTCCATGTTGGTAATTCTCTACTCCCTATTCGCAATGCAATCGTTTCTCTCAATGATATTCTTCTTGTACTTGCTATTAAGAAGAACCTCTGCTCAATTGCAAAATGTACAAAGGATAATAACTGTTGTTTCACCTTTTATCCATGGGTCTTCGATATCAATGACTTGCGAAGTGGGAAAATCGTACTTACAGGAACATCTAATGGAAATCTCTACCCCATTGTGAAGAACAAATTACCGGCAACAACAGCCTTCTTTGGACAAGCTACCTCTTTGGATGTTTGGCACAAGCTCTTGGGGCACCCATCTTTAGCTATACTCTCTAGTCTTTTATCAAATAATTCTCTTTGTGCAATTCCTGGACATTCTTTTAAGAATTTCAATTGCTTAGATTGTCAATTGACAAAGAGGAAGACTGTCATTTTATGATGCTGACCTTCATGCTACTTGTCCATTATATTTAGTTCATAGCGATGTATGGGGACTTTCACCTGAGTACTCTATTTCTGCATATAGATATTACATTACTTTCTTGGATGACTTCAGTTGATTTATTTGGATCTTTCCGATGAAGCAAAAATCAGAAAGTTTCTCATGCTTCACTCGCTTTAAAGCACTTGTCGAGAATCTCTTCTCCATGAAAATCAAATTCTTGCAAACCGATGGAGACAGTGAGTATTGTAACCGCAACGAATGGCCTTGCTGTGGGCAATCATCACCACATCGTAGCGACCGACAATGCTCTCTTACACCACAAGCACCTTTCGAAATGTTTTTGGATTGAAGCATTCACTCATGCTGTGTTCTTGATTATTGTCATGCCAACCCGAGTCCTCAAGAGGTCCACTCCATACGAAAAATTATTTGGTCGTAAACCAGAGTACTTCACTCTACGAACGTTTGGATGCGAATGTTTCTCATTTCTTGGATCAACTCGTGCAAACAAGCTGTCCCCCAAATCCGCTCGTTGCACCTTTCTTGGTTTCAGCAACTCCCATGAGGGGTACTGCTGTTTTGAGCCTACACCTGGGCGAGTATTTATCTCCCGCCATGTTACATTTAACGACCTCTCTTTTTCGTTTGCTACCATGTGCAGATTGACTGTCGACATCTCCCTCATCGCCTACACTTAAGCCCACCAGCGTTCAATTGGTAGGAGATGTTAGACAAGTGTTTCACCCCAATCAAACAACACCTCCTCTGCTTGCTCAGTCTGACTTGGCTTCTCCATCAATACCAATCTCTCCAAGCATCTCAACATCCTTGGCATCTGCTATGCACCCACCACCCCCAACTGATACTGCTTTAGAATTTCAACCTGCACCTACAAATGTTGCACCTTCATCCCACTCACTGTGTGCCTCAATATAACCATCATTCCCACTCTGCCAAATCGATGCCCCCCATTCTTTGTCACATTTGTTCGACCACCCACTCTTGGCATTGACCTTGTTGGTGACTCACCACCCATTAACAATCACAATGACATCATCCCATCTATTACACATTAATACAACACTACATTAAAGGATGGAACCCTTCGGCTAAATGCTTGGGCAACTACCAAAAACACCCCATTTCCCATGCACTCACTGCCCAGTTAAGTACTGATCCTCCTATTCCACGTTGCTATTGACAAGCTTCCGATGACCCCCTTTGGTGGATAGCAATGACAGACGAATTTGATGCTCTTGGACCTTAGTTCCATACAAAGCCAATATGAATTTAGTTGATTGTAAGTGGGTCTATAAGATCAAGAGGCGTGCAGATGGTAGTATTCAGCGCTACAAAGCAAGATTAGTCGCCAAGGGCTTCAGTCAACAGTCCTATATTGATTTTGATGAGACATTCTCACCGGTAGTGAAACCCACCACCATTAGATTAGTGCTCTCTCTTGTCGTCTCCAAGGGTTGGCCTGTTCACCAACTCGATGTCAAAAATGCATTCTTACACGGCCATCCTCCATTAAGAAGTTGTTTACACGACTCAACCGCCGCACTTTCAATCATCAGAATATCCTCGCCATGTCCGCAAACTCCACAAAGCTCTCTACGGACTCAAGCAAGCACCTCGAGCCTGGTTCCATTGTTTTAGCTCTTTTATCTTGGAATTTGGCTTCCGATGCAGCCATACTGACTCGTCCATGTTTATCTACCATAGCTCCTGAGGTTCCCTTATCCTACTTTATGTAGATGATATTTTGCTCATCGGTGACCAAGGTTCGTAATATCGAAAATATCGGCGATATATCGCCGATATTTTTCGGTATCGGTGAAGACCGATGCATCGACACCCTGTTTAAAAAAAATATACAGTATCAGTTGGTATCGCCGATATATCTCCGATATCGGCGATATATCGACGATACCATACCGATATCGACCAAAAAAAAAGGGGGTTGAGAGTTCACACTCTGAATATCTTTGATTTAGTAGAAAAAAAAAAGGGTTGATTTAGAAGAAAGAAGAAGGAAGAAGAAGGAGGAAGAAGAGGCCAGAGGGTACCTGAGCTAGTCCACTGTCGCCGTCCACCATCGTAGTCGCCGTCACCGTCACCGTCACCGTTGCCAAACGCCCAAACCCAAGCTAAGGTTCCTCCTTGCCCCTTGGCTCCTCCTCTCTGCAGTTTTTTTTTTTTGGTTATGTTTTGTGACCTGAAGTCTTACGATTCCTACTGATAAGCTTGAAACCCTTATAAGGGTTTGCTAAGTTCACTCACTCCTACTTAAAACTTAAAACCCTTATAAGGGTTTGCTAAGTTCACTCACTCCTACTTAAAACTTAAGGGTTTACTAAGTTCACTCACTCCTACTTAAAACTTAAAACCTTTATAAGGGTTTGCTAACTTCACTCCTACGTAAAACTTAAAAGTTATCACGTTAATGTTAGAGATTTTAACCTAAAATTTTAAAGGTAATGCTAGTTTCTCACTTTCACTCTCTTTATAAATTATATGGAGGCTTTAATTTAAAAAATATTTCACTATATTGAAATATAACAAAAAAATAATAATTTCTTGATAAAGATGTATCTCTAGCAAATTATGCCCATAAGATCATTTTAGTAATATTAAAAAATTAATAATTTCTTAATAAAATTTTATAAATTAAAAATAATTTATATGTAATATCTTTAACCTCATAAGGGATTTTTAAAAATATAATAACACCTTGACTAATCAGTAATCACTTAGCTATTTTTTTTAGTACAAAAATTTAACATACTTTCACTAATCAGTAATCACTTTGATTAATAAGTTAACATACTTTTTAGTACAAAAATTTATAAGTTAATATACTATTTTTATTACATAATCTTCTCATTGCATCTCTTATATACATTGTTGTGTTTTTTAATGTTTTTATTCTAAAAGGTGTATTAACATCTATTTTAACATTTCCTGAAGTTTCACTACAAAATTTCATGTTTTGCCCCATTTTTTGCCATTTTTTCCAAAAATCACCGATAAATGATATATCTTCTGATATATCTTTTTTCCGCAGCTCGACATGTCGACCGATATCGACATTTAGAACCTTGCCGGTGACCACACCGAGATAGGTATGCGCCTCACTCAAGTGAAGTACTCTCTTAATTCTTTTAGAGAATTCCAACATGTTTGGTGCAAAACCATGTGCCACTCCTGTCCCTGTTGGTTCCAAACTCTCACGTGACGGCCAAGCCTTACAGGACCCCACCTTATATCGACAAATTGTGGGAGCAGTATAGTACTTGACCCTCGCACGATCGGACATCACCTATGCAGTAAATCAAGTGTGCCAATTTATGCACCGGCCGATGACCACTCATCTTGCCGCAGTTAAGCGTATACTTTGTTTTGTCAAGGGCACCATTGACCATGGATTAACTTTCTGTCCCACAACTCCTCTTTACAACTCACTGGCTACTCTAATGCAGACTGGGCTGGATGCCCAGATGATTGTAGATCCACTACAGGTTTCTGTATCTTCTTTGGACTGAATCTCATTTCATGGGGTACAAAGAAGCAACCCATTGTATACAACATGCCTTTTTTGTGAGGAGATCCACTATTATCATCTTCCTTTTTTTTTTTTCCCTGTAGTCCCCTTTATGTTATTCCCCTTCAGTTTACCCCCCCGTGTAAACTGTTGTTTTTATTATTTGCTATTTGAATACACTTGATGCTTACAGATAAAAAAAACATGCCTTTTTTGTGACAACATTAGCGCTACTTACATGGCTGCAAATCCTATTCTCCATGATCGGACAAAGCCTGTTTAGATCGATTACCATTTGTGCATGAACAAGTTATGAAGGGGGTTCTTCACATATCTTTTATATGTACCAATGATTAAATTGCTGATATTTTCACCAAAGGCTTACCCAGAACTCTATTTCACTCATTGAAGAACAATCTCATGATCTCCCCATCATCAGATTGCGGGAGAGTATTAGCAGAGTCCACAGATCCAAACACAACTATCATATTGGCTCAATCCAATAGATTGGCACAATCAGAGTGCCACCTCTAAAGGTTTCTCAATCTTTAGTTAATTTCCTTATCATTATAAACCAAATATTCCCTCTACAACTGTATGATCAATATGATCTGTCATCTGTGATCTTTGTAAAGTATTATATAATATCTCAATACAATACAAGAACGGTATGCAGAAACAGCGCTACTGTATTAAACCCATAATCATATTATAATAAGATCTTGACTCTTGAGTGCCAAGAAATCTGGAATCGCTCAAAAGCTGTTTTGCTGGATCTATTTGTGGTTACTCATTGTCATTTGAGTCATTCAAATGAAGTTGTACATCAGGCATCATCCTTTTCTTCTTCCTCAATATCCTGTTCTTTATTTTGTATTTTGTCACATTGTTTGGACATGCATGCAGGGCACCACATCTTGCATTGTGAGGAGTGATTTTTCATGCAGAAATTCACAGTTTATCCTCACATTAGTAGTCTCATTTAGTGATTGAAATGCATGGAAGTTCAGATTTCATAAATGATATCACTCTTGTCAATTTAGATATATACACGGTGCTATTATTATTATTATGATTTATTTTCATTTTATCCTTTTGTAGGCTAGTGAATCCATCAGGAAAGAGTATGACCAGAAGTGTGACCAGCTTAGGCACCAATTCGCCAAGGATCTTAGCCCCCAAGTAATCGACAAAACTCGGGCAGTTATAAAGGATCTGCATTCACGAATAAGAGTGGCCATTCATGTGGTTGATTCAATATCAAAGCGAATCGAGAAATTGAGGGATGAAGAATTGCAGCCGCAGCTCGTGGAGCTAATACAGGGGTAAGCTTTTCTATTTTATCCATTGTAAAGATGAATCATGTTTGAAGCTGCCCATTTTATCACTTTGGTTTTTCGATCCCTTTGTATATATATCTGGACTAAACATCAATGGGATCAATCTAATTATAGCAAACATCAGATTAATGACCTGTGGCTCCTCTGTAGATTGATCCGGATGTGGAAGGCCATGCTCGAATGCCATCATACACAGTACATCACCATCTCATTAGCCTACCATTCGAAGAGCTCCGTGGGGACTCCCCAGGGAGGTGATACCCACAGGCAGGTTATTGCTCAACTCCAGCACGAGATCGAATGCTTTGGCTCAAGCTTTGCAGATTGGGTAAATGCTCACAAATCGTATGTGGAGTCTTTCAATGGTTGGCTCCAAAACTGCATCTTACAACCACAAGAGCGCTCCAAGGGAAGAAGGGCCTTCTCCCCTCGTAGAGCTCTGGCTCCACCTATATTTGTCCTCAGCCGTGATTTGTCTGTCAGGATGAAAGCTCTGCCATCTGGGGAACTTACTGATGCCATCAAATCCTTTTTATCTGATCTGCGACATTTGATGGGGCAACAAGTAGAGGAACAACGGAAGAAACAAGGATCCTCACAGCCAGAGAATAATGGAGAATCAGAAAGTAAACAGGAGGAGAAGTATGATAGGTCTTTGGACTTAAATTGCATACATAAAAGTTTGACAAAGGCACTCGACCGGCTGACCAAGTTTGCCGAGGCTTCGTTGAAAATGTATGAAGATATCCAAAAAGGAAGTGAGGCAGCTCGAATTGCCTATACAAATTGCAGCACTGCAAGATTTTGGGGAGAGCAATGTAATTAAATTATATATTTGTGTAAGTGGGATTTTGGGTTATAGAATGTGCAAGTCAAGTTGATGGAAAGAACTTTTGAGAAGAAATAGAATAAACTCTTGGGTTTGTTCACAGGGCATAAGTTCCCAAAATGAGATTTAGAATATTCATTAGGGAGCTGTAATGTTATGTCAGTAATAAAGGCCCTACATTCCAAGGATTTTCTCTTCAGCTACCGTATGGTCCTGCATGCATTGTTTGATATCAACTGCTCTAATCATGTCTTGTAATTTGGAAGCATGTTCTCAGGTCCTGGAGTGTAGAATATTATGTCTTTGGCATTAAATCTTCAGGTTCTAATGACATTTCACAATGCATAAGTAATCCATTCAAATTCTGTCATTTTGCCGAAGTCTGTTCGGCCCTACAACTTCTTCCCAAGCCTCTACATACCAAACTTGGGTGCCAAAACCGTCTTTCACCCCTTTATCCTAGTAACCACCAACTCGCTTGCCTGCGAAATAGAAAAGGAAAACATCTTTTCACCATCACCTTCTCTGCAAATGCAGCATCTCAATTGTTTCGAACGAATCCATCCCAAGCTACATACTCTATGTTGGACCAAGAATCCAAACAGATTATGCGTATTGAGAATAAGGGTCTAACTGAATGCATTCCAATGGGAGCTGTCTGACATGATTCCGAAGATCAAAAAAGTCTACAAATTCCCTGACAACACTCCTCATTTCGAAATTTAAGTACTCAGTGAGCTTGTGGGTTGTCATGGCAGCACACAAAGTGAGAAGTCACAGTTTCAAACCAGACAGAGTTCAAAGTACATTAGTGAAACCGAATTTACCCATATTTTCTTAAAAATATATTTCCCACGAGAAACAAGACTACTACATGGGAAGATCTCAGGTTCCAATTTCATAAACCAAACACCGGAGCGAGGATTACATTACATAATCTCTTTTTTTTGGTTATAAGGGTAACACACACGCAGTTAGACCTATGGTAACCGCTAAGGTGCCATAAGAATATGCACGCACTCCAAAAGGGCCTGACTTATAGAGGAGTTGTGGACCCTTATACACCCCTTGCAAAGTCTAGACCCCGCTGTCATGGGTCTAATTCGAGACAGTATGACCCGGCCGCAATGTGGAAGTTTGTTTTGTTTGTTTGTAAGGGTATCATGTAACAGACACTAAACACACACAGGCAGTTAGACCTATGGTAACCGCTAAGGTGCCATAAGAGTAAACCCGCACACTCGCTCCAAAAGGCCAGACTAATGGCGAGGAGTTGTGGACCCCCATACACTCCTTGCCAAGTCTAGATATGATCTATCACACTCTTCAAGTATCCTTTATCAAAGATCATAATCTGAAGCTCGGGTACTTGTATTCGCCTATTCCTCCTAATGTTGTACCTATCATTCATTTTGATTGATCCAAGATATAAATTACTCTCATCATCAATGTTTTTTCCAAATATTTCGAGTTGCAATACGAATCTCCTTTCATCATTGCATTCTATTTGAAGTCATGACTTCAGTCAAGTCAAATTATATGTGATCAAATCCTTTCATACTTTCTTCCCCAAAAAGACCAAAAAAACCTAGTCGATTTAAGTAGTTTTATAGTGTTCTATTGCTTGTTATTTAAGGGTAAGGTTTCATGTCCCCTTTTGATATAATTGACGTTTTAATAGGGAAAAAAATATAGGTAACCAGCCATAAATGAGTAAAAATAGAGATTTTTTAAAAAATAAAAATAAAAATGACACAATTGAACTGGACTGGTCGAACCGGAAACCGGCCACTCAACCGATTCGATGACCAGTCTGATTTTTGATAACATTGGTGGAGGATTGTAGTTCTTTTGAGGGGTTAGATTGGGGCTCGAGGCCCGTTACACAAGGACATCCCTGGCCTAGCAGTCCTGAAACATTAGAAAACTAAGAAGAAAAAAAAATGGAAAATAATCACCTCATCTGTAGGTGACGCGAGGAGGGTTATCTTGGGTCCCCTTTTCATCCCACATGTCCCCCTTTAAACTCCCTTTAGTTGTGTTTAAGGTTCACAAACCCCTAGGGTTCACCTCACCCATCTATCATTTGTTTTTAGAAAAAAATAATAATTAACAATAGGGTTAATGATTAACCTAAGTTCATGGCAAGGTAGTTTTGTGAGAGTGTGGAGCAATAGTCCGTGGAGCAAACTATTGCCTTCCTTAATTACCCCTTTAATCACGTGATCCCATTTCGTAAGATCGCTAAGGATTCAAGAAAGAGCAATAGTTCACTCCACGGTCGAGAGCGAAATATTGCTACTATTCCTCCTCGCTCTCACAAAGTCAACTCAAATTGCCATGAACTTTAGTATTTTTTTTTTTAACTCTTGTGATTAAAATTATTATATTTTTCTAAAAAATCAAGGATATATAAGTGAAGCCTAGGGGTGAGTGAATCTTAACCACAGTTAAATAAAGTTTAAAAAGGGACATGCAGCATTAGCATTAAAAGGGGACCCAAGACGCACCTCCTCGCGTCACGGACCGAGGAGGTGATTTTTTGTCCTTCAAGAAAACCCTATGCTATGTTTGGTTAATGAGAAAATAGGTAAAAATATGGAAAAGAGGAGAAATTTTTAGATTTCTAATACAATTCTTAGTTAGTGTGTTTTCTCTAATTTTTAATTTTTATGTTTTCACTTATTTTCTCAACAATGATAGGGTAATTTCCCAGGGCGCGAATTTCGCGCGCCTTAAGTTCAAACGCGGGTCAGGTTGTCTGAATTCGAATCATTGTCCCGCCTGAAGTGAATGAGATGCTGCTTGATTCATATTCTCTCCAAAAAGGAAGCGTATACTACGCATATGCGGTATTTTAGACTAGCCAGTTCCCCTCCAAGAACGCTTCCAATTTCTTTCATCTTCTGCTTCCTCTTCAAGGTCAGTCTTCTAAACCCTAACTTCTCCAATACTATCTTAATTAATCTCTAAGCACTAACTTTTTTTTTTAGTATTCTTTCTTTCTTTGTTATTAGTTTCATGATTTTCTGGGCATTTATGGTTTATCTTTCGTCCCTATTCGTCACATTTTCTATGGTTATTCTTGTTGTTTAGATCTATAGTTCTGTTGCAGGAATTTTGTAGTTCGCCGTTGAAAAAAATGGGGACTGTTTTCTCATTTTCTTTGTTATTTCTCCACTTTTTTTTTTCCCCAGTAATAGATCTGGGGTGCAAATTCAACGTTTTGATCTCTTTAGTATCTATCATGTAGTTTGATTGTATAATAAGTTGGGTTTATAGGATCCGAAACTTTAGCATCGCGGGATTGGGAGATTTGTCAAAGTGGGACTCAAAATTTGTTTTAAACAGGGTTTGTCTTAGTTGGATCCGCTCCATTCGATTGGATTTACGATGATCGGAGATGGATCCACGAATAGGTTCCTTGAAAGCCGTCCTGCTCTAGCCAATGTAACCAATCAGCTTGGGAAAAGAGGATTTTTGTTGGTTTCGGGCAATTCGAATCTGGAGAGTGGAAATGGGTATCAGAAAATTGTGGAAGATAAAGCGGGCGATTCCCAGGTGGTACTGCAAGCTTGTTCAGGAGCGGAAAATTTGGTTAAAGGGAAAGGCAAGCTTGAATGCATTGAAGATTGTAATGGGAAGGGCTTGTTTTCATTGAATGCTAAGCGGCTTTGTGGGTCACTGAGCTCTGCTACTGGGGGCGAGTCTGTACAAGGGAATGTGGTGTCCAGTATCTCAACAATTCCCAATGAAATTAAAGAGCCATTGAGTTCTTTGGGTGGTGATAGTTGTATTTCTAGTGTTTCAGTGCCTGCAGTCTCTGGAAAGTGTGATAAAGCTCGGTGCTCACCGTCACTTATTGTTGAAGAACAATTCAAAGATTTAACAGGAGGAGTTACTGCTGATCTTACAAGCAATGAAACTGGAAGCTATCTCGTCAATGGAGAATCTACTCATGTTTTCAGAAGTTATGGCAAGGAGCTTAGTGGTGGTGATCTGGCCTCAAACAAATCTAGTTCCATTGGGTGCTCAGAACCATCCAAGCCCTCGGGTTCTAAGTTTGAATTAGGGAGATGCACAGGTTTGAATGGTGATGGTCGTGCTAATACTAGTGTGGGTGTGGACTTGCTCAAAGCTTGCTCTTGTTCTTTCTGCCTCAAAGGTATCTTGTGGTTCTTTCCTAAATGTGTGATTTGCTCTCTGCCTGAGAGCTAGCCTATACGTCTTGAAATTATTTATTGTTCATATTGATCAGTGTAGTTAAGGCATCGAGGCAATACGGGGTTTCCCTAGGTGAGGCAAGGCCTATGCATCGGGGACCAAAATTAATTTTCTGTTAATATTATATAAAATTTAGTGAGTGTCCTGCTTAGATCATGATCTAGGTGATAGGGGTCCTGGAGAGGTGAGGCGGTGGCCTAACTTTTGCCTATGTGACATTTTGACTACACTGATTTATATCTGAACTTAGTATGAGTTTATGAATTCACATGCAAGAAGTGAAGATGATGCTTTTGTTGTGTAACTTAATTTGTTTCTTATTATGCATTATATCTAAAAGTTTATGGCCATTTGTGTTATGATAATCAGCTGCTTATATTTGGTCAGACCTCCATTACCAGGATATCAAGGGCCGGGTAGCTGGTAAGCTTGATTAAAATATTCATGAATTTTTTACTAAATTATCTGACTTCAATTCATGGTTTATTGGTTAATGTGCTTTTTATATCATTTCTGCTTTCTTAATTATCATTTTCTTTTATTGACTAAAAAAAAAAAAAATTATCATTTTCTTTCCAGCATTGAATAGGAGTCAGAAAGAAGTGAGCTCTTTGGTTGAAAGAACTTGCAAACATGGTAACACTGACACATATAGTCAAGGAAACTGCAACAAATCCTCAAAATTGGAATTTGATCTCATGGATAAGTGGAGGTCACTCTTCCTTCATGTGGAGGATATCCTTGTTCGTGAAACCAACCAGCTTGTGAGTGTAACTTTCTTTTCCTATTTTCTTTTGTTCCCGATTGCGTTTTTTCTTTTCTTGAAATGGTTTTCTGGTAGAATGGAATTGTATAATTCCAATGTCCATTTCCCACTTTGAGAAAATTTTGAGATTATTTCATTAGTGGTTGGGTTTTCTCTAATACTAGTGGATGCATTTAAGTGTTTGCCTTTTCTTTTCTTTTTTAAATCTTTTGCTTTATCCCAGTCATGATTAAATCTTTCTATTCTGCAATGCAGCAATCCAATCTTCTTACACTGAAAGAATTGAGAGGGAACTGCAAGATGGACCTGGGAGATGATTAATGGGATATGCCTTGTAAACCTTAACGTGCTTCTGATGGTTCTGCTGAAATTTGTGAGATCATCCACTAACTCTAATCTCACTTCAGTGACATTTTTGTATAAGGTGGTGGTTAGCTGGTTAACATTTAGAAGACTGGTTAAGATTTTAATTTTTACCAATCTCATAGTACCTGTAAAACATCCGCAAACATATTTGTGTAATAATTTTAGATGTTGCATTTGTTTCCCATATCTGAAGAAATCTTATCCGAGTTCTTGAGAGACTGGAACTATGCTTTCCATCCACCATTGTAGTGGTTGAAGTTACCTTTACATTTTTTTTTCTGTTTCCTGATCCAATAATTTGATTTGGGGTTGAACCCATGCCTCAGTTTGACAGAACTCTGTCAACAACTATGAGGCTGAGTTTTGATCTTGCTGGGTATGTAGAATTGAATATGTCCTCAGATATCCGTTTATGAAGCCTACTTATGGTTATTAAGCATTCCATGTACATATAATCAATTAGTTTGTGATCTCCTTTTGTAGTTGTATTGTTGATTTTCTTGTGCCCCTCAAAAAATTACTGTGCTATGCTACGAGACCTTAATCAAATCCACGAAGAAATCACAAGAACAAGGTGGTCATTATCCAAAGAGGAATAGATATTATCAAATTAATTAATTTTGTTAAAGCGCTAATAACAATGCAGGAAGCAATGGTTGCTAAGGTTAACATGAAATTAGGTTAGCCTGCTAATTATGGAAGGAGGTAATTCAAATCAGGGTAGAAATTTTGCCTATATTTTGTCAAAAAGTAGAGAGTTTTTTTTGCACTTTTCATTGCTACATTCGCGATACGACCAATGGGAGGCTTATCATATCAAGCTACAAAGCCAACAATCGAATGACTCATGTCAGCATGGCAATCACTGTCACTCCCTTCCAAATGGTAGAAGTGTAGGGCTTTAACACACAAAAATTAAGTGAATGATCAATTATCAAAAAAAAAAAATCAAGTGAATGATCTGTACAGGCATTGTACAACATATTTACATAGAAACAAGTAATGCTGTATATTTGTCCGGCTTTAGGAGAGGCAAAAAACAAAATCATTGTACCCTATATATAGGGCTTGGGGGGGATCCTATCCTTCACTTGTAAGGGTTGACCCAAACCCTTTCAAAGCCTAAATTGGCTAGACCCAAGCCTTACCCTCGGGACTAGGGTCAAGCTTGAGCTTGAAAATAAGATGAAGAAAAACCTTTTTTGTCATGATATTTTATCAATTTTTTTAAAACTAATATCGGTTGTATATATATATATGTGTGTGTGTTTAAACTATTTTTAATTACCTATTAATTCGTTTACTTATGCCACAAAATATAAAGAACATACTTATTTTATCTTTTTCATTCTACTTAATTATACCAAAATTTAAAAAATTCAGCTTGATATCTCATCAGTTATCTACATGGAAAAGCTTGTCATTTACATACTAACCAAGTCATGACTCATGAGTCATTACTAATGTGTAAGTCTACGAGTACTTTCAAATCCTAACCTTTTAATTCAATTATTAAAGTATCAAGATTATAGCTGATGTTACATTAAAAAAGACAAAATATGCTAAGCTAAATCTCGATCCTTAGTTGTTAGTCATAAATTGCTAGAATTTGAGAGTATATTTGAGAGTACCCATAGATTGACTCATTACTAGTAGTTCATACGTTTCTTGATGAGTTTAATTATGAGCCAAAGCTTTGAATTTTTCTTAGATTTCCAGAACTCCAAAATATGGGTAAATATAAAATTCTGTGGACATAAATGTCTTTATTTCAATATTTACCAAAAATCCCTAAATTAATTTGGGAGGGATCATACTTAGACTCTCATCTAAATGATTTTTTTGGGTGTCACTTGTCAGGACTTAGGAGAGGGACAAAACCTTCCTCTCCACTCTTAGGAGGGCGAGTCAACTTAATGGGAATGCCCTCCTAGCTTTGTAGAGTGATTTTTTTTCTCTAACCACAGAATCAAGGTTTGGGATTGACTTGGGAGTTAAGAGTAGTGTCACATGCATAAGAGGTTCGGGGCATTAAGTTTAATATGTTCATGGACGCAGGGTCAATGATAAAAATGGATGGTAGGAAAAGGCAACATGAGTGTTTGATAGTGTAAAGTTTGGGTTATGGCCATAGTTGGTAGCACGAGAAGTGAAGTAGGAAGCAAGGATTTTAAAAAAATCCTTGAGAAGAGAAGCGAAAAAGTGTATATAAGAGTCTCACTCTCGTTATATTAGTATGTGTAGTAATATCTTAAATTTTTTTCTTACAATATATGTGTGGAGAGTTTGGTGTCTTAAGTTCTATTATAAAGATAATTGTTCAGATTCTACACCTTAGGGTATAAATTTGGGTATATCTCATCACATCCTCACATATATAGCCCTCTTTGACTACTAAATAAAAAACAATGGAAGCAAGCTTCTTGTGAGACGAGTTTCTTGCGAAGTGATCGAGCATCCCACCCTGTACATAGCTTCACTATAGCTATAGCTATAACTTTTCCACATGAGAAATGGAGAGCGAGAAAGAAAAATGGACCTTTGCACCTTCTAGGAAAGGGTCAATCAATTTACCATTCTATAATGCCTATTTTATTTACTCTTAATAAATATAAGAAATTAACTATAAACTAAAAATCTAGAGATTTGAAAATAAGTTTTGTTTAGGGGGTTTTGGTAAATATTAAAATAATGTAAGGACATTCCTATCCATAAAATTTTGTATTTACCTTTGTTTTAGAAGCTTCAGAAATTAAAAAAAAATCCAGAGTTTCGATTCATAGTTAACATATAATATTGTGATACTTAAATTTGATGATGTATTCTTTTAAATTACTATTGCATACTTTTGTGTAATAAATAGATCTTATCTATTTCGAACTGATTTAACGAAAATAGATTTATGTCAAAGAGATCTATAAGAAATAAATTGGCAGATAATAAAATTGTTTGGCAGTGCATAGTAATAGAGAATGCTTTATTGTGATGATAATAATAATAACAATAACAAATGAGCAAAACAGTAAAAAGGAAAGACGAAAATTTTTGTTGCACTGTTTACCCGTAATAAACGTGAGTTTCTTTTCCAAAAATCATTAAAATTTTAAACTTCGTTTTTAGATGCGAGACGCCTTTGTTTTTTTTTTTTTTTAATAACAAGTAGATATGCTACCAAACAGTCTAAAACATGAAAATTAATAGAGTATATATATGGTAAAGATATGCACTGTATCATTACCATTATCACAATTGGAAGAATTTAGATTTAGAATGATATTGAGATTGTGATTGAGATTTGATTAGCAATAGATTAGGAATTGTTTGATTTAATTTCTAGATTTATCTATATACTATTATATATTTAAACCCTAGTTGGGTCTCTTTGTAATCATCATAAGAATTCAATAAATTCAGTTTCTCTATATGGTATCAGAGCGGGTCGATCTAATCTTGTTGTAATTTTTTTTATTTTTTAGTTTGTTGTCCTCCTTTGGAATCCCTTTCTGGTGGGCGGCATTATGCTGCCGACTGGGCCTGAATTTTTTGTTATTAATTTTTTTTTTCTTCCTTGCTCTTGACCACCACCAAGTTTGTCGTTTTAACTCCTTCAAAGAGTCCAGTTATCAAAGAGAGCATCCTAGATTGCCGTCTGCAACCAATCCTCTTAGCAATCTCTTTCTCCAATCACTGTTACCGGCAACCCATCACTCTCTATCTCTATAACTCCATTCACGACCTCACATGAGCCATCTCTTTCTGTCTCAAACCTTTCACCACTCATGAATACATTGCTCCAATGATAAAGTTGCTCCATGATATAGTTATTGTTCCTCACCTCACCTCAGGCCAACTCACACGCTAGTCATTTTGCATGATTTTTTTTCCCTTCACAAGCACCCTTGTCCTCATTGAGGAATCCAGACACTTTGTATATGATCTTGGAAAGGCACACAAGATCTCATCCCTATAACAAGTTCTGTCTTAATTGGTTATGTTGAGGCTGTTGTGGAGCTATTTCTACTCTTGCTAGCTATAGAGGAATGGGAAGAGGACCAAAAAAAAAAGTGAGTCTAATCAACAAGCCCATGGAGGCCCTTTTCAGCCTATTTGAGGCTCATGCAGTTATGCCATTAGAGGCATATTTTCAGCCCCAAAGAGGCTCTTTTGAAGACTTGTGATCTCTTTGGCAAGACCATCGGCAAGATCAAGATCAAAGATGTCGTATTTGGCCCAAAGAGACCTATTTCATTGCCCAAGAGGTAATTCGGCTCATTGAGGCCTTGACCCTTTGAGGTCCACTCCTTTTATTGACTGATCACAGTCTAGCTCATTGAGGCTCATATCTCCATCCAACACATCAACAACGGTGACGGTTGGCAACTCTTCTATGCAACAATAATGAAATCTGCAATGATGTTGGAATGCCTAGCGAGCTACTTTACCTGATCAAGTTTCAAACTCACAAATATTTTCATATCTGCATGAGTTTGAGGGGGAGTAATAGAGTATATATATGGTAATGATATGCATGAGATGCACTATATCATTACCATTATCACAATTGGAAGAATTTAGATTTAGAATGAAATTGAGATTGTGATGGAGATTTGATTAATAATAGATTATGAATGGTTTGATTTAGCTTTTAGATTTATCTATATACTATTATCTATTTAAACCCTAGTTGGGTTTCTTTGTGATTTCTTAAGAATTCAATAAATTCAGTTTCTTTACAAAAATGTCTATCCACTGTACACAAATTGACAAATAGACCTGAAATTTAGAGATTCCAAGACCACTTAAGCCTATTACTACAAGATACCCGTTTTCCAAATCTGCTATAAATTAGCTTATCTTATTGTTAATCTTGTAGTCTGCGTACCTAACATGAAGCAATGCCGGTCATGTAAAGGTAGTAAAAGAACAAATAACATACAACAACTGAAGGTTGAGATTTCAAACTTTAAATTTCTAGAAACGTTTTTGCATTGAATCAAATAAAATAATAGCTGAAGATTGAGATTTCAAACTTAAATTTCTAAAAAAATTGGTTCTTTTTCTGCATTAAAGCAAATAATGTAAAGTTTAAGGTCATTATCATGATCTAGAATCCCCACCTTGATCTAGAATCCTCCCCCCCTCCCATAAAAAAAAAAAAAAATCAAAGGTAATCAACGGCTTGGTTGAGAAAAAAAATATATCTTCGTGATGATTCTGCGACAACAATAATTGTTACACGGTTTCACTTAAATACTAGATTAACCAGAAATTGCCATGGTTCTTTCCTGTTTGATGGAAAATGTGCTTCCGAAATTTTGTAATGGTGTCTCACTATTAGCTCCATGCCCATTTGTAATGATGATCATGATTATGATATGATTCCAAAAGCTATTATTGAAAGAAATTGGTAATCTTAAACTGTTATTAATTAATTGGGTTTCAACCTAAGACCTCGTAAGTACGTTTCGAAGGTGATTTTTAATTACTCCAAGTGGCATCAATAAGAGCTGTGACTGTGTATTTCAACATCAATATCACCATCATCATAGTCGTTAACTTTACATATATATTTTCATATTAATTCTTGTTTTTTTTTTCTTTATCTATCATCTTTTTGGACAAATTATTCAACAATGAAATGAACTCTTGGTCACAAATCACAATCTATCCTCTTCAGAGCTTCTTTCAAACTTCAGCAAAAGGAAAGCAGGAAAGCAACAGGCAATGATGCTAGAGCTTGCTGATATTGCATCATGTACACACAGGTATATAATCTTTAAAAAATCCCCTGAAGGTGATATGGTTGAATGGTGGAGACCTGAGTTCTTGGCAACCACTTCTTCTTCATTCAAAAGGGTTGTCTCTTTGCGTTTAATAATGGAGAGATGGGAAGCCCATGCTCAAGTAGCTTCAAGATATTTTCTACTTCTGCTAATATAAAATATCTCTTTGGAAGACCTACAAAAAAAAATGAAAAAGATAATATAAAACTAGGTGATGATTTATAAGAATAGCATTGTTGTACTACTTACTCTATCGTCAATCTTCTTATTCTTTATCAGTGCGTTATTTCAACTGTTTGGAATTAGCGATATGATTCAATTTCTGCCATTCTTGTCTACCAAGTGCGATAACGCCCTAGTATGGTGTGAACAAAAAACTCATTTATATTATTGCAGACAAACACTATGACCAGTATTTGCAAATTTTAGGGCATTTTAGTCATCTTAGATACACACTATCCATGGAAGATTCATGGTTCCATCTTGCATTACTTTTCTTCCCCTCTCCTGGCCTATTTGATAACCCTAATTTTTTTTTAATGTAAGTGAAAAGAAAACAGACAATTTGACTCCCCACTCCAAAAAAAAAAAAAGGAAAAGACAAAAGAGAGATACTACAAGCAATCTTTTGTAAATTGTCATATAAAAAATAATTATTTGGATAAAATCAGATACCCAACTTAAAAAGATAATTGTTACTGTGATGCCATCATTTGTCAGCATTATTACCACTTGAATGCTTGATAGGAAGTTTCTCAAATATTTGAAATTGCATTTATAGAAAACTTAGGCTCTGCTTGTTTGGAGGGAAAACATTGTGGGAAAAAATATTTTTTAAAAAATAATCTATCTTCTTTTTGGAGATTTTTTTTTCTTCAAGCATAAAGTAGAATTGGGGAAACATTTGCAGCAAAAAACTCATTTTCCAGCATGTCAAACACAGCTTATAGTTTTTTCCTGAAAATAATTTATGCACCCATTTCCTCCAAACAAACGCAACCTTAGGGAAAATTTCAAGACTATATTTCAACTTCATTGGTACAGAGAAATTGATATCTTAATAAAAAAGTGAATAACCTGTCCTGGTCATGCAATGATTTTGAAAAATATTGATGTTGGTAATGTCGATGACGAAGAAGGCATTTGATAAGCTTGATTTAATATAATCCTTATTCATAGGATCCACCAAATATCTTCTGAATGTGGATTTTCATAGTCTTAAGTAACATCAATGATAACTGTAATCTTGTATTTAACATTATCATTGCCACTACCATTATCGTCATCATCGCCGTACAACTTTTGTTTTGTTGATCTATTGTTTTACCGCAACAACTCTACAGTCGATTATGTTTGTCACGGGATTGTGTTTAATGGTCACTATCAATCCTAAAACATCCCAAATGTAAACCAGACAAGAACAGATGATATTATTATAGCATCTAGATTTTCTGTTGATATATACATACAGGAAATTCCAAAGCAAGAAAGTGATATATACATAATTTCTTCTCTATTTTTCTTGTTCATCAATTTTAAGTATTGCAACATCGTGATTCATAAAAGAAAAGGATGGTGTGCCATCACAATCAAATAATAGTATGTGCTAGAAACCATGAGATTTTGCTCCCAAATGCCTTTTTTCTTTTTGTAATTCTCAACTAACAGTTCAAAAAGATGAAATTATTTCCCCTATCACTTCCCTCTCACCTAATAATAATAATTATTATTGCTGTTATTATAATAATAATTGCAGAAATTCCATTAGTAGTAATAGTAGAGGTAAGTGCTAATTATACACTTGTGCATTTAGTAATAATAATTATTATTGCTGTTATTATAATAATAATTGAAGAAATTCCATGAGTTTAAATATGAATGACATAATACTTGGGACAATCTGAGCTCACTACAATATGCCTTCTGACATAGGTATTTTAGAAATTACATAAAAAGTATAATAGATTTATTTTGTAAGTCACAAAATATCTGTCACGGGCATATTTTAGAGAATTCAAGGTATCTCTTCTTGAACCAGAGCTCTGGTTTAATAATTAAAGTTTACTCTGCGAGTCATTAGGTTCTCTACTTCTCACAGAACATTGCACCTGCCCCTCTAGCTTAAATGGTGAGATGTGCCCCTCTCATATAAAAATATCATGTCATCAAGTCCCATAAGGCAAGTTATCTTTCGGTGTTGTGGCAAGCATATATCAAATCACGCCCTTTTTAGAAAAATAAAAACAGAGAAATGAGAGAAAAAATAGCGATTCCCAACCACCTTAAGTCCAAGCCCATGACATTGAGATGTTCCCAGTAGTCACAAAAGATTCGCGCGCATGCCATGAGCCCATCATCTTTGTCTTAATCTAAGAAAGATCTGGACATAAAATATGTCTATATACCCCAACAAGTGGGCTCTAGAACCTCTATACAGCGTCTGATATATAACCATGGTCAGATGCAAACTTGGTTTCTGAAAGTAATCGAAGCTTTCTCAATTCATACTTTATAAGAAATAGTCCCTTCCTCGGCCGAGGAGGAATTTATTCCTTTACCCTCACAAAGCCCATTTGAACAATGGTTAAACAAGTTTTAATTACCGTGGTTAATTTTTTTTAAATTAAGGTTATATACTTTAATTCTAAGAGTTAGAGAATCTTTATCACAGTTAAATGTAGTAAGAAAAAGGGAAACCTGGCATAAAAAATGGGGTGAGACTGTCTCCTTGCCTGAGGATGGGGAGGGGATTATTTTCTTTTAGAAAAGGTGACCGATCTCTTGGAACCACTCGCAAAGAAGAAATTGAGGATTGTCCATTTGGTTGCATTTTCGTTTTCTGTTTTTATAAACAAAAATTTGAAATTTTTTATACATGATTAGTAACAAATTTTTTGAAAATAAAGGTAACATAAATTCTCGATACTTTTGTTTTCGAAAACCAAAAAACAAAAATAGAAAACATGGTCCCACCCACCAACTACAACCACCACCACACTACTACCCACCACCACCACGGTGGCACCATCACCACCACCACAACTGCCATCACACCACCACCTACAACCACAATACCACCACCACCACCACTACCTACCACCCACCAACACCTCCACACAACCACCACCACCACAACTCACCCACCACCAACACCACACCTCCACCTACTAGCACCTCCACACTACCACTACACCACCACCCACTAAGCACCTCCACACCACCACCACACTACACCACAAACCATCACCACTACACCACCACACTACACCACAAACCATCACCACTACACCCCACACTACACCCACCACCCACTAAGCACCTCCACACCACCACCACACTACACCACAAACCATCACTACTACACCCCACACTACACCCACCACCACTACCACCATGAATTGAAATTATTTAATCATATTTATTAAACACGTTTTTTTGTTTTCTTTTTTTCAAAATAAGTAAAAATTAGTAATGCCAAATGTGTTTCCTACTTAAAAAATTGAAAACAAAAAATCGATTCCATTTTTTAAAATTAGAAAATAAAAATAGAAAAACAGAAGTGTATCCAAACGATCCCTAAACTTTCTTGCATTTAGTTAATCACTTTTTTTTAGATAATAAAACAAATGATTTCGAGTGGACTTGAGTGGGAAAAGAGGTGAAAGAGTATGCCTTCGAATGGCGCTGCCTTTGAAGGCATACAATACGTGTTGCTCTCATGGAGCGTTGCCTTTGTATAATAAACCATTATATATGTCGTAAAATAAATGAATAATGATCTTAGCGTTATTGATATGTACGCCATTAGTTTATTCGAAGAATGTTATTTACATATATAACACTAGCAGAGACCTCCTGCCATGCATGGTAATAATTAAGAATATCTAAAATTAAATAATATTATTTATTTATTTAAATATTTAGTAATATATTTTAAGAATATTTCATAAATTTTATTTTTAATAGTATTAGTTTTTTTATTATGTGTATTAATTAATTAATTTTATAATAATAATTTATTATTATTTTAAAAACATTTATAGGAAAATTATAAGTTATTTAGTATTAAACTGAAATTAACACCTAAGAGTTGAAGATGAGAGAGAACTCTATAATAGTAGATAGATAGGACTCTAAGATGAGATAGAGGGTCCCAAACCTATAAGAGTTGGAGATAAGAGAGGAGTCTATAATAGTGAAGATAGAGAGGGCTCTAGAATGAAATAGCAGGTCAAAGAAAATTTAAGAGAAGTTAAACGGTGGAGATTAAAGAAGGAAGCCACATGGCATCCCTAGTCTTGAAGGTATAAGATTCGAGAGATTGGAGTTTAGAGAGCAGGAAGAAAGTCTTATTTCTTTATATTATAGTATAGATGACTTTCTTTGACTCTAAATTATCATTATGTTGTATTTGCACTGGATAGTAGCTGTTGAATTAAAATTACCTACTATCAAGAGTTTTTAATCATTTTCCTTAATCTTTAATTGTTGTTAAAACCATGCTTGGTGTTTACTCTATTTCCTATTTACTTTAATTGATAAAGCATAAAGCTAAGAATATAATATAGCGTAGGTATTGGTTGATATATTGTATTATTTAAAGCCCAAAACAATGATAGCTGGCTATTAAAATATAATTAAATTATTTAGAAAGATGTGGAATTAAAATTCTAGAGATATTATTAGTCGGATTTTGCTAGCTCCAATCGCAAATTTTCCAAAAATATAACTTGGTAGTTACAAATATTAAACAGTTCTTAATTTTTATTAATTTATTAAAATATTAAACATCTTCACATGTTATATCCACTTTTGCGGTGTGGAAACATTTGGAGTAAAAGTGAGTGGGCTAGCACTCCTCTTATTAGTTAGGTGGGCCTACCTTAGTCGATATTATACTAAATAACTATATCTGTTTTTCATATGTAAGTAAATGGAAATGATGTTTAATTTAAATTAAAATAAGCCTCCTCGCAAAAAACAAAAAGAAGTTAAAAATTAAAATAATATTATGTCCATTGTTTGTAGAAAGATGATACACCAAAGAGTCTTTATTGTGAGTGCACGTAGATCGTGTCTCACACTGATAGTGGGTCATACTCATGCTCACACACACTAATTGAGTATATCTATAAAGGCATCGAATTGTATAAATAAATAAATAAAAAAGTCTCGGGCTCCACACATCATCATCTCACATGTGGAGAAGTCAAAAACATAGGGGACAATCAAATAACTTCTCTCCTTTTATCGCCGCATGTTGAATGATGTGTAGAAGCCCTATATCATTTTTTGGCTTCTGCCATCTATAAAAACATTTATTGTCCAATGAAATAAATTCAGCCTTTAAAATATGTACTTTCATTAACATGTCTTGTGTTTGTGTGCTGACTTATATGAGATTGGATCGCAGCCAATTGTGATTGAATTCAGGGAGTGCTCAATCGTATCCACACATCAACACATGTTCATTTTAGCATTTATTAATTATGGTTAAGATTCACTAACAGTTAAGGTTCAATAATCTCACAATGGTGTTTTAAAAAAACTTTTGAATCTAATTAAAAACTTTTAACTGGTTAATATTTTCTTAATATATTTTTTTAAAATTAAGGTTATATTGTTAATCCCAAGAGTTAGTAAATCTTAATTACAGCTAATATGGGTTAAAACGACACGTTTTGGCATGTGGGTGCAATTATACTCTTGCCGAGTTCAATCACAATTGGATGATATCCATATCAACTTGCACAAACAAAACATTTCCCATTTAAGATGACAAAATTTAAAGAATTAGAAAAATGATCAAAATAAAGCTAGTTGCATAGTACAATTTTTAGCTTAGTAACCCAAACCTTCCAACCTACTACTCGCTCCCGCTCTCAAACCTAGCAACTTGCTACAAATATCATTTTCTTTGTAGGATAGAAGATTCTTGTAAGATTTGTTAATTATTTGTGATGTTGTAATTAAATTTGGAATGATATAATTAATATATTAGTAAATCAATAGTTATTTTGTTTATTATGATTACATATTTGAATGATGAATACTTTTATCAATAATATGATATAATTTAGAAAGTAAAAACAATATATCATTAAAGCTTTAAATGAACTTGAACTTAAAAAAATAAACACTTTAAATGAACGATCCTTCTAGAAAGATGACACATTATGGTCTTTTTTTTTTTAATCCGATAATTAGATTTTAAGGTGGGTCTATTAAGAGATACGTGTAAAAAAATCAATTTGATCGAACGTATTTAGATTGTCCGATTAGACCCTAGTTTATCAGCATTAGTCCTTTAGGGTTCATTAAACCCTACCAAAGCTATAGAAGTGGGTGGGCTTGGAGGGTTTTTAACACTTTCCATCTTCAATTTGATGATTTATAATCGTTTGATCAAGTTGATTTTTTTATCACGTGTATCTCAAGAGATGCTTCTTAACATCCAACGAATGAATTTTAGATTAACCCGTCATGTGTCACATTATTAAGAATCATTTTTTTTTTTTGATTGAAAATGTAAGATTTCACTAAAACAAAACGGATGAAAGTACAACCGTTTGGGATAAGCTTACAGGAAGATCCGAAGAAAAGTGCAAAGCCGTTAGGCCATACCAATGCTGTATGCTCTTGTTAAGGCCTTGTCGGGCCGCAAAATGAGCTAAAGTATTGCATTCACAATGGATAAAGGTCAGAACAATTATCTCGTTCATTAAAGACTTTAATGAACATGACTCACTGGAATACTATATATATATATGCATAAATATATACCGACGCTCCGAAAAGCATCTTAATCTTATCTTATCTTAAAATGAAATTTGATGCTCTTATTCTCACCATGCTTAACTTAGGTTTTTAGGTAAAACAAATGACATAAAATTCCAAAAAAAGAATTCTGAAAATTTAGGTGGACATCGCTCTCAAGAAGCGACAAGCATTCCTTCGTGTGAAGGAATTCTCCGGATCGGGTTCAAACGGCACCCACATTGTTTTCTGTCACGGTTGAATAATTGGTTATAGTTAGGTAAATGCCAAATGAGTGAATTGATGGAATTCATCTTATCTTTTTGATTCTTTTATAGTTTCCATCATCTTCAATTTCAAAGGAAAGGATAAGAACAAGAAGATTTGTATATCTTTTTTTGGTGAAGACAACAACAACACAAGGCGAAGGCGATGTTGTAGTCTTAGGAAGGAAAACACACCATACTTTTTTTTTTTAAATTTATGACAGCATACTTTAGGAATCTTGCAGTTGTATCAATTCTTTCCATAATGCTTGGTTCAGTTAAAATAGGAAAAAGATTAGCTCCGGTGGCTGCCCAAGCTAGGCGCTCGGGCATCCACAAACCAATGGACAGGTGGCGTTTTAAATGGGAAAGATATCAGATGGGGAGAAGTCAAAATCATAGGGAGACAATGAAATGACTTCTCCCTTAAATTATTGCTAAGTGCCCATTATTTTGTGGATGCCCGAGCTCAGGCAGCCACCAAAGCTAATCTTATTCCTATAAAATACCCCCACAAGAACAACTTTTGATTCTTAATCTACATGCATATTTTTTAAGAGTTCTAATTAGAGGACCCCAAGGTCCTCTTCTAAGCTGACTACACCAATCAATTTTTAACACAGAGAAAGAGAAATAAAGTTAGGATAAAATAATAGTTTTACTGTCATGTGTCAATTTAGAATTAGGTGATCAGTTTGGAAAGGATCCTGTGGTCCGTTTTTCACTTTTTAAACACCTGGGTATTGGGCTGTATTCGGGTCGGGCTTTTCTAGGCTTGGCCAAGCCCAGCTCGGCTTGAAAGGGTTTGTTCTAGGCCCGAAGCCCGGCTCGGCCCGAAATCAAGCATGAAAGCTCGGCTCGAATTCACTAGCCTAACTCGAAGCTCGGCTCGGCTCGGCTCGGCCCGAATTGATTCAAGCTCGAGTCGGACTTGGCTTGGCTCGAGCTCGGCTTGAATACTTTTTTAAAAAAAATATAATAATAATATTTAATATTATTTATATATATAATAATAATATATATAAATAATATTTTTATTTTAAATTTTTTTTAATAATATTCGAGCCGAACCGAGCTCGGGCCAAACAGAGTCTCAATCGAGTTGGGCTGAATCAAGTAGGGGTTGGCCCAAGGTCGGCTTGATTGGATTTTCAAGCTTTTTTTAAGGCTTAGCTTGACCCGATCAAGCCTAAAATTCGAGCCGATCTCGGGTCGAACTGGGTCGAGCCGAGCCGCACAAACAGGCGGATCGGGCTTTGGGCAGCCCTACCTGGGTAGCACATTACTGGCAACCACTGACACAAGGATCCTCAGTGTTCTTGGAAGGCACCGAATTTCCTCTGGCTGGGGCAGAGTAAAATACTCAGGCCCAAACTCAAATACCCTTTAACTTTGATATAATTTTAGTTAAGAAGTTTTAATCTCTATGGTTATTTTAAATATATATACATTTTCTATAAACCACTGTTAATGAATTTTAACCACGGTTAAAAAGAGTTAATAGGGACAGGTGGTGAGTTGGAGAGGCTGACCAAAGAAAATCCAAATCTCCTATTGAAAATATCAAACCAAATACTCATTTTTCTTCCGAGATCAACCAATTGCGATTGAACTTGGGGAGAGTTCAATCGCATCCACATGTCTATTTTAACTCCTATTAACCATGATTAAGATTTTTACTGATCCTTAAGGTTAACAACCTAACTTTGATTTTTAGAAAAAAAAAATTACCATATTATTAAGAAATTTTAACCTTAAGGTGGACATCTCTCTTTTGTTCTTTTCTTCTCAAGATAAGTGTGATAGATTACACTTTGTCGAGTGTTTTATTACTTTTTCGGGTAACGACTAGCCAATCAACTGTATCACACTATCGGGTTTTTTTTTTTTTTTGTAAAATAGCTAATATATTATCAAAGAGAAAGGAATACATGAGCTAATGTAGGTGAGTAAACAACATATTACAAATACTTAATTTGAAAAAAAAAATGTTTTTTTATGAACGGTTTGTGAAGTCAAAGTATAAATTTGCCGAACCTAATGAAAAATATCAGTGAATTTGAATAAAAAAATTGACAAACTAAGATTGTTTTGAAACCACTGTGGTTCGTTCAATTTCACGAACGAAACCGAACCGAACCACGAACTAATTCAGGTTCGCTCGGTTCATGGTTCGCTATAGCATGTAGCAAATTTGGTAACCCTGGTTTGTAAAGTGCCAAACAAGTTGGTTTGATTGTCGTGTCCTACTTGGGTCCAAGTGAAGAATAGCCTTGACTTCAAATGGGACGAACATCTAGTTTAGGAGATCACTATTCCAGGTGCATAACAGGTAATTTATCAACAGATCAACCTTGTTGATTGTGCACATATTTGGACGCTTTGATAGTAGTTTAAATCGAGGGAGGGTTGAGATCCAAGCATCTTCCTATACTTTGATATTAGAGCCTGATCCTAGATTCCACCTGAGGCCTTTTCTGAGATGTGACGTCCCCGCGCCTTAGGGAATCATGTTTCGAGACGCACACCTAGCTGTCATTACCATGCAGCGAAAGATTTTGCCTGCGAAAATGCACAAAATTTTAACTTTTTTTATGAGCTTACATAAGCAATTCAATTGGTCATCACAATAACCCATCATAAGCAAATGCATTACCTTCACTTGATACGATAGTCCTTATAAACTTCAATCGTTCTTTCGGGACCTTCTATTATCTGGGCAACAACATCAAATCTGCTGACATGAAATGTTAGTGAGCTATAAAGCTCAATAAAATCCACAGTTCATCTAGATTTCTACATAATAACACTCATCAATAACGATATAGCAGTACAGTCCGATTATCATATTATAATAATATACAAAATAATAAAGTAATAACAATATTATGAATTGTGACTTAAGGTCACTCAGGACTATTTCACCCTATCCCAGGTCTTCAACCCCTTAGTGTTTTCTATTTATCAAGTTTATCCAATATGAACGACGTTCACAACACAGGGTTACCATCACAAGCAACTGACCACGTTTTACCTTCGAGTCCTTAGACTCTATTAACTAGGACTAGCCCTTAAGTCTTTACTTTTGAGTTTGTCACTCAGCTTATGAAACGACTGGGTCTACACCTTTGTACAACCTTGAGTCCATAACTCAATATCAACCAACCAGGTCTTCACTCATTAGAATCAACTCTTTCCTCTGATTTCAGCCATTGTGGAAAACCGGTCCTCCCGACATTTCTATTCAAAGACAACATATACCTTCTTGATCTCAATCATTGTGAGAGAATCTCCCTTACAACATATCTATCAAGGAACAATACACGCCTACTTGATCTCAGTCATTGTATCATGACATAACTATCCTGATCTCAGTCACTTGGCATGACATATCTATATCAGGGAACAATACACACCCACCTAATCTCGGTCACTATGTGATGACATATCTATCAGAAATATCTTATCTCAATCACTGTGACGCGACATATCTATCAGGGAACAATACACACCCATATGATCTCAGTCACCGTGTCACAATATATCAATCAGGAATACCTGATCTCAGTCACTATGACACAACATATCTATTAGGGAACAATACACACCCACCTGATCTCAGTCACTGTGTCACGACATATCCATCAGGAATACCTGATCTCAGTCACTGTGGCATGACATATTTATCAGGGAAGATGCACATCCACCACCTCCCTTGACCTAGTCAAAGATGATCTATGGATAACATTTCACCCACTCCCGACTATCAGTCACGTACTTCTATGGATAACATTTCATCAACTCCTAGCTATCAGTCATGTACCTAGTCAAAGATGATCTATGGATATTATTTCACCAACTTCGGACTATCAGTCACAGACTAAGTCAAATAGAATCTATGGATATTATTACATCCACTCCTGACTATCAGTCATGAAGGGCTAAACAACACTACCACTCCTAACCTAGTCAAAAAGGATCTATGGATATTATTGTACTCACTCCCGACTATCAGTCACGGAGAACTAAACAACACCACCACTCCTGACCTAGTCAAAGAGGATCCATGAATATTATTCTACCCACTCCCGACTATCAGTCACGGGGGACTAAACAACACCACCACTCCTGACCTAGTCAAAGAAGAACTATGTATATTATTCCACCCACTCTCAACTATCAGTCACAAACTTAGTTAAACAAAATCTATGAATATCATACCACTCACTCCAAACTTTCAGTCACGGAGGACTAAATAACACCATTGCTCCTGACCTAGTTAAAAAAGATCTATGAATATTATTTCATCTACTCCCGACTATCAGTCAGGGAGGAACTTTGGCCAACTTGCATCACATGTTAGATTTTCTAACCGTAGGACATCCTAAATTATCCCAATCATTGCTTGAATAATTGAACCAGTTGGGTCTCACGTCCATGGACCAAGTCCGGAAATATATCGTTCTGATGGGAAACATTATTCGGTTGATAGACTCCTCCATCGTCCTAACAAACGTCCAATAACATCACATAACACAAGGATTGTTCCGAGGTGGAACTTTACTAGGCTAATGGACCATTCCATTGCCTTACAAGTGTCCAAATAATCAATACATTACCCAAGGGTCAATCACAACACTTCCCGAGGACAAACCAGGCTTCCTGGAGGACCATGCGATCGATTACCATTACAGGACAATCGGTCGCCCAAGAATCAGGGACCATTTTCAGGTGTTCTGCATGTCTGTAATCGATCACTCAAAATACAAAAAAAATTTCCATGCCTTCTACATGTTTGTGATCGATCGCCTAGATAGGGTGATCAATCGCCGAGCCGAAATTCTGAGCTTTTCAACCCAGAACCTAGGTCTACGCACCTCTACTCGATTCTCACGCATCCCTATCCATTCCATACACATCATATCGGGTCTCTGACCATTTTTCATCCACACATCATCATGACAAACCATTCCACATAGAAATAGTATAAATGAAAAAATAGAGAAGAGGAGGGAAGGTGGCTTTACCTCCTATGCGCGAAATGAACTCCGGATGGCAAAAAGAACGTCGTAGATGTGTCCAGAGCATCGACAAACCCCAAGGTAGACCCTCTCTCTCTAACCCTCCCTTTCTCTCTCAAACATTTCTCCTTTCTCGCTCTAATCTCTTTCCTCTTTCTCTCTCTATAAACCCACACACAGGAGGTGGGTGTTCTCTGGATTTGGGAGAGAAGGAAATGAGAGGAAGTACTCTATATATAGGCATTTTGGATGCATACGTGGCAAAATCCATGTGAAATCCATGTGCAGCACATGGCCGCGTTGATGAGGCATTGACCGGTTTGGTTGGATCCCGCAGTTTTCTGATTTTTCACCACGACGCGTGATGGTACCGATATGACAGATGATCGTACTAGGGGTAGTCCAACACCAGTTGCACGAATTTCGGGGAAAAATATTGAGTTTTGACAGTAAAAATTAAGTCCGGAAGAAAATGCAAAACCCATAAATTTCTTGATTTTTAGGGGTACTAAACACGTCATAGTTTTGCGGTTCGAAGTGCGATAGGATCGAGACGACAGACAGTCGTCCAGACAGCCGATCGGCACACGATGTGGGAGTTTTGAATAAATATACTGGGTTTTATTGGTAAATACTGAGTACCGATCCAAATTTAAAGCCCACAAATTTCCTGGATTTTGGTACCAAGTGCACCGCGGTTCCACAAACCGACACGTGACGGAGCCGACACAACAGGTAAGTCAATCATCCAAGTAATGGACCAACACGTAGTACGAGAATACCGGGGAGGTATATCCAGATTTTACCTGTAATTATCAGACACCGAATCCAATAACCAGAATCCACGGTTAAACTCAAACACTTTCTCGGGACTTTACGGATTTCGATTAGGGAAAGTGACACCCTAATATTTATAAATATTAATCTTTAATTAATTATACCTAATTAAAGGTCATCCTAACCCCAGGATTTTATTCCAAAAATCCGGGTCGTTACATGAGGAGCTCTTGTCCGTGTAAAATACTTTGCCAACCCCAAGAAGGTCTACGCCCGAGTGGTGCTTGTAAAAAGGATGTCTTCAGATAGTATTTTCCATTCAAAACCTGCGCCCAGAGTGCTTGAGGATGAGTGACCAATTTCCAAGTTTGCTTTGCCAGTAAAGCTCCGGTGAACAAATGAAATTCTCTAAAATCCATTCAACATGTGCTTTTAGGCTTGCAAAGACTTTTCCAATTATGCCAAGGGATCTTATGCTCATTTAGGCATTGGCCCACCAAAAATTCGAGATGGCTGAGATAGTTTTGAAAGTTTGAAACAACTCATAACGCATGTGGGAAGAGGGAAGAGGGAAGAGCTTGAACTATAGCTAGTACGGACACTCCTAGCTTGTGTGAGAATCCAACCTTATCATTTATTGAAGATCCTTTGCTTTAAGTATATATATATATATTTTTTTTAGAACTTTTTAGGGGCCGTTTGGATAGACTTTTTTTTCTGTTTTTATTTTTTATTTTTAAAAATTGGAGACAAGTTTTTGTTTTTAATTTTTTTTTTAAGTAGGAAACATGTTTGGTATTACTAACTATTACTTATTTTTTTAAAAAAAAAATTTCTGATAGATATGATTAAATAATTTCAATTCATGATGGGGTGAGTGGTAGTGGTGAGTGGTGGCGGTGGGTGTAGTGTGGTGGTGATGGTGGTGGTGGTGGTGGTAGTGATGGTGGTGGTGTGGTAGTGGTTGTATTGTAGTGGAGGTGGTGGTGGTGGTAGTGATGGCGGTGGTGGTGTGGTAGTGGTTGTATTGTAGTGGTGGTGGGTGGTGGTGGATGGTGGTGGTGGTCGTTGTATTGTGGTGGTGGGTGGTGGTGGTGGTTGTATTGTGGTGGCGGTGGAGGTGGTGGTGGGTGGTGGGTGGTGAGTAATGGTGGTCTGGTGGGGGTGGTGGATGGTGGTAGTATTATGGTGGTGGTGGGTGGTGGGTGGCGGTGGAGGTGGAGGTGGAGGTGGGTGGTGGGTTGTGGTGGGTGGTGAGTAGTGATGGTGGTGGGTGTTGGTGTAGTGGTAGTGGTGGTGGTGATGGTGGTGGTGTGGTAGTGGTTGTATTGTGGTGGTGGGTGGTGGTGGCGGTGGTGGTGGGTGGTGAGTAGTGGTGGTGGATGGTGGTGGTGGGTGGAGGTGTGAAGTGTGAGGTGGGAGGTGGGTGGTGGGTGGTGGTGGGTGGTGGGGGGTGGTGGTGATGGTGGCGGTGGAGGTGGTGGTGGGTAGCGGTGGTAGTATTATGGTGGTGATGGATGGTGGTGGTGGGTGGAGGTGGAGGTGGGTGGTGGGTGGTGGTGTTGGTGGTAGTGCGGTGGTTGTTGTGGGTGGTGGTGTTGATGGTGGGTCCGTGTTTTCCATTTTTGTTTTTTATTTTCAAAAATGAAGATAGTAAAAGAATTTTGTTACCTTATTTTTTAAAAATTTTATTACTAATTTTTAAAAACAAGAAGCAGAAACATATTTACCAAATATGTTTTGTATAAAATTTTTTAAAATATTGTTTTTAGAAACAGAATACAAAAAACGAAAATGCAATCAAACAGAACCCTAGTTTATTTTTATTTTTATGAGAGATACCATTTACCTACATTTGTAGAGTCAACCTTCAAAAGTTAGTTTCAGTGGAGCTATTACAACTCATACCCGGATGAAATTAGATCCCTAGACCTCCACCGTGGAAAGCCACACCCCTACCATTCACGCTAGAGGAGGGGGTAGATCTTAAAAAAAAATTTTTTTTTTTTATCAATAACTTTAAAATAGTTGAAAGTCTTGCATTTTGATCGCTTTGGCTGAGGAGGGAGTCCCAAGAAAAAAAAAAAAAAAAAGAAAGATACTGTGTGTGAGGTGTGTTATGTTTGATACCAAAACCAAATCCCAACTAACCCTGGTTCAACTAACGACCATTCTATAACGGCGTCTAACAAAGTGGTACCAAAGCTGGGAGCTAATGATACCGTCTATGACAGGCAAAACGTCGGAAGACCTGTCTGCTGCCGTCAACACGTGGTGACTCCATGCTTCGCCTAGCTCTAAAATAACAGTCCGAGCTATTTGGGCCAACCACGTGTCGTTCTGCATTGGCCTGCAGTTTTACCTGAGGATGCAGGTGGCGGGTCCGGTTCATAATATTTTAAGATACTTTAATGAGGTCTGGACGAGCAGGGCAGGTGGCGGTCCTCGGACGACAGGTTATTCAAACCGTAGCTGTGATCTTTCCAAATTACCCTTTGTCCTCAAATGGTAATTAACTCCCGTTTATAGAAAAAACAGTGATTGGGTGCGTTATAGAGCATACAGTTGTCCGAACGAAAATCCAACGGCCCAAAACTGTTTGGCGTGGGCCAGGTTTTTAATGCATGTCAGGCCATCATTTTGGGCCGTTGGATTTTTGATCGGACGGCAGTCCAATAACTATTGGTAGTATAGTAATTCCTTAATTTTCAGTAACGGCAGTTACTGATTTTAATTAAACCAGAATGACCGTCAACAAAATGGAACGGTGACAGCCTGGCCCCACAACCAGTCCGGTCCGAGCCCACGCATTCTTGTTTCAGTCCCGGAAAGGCAACGCGCTCTGCTATTTTATTATTATAAGTACTGTAGGGTATGGGGGGGGGGGGTTCGCCTGCTCTTTAGCGAGCTCTAGACCCTTCCCTTATTCTTCTTTTCCATCTCTGTATTACTTTACTGCCTTTTTTTGTTCTTCTTTCATCTGAATCACTGAAAAATATAAACTGTATTTTCTCTTCATCTCCATCAACGTGCTACTGTTCCTTTTCTTTTCTTTCGTTTTTATATGACTGTTCGAGAGACCTGTTTTTGTTAAGGATTCGACTGTTCAAGCTATTCGTTCCAAGATTCGGAGGTAAGCTAGCGATTTGCCTGATTAAGTCAGGATTTCCTCCATTTTTCTGTTTTTTTAGTGATTTTCAGTTGAACTATCAGATTTTTATGATGAACTATTGTGTTTTTCGGTACTAGATCTCTGTTTAAATGTTATGCTCGTTGTTTGAGTTTTCTACTTCGGACAGAGAAGGAGAAAGGAGGAGAGATTCGTATAATAAGTTTCTGTACCTCGAAATCGGAGTTTTTTAAATTCTCTTTGTGTAGTTTACTTCCAGATTTCTTGTTTCCGCTCTATTTGTTATTGTTCAAGATTGGATCTTCGTCTCTGTTGTGCTCAGGTGTTCGTTTGATGTCAATTGTGCAGAACGCGTTTGCTTTTGTTATGTTTTTGTTACTTATTTGTGATAATATCATAACTTTCTTCTTGATTCATTGTCCTGCGTACTTATAATGCTTTTTCTGGAATGAAATTTTCATTCTTAGCTCCTCTGTTCCATAAATGCTGTTTTCCTGTCGTTTATTAGCTCCTCTCAATTTTATTTTCTGTCGCTCAAATTTCTACTAATTTATCGAAAAAGTCCTTCCTTTTGTACTGCTACCACGCTTTAGATGTTTAAAGTATAACTATTTGCTTCTCTTAGTGATTAAGATGTGTTTGAAGTGTAGGATAATGACTCTGTATCTGAACGACGATCTGGAATACATGGTTGATGATTACTATGGCATGGCAGATTTTGAAGACAATCCTTTTGAAAATAGCCAACAGCAGAGGAACGATGGAGAATCAGATGTCGAGGATGACTTTGAAATGGTACGTTTGGAGGATTATTGAGTAATTAGAAGATTTAATCATTTGATTTAGATTGAGAGTGATGACTTGAATGTTGATTTTGACTTTCGGCTTTCCAGAATAAGCCCAAGACCGATACATCGGCACTTGAAGCTAGAAATGGAAAAGACATTCAGGGAATTCCATGGGAAAGGCTGAATTTTACTAGGGATAAGTACCGTGAGACGAGGTTGAAGCAGTATAAAAATTATGAGAACTTCCCGCGTTCTCATGGAGAGCTCGAAAAGGTTAGATTCATATTTTTCCAGTTTAATTAAGGGTAGCTATTCTTTTCTGGTACTGCTGCTGTTTATTTTATTTGTTTTCCACAGACAAGCATTTGATTTTTGGATACTTCCTTCATGTTAGAGCTTCAGTTTTTATGATTTACTGTGAGTTTTGTTATTAATATCTCTCCATAAACTATGAATTGTTTCACCATGTCACTTGTAATTTCAGAGACTAGGATTTTTACAATATTTTCAGAAAGGATTTAGTCCCTAGGTGGATTTCCTTGGTCATTGGGTTTAGTTTTATACCTGTTTTGTTTTATTGGTCTCGGAATTTCTGATCTTAGGGTTGTAGGGTGATATCTTATAGATTTGGCATGTGGGCTTGAATTGTTAGTTCTTTGTTGTCGGATAGCCCCTTCTGAATCAAAGTGGCACATCCTTATTTTTCCAAATTTTCTGAGGCTTCATCAAGATTCAGCCTTTTCTGTTAGTATGCAATTACATTTTTCAATCCTGTTTGATTATTTGTAGTGGGAAGTTTGAACATTAACATCATTGGCCGTGTTTTGGTAGTGATAGATAGATCTGGAAGGTTTAGAGGGCTTATTTACTTTACCTGGTTTAATTGTGTCCTCATCTTTCTCTATCCGAATCATGTTCTGTTATCTTTGTAGACATGTGTTAGAAGCACATTGAAACAATGAAAGAGTGAACCCAATATAATGCTCAAAGATACATGGGGATGATCTTCCCCCAGTCCCTTTTATTTTTTTGCTAAATAAATTTTATTTTTTCTGATCAGTGAAGAACATTTGGACATCCTCAAATCTACCTAGTGTTATTCTTCTAAGGGTTTTCTTGCTTTAATTGATCAGGATTACCTGATCTACTATATTTGCTTTCAAAGAACAAGTCACAGTAATCTGTAAAATTTCAATATTTCCTTCTTTCTTGAACACCACAACAGTCTTTGCTATTTGATTTCATTGTTCAGTCAAATCTTCGTATCTGGCTTCAGTTTCCTTTGATTATTTTACCATTCCGTCTTTTAATCCTTATTCATTCAAAGCAGCGCTGCCAGACTACCTGAATATCTTTTTCCTGGATCACCATGTACATGGAACTTTTTCTTGTTGAGTTTTTTTGCTAAACGGGTTCTCTTGACAGGAATGCAAGCATGTAGAAAAGGGGAGAACCTTCTATGATTTTCAATTCAATACGAGGCTTGTCAAATCCACAGTTGTGCATTTCCAGGTAGAAACCTTTTTCCGTTACTCTCTCCATCATTTGCAGTCTTCACTTTTTTCTTTGAGGGAAATTTGTTTCCGACTGTTTTTAAAATCAAGGCATTGCTTTATCTTGATAAGGAATTGGTTAATGCTTCTCACATTTTGGGGGTATTATTTGAAGGGGCAACTTTTTCTTTTTTCTTTCAAAATATCCAACATTCCAACTAGTTGTATCTCTTTTCCAGTTATCATATGTCGGTGCATTTGCATGTTACATACTGGTGTGATTGTCTTAATATTTTCCATTGGTCTTACCAACTAAGGTGCATTTAATTTTCTTTGTTATTTCAATTTGTGGATCTGTTTTTTGAGTTACTTAATGCACTTTCTTTTTCATTTTTTCCAATTTTTGAATGGATTATTTTTTGGAGATTTTACTGGTAATTCATTTTATGCTTTAGTGTGTTACATTAAAGATTATTTAAGAATTCTATTGGAGTGGAAGATATATCCTTGTCTCTAATAGGGACACATACAGGGATTTTAATTCACATTTACTAATTTCAGATATTGCCATTGTTCTGACAGTAGAGAATCATCTTTCTTTTTGTTTTTGGTTAATATGGACTTGGTTATACACGTCACTACTCATGTAGTTTTGCAGGTCCTGTATACATTTTTTTATTGCTTTATGGAAATTTAGACATGTGATAGGCTTCTTTGCCCCTAAGCATTCTTTGGAAGGTACGAAGTTTGTAGTTGTAATCCTTATGTTAGGTTTTATTTGATGTTATTATTCAATTGTAATAATGTAATTAGCTCCCCTACTACTAACTGAGATTTGGGAAGTGTTTCAGATTGATTAGAATATGGTCCAGTGGGACCATGGTTCTTGAATTTATCCTTGTTCAGACTTGGACAAACTGGTGTTTTGGGTTTTTCAGCTTTAAATTATATGTTATGATTTCTGTTCTGTTATTGTGTTCACTTTACTTTATGACTGTAGTGACTGAAAGCGCATGTGATTTAACTTGTATTACGGTTGGCAGTTTTTGGACTGAATCCTTTGTTGACATATCTTAAGGAATCCATTGAGATGCCCAGTGGTTAGCTGGGATGTGGATTCATTGGTTTCATTTGTGCGGATGACAGCTAGAGGATGCACACTTGAATTTTAAAAGAATTAAGAATAAACATTAAAGGTACAGTCTTGTATCAGTGAGAGTTAGTTTCAGTACAGCTGAGATGCTATGAATCCCAGATGTAAATACGGTTGCAGGAAGGTTGGGATGACTTAGCTTTCTGGAGATCTGTGACCCTGGTATTAATTTGGATTATGGAAATACCATCTGGATACTGACAAGGACATTGTTTTAAATCCAAGAATGATTTCTTGTTAAAAAAAATATTTTAGGTTCAAAAATGTTATTTACAGTTCTTCTGATGACCAAAAATGCATAGCTTGGTGCAAATCCAAGAACTATTCCCTGTTAGCAAAATCTTTTTGGTTCAAAAACGCTATTGACGATTCTTCTAATGACCAAAATTGCTAGAAATCGTTTGAAGAGAGTATTTCACATAAGGACAGATCTGACTAATGGAGGAGTGGAGGCCCCTTATAAACCTCTGCGGAGCCTAGTACCCAACCGATGTGGGACTAAAGTGGGGTTAGTGATGATGATGATGCACATCTTGCAATATATATGTGTGTTGGGGGGGGGGGATTGCACACCTATTCATGCACTTCATCTGTGTAAGTGATCGCTGTTGAGCATCTGGATGCTGCATTTGTCTTCTTTTGGTATTGGTGAGAGATATTGCTCATCCCTCTCTCACTCTTTATGATGAAGTATATCTCTGTTCATTGTGTATTCATTACTGCTCTTTTGCTTTAATGTTGGAGAATATGTGAGTGTAAGCTCTGGGGTCCACCATGTTCGCATTCGGGTTCTGTAGTTTTTGTCCTGTTGAAGCTGGAAGAAGTTGTTGATGCCAGTTCTTAGTTTCTTGATATAATATGTACCTACACATGTACTATTGTCCTTCTGAGTTCTGAGTGTGGCTATTGAATTTGAAGGGAGTTTGTTGTAGTGTGTTTCTCTTTGTGCCAGTGCAAATAACCGTTTTCCTCTGAATTGCGAGATCTGCATGTGCTTATGTTACTGCTGACTGTTTATTGTGGCTTTAACCCCTCCTTTGTGGCATTTAGGACGACTGCTATTTTATCTATGTTTCAGCATTAAAAAGCAGTGTGGGAGTTCTTTCTGAGCAGCTGGCGCAATAAGGCAACCATGTCCATATGGTATGATAGGAAAATTTTAGTATTTAAGAGGCCTCTGTTGAATTTCATGTGCCCAAGTGCTTTTGACGTGTCTGGGTCATGAGCAGGGCTAACATTACCTTTACTGGTTGCATATTGGTGTGGCCTGAGTTGTCTGATGCAATCATAATCCATAGAGTTCATAGTTGTGAAATGCATTGAGAATCTTTACTATCCTCTCTATATTTTCTGCGAGATGTAAATTTGTGGTTCTGAGTCATGAGTGTTTTGCTTTAACTCATTTATCGATCTACATTCATACATTTTTCTTGTGGAATGCTCTCTCATTTAGATCCAGTGGTAATTATGTATGGTATTGAGATGCATGGTTCTGCTAGTTTTCCCTGGGGATGATTACATGGGAGATAACCATATGAAATTCTGTAGCACCGTGTGCCAAAATATTCCTTTCTATTCAGCAAGTATAATCTTCTTGACTCTCTCACTTGGAACGACTTACAATGCATATTTATTTTTGTCAAGCCATTTTTGTGAAGGGAAAAGTTTGAAGCACCTGGTGGTGGACTAGTGAGATACTTATTTTTTGTGAGCTTTAGGTATATGTCTGTTGACAGTTGTAGTCAATTAGTGATCACCTTTTTATGCCTTCCGTGGAATATGAGGAAGTAGTAGAATTTTTGGCTGGGAACATGAGTTGCTACTCGAATTGGTTGAATGCTTTCATAAAATTTCTTCCATAGTTGTATGCATAAGAGAATGTCTGTTTGGGATGTTGTCGCATCAGACATGATCATTATTGCAGTCTGTTTGGGATGTTGTTTGGTCACATCAGACGATCATTATTCCAGTTTTAAATTTCATTATGCATGAATGATCTAATTAGGACAATTTAAGTTTCAATATATGTTGATACGTATTATGCTGGTCTGGGGAAAACTATTTTCAGCTTTTTAGGTTGGTAAAATTTTCTTGGGTTGCTAATATAATTCCAAATTCAGAGGTTAACTTTAACTGTCAATGTCAAACTGAGATCTGTATATTATCTTAGTAATTATAGTTAGTTTCTCTGGACGGAACTTAGTAGTATGGCTTAGATATTGTTTATCTAGGAATATTATTTACCATTTTTTTATTGGTATATTAATACTATTTACTATATTATGCAGAATTTGTGCCTGCACTATTTTCTTGTTTAGCCTTCACTTGTAATTTATGTGTGGACTAATTTTGATATCAGAGTATCATACAATTTTTCTTTATGTAGGCAAGTATATGTCATGTTTGTAATGTTAAGTCTAACCCTGTTTTTTTTTTTCATCGAGAATCATGTTAATATAATAATCAAAAGAGAGCTACAAAGAAGCCTAAAGTATAGTACAAAAAGGAGTTTATAATATCGTAAACTCATGAAAAAAGAAAAGGAGTGAAAAACTAATCCCCAATGATGAGATGGCCAGAGCCTAAACTGTGGCAGACTTCATTCCAACACAGCACCCAGACCCACCCCACCATTCCGAATGGAGACCCATTCTAATATCAGTAAACGGATTTGAGCTCAAATGCAAGAGAGAGAAGAGGGAGAGTTCTCAAACACCATTCTGAATGGAGACCCATCCTAAGATCTACCCCTGCTTTGTTGATCAAAGGCATATGGGAATATATATAATAATCAATCTTCAAATGGGTAATTGGTGTATTTAGACCTGTGTCAGTACAACTAAAATTATATGTGATTTTCCAAAGCATTATGAGTAGGGTTTAGCATATGAATGGTGAATTGGTTGTCATAAACTCTTCACAGATGAAAGGTATATGATAACTTTTCATATGCTATCACAAGGTTGCCAATTGCCATACCAGAAATCATATACATCTGGTAGAGTCTTTAGCTTACAGTATTTATTTGTTTATTGAAAATTTTAGATTTTGATTTGGATCTGGTATATAATTTTTGTATGGGCTGCTGCTTTAGTCCTTTTACCTCCACCTATTTATAATGGAGCCTAACTTATATGGGCTTGCTTATCATCATGTTGCCTGCTTGTCTTTGCAAAATTTTAAGATCGTTTGAATATAGCTTGAGCATGCGCCTTCTTGTTGAGTAACCTATTAACACTTTAATTTGAATTACCTAGAGGTCTCCTTGTTTATCAATTATGTGCATTAATCACTTCTTAAAGCTCGTAATATGCAACTTTAGTTTCATGACATGTTTACCAAGATTTTTCATTCCTTTCCTTGTTCCTTAACTGGTATCTTCCCTTTTTAATATAATAACCAGGATGCATTTCTTTCTTAACAGAAGATTTTTCTCATTGGTACAATGTGGATCCCCAGATATTTGGATTAAAAACAGGATTATCAAATTAAGTATTTACAAGGTCAATTTTATTAGGAGGTACAATCACCTAGATTGCAGGCAGATGCAATTTCTCTTAGATACTTGGAAATCAGAAGTCAGTAGTTGTTTCTACCATCCCAACTCCTGGAAACTGAAAAGATCTCTCTCTCTCTCTCTCTCTCTCTCTCTCTCTACATATATATATATATATATATTTAATTAATTAACTTGTGTATCTTCAATGGGTCAGGATTATTTGTGAGATTGGGAACGAGTACACGTGGATAACTGAATGATTTGATACATTTGGAGCCTTATAATGTTTTGAACATCCAGAAATTCAATAGTTTAATTTTTGTTCTATGAGATGAGAAATATGATCAATGGAGTGATTTAACCTGCTCTCTTAAATAATTGAATAGTCAATGATGAGTCCCTCTACTGGGTGTACTTTTCCTTTCACAGCTGAGGAATCTGTTATGGGCAACATCGAAGCACGATGTATACCTGATGCAGAACTACTCTGTAATGCATTGGTCCTCACTGCTCAGGAGGGGCAAAGAAGTATTGAACGTAGCTGGACCCATTGTTCCCACTCTGGTAAGGTGGATCTGGTCTGGGCCTTGACTTTTTTAGTAACTGCTCCTTTCATCAAACCAAGTTGGGTAAGGGATTGACCTTGTGTGCTTTCACAGAGACAGCCTGGATCTATGGCTCAATCGCTCGCAAGAGTACAGATCAGCACCATGGCTGTTAAAGACAACTTGATGGTGGCAGGTGGTTTTCAAGGAGAGCTTATTTGTAAGGTACAAGAATGACCTGCCCAATCCTTTGATGAATCATAAACCTCAAATTAAGCAGTGTACCCCAAATTAAGTAGTACCATCTCGTTTTCTGATGTTTAATATTTTTTCAACCAGTACTTGAACCGTCCTGGAGTTGCATTTAGCACAAAAATAACCCCTGACGATAACGCCATCACCAATGCGGTGGATTTATACCGCAGTTCCAAGTAAGAAACTCCTAAATGAATGTGACAAGTACTAACAGCTTCTCAGAAGGGGCACTATATAACCAATCTTTCTGCAGTGGCTCGGCTAGACTGATGACTGCAAACAATGATGCTCAAGTCAGGGTATTTGACACTGAGAATTTTGCTTTCCTCAGTAGTTTTTCCTTCCCTTGGTCTGTAAATGTGAGTACCCTGTAGCAAGATCTTTGTCTTTCTTTTTTTTGGAATGGATCTTGAGCACACGCCATGTTTCTCACATATCCAGACTTTTTTGTTCTTGTTTTTTCTTTACAGAACACCTCTGTTAGCCCAGATGGTAATCTACTTGCCGTTCTGGGGGACAATGCAGATTGCTTGATTGCTGATGCCCAGTCTGGTAAAGTAAGTTACCCCCCCAGCTCGTTTGAACTTTGAACTGTACCAAAATTATTGTGTTCTACATTTTCTTTTTTGTTTTTCCCTTTTTAGTTAGGAATGTGTTTTACACAATGGACATGCTAATTCCGAATTTTGAATTCATGCAGGTGGTTGGGAACCTTAAAGGGCACTTGGACTATTCTTTTGCATCAGCATGGCACCCGGATGGCCGAATTTTGGCTACTGGGAACCAGGACACAACGTGCAGGCTGTGGGATGTGAGGAATCTTTCAAAGTCCCTGGCTGTACTCAAGGGGAGGATGGGAGCAATTAGAGCCATAAAGTTCACCTCAGATGGCCGATTCATGGCAATGGCTGAGCCGGCAGACTTTGTTCACATCTATGATACACAGTCTGGATACATCAAAGAGCAGGAGATTGATCTGTTTGGGGAGATTGCTGGTATATCTTTCAGCCCGGATACTGAGGCTCTCTTTGTTGGGGTAGCAGATCGCACCTATGGCAGCCTGTTGGAGTTTAACAGGAGGCGCTGTAACCAATATCTGGATTCCATTATCTGATGGGAGTGCCCAGCTCAACACTGGCGGCACTTTTGTTAATCCAACCACTTCACTGATGAGGGGAGATGGATGTATATATATTATGGAGCCTTGGAAGTGGATAAGTTTTGAAGATTGATGCTCCGGTGATGCGGGTAGCTGATGGTGGTTTATTTTCTACATTCCAGGTCACAGCTCGGGCTCTATTTTCCTTTGAAATCAGGGGCTGTAGCTGGGGAATTGTTTCCTGAGAGGGTGATTCGTCTGAGTATATATTAAGACTGTCAGCAGTTTCTTTTATGAATTAGAACGATATGGTTATTTTGTATCTTTCTTTTTGGGCTTTAGTTCTTGTCTATCTTCCCTTGCTGGGAAGCAGTTTTGAATGTGTTTTATTATATGATTTAACTGATTTGAATCTGTAAAATGTGAATTTGATAGTATACGTATTTTTATTATTCCTGATGCCTAAATGTAGTCCATCTACAACCTCCTATGGGGTTTTTCATGTCATTTTAATCAAAGTAGGTAAGTCAGGTTTAGATGGTTGGGGAATGTTACTACAACCTTAAGAGGGCTACGAAATTATGGGCCCGTTGAGAGGCATTTTCCCTGCTATACATTGTTATAATCAGCAAAAAAACTGGGACTTTGTTCTGAGATGCATATTTTGTGTTTTCTGGAGAACTAGACCACAAAAATGGCGAAATTTACAAAAGGTTTGTTTTTTCAGCATTGTTGTGGAAAGCTGAATTTGCTACCAGTGAAAGATAAGTCACATTTAACAAACAAAAAACAAAAGGGGCAAAGCTAATAACATTTAATCTCTTTAACAACTACTTGTAACTGCCCCCGAAAACCAAATAGTCTGTTTAAAATAGAGCAGTGATAGGGGGAAGAGGGTCCAAGCTGGAAATTCCAACTACCTTCTTGGAATAATAAATGGGCTATCATTTTCAATAGTTCACATTCATATCCACTTTTCTTGGATTGACTAGGGCTTTATTAAATAAGGAGCAGGCTTTGCCATTTGTGTCGGCCGGAGGTTGGTTGCTGGGATCTTTATTTAGATGGGTAGGTTAGTGTTAGACTGAAAAAAGAAGAAGAAACGAAGCTTCCTTTGATTGGGATATCGTGGCTGATCCTGATTGGCTGATTCTGATATCAAAATAGAGTGAAATTGGGATCGGATTTGATCTTTGCTCTCGCCATATCAAAATCATCTTTCCTAAGTCATTAATGCGACATGTGGCAATAAAAGGGGAGAAGATATCAAATGGATAGAAGTCAAAAAAACAGGAAAGAAAATGAAATGATTTCTTCCGTTTTTTTCGTCACATGTTGCATGACTAAGGTTAGATGATTTTGATCTGGCGAGAGCTAGATCAAATCCGATCCCAGTGAAATTCGATGGACACCATGCCTGAAAAGGAACCATTCTTCACTGAGGGCAAATTTTGGTTGATTCATAAGCGCAAACGCGGGGATCACAAAATAAAATGAAATCTTAACACAAACTGGGAATAGTAGTAGTAGGTTAAGAGAGTGTAACCAACGGGGGTTGGGGCTGATGGCCAGGACCACGCCTCACGAAGCGGAGGTCCTGAGTTCGATTCCCTGCTCTCGTTGGCCACCCTCCGGATTTATCCCGACTTTCCTGGTGCGTGTGGAGAGAGGGCTCTGCACATGCCCGGGGGAACTAGTCGGGTGCTCTAAGAGGCCCGGATACCCTCGTCAAAAAAAAAAAAAAAAAGAAAAAAAAAAAGAAGGGGAGGTTAAGAGAGTGTAATTCAGAGTGGTGGAAGCCACCGACTATTTTAAGAAGAAAAAAAAAAAGAGCATTTGGAGACGTGTATGCCTGGTGGAATTTTGTCGTTGGCTCACTCTGGAGTGGGGCCTAGACCTGAAATGTAGCTGATTACAGAATTGGCCACGATCATGCCCATATAATTGCCTCCTTTTTTAACTTGTAAGGGTACTCCAATGCCCAAGCTAAGATCTAACGTAACCGTGCTAACGTAGTTAAATGATACCTACACGAAAAATCAAAAGGATGGTATCTAAAATGGCCAAGTTTGTAATAGACCCAAGTCAAGATATCAGGCTTAGAGCACAGGCAACAACGCTACACCACAGTCTTGCTCATCCGTATTCTATTAGCATATAATCCCACGTGAGATGTTACATGTGGGCGGGCGGGCGACGCTGCGCACCCTTGTGCTGGCAAGGGTGGAGTACCCACCTAAAAACTCCCCACGCCCATGTTTTAAGAGGCCTAGGGTTCATTCCAAGGTTACTACTTTAAAAACACCTACGTGGAATGTCCCTAGCCTGCACAAAGTGGGCTTTGTTACATTACCCTCGTATATTCAGGCCCTCGTCGGTAGGGATCATCCTCATAAGTGAGGGTAGAACCTAGTGAGACTTAGGCCTCGTCCATTGACAGCCCTAGTGATATGCTTCTCTAAATTAGGACTATCAATCCCGACCTTTCAAAGCTCATAACATAGAAAGGTTTTTTTTCCTTAATGACCTAGACTTGGGTCTATAACAAACTTGGCCATTTTAGTTGTCAAAAAACTTGGCATAACTATGATGCAAATGGACAACCACCCTATAAACAAGAAGAAATAATACTTATAACTATGTTCAAAATGTATATATGGATGAAACGACCTGTGAGTTTAGTTGTCAAAAAAAAAAATACCAAGCTACGTCCCCGAACCCCCATCTGGCTTGACTCAAATTATTTCATATTCACCTAATCTTTCTTCGCTAAATCCGTCAACAATGAATATTATGTTCAATCAACCATGGATGCACCCTCTGCTTGAAAATCCTGGCCTCCGCCCCTGGCTGCAGCATGTACAGGGACCGCAGCATTGCGGTGCGATCCGAAAATATAGGGTGACCCTTGCATGTGTTCGCATGTGTAGTGTCTCCCCAGCTTTACTCTAAAAGAAAAGAAAAAATTTTAAAAATGCTTTGAGAACCCATGGAAGAAAAAGGGAAAAACGGAAAAGGGGGATATGTGAAGTGTGCAACGGATTTACTTTACTTTACCCCTTAAGCAAATAAAAAACGTATGCAATAGATTCACTCTGGCTGAAGCCCGAGTAAGTTACGCCTAGCCTCTTTGCCCAAGACTTGTCCCCTTTAACTACGGTTGAGATCCACCGATTCTTAGGGTTAATGAATCTAATTTTAGTTTTTAGATTTTTTTTAAAAAAAATTGGAGACCTTAACCTAAGTGTTTTTAAAACTAAGGTTTAATTCATTAATCCTAAAGATTAGTGAATTTTAATTAGCGGCTTCAGTCTCAAGAAATTTGTTGCCCAAGTGCACATGATATTTCGAACTGATGTGGCCACTAATGAAGGCCCCTTCCATAGGAATTAGGATAACTTGGAGACTTGAGGCCGTTTTGCACCACTCTCAAGGGATAATTTTATATTTTCTGGGAATAGAAACTTAAGAATAGTGTTTGTCTAACACACAGAATTTGAAACAATTCCAAGAAATTGAGTAAAAATTTGTTAGTTTTCAAAATTATTTCTTGAATAAGCTCTCTCACATTAGACATAATTTTTTTATTATTTTAAAAATATATATTTTTTGATTATTTCTATATTTTATATTTTATATATTTTTTCATTTTTAATTTTTATTAATTCATTTTAATTTTTCTTTATTCTTTTATTTTTAAATTTTATTTCTTCCAAACTTATTTATATTCATACAACATATCTTAACTTATTGTGCCAAATGACTTTCAACACAATATTAATCTTCAGAATACATTCCCAAGAAGAACAATTTTCCTTGAAAACATGAGATTTGGTATAATTAATACCAAACGATCCCTTGGGTGCCAAGCACCTGTTCCCATGAACTTTCTCAAAATTTTTATAACTTACCGCTTTCTATGTAGGAATACAATCCACTATTTTTTGGGCTGTTTTACAATTTTAAATATACATCAAAATAAAAAAAAAATATTTATAAGATAATAAGTACACACCATACTTCAAACTTATTAACTTAAGACCAAAAAATTTCAATCAACGCATGTTTAATTATCCGCATAGGATTTTTGTAATTTTTTTTCAAATAATCAAAAATTACTAAACAAATATTTGAATTTCCAAAACCTTTTGATCAAATAAAGAATCAAAAGACATATTAATTTTTAATATAAATAAATAAAATTCAAATAATTAAAATTGTCAAACCAAAAATTGGAAATGCGAAAAAATGTTGTTTAATGAAAGAGTGGTGTTGAAATAAGACCATAGAGAGGTAATGGCGGATGGAGAAAAAGTTAGTTGAAAAAGAATGTGAATTATGAGTGGGGTGCATATATAAAATCACATAGAACTTCAACTTATAAGATATTTTTTTTTTAGTTATGCCTACTCATTAAATATAATATTGAGGTGCACATAACACCGCCTCTTTTAGGTGTCATCATTTAGGTTAGTAGGTGTATGTTAAGAATTAAGTTAGTATACATGATGGGTCTCTCAATCGTCATATTAGGAATCGAAACAAGTCCTCCACCCTACCCTAAAGGGATACGTCCAACCATTGATTGAAATTTCTGGCAACGAAATTTATTTCATCAGTTCCATCTATCATAGGTGTTTGTATTAACACAAGGGAGCTAAAGAGGTGATGGGGCAGAGAATCGAGCAAATTGACAATGTGAACGACTTAGGAAGGAAGCACATATTAGCCAATTTCGGTCAAGTGCTATGGGATGTTTCCTCGTCACCACCAAATGTACTACAACTACTTTTTCCTCCATTCTCCTATAAGGAATCCCATCAGTTTTTCTTAGGACCTAAGAAGATTGAAAACTTGTTGCAATTGAGTAGCGGTGTTTGGCAACCACCGTTGGGCGGTTCAACTTTATCTTGCTTGAAAGTTAAAGGGAAATAGTTAACATACCCTTAAATCTATTTACAAACCTAAGGTTGTATTTAAGAAGAGGGGGGGGGGGGGGAAGAGTTTTTGAAGGTCAGGATTAATTCAATGGTGTTTACAGCTACTAAATCCATATAGATGAATTGATCCTAACCTTCCAACACTCATGGCCACAGGGAAGAACACAGACAATTTGCTTCCCATAGACACAAACACAAGTATTGAAATCCATCACACATGAGGTATTGGATTTGCGATCCCTAAAAATAGAATTCGAAGACTCAAAGAATATTTCAATAGTTTAGTGCATTGCCAATTGGGATACCATATATTACAGCCTTATAATTGAATGACATAATGAATATAATAGTATTCTACTCACCACTTATAAATCTATTAAAGGATAAATTTGAACACCTTTCTCTAATGTATGTCAATTTATGTTAAGTATTAAGTAGAAAAAAAGAAAATCCAAAAATGTCCGAGCAGAATTTGATACATGTTTAAATTGGAAACACTAGTTTGACACGGGCATATCACCCTGTTTAAAAAGGGGACACAATATAGTTTTGTTGGAAAGTATCTACCCCCAATTGTCGGAGATGGACCATATATAAGGATCAATTGGTACTCCAAAAAAGAGTCTTTAGGATTCATATGAAAGGGGATTCCCAGTTTGAAGCCTGAAAAAGTACTTGAAAATCAGAGGAAAATTATGAAATTTAAACATAATTCATGAAAGTTGTCGAGACTGAGGGTTTGCTTGATCTGACCTAAATTCACAAATTGAACCGCACCAGTAGGTTTTACTTGAAACAATTAAATAGTAAGAGAGTAAAAGGAAGAAATAGAGTTAATGGTAAGGAACAGGTTGACTGTTAATGGCAAATTAACATAGATGAACCTTCAAGGCTTAAGGTTTTCTGTTGAAGTCTGAATGATAAACGAATGTCTAGGATCTCAATGAATCAATCTCTTGAAATGGGGGGGGGGGAGGGGGGTCACCCTCTATTTATAGCCTTTCTCTAGTGTCTAATAAGTCTATTATTGAGATCATATCAGATCTGTCAGCTTAGTAAAGTTAGAATAATGAACCAATAGAAATGTAATATCAGTCTAGCCAAGTCTTCATGACTACATGCCTTAGTAAGTAGGTTCCTCCGGTTAGTAGTAAGGACACTAGGGCTCCCCAACAATTAACAAATCTCTCCTTGTACCCTTCAAATCACAATAACCAATATTTTCCCTTAAGTAACACGGATAAAGCTTCTAAGACCCCCTTAGGGCCGAGACTTAGAGCACGGTCTCGGTGGTCTTGGCCCTAAGGGGGTCTCAGTAGCAAAGTCCTAAGTAACACAAAGATTGCTCCACTAAGATTGGTTATAAGCCTTACTCTATGTTTGGTTGCCGAGAAAATATGTGAAAACATGAGAAAGAAAGAAAATTTTGGACAAAACACAACTAAAAATTGTATTAGAAATCCAAAATTTTCTTTTATTTTCCATATTTTCATCTATTCTCCTGGCAACAGAACATAGCATTAAGGAAACCTTTTCTTTTCTTTTTTTTATAACCGTGGATTAAGGAAACCTATTCTTTTTTTTCTTTTTTCTTTTTTGATAACCGTGGATATCCTAAGCCTTGAAAGCTCATACTAATCCCACGGGCTACATAGGGAATACTTCCACCCCATGCAACAGTTAGTGAGGGGAGCTAGGAATCAAACTCGAGACCTCCGGGTTTACGGTTCGTCCAAGTGACCATTTAGCTACACCTCAGGGGTTAAGGAAACCTATTCCATGGATAGATTTAGGCGTTGGATAAAGATGCCCCCTGATGGATATTTCTTTAATAAGTGTAAACTAGTTATGTTATTATGTATAATAAGTATAAATTATACTTATTAGTTATAAACTATAGACTATATTAAACAACACTTAATTTAGAGGTATTAGTTTTTTTTGGTGTCGGCATACATTAGTAGAGTCAGTACGGTTAGAGGTTAGCTTGGGCAGTGGAGCTCTTGCAACTCATACCGGGGGGGATTAGATCCCCCAGACCTCCCTCCATCGAAGGCCACACCCCTACCACTCACGCAAGAGGTGGGGTGTAGAGGTATTAGTTATAAACTACAAAACTATACTTATTAATTATAAACTATAAGCTATATTATAAACTATGCTTACTATAATAATTATTTTATACTTAATATAATGAGTCAGTCTATGGGTACTCCCAATTATACTCCCAAATATACTCCCTAATCTTAACCGTTTATAACCAACCATTAACGGCCAAGATTTCAGTTAGCTTATTTTGTCTTTTCTATTACCACATCAGATAGAATCCTAACCGTTTAATAATTGAGATAAACGGTTAGGATTAGGGAGTATATATGGGAGTACACTTTGGGAGTATCCCTAGACTAATTCTAATATAATAGATATAAACTATATAATGTAATAAGTTTAAATCTCAAGTATCATATAAACTATCTAACATAATTTAATATAGCAAATATAAAGTATATATTTCTATACTTTAAAGATCTATACAAAAGATTAAAAAAAAAATGTTGGAAATTAGGGAAAATAATTTAAATGAAAACCCAAAATTTTGGATTCCAAATTCCATAAAATTTTAAAATATTTGAAGGCAAGTTTCAAATAATTAAAATAACCAAAAAATTAAACTTTAATTCTCAAATCGAAACTGAAATTTCAGAAATTAAAAACCTAGCAATTATTTGTCTTATATGATGATCTAAGAAGGGAAAATAGTGATATCGCATTAACAGCCTATGTATGGGTCTCACACAAATGGGTGGGATCCAACTTTTGCTTACTTCTGAGTTGGAATCCGGCCCAACCCGACTTTCAAAACCCCATAAAATTGAGGTTTTTTTTTTTCTAATCAGAATGCCCATTGTCACAGGCTTGTAGATGAACTGTGAAGTGTTAAATTCTTACAATTCCTGTAAACAAAATAACGATTTGCATATCTATATATTCTAGATGAGAACGTCATTTACTCTACAACCAAACATGCCCAAATAGACTCCAAGAGACTCCCACATTACATTCATAATTCTACATTTAAAATTTGTATTCTTCATTTCAAACACCTCTAAGGCTGTCATGCATTATAATGGAAGTTATTCTCTTTTTTCTTAACCACTAAGGTTGTCATGCATTATAATGGAAGTTTTTCTCTGTTTGGTTGCCGAGAAAATCTATGAAAACATGGAAAAAAAAGAAAATTTTGGACAAAACACATCTAAAAATTGTATTAGAAATCCAAAATTTTCTTTTCTTTTCTATATTTTCATCTATTCTCCTGGCAACAGAACATAGCATTAAGGAAACCTGTTCTTTTTTTCTTTTCTTTTTTGGTAACTGTGGATTAAGGAAACCTATTCTTTTTTTTCTTTTTTCTTTTTTGATAATCGTGGATATCCTAAACCTTGAAAGCTCATACTAATCCCACCAGCTATATAGGGAATACCTCCACCCCAAGCAACAGTTAGTGAGGGGAGCTAGGAATCAAACTCGAGACCTCCGGGTTTACGGTTCGTCCAAGTGACCATTGGGCTACACCTCAGGGGTTAAGGAAACCTATTCCATGGATAGATTTAGGTGCTGGATAAAGACGCCCCTGATGGATATTTCTTTAATAAGTGTAAACTAGTTATGTTATTATGTATAATAAGTATAAATTATGCTTATTAGGTATGAACAATAGACTATATTAAACAACACTTAATTTAGAGGTATTAGTTTTTTTTGGTGTCGGCATACATTAGTAGAGTCAGTACGATTAGAGGTTAGCTTGGGCAGTGGAGCTCTTGCAACTCATACTGGGGGGGATTAGATCCCAGACTTCCCTCCATCGAAGGCCACACCCCTACCACTCACGCAAGAGGTGGGGTATTAGTTATAAACTACAAAACTATACTTATTAATTATAAACTATAAGTTATATTATAAACTATGCTTACTATAATAATTATTTTATACTTAATATAATAGGTATAAACTATATAATGTAATTAGTTTAAATCTCAAGTATCATATAAACTATCTAACATAATTTAATATAGCAAATATAAAGTATATATTTATATACTTTAAAGATCTATACAAAAGATTTTTAAAAAAATTGTTGGAAATTAGGGAAAATAATTTAAATGAAATCTCAAAATTTTGGATTCCAAATTCCATAAAATTTTAAAATATTTGAAGGCAAGTTTCAAATAAATAAAATAACCAAAAAATTAAACTTTAATTCTCAAATCGAAACTGAAAATTCAGAAATTAAAAACGTAGCAATTATTTGTTTTATATGATGATCCATGAAGGGAAAATAGTGATATCGCATTAACAGCCTATGTATAGGTCCCATACAAATGGGTGGTGTAAGCACCCTATTTTTGCACCCCCTATTCCTCTTCCCACTTCTTCAAATGCTCCAAGGTTTACCCAAGGCCCAAGCCCATTTGGCCAAACTTGTACCCAGACAACTCAATCAAACCCAATTACCTAATTTTATTACCTAACCCAAGTAGTCAAGCCCAAATACCCAATCACCCAATTGCCTAAGCCAAAGCCTATTTCCATAGCCCAAGCCCAAATGTCATAGTCAAAGTCCAATAATCATAACCCATGACACATCTACTAATAACCCATGATCCATAAGACCTAATCCACATATCCATATCCACCTACCCTATATCGTACAACCCATACCCATATAACCCATAGTTCACTCAACCCACCAACTCTCTTACACCAACCTATACCCATATAACTCATAGTTCACTCAACCCACCAACTCTCTTACACCCTATATCCTAGAACCCATACCCATATAACTCATAGTTCACTCAACCCACCAACTCTCTTACACCTCTCTTACACCCCTTACAATACTCAACCATCAACTCTCTTACACTCCTTACAACACTCAATCTATCAACTCACCTTACAACACTCAAGTCTTTACCCACTAGCTTCTTTTATCCCCCATGTAAAAGACACAACCCAACCTCTTAATTTTCCTATAAATATCAATCCCTTAGCCCCTTAGATCCATCCCTCAAGACCCCTAGAAAGTTCCCACCCACTTGTGTTTCTCTTGAGTTTGAAGAAGGGAGAAGAAACTAAGGTTTAGAGTTTGGAAAGAATTCTAAGACTAAAAGCTTAGAGTTCTTCACTAACTCTCTTCCTTTGTGGATTCTAAAACCCTACCCCTTGGAGCATTGAAGGAGAATTCTTAGATGAGTAGGCACTCCTTCTTTCATTTTCTCTTCTTTTTTATCTTTTTTTTTATTTGGTTCTTTCTTCTTGATCTCTCATTTCTCAAGCATAGTTGGGCCTCTCTACACCAATCTAATGGTGTAGAGGGACCCCATATCAAAGGCAAGGAGATGCTCCTTTTTTCTTTTCCTTTCCATGTACATATTTTCTTTTTTTTTATGTACCCACAAGTGTGGATATGGGTAGGCCCATAGAGAGTGGAAGCTAAAGCTATACCTCTCTTTTTCATTTTGTTTCCTTTTGAGATTCTAGTACTCTTTCTAGAATTTTTTGTGAAAGCTCATCCCCTCCCTAACATTCTTTAGAGCAACATTACATCATTAATAATGGTGTAAATGAACCACCTTAAAAGGGAGATGATGAGTTTTCATTTTCTTTCATTTCTTTATTTTTCCTTCATGTTCTATGTTGAATGGGTAGGTGATGGTTTAAGGACTTAAGATAAATGATGGTGTAAGGACTTAAAGAGGACATTCTTAAAAATGTTTCATACTAAAGACAATGGTATTTGATCTATTATCAACATCAATCCAACAAAATAGGTGTTGGTAATAGACCATTTACTATTCATAAGGCACATCCCTCTTTATGTCTTAAACTATAATCTTTTAGCCAAACTCTTGGACTAAATTTGACTTTAGTTAAGTTTGTCAAAACCTTACCTATATGAAAATTCAAAAACATGATAAAATCTCAAAATACCAAAAACATGATAAAATCTCAAAACACCAAAAACATTCAAATATAACCAAAATATAAAAAACATTCAAATATCCCCAAAAATCTCAAAAAATATAAAAAATACAAAAAGACCAAAAAGAGACTTGTAGGACCTCCTTAGCTTTAGTTAGCTCATCTAACCATGGATAAATACCCTCTAACCGCGGTTAGACTTAACACTTGTGCACTTGACCTCCCCGGTCAACTAAACCATAGCCTTCTAGGCTAGACCCTTTGACCATCATATGCACACACACACTCCCCCCTAGCCTCGGCATGGGCTCATATGCCAGAACTACGCTCGGTCTGATCTCACCATGTGAGTACGTAGGCAACCCAACTCGGGTTCGACCCTAGCCATCTAGCTTTCTACTTTTCTTAGATTAGCACTCACTTAAAAACTTTGGACATTCTATTTAAACTTTGAGATTATAATTGGCTTAAGTTTAGGGAGTAGGTAACCGTTATAAAACGGGGGTCTTGGGGTGCCTAACACCTTCCTCAGAGCTTAATCGAACCACTTACCCTAACTCTGATTAGACCATTTGCCTTATCCAAACAAACAAATACCCGGGACCTATCCCTAAGAATGAATAGGTGGCGACTCAAGTCAAAACATATAATTGTGAAAGTGGGTAGGAAGATCTCATGCTCACAGCTCTGGCGACTCTGTTGGGGATGAGGTTCAAGCCGAAACTTAAATTTAAGCCAAATGATCTCAAAATTAATTAAAATACCTAAGTATTTAATTAAGTGCCGATTCTTTATACTTTTTGGGATGTTCCTTGTACAGTGCATTTCATGCATAGCATACTACTGTAACAACCTAATACCCATTAGACAGGCTTATTACGCTCACGGCTGTTGGATGACTATCCTCAGTGACAGGGGCTTAACAGTCTTGGAGGTCCGCGGAATTACTCCTGCTGGGTGACTACTCTCAGGGAAGGATTCTGAATGCTCCCACTTATACCAATCGTCCCAGGTATGTTCTATACCGGGGAGTCGCATATACGGTGTTAAGTGATCCCCCCATCCTTTAGGAACACTCTGCATTACCCCAGCATGCATACATATAGAATAGGCTGAGGTATAGTCTACAAGCAGCCCACCCTGGAGGGATATTCTAAACCCTAACCTGCTTGTACCCTATACCTGCCCCCCAATCATGGCTGAACTTCAGGACATTTTGTCCAGATAAACACCCATCCAAGGGGCATGTACTGAGCCATTTTTGTGCTTGTAATAAAATACCTCCTACCCTGTCTTCAGACATACAGGTGAGATTCACATGGGTAAGCTCATTAACCTACTCCAGCTTTGGCCCAGTAGGCCCTGGTTACCAACAACCCAGGTTAGTAGAACGGAGTTCTCTCCGCCTATCCTATCGGGCTACACCTGTCATGTCAAACCCTGTCCAAAATAAAAATCAAAAAGTAAAAAAAATTAGAAAATCAAAAAAATCAAAAAATATCCTCTTGCATGACATTCCAACTCCAGACCAGGGGCATTGCCCCTGTGTCAATTAGACGGTTAGGTCCTTTGCATGCCTTCCGACTTCCTTCCCTTCTCCTACATGTCACTCCAATCTCTCCACCAGGGGCATCGCCCCTGTGTCAACTAGACAGATTGGTCATTTGCATGCATTCTATTTCTTCTCGGCTTTCCTATCTACTTCAACTTACTCCATACCTCCATCTTTTCAGGGAGCATACCCTGAGCCAAGCACGGATCTAAAAAGCAGAATACCTGATACGATTTGGACCCCCGAAACGGACAAGAGACTGACCCTGACACCCCGAGATCGCAACCTCAGGTCCCGGATTTTGAGACAAGACTAGCAGAAAATGCCCTGAGCATTGAGAATCTAAGCAAAATCGTCCAGGATTTTATGCGGGCAGTGACTCATGCTCTCTCTTCCTCCAACCTTCAACCCGCCGAGACAAAAAGGCCGTCACAACCAAACCCACCATCTACAACCAACATTACCCCTTCTCTACCCACCATCAACATCACACCACAACCTACGCCACCATCACATACCCTCAACATTCCTCCTCCGCCAATTCAGCTACAACCTACTCACCACATCTCCACACCACTCATAGACCATTACGAGGAAGAGGAGGTCAGGGCTGGCGGTGAACCTCACACGGGGTCCGCCCATGTATCTTCAAACACTGCTCAAATCCCGGATGCATACCGGGAGAGGATCGAGAAATTAGAAGAGCTGATAAAACAAAATTAGGGATCCCGCAAGTCCACAAATTTCAGAGATATGTGCATACATCATGGAATTCAAATGCCAAAGGACTTTAAGATTCCCGGCTTCGAAAAATACAGTGGGAAAGGTTGTCCGGAGACACATCTGAGGGCATACCGTGGAGAATTGTTTCAGCTTGAACACGGGGACAAACTGCTGGTTCAGTTGTTTCAGAAGAGCTTAAAGGGGCCCGCACTACAATGGTTCACCAAGCTGGACCCTAACAGAGTTCAGACATGGGAAGATCTCTGCGAAACCTTCATTGCCCAGTACTCTTACAATGTTGATCTGGTCCCACAAAGGGCAGACCTGGAGAGAATGTCCCAGAGGGACAATGAAACCTTCATCGAGTATTCAGTTCGGTGGAGAGAAATGGCTGGCAAGATGAGCACCCCTCTGCCGGAAGAGGAATTGGTAACAACTTTTCTCCGCACCCTTAAACACTCACTCAAGACTCTCCTAGCGGCACAGCCCATCTCTGCCTTTAGCACCATGGCCAAGTGTGGTGCCAGAATTGAAACGACATTGGGTGACAGTGGGTCAGTCGACATTTTTCAAGGAACGAATGGCGCATCTTCCTCTCGACCTCTCATTCATCCGAAGAGAGACAACAAAAAGAGAGAGGATGATGGACACACGGTATCAGCCATACCAGTCCGGGTGCCCAACTTGCCCCGCCAACAAGCTCAACGACCACGGCAAGTTCAGCAACCCCAGGGGAAGCTACTCTCTCACCAGATGACTCTTGAACAGAAGAGAAACCGGGCATTCACTCCGCTACCGTATTCTCCGACGACACTCCTATCCTTCCTGTTGGACAAGAAACTGATCACCCAGAAAGATCCACAGCCTCCACCGGTAAATCTTCCAAAGAACTACAGGGCGGATCAACACTGCGTGTACCACCAGTCGCCAGGACATCCTACTGATAGGTGCTATGATCTGAAACACGCAATCTAAGACTTGCTGGAAACCGACAGAATTTGCTTTGCACCGGGAAATACGGACATCAATCAAGCTCCTCTCCCAGATCATACTCCTCCTGCAAACTAAGGTGTGTCAGCCGAAATAGTTCTGTAGCTGACTTTTGAACAATCCCACTTTTGTTATGTCTATCTTGTACCTCTTTTCTTAGTACCTCAGTCGGCCATGTTGGTCCATGTCTATCCCTATCATCAGTCCAGTCCGAGCAAGTGACTAGTGGTCCTTGCTATGTCTTTTTGTCAAGTCTGTCCATTTTGACATTTTAATGAAAATTGCTATTTTTAAGTCTAAGTCAAGTTTTATTGTGTTCTGAGATGCTTAATTTGGGAGCTAGACTAGTTCTTAATGCCTGTAAGGGACAACTTGATCATTCAATGGGAAGTTCAACAACTATCTAAACAAATGCAGAAACAGTGAAGACCTCTCTGAGCATCAAAGGACAATCAACTGAAACGAGGCAACGCAATGACCATACATGCTCTCGACCAATCAAGGATATGATAGGAGGCCATCTTTGGATAAACCTTCACAACACCTCGGTCACCCGTACTACGTATATCCTCTAGTTAGACCTTTGAGTCTAATAGCCTTTCTTTCAAAACCCACACAGGGGCACCTCTTGAATGTCAAAATGACAAAGAGGAACAATCAGCAAAGAGCAACTAACAAATGCGGCCTTTTGGCCGAACTACGTCATGACCTGATCCCTATTTGGGTACGTAGGCAGCCTGAAATCAGGTTCGGTCATTGTGAACACCCCATTTTTACACCCCTAAAATTCTTTTTTTAATTTGATTTAATTAATTATTTTTATATATTTCTTTAATTTATTATTCATTTTGTTTTGTATTTTGGTCTCCGAGAGAGAGAGAAAGCCTTCCATTTGCTCGTGCCCATGCTCGTGCCCATGAAATCCAGATCCATGTCATTAAAACCCTTTTTTTTATCAAGCCCGAGCCTGGGCCCAAAGTGTTGTAAAAAAATTTAAGTTTCACAAAAGCCCATTTAAAGAACCCTATCTCACTCTATAAATACCCTTTTTTGAGGTCAGATGACCTCATTTTTCTTCTTCACTCATTTTCGGCAGCAACAGGAAGCTCTCTGTTGTTCTATCTCCCGACCCATCCCTCTCTCGATCTCAGTCTGGCAAGTTATTTAGATCCAGCTCTTCAATCCAGATCCAGCATCTTCACCGGCGAGCTTCAGTTAGTTCCGGCCGGCAACAGTGTCCTCCGATCTTCCTTCCCTTTCTCCATTCTCTCCCATTCGGTCTCACTCAATCTCTCATTCGATTTCATCTACGGTGAGTTCCATTGACGGCGACAACAGCTCTCTCAGCCTCCATCTTCTCCGGCAAGCCAAACACCACAGCATCTTCACCGACGGTAACTCAGTCTATTTTGAGCTCTTTCATTTTAGAGTTGGAAATCCTAGATCTAGATCTGGAATTTCCAGATCTAGATCTCTGGTTCTTCATCTGAACTTCCTCTTGTTTTGATTAGTTTCAATTTAGCTCTCCAGCCAGCAACGTTAGTCTCCATTGCAGCAGCAGCTCCGCCATCCCCGACCAGCTATTTGCTCTCCCTTCTTCTCAGAGAGCATCTCGCCTCCGATCATCTTCTCCGGCTAGATCCATATCCGACCAATTGTGTTCTGTCTCCGGCTATGTCCAAGCTCAGGTCCATCTTCAGCCAGCAGATCTGGTTCATGGCTATCCCTCATCACTATAGCAGCCTCATTCTTCTTTTCAAATCGCAAATCCAATGCCTCCAGAGGAAGATTTCGGCCAGACTAGTGTTTTCCTTGGATCTTTGTTTTATTTTTTTTATTTTTTTCTATTTTATTTTATTTTTTACTTTTTGTTCTTGTGATAGTGAACCTATTGTCTGTGGATCGAGTGATTGTGAGATAGAGTGTTTTTTTCCATCATCTTCTTCCCACCGAAGTAGCTGCCACCATCCCTGAGAATATCCATCAACCACAGCAGGTATGCTCTCTCTCTCTCTATTTACAGCTTCTTAATTTGTTTATTCTTGTGTGGTTGCTAGACTGTAGATATTTTTGTTCGTGTAATTTGGGGGCCATTAGACTGAAGGGTTATCAGATCTAGCCCAATTTAGTCATTGAGTCAAAGTGAGCCAGCCAGCTTGGAAGGCTAACCTTGGCCCAATAACTTATTGGTTGTTTTTGGCTTAGTCCTTAATTATGTTTTGCCCTTTTTAATCAGTGATTAATTTAGTTTTAACCAATTAATTATCTATTTATTTTGTAATCAGGGGCCTTAGAGGGCTAGTGGGCCAAAGCCAATTGACCACTATTGGTCAATGGGCCTTAGCCCAATAGCCTTGTTTTGGTTTTGGTTGTCTTGGGTTATTTGTGGCTAATTAATTTATTGTGAATTATCCTTGTGTATGTGCAATAAGGTTAGGCCGTAGCTTATTTTCTGTTTGCCTACATGGGGCATTAGGTAGTTCTTTAACCCTAAATAATTAGCCTACCCCCGTTAGTTAGTCTTACAAAAAAATATTAAAAAAAATATTAAAAAAATCAAAATAAATTAAAGGTACTGGTCTATCTCCCCTTGGGACCTAGAGCAGGGTCCGTATTTAAACCATAACCTCTTTTGGTTTAAGGCCGCTCGATCCGCCCTGCTCTCTGCCTTTAAGTTAATTAAGTCAGTTAGACCTTATTTTTCTTTTGCCTACCTTGGGCACTTATGTTAGTTTTTGACTAGTTAAACTTGCCAAGATTAAAAAAAATACAAAAAAATCAAAAAATGCAAAACAACAAAAACATTAAAAAAAACCCCACAAAATTCAAAAAGAAATCTACCTTAATAAGTGAACGCCCCCTAGAGCTCCACCACGAGCACCTAGCCACGCGACTATCTCCCAGAATGAGATTCATAAATCTCAATTCCACTTCCCCTCCCCAACTCAAACACGAGTTGGAAGTGACCACACTCCGAAACGAGTATAAAAACAGTCACGGACCCCGAACTACTATGAGGGTCTGATTCCGACTAACCGGATAAGTAGGCAGCCCAAAACCAGGGTTCGACCCCAACCAAAAATAAAATTTTTACACCCCATATTGATTTGTGTTTGATTAGCAAAATTAATAATTATTTAGGAAATTTTAAGTGATTTTAAATGTTTAGCTTGGACCTAATGAGTAGGTTACCATCATTGGATGGAGGTCCTGGGGTGCCTAACCCCTTCCCCAGGACCTAAAGGGATCTCTTACCTAGACTACTCTGGACCGTAGACCCCCCCTTATTTTGGATTATCTCGGGATCCTACTTCCCCTAAGTAGGTGGCGACTCTTAGAATAAATTTAGCGTTATTCCTCTACTCTCGGACCTTATCTCGACACTTAGAGTTGAGAGAGGAGGAAATGCGGTAAATTTTGGTGTTTACAGCTTTGACTACTCTGCTGGGGACAGTAGATCCAACCTGAAATTTAGGTCTAAGCCAAACATCATTAAAATCACTAATTATTTCCTAAAGTGATTCTTACTTTTGCTAATAATATTTATATTGTGGGTATATTCTTATTCTCTCTTATGTACATATCATATTCATTGCATATTAGTGTAATAACTCTTAAACCCTTTAGTTTGACTTATTACGCCTACAACTGTTTGATGATTATCTTCAGTGCTGGGGCTTAACAGTCATGGTTTAGCTGTATCACCCATGTGGGACGATTATTCTCAGGAAGTGATATAGACTAAACCCACTTGCGCCAGTCGGCCCATTTTTGGGAGTCGCATATACGGCCAAGTGTCCCCCAACCACCTTAGGAACACCTTGCATTACCCCAGCATATGTATATAGTAGAGATATTGTGGGTATGTTCTTATTCTCTCTTATGTGCATATCATATTCATTGCATAATAGTGTAATAACTCTTAAACCCTTTAGTTTGACTTATTACGCCTACAACTGTTTGATGATTATCTTCAGTGCTGGGGCTTAACAGTCATGGTTTAGCTGTATCACCCCTGTGGGACGATTATTCTCAGGAATGGATATAGATTAAACCCACTTGCGCCAATCGGCCCATTTTTGGGAGTCGCATATACGGCCAAGTGTCCCCCAACCACCTTAGGAACACCTTGCATTACCCCAGCATATGTATATAGTAGAGATATTGTGGGTATGTTCTTATTCTCTCTTATGTGCATATCATATTCATTGCATAATAGTGTAATAACCCTTAAACCCTTTAGTTTGACTTATTACGCCTACAACTGTTTGATGATTATCTTCAGTGATGGGGCTTAACAGTCATGGTTTAGCTGTATCACCCATGTGGGACGATTATTCTCAGAAAGAGATATAGACTAAACCCACTTGCGCCAATCGGCCCATTTTTGGGAGTCGCATATACGGCCAAGTGTCCCCCAACCACCTTAGGAACACCTTGCATTACCCCAGCATATGCATATAGTTTAGGTAGTGATATAGTCTATAAGCAGCAGCTTAGGAAGGTTTCCCCTAATCCTACTTTGCTTATAGCCTATACCCGCCCTACCTTTTGATTTAACATGAGGGTACCCATTTGTACCCATATGTTCATTCAGAAAAAGGGTCTGTGTGAGCCATTGTTGGTTTGAATAAACTCCTAACCCATCTCTAGACTTTACATATGGGGTTCAAAAACCCAGATTTTATTGGATGTCCATATCCATATTCTATCTTAAATCCAATGGGCCTTGGTTTCCAATAACCCAACTTAGTAGGTAGACCCCTATCTACTTACCCCATTGGTTTACATATGTCAAGGATCACCCCTTTCAACAAAATAATTGGTGAAAAAAAAAAACAAAGAAAAAGATGAAGTTAAAATTTGAAAACTAAACAAAATCAGAAATTCAAAAACCAAAAAAAAAAAAAAAAAAAAGTTCAAAATTCAAAAAAAAAAAAGATTCAAAATTCAATAAAAAAAAACAAAAACAAAAACAAATATAAAAAAAAATTCAAAAGAACAAAAAAAAATATGCAAAAAAAAAATTCAAAAAATGAAATGAGAAATTCAAAGTCCAAATAAAATCAAAAGTAAAAAAGTAAAAAAAAAAAAGAGTCAAAATTCAAACATAAAAGGTGGAAGCTCAAAATTCAAATAAGTCAAAAATTCAAAAAAAAAATCATTAATTCAAAATTCCAAAAAAAAATGAAAACTCAAAATCAGAAAATAAATAAAGAAATAAATAAATCTGAACTTCAATAAAAAAAAATGTCATTAACTCATAGTTCAAGAAAAATAAAACAAATCAAAAGTTCAAAATTCAGAAGGAACAAAAATTAAAAATTCAAAAAAAATTCAAAAATCCAAATGTGTTGAAAAAAATTCAAATTGAAAAAAAAATCAAAATATCAAAAAAATATAAAATAAAAAAAACAAAAAAACAAAAAAAATCAAATATTCAAAATTCAAAAAAAATATAAAGTTGAAAATTCAAAAAAAAAAAAATCCATCCTCTTCATGGCACTATCCGTCACTGCACATTCACCTGCTAGCCTAGCATTTTCACTGCACTACCAGTACATCTACATTGCATGCCCCTGTGACACTGTGCTTCATCATGACATTGCACTGCATTTCATCATAGGATTGCACTGCACTTCATCATTGCACAACACTTACACTATCATTGCACCGCACTCACTTTGTCACTGCACTACACTCACTTCAACACTGCATTGGCTAGGTTTAGTCGAGTCTCCCTCATGCATCATCTAGTTGGCAACACCCAGGTAGCACAACCATGAAGTCCAATTCCAAAAGTCTATCATTCAAAACATGTCCTGACCCTTAATTTGGCACATCTCATTTAGGAAGTTGCTTAATAGGCCATTCATTTTGAGTCTCACATAACACTCACCTCATTCATAATTCATCCATGCATACTCATGCAACATCATAACCCAATCACCTCAGTCTGGTATTGACTCGCTCTTTACTCTCATCTTTTGACTTGCCCAAGTAGTGGAACAAAAGCAGAAAATATGGAGCATGGAGACACATCGAGTGACCAAAAGATCATCACGATGACTCTCCTTGATCATCGGGTAAGACATCGGAGAAATCAAATTTGTCCTCAAAGATGTTACCCTGGCTCTCAACAAACTCTTGGTGGCATAGGGGCAAACCTAGATTCACCCATCAACCATCCCAAAAAACACCCGCTCATTTATCTTAATGACACAATCACAGACTTCTCTTACCCAACATATCATTTCATGCCCACCCCCCGCACTGTAAAAGTGCGGATACCACCCAAAACTTGATGGATGTGACCAATTTCGAACTTGAGATCCCTAAAACATCTGTCTTCATACATCATTTTGCTACATCAACAAATCACCCTTGTGCCATCTCTGAAAGCTAAACAGGGCATTTCAGAAAGGAGTTCCAAGAGTAAGATGTCGAGCGAGATTGATCGAAATCAAGCCAAGTCCGAGTCCGTTTTAGTCAGGTCTTCGTTCCATAAGAGTCAGTTACAGTGGCCCATGTGTATATCCAGTTTGCAATAATCGAGTCATCTCCACTTTTCAATTCCTTGAAATCTCTCTTCCTTTCAAGAGTCTCATTTCTCATTTGGCTAATGAAGGCGTGACCTCGCACTTTTCAAAGAGTCTAGTGATCTGAAGCTATCAAAAATTCAAAAATATCTTTCTCCTAATAAAAAAATGTTAGCTAAGCTTGTTGGTTTAAATAAGGGATCACTCAAACAAAAATCAAATCCACAACCCTCAGGGGCAGAGTATGATGAAGAGCATAGAGAGATTCCCAACGAGAAACCCTCAATCCCAAGCGAGTGTTACAAAGCAGAACAAAATTGAGTAATGATCCTACGTGTGCAAAAATTAGAACATTGCTATGCCAGGGGCAGGGATCAAGGTCAAGATCGATCAGGCAAAATGCAAGTTCACCTCCTTGTCCGCCAAAACCCTCCAAGACACAAAGTTACAGATTCTCAGCTGTCCCAGTTCAATAGTTTGCATGCAAAGCAGTCGACTATGACAAGAATGATCAGATGTAAAATTGTCAGATTCAGTCAATACGTGAAATACATCTACTACACGCAGAGGGGCAAGAGGAAAGATTCGCTTGAGGTGAGATTCAAAACCCCCCTAAGATCACGATATAAGTTGGGGCAACAGATTCACCATAATAGTACCCTCACCGATGCTTGGGGCAGGAATAGTGTGGTTGCTCAAGATCCAAATTTGAGAAATGCCGCGAAGCAATTATCATAGACAAGCGAGAAAGCGGATCTAAATCAAGATTTGTCCATGCCGGGGTGAAGCCACTCTTATTAAGATATAATATTTTTCTTCAAGTGACATATCTCATCAGAGCACTCACTCAGAGTAAAAGTGGTCAAACTCTTCACACAGTTGTGCAGATCAACAAGCCAGAGCAAATGATTCGTTTTCACCAAGGCATCATCGAGCTATGCAGATGCAAGGGGCAAACTCAACATTTGTACAAGGAGCCCTGAGCCAATCAACATGGATAAAGTTAAAAAGTATTATGCTTAGGGTCTTGTTTGATACATGCTTGCACTCTTAGCCTCTTCGGGAAAGGACAGGAGGCCATTTTTGTCACCTAATTCCCTTACGATTTATGTAACACCCTCGATATATCATCAAAGTTCGATAGTTAGCCCTCTTGAGCCTAATAGTCCTTCTTTCAAAAAAAAAAAACTTTCAACGGGACACCCTGTACTCAATCTGTTTGAACTACGTCAATGACCTGATCCTGTAAAAGGGTACGTAGGCAGCCTGAAAAATTAGGTTCGGTCACAACATTCAATCTATTGAGCGAAAAATCAGTCTTGATAAAAAAAAAAGGGGGGGCCAATAAAAAAAATGCAGAAAGACAAAGAGGAAAAAAAGTAAGGGCAAGAAAAAAAGTCAAGAGACGCTCAAGTAGATGAATTTTCAATGAAAATTTTTATCTTCTGTCAGAAGCAAAAGAAACAAAATTCTTCTCCCCATAGTAGAAAATAATTTCTCATATAAAAGGGTGTCCCAAACTGTCGATCCCCTAGCCTACATTTCGTCCTATCTTAAGTCCACCTCGATCCTCTAGAGAATAAGAGTGCAGACAATTTATCAGACAATATTCAAAAGCAGAATGCAAGCATCCAAGGCAATGAAGGGAGCAAAACCCAACTTGAAACAAATCGCGGGCATGAGTGAAAACCTGAAAAGGCCTCATTGCGCAAAAATTACACGAACCCCAGCCCTAGTCTTGCGACTAGGGGCAAAAAAGGGAAATATAAAAATTGATCAACTTCGCAGGCATGAGTGAAAACTGGCAACGGCCTCATTGCGCAAAAATTATGCGACCCCATGACTTGGTCATTCCAAGGGTAAAAAAGGGAAAAGTTGACAACATCAAACGTTCAACAACAGGTTTCTTGAAATCAGGTCAAAGGTACTCCAAGCACCAATTGAAGGATCTTATAGTCGAAACAAAATCATACCTCAAAAAAGTCGCGGAAAACCTGAAATGGCCTCATTACGCGAACCCCAGTCCTAGTCTTGCGACTAGGGGCAAAAAATGGAAAAAGAAAATTTGATCAACTTCGCATGCATGAGTGAAAACCGGCAACGGCCTCATTGCGTAAAAATTATGCGATCCCCAGACTTGGTCATTCTAAGGGCAAAAAAGGGAAAAGTTGAAAGCAATAAGCATTCGCTAAGTACATCCCCGAGATCAAGACAAATCACTTTCAAGCACCAGCTGAAGAATCTTATTGTTAGAGTAGACTAAGTGTCTCTTATTCCAAGCAAGACCCAATTCAACACATGTCAAGGATTAAAGCTTAACTTTACCAACGACACAGCACGATGGGTCACATTTGCTTAGCATCATATTCTACCATTGAGGATAAAATTCAATCCATGTGAGGGTGATCTACCTTTTAGATCCAATAAGCTAAGAAAGCATTCTCATTATGAAAAATTCATTCAATTTCAATCCGGTCATCAGGTTTTTTGCATAAGTCAAGACCAATCGCATTCAATTTGTAGGGTGTTCTCAAAAATATCCAACTATTCATTATTTGGTCATCAACGTTTCAATGTTTGTCATTTCCTTTGGCTTGACTAGATCAATTTCATCTCAGCGATCGCTCAAGGTGCTAAGCAGGAAGCTAAAGCAAAGTTCAGAACCTCCAATCTCCGACAAGCATAGGATTGGACGTTAAGAGCGAGTCATTTACCTAACCCATCATCAATCTGCATGTCTCTCATGGATATCACATTGGTTCAATCTAGGTCCAGCCAACTCGTCTACATATTAGCATAAGTCAAGTCATGCATTGTTCTGCATTTCATACCAGTCTAGTCAATTCACAATTTGCACACACTCGATCGAGTCGCGCATATCGCACTCTAGTTGCACCCATCTTGCATACTATAATTGCAGACACTCAATCGAGTCACACATATCGCACTAGTTGCACCCACCTTACACACTCAAGTTGCACACACTCAATCGAGTTGCACATATTGCACTACAGCTGCACTCAAGTTGCACACACTCATTTGAGTCACACTTTACACTCTTGCTGCACACAATTAATGGGGTCTCACACATCACACTTTTGTTGCACTCAGTTGCACACATTCAGTCGAGTCACACACTTTGCACTATAGTTGCTCTTACTTAGTCGAGCTAAAATTTAGCAATACTATCACAGACACTGCACAATATTGCATTGCACAACAGCTACAGCAGACATGCTACACTACACAACAGTTGCATTTGCATCACACACATTATATTGCATAACAGTTGTATCACACATTGCATTGCACAATAGTTGCGGCACAGTACATACACTGCACACAACAATTGCATCACATACACAACAAACACAAAGCCACAATCATGCTAAACTAGGCAAGGCCAGGAGGTCTCTAGTAAAAGCTATGCATCTTGGTTGACATCGAAATGTGTTGTCACCTATCATTTCAGCATGTTTGACATCGAAATGTGTTGTTATTCATTCCTTCTTGTCTGACATCGAAATGTGTTGTCATTCAATCCTGGTTGACATCGAAATGTGTTGTTACCCATCAATGCAGCATGTTTGACATCGTAATGTGTTGTCATTCATCCCTTCTTGTCTGACATCGAAATGTGTTGTCATTCAATCCTGGTTGACATCGAAATATGTTGTCACCCATCATTTCATCTCTTTTTAGTTGACATCGAAATGTGTTGTCATCCATTCCATCTCATCTGTTTGACATCGAAATGTGTTGTCATTCATCTTTTCTTGGTTGACATCAAAATGTGTTGTCATCCATTTCATCCCTTCGGTTTGACATCGAAATGTGTTGTCATTCATCCCTTCTTGGTTGACATCGAAATGTGTTGTCATGCATTTCATCTCTTCTGTTTGACATTGAAATGTGTTGTCATTCATCTCTTCTTGGTTGACATTGAAATGTGTTGTCATCCATTTCATCCATTCGGTTTGACATCGAAATGTGTTGTCATTCATCCCTTCTTGGTTGACATCGAAATGTGTTGTCATCCATTTCATCTCTTCTGTTTGACATCGAAATGTGTTGTCATTCAATCTCTTCTCGGTTGACATCGAAATGTGTTGTCATCCATTTCATCTCTTCTGTTTGACATCGAAATGTGTTGTCATTCATCCAATCCCGGTTGACATCAAAATGTGTTGTCATCCGTTTCATCTCTTCTGTTTGACATCGAAATGTGTTGTCATTCATCTCTTCTTGGTTGACATCGAAATGTGTTGTCATCAATTTCATCTCTTCTGTTTGACATCGAAATGTGTTGTCATTCATCTCTTCTTGATTGACATCGAAATATATTGTCATCCATTTCATCTCTTCTGTTTGACATCGAAATGTGTTGTCATTCATCTCTTCCTGTTTGACATCGAATTGTGTTGTCATTCAATCCTGGTTGACATCGAAATGTGTTGTCACCAATCAGTGCAGCATGTTTGACATCGAAATGTGTTGTCATTCATCCTTTCTTGTCTGGCATCGAAATGTGTTGTCATTCAATCCTGGTTGACATCGAAATGTGTTGTCACCAATCAATGCAGCGTGTTTGACATCGAAATGTGTTATCATCCATCAATTTAATCTCTGGCTGACATCGAAATGGGTTGTCACCATACGCATCTCAGCTCTCCGTGAGCATTCCCCGCGCTCCGTGCGCATTTCAGCCCTCCGTGAGCATTTCTCACTCTCCATGAGCTTTCCCCGCGCTCCGTGCGCATCGCGGCTATTTGTGAGCATTCCCCGCGTTCCGTGCACATCTCAGCTTTCCGTCAGCACTACTCTCGCTCCAAACACCATATCAGTCTCCATGCAGTAGTGTACGCGAGCTCCCTTCAATCCATGTTCCATGTGCGCCCATTTTCCCCAGCAATCCTCCGCGATGAGGCAATAAACTATTATCCATCATTCCATCTTTTTAATTTTGGCAAGTTTAACTAGGGTTAAAATTTGGTTATCCTTTCTTCTATCTTTGATTTTCATATCCTTTTTTAGGATTTTTGTGTGTAAAAATGACGGTGTTTCAGTCTTTGTCGTTCAATTGCTAACAATCTCCGACAAAGAGGGGCAACTGTGAACACCCCATTTTTACACCCCTAAAATTCTTTTTTTAATTTGATTTAATTAATTATTTTTATATATTTCTTTAATTTATTATTCATTTTGTTTTGTATTTTGGTCTCCGAGAGAGAGAGAAAGCCTTCCATTTGCTCGTGCCCATGAAATCCAGATCCATGTCATTAAAACCCTTTTTTTTATCAAGCCCGAGCCTGGGCCCAAAGTGTTGTAAAAAAATTTAAGTTTCACAAAAGCCCATTTAAAGAACCCTATCTCACTCTATAAATACCCTTTTTTGAGGTCAGATGACCTCATTTTTCTTCTTCACTCATTTTCGGCAGCAACAGGGAGCTCTCTGTTGTTCTATCTCCCGACCCATCCCTCTCTCGATCTCAGTCTGGCAAGTTATTGAGATCCAGCTCTTCAATCCAGATCCAGCATCTTCACCGGCGAGCTTCAGTTAGTTCCGACCGGCAACAGTGTCCTCCGATCTTCCTTCCCTTTCTCCATTCTCTCCCATTCGGTCTCACTCAATCTCTCATTCGATTTCATCTACGGTGAGTTCCATTGGCGGCGACAACAGCTCTCTCAGCCTCCATCTTCTCCGGCAAGCCAAACACCACAGCATCTTCACCGACGGTAACTCAGTCTATTTTGAGCTCTTTCATTTTAGAGTTGGAAATCCTAGATCTAGATCTGGAATTTCCAGATCTAGATCTCTGGTTCTTCATCTGAACTTCCTCTTGTTTTGATTAGTTTCGATTTAGCTCTCCAGCCAGCAACGTTAGTCTCCATTGCAGCAGCAGCTCCGCCATCCCCGACCAGCTATTTGCTCTCCCTTCTTCTCAGAGAGCATCTCGCCTCCGATCATCTTCTCCGGCTAGATCCATATCCGACCAATTGTGTTCTGTCTCCGGCTACGTCCAAGCTCAGGTCCATCTTCAGCCAGCAGATCTGGTTCGTGGCTATCCCTCATCACTATAGCAGCCCCATTCTTCTTTTCAAATCGCAAATCTAATGCCTCCACAGGAAGATTTCGGCCAGACTAGTGTTTTCCTTGGATCTTTGTTTTATTTTTTTTATTTTTTTCTATTTTATTTTATTTTTTACTTTTTGTTCTTGTGATAGTGAACCTATTGTCTGTGGATCGAGTGATTGTGAGATAGAGTGTTTTTTTCCATCATCTTCTTCCCACCGAAGTAGCTGCCACCATCCCTGAGAATATCCATCAACCACAGCAGGTATGCTCCCTCTCTCTATTTACAGCTTCTTAATTTGTTTATTCTTGTGTGGTTGCTAGACTGTAGATATTTTTGTTCGTGTAATTTGGGGGCCATTAGACTGAAGGGTTATCAGATCTAGCCCAATTTAGTCATTGAGTCAAAGTGAGCCAGCCAGCTTGGAAGGCTAACCTTGGCCCAATAACTTATTGGTTGTTTTTGGCTTAGTCCTTAATTATGTTTTGCCCTTTTTAATCAGTGATTAATTTAGTTTTAACCAATTAATTATCTATTTATTTTGTAATCAGGGGCCTTAGAGGGCTAGTGAGCCAAAGCCAATTGACCACTATTGGTCAATGGGCCTTAGCCCAATAGCCTTGTTTTGGTTTTGGTTGTCTTGGGTTATTTGTGGCTAATTAATTTATTGTGAATTATCCTTGTGTATGTGCAATAAGGTTAGGCCGTAGCTTATTTTCTGTTTGCCTACATGGGGCATTAGGTAGTTCTTTAACCCTAAATAATTAGCCTACCCCCGTTAGTTAGTCTTACAAAAAAATATTAAAAAAAATATTAAAAAAATCAAAATAAATTAAAGGTACTGGTCTATCTCCCCTTGGGACCTAGAGCAGGGTCCGTATTTAAACTATAACCTCTTTTGGTTTAAGGCCGCTCGATCCGCCCTGCTCTCTGCCTTTAAGTTAATTAAGTCAGTTAGACCTTATTTTTCTTTTGCCTACCTTGGGCACTTATGTTAGTTTTTGACTAGTTAAACTTGCCAAGATTAAAAAAAATACAAAAAAATCAAAAAATGCAAAACAACAAAAACATTAAAAAAACCCCACAAAATTCAAAAAGAAATCTACCTTAATAAGTGAACGCCCCCTAGAGCTCCACCACGAGCACCTAGCCACGCGACTATCTCCCAGAATGAGATTCATAAATCTCAATTCCACTTCCCCTCCCCAACTCAAACACGAGTTGGAAGTGACCACACTCCGAAACGAGTATAAAAACAGTCACGGACCCCGAACTACTATGAGGGTCTGATTCCGACTAACCGGATAAGTAGGCAGCCCAAAACCAGGGTTCGACCCCAACCAAAAATAAAATTTTTACACCCCATATTGATTTGTGTTTGATTAGCAAAATTAATAATTATTTAGGAAATTTTAAGTGATTTTAAATGTTTAGCTTGGACCTAATGAGTAGGTTACCATCATTGGATGGAGGTCCTGGGGTGCCTAACCCCTTCCCCAGGACCTAAAGGGATCTCTTACCTAGACTACTCTGGACCGTAGACCCCCTTATTTTGGATTATCTCGGGATCCTACTTCCCCTAAGTAGGTGGCGACTCTTAGAATAAATTTAGCGTTATTCCTCTACTCTCGGACCTTATCTCAACACTTAGAGTTGAGAGGGGAGGAAAGGCGGTAAATTTTGGTGTTTACAGTCATAATACAGCAAATGCCAATAATACAAGACAATCATGCACAAAACAGAAAAAAAAAACAAAAACAAAAACAAAACAAAACAAAATTAAATAAATAAAAATAAAAAAATAAAAAAAGTACTTGGCCAACAAAGAAACAAAGCTTCACCAAAGGACAAGGCATACAGAAGCTGGTTCCACCCCGACACTGAACAAGTATCATAGGGTGCCCTACCCTTGCTGAAACAGTAAATTTGAGCCATATCTCGTTTCTAGCCAAACCACGTTTCGTCCGAAACATTAAGCCCTCATTGATCTTTGAAAGGAATTGAGCATTAACGTTCAAAAGCATTCGTCCTTATTGTTCGACAGGCGATGATGAGAGAAGACTGGAGAATTATTGGAGAAAGGTTCAAGAACAGATGAGAAGATGCAAAACTTTTGTACCCAGTCCTGGTGAAAACCCGAAAGGGTCCAGGGGCGAAAAATGGATAAATCAAATTTCACGGGCATAGTAAGGAATCATCAATCCTACTATTGCGCAAAAATTACGTGAACCCAGTCCTGGTAAAAACCTGAAAAGGCCTAGGGGCAAAAAATGGATAAAAATCAAAATGTGTAACCTAGTCGCGGTGAGAAGCTGAGAAACTCGGGAGCAAAATAGGGAAGCATAATTAATACAAGTGCGAGTATCAATTAATCAGGAACAGATGCAGATCTATTCTAAAGATGATCAACCACAGCTTCATCAATGTTACCTGAAGGCGAAGGAACCTAGCTAGGTCTCCCAATGCAGGCAATCTCAAACACACATACAAGTGGTCAATTTCATTATAAACAGTCTGCTGGTCAACCGTCAGTCTACCGTCAAACCACTAGTCAGTCAGTCCATCAATCTTTTTAAGTTGTTCGCATCACCTGTCAGTCAATCCATCAGTCTTTTATCAAGTCGTGTGAATTCATAATCAGTCAAAGTCCATTCCCCAGTAGAGTCAGCTCAAAGTCGACTGTTCACTCTCGCTGGTGCAAGGAAAACACTGGAACCATGGCAAAGCAAAGTCAGTAGACTATCCTGGATGTCACAGATGTTTAAAAAAGATCAGTACACCCTGGGGGGCAAGTACCAACAATTGGACCATCTGAGCCGGGGGCAATCCAGTTCGGCAGGTCAGATATATACAGAGAGGCAAAGATACATGCAATGGCTCAGGGTCACAACTCTCGCTCCCTCATATCCAATTCATTCGAATTTTCAAACTCATTGTCATACTCTCTATAACTCTTGCTTATTCTTATCAGCAACCTATTCAAATCTCTCCAGGTGAAGCAGTCGGATGGCTATCTTCACCCTCCTTAGTCTGCTATCCAGTCAGACAATGGGGCCGTTGTTTGTGCTGTGTTGCGTTCCCCTTCAGTGAGACAATCAAACGGTTGTCTACACTATGTTGGCTTACTACCAGGTGAAGCAGTCGGGCGGCTGTCTTTACCCTTTTTATCTTGCAACCCAGTCAGATAATGGGGCCGTTGTCTGTGTTGTGTTGCATTCCCCTTCAGTGAGACAATCGGACGGTTGTCTACACAATCTTGGCTTGCTACCAGGTGAAGCAGTCGGGCAGCTGTCTTTACCCTCTTTATCTTGCTATCCAGTCAGACAATGGGGCCGTTGTCTGCAGTGTGTTGCATTCCTCTTCAGTGAGACAATCGGGCGGTTGTCTACGCAATCTTGGCTTGCTACCAGGTGAAGCAGTCGGGCAGCTGTCTTTACCCTCCTTATCTTGCCACCCTGGCAGACAATCGGGAGGTTGTCTATAGCGTTGCATTCCACCTCAGGTGAAGCATTCGAACGGCTGTCTTTACCTTCATTTATCATTCTCGGACAATCGGGCAGTTGTCTGTGACTTCGCTTCCCCTTCACTATTAAAGGAGCATTGGAACAGTCGATTTCAGTTGCGGCCTCTTGTAAAGTCTATCTCTACTCGACTAGCTCACTAATCAAGGGGTATGCGAATGCGGTCGTGTGACCGGGTGTCGTTTACAGCCTCCAGTGACGCTAATCTTGCACCCATCATTGCTTTGATTCATCTCCGGTAGATGGTCGTGTGATCGACCCTCACTTCATCTATCTTCGGTGAAATGGTTGTGTGATCGACCCTCACCTCATATATCCTCGGTGAAACGGTTGTGTGATCGACCCTCACCTCATCTATCCTCGGTGAAACGGTTGTGTGATCGACCTTCACCTCATCTATCATCGGTTGTGTAATCAACCTTCACCTCATCTTCGGTGGATGGTTGTGTGATCAACCTTCACCTCATCATCCGGTGGATGGTTGTGCGATCAACCTTCACCTCGTCTACGGTGGAATGGTTGTGTGATCAACCTTCACCTCGTCTCCAGTGGAATGGTTGTGTGATCAACTTTCATTTCATCTCCGGTGAAATGGTTGTGTGATCAACCATCACCCTATCTCCGTTGAAGCGGATACATGTTCACTCCTCTCATCCATCATGCATCTCCAGCACTCCACATTTTTGTCTTGGCAAACTTAACTTAGTTTCAGGTTAGTTCATTATCATTTCTTATATTTTTTCAAGTTTCGCAGGTTTTACTGTGCAAAAATAGTGGTGATTTCAGTCTTTGTCGTTCGCTTGCCCGCACCCTCCGACAAAGAGGGGCAGCTGTAAGCACCCTATTTTTGCACCCCCTATTCTTCTTCCCACTTCTTCAAATGCTCCAAGGTTTACCCAAGGCCCAAGCCCATTTGGCCAAACTTGTACCCAGACAACTCAATCAAACCCAATTACCTAATTTTATTACCCAACCCAAGTAGTCAAGCCCAAATACTCAATCACCCAATTGCCTAAGCCAAAGCCTATTTCCATAGCCCAAGCCCAAATGTCATAGTCAAAGTCCAATAATCATAACCCATGACCCATCTACTAATAACTCATGATCCATAAGACCTAATCCACATATCCATATCCACCTACCCTATATCCTACAACTCATACTCATATAACCCATAGTTCACTCAACCCACCAACTCTCTTACACCTCTCTTACACCAACTCATATCCATATAAGTCATAGTTCACTCAACCCACCAACTCTCTTACAGCTCTCTTACACCCTATATCCTAGAACCCATACCCATATAACTCATAGTTCACTCAACCCACCAACTCACTTACACCTCTCTTACACCCCTTACAATACTCAACCATCAACTCTCTTGCACTCCTTACAACACTCAATCTATTAACTCACCTTACAACACTCAAGTCTTTACCCACTAGCTTCTTTTATCCCCCATGTAAAAGACACAACTCAACCTTTTAATTTTCCTATAAATACCAATCTCTTAGCCCCTTAGATCCATCCCTCAAGACCCCTAGAAAGTTCTCACCCACTTGTGTTTCTCTTAAGTTTGAAAAAGGGAGAAGAAACTAAGGTTTAGAGTTTGAAAAGAATTCTAAGACTAAAAGCTTAGAGTTCTTCACTAACTCTCTTCCTTTGTGGATTCTAAAACCCTACCCCTTGGAGCATTGAAGGAGAATTCTTAGATGAGTAGGCACTCCTTCTTTCATTTTCTCTTCTTTTTTATCTTTTTTTTTATTTGGTTCTTTCTTCTTGATCTCTCATTTCTCAAGCATAGTTGGGCCTCTCTACACCAATCTAATGGTGTAGAGGGACCCCATATCAAAGGCAAGGAGATGCTCCTTTTTTCTTTTCCTTTTCATGTACATATTTTCTTTTTTTTTATGTACCCACAAGTGTGGATATGGGTAGGCCCATAGAGAGTGGAAGCTAAAGCTATATCTCTCTTTTTCATTTTGTTTCCTTTTGAGATTCTAGTCCTCTTTCTAGAATTTTTTGTGAAAGCTCATCCCCTCCCTAACATTCTTTAGAGCAACATTACATCATTAATAATGGTGTAAATGAACCACCTTAAAAGGGAGATGATGAGTTTTCATTTTCTTTCATTTCTTTATTTTTCCTTCATGTTCTATGTTGAATGGGTAGGTGATGGTTTAAGGACTTAAGATAAATGATGGTGTAAGGACTTAAAGAGGACATTCTTAAAAATGTTTCATACTAAAGACAATGGTATTTGATCTATTATCAACATCAATCCAACAAAATAGGTGTTGGTAATAGACCATTTACTATTCATAAGGCACATCCCTCTTTATGTCTTAAACTATAATCTTTTAGCCAAATTCTTGGACTAAATTTGACTTTAGTTAAGTTTGTCAAAACCTTACCTATATGAAAATTCAAAAACATGATAAAATCTCAAAATACCAAAAACATGATAAAATCTCAAAACACCAAAAACATTCAAATATAACCAAAATATAAAAAACATTCAAATATCCCCAAAAATCTCAAAAAATATAAAAAATACAAAAAGACCAAAAAGAGATTTTTAGGACCTCCTTAGCTTTAGTTAGCTTATCTAACCATGGATAAATACCCTCTAACCGCGGTTAGACTTAACACTTGTGCACTTGACCTCCCCGGTCAACTAAACCATAGCCTTCTAGGCTAGACCCTTTGACCATCATATGCACACACACACTCCCCCCTAGCCTCGGCACGGGCTCATGTGCCAGAACTACTCTCGGTCTGATCTCACCATGTGAGTACGTAGGCAACCCAACTCGGGTTCGACCCTAGCCATCTAGCTTTCTACTTTTCTTGGATTAGCACTCACTTAAAACTTTGGACATTCTATTTAAACTTTGAGATTATAATTGGCTTAAGTTTAGGGAGTAGGTAACCGTTATAAAACGGGGGTCTTGGGGTGCCTAACACCTTCCTCAGGGCTTAATCGAACCACTTACCCTAACTCTGATTAGACCATTTGCCTTATCCAAACAAACAAATACCCGGGACCTATCCCTAAGAATGAATAGGTGGCGACTCAAGTCAAAACATATAATTGTGAAAGTGGGTAGGAAGATCTCATGCTCACAGGTGGGATCCAAATTTTGCTTACTTATGAGTTGGAATCCGGCCCAACCCGATTTTCAAAACACCATAAAATTGAGGTTTTTTTTAAATTTTTTTTAATCAGAAAGCCCGGCTTGTAGATAAATTGTGAAGTGTTAAATTCTTATAAACAAAATAACGAATTGCATATCTAACATCATATTCTAGATGAGAACGTCCTTTTACTCTACAACCAAATATGCCCAAATGAACTCCAAGATACTCCGGCGTTACATTCATAATTCTACATTTAAAATTTGTATTCTTCTTTTCAAGCACCTCTAAGGCTGTCATGCATTATAATTGAAGTTTTTCTCTTTTTTTCTTAACCAAGTTTTTCTCTTTTTTCTTAACAAATTCAAACTTCTTCAAAGACTAGAAGGCTATTTGGGCAAGAAAAATGTTGTAGTTGTAATGGGTGGTAGTTAAAAAAATGATAAATATATTGACAAAAATAAATTTATTTTCTTCTTTTCAAGTGTAAGCCTGACCTAGACTTGGCCATGGGGTAGGGCTTAGACCTCGTCAATTTAGCCATACTTTTCTCTTTTTTTGTTTGGAATTGGGGTGTCCCCAACCCTTTGGGTCAGGACTAATCCTCAAGGGTGCAACGTGAGCCCCCAACCCACCACGCCAGGTAAGTCCGGGTAAATCATGTTTGTATTCTTCCCCATGACCTGAGTGTTGGAAGGCCAGATCTTTTGTACAATATTTATGGCTGTTAAATCCGTATAAGACAAAGGATCCTAGTTTTCCAACAGTCAAAGCCAAAGGAAAGAATAGAGACGATTTGGTTCCGGCTCATTTAATTACAGGAGGATACTGTTTTGTAGCTTTATATCTTGGGGAGAATTTTGCTTTCCAAAATGGCCGTCGACACTCGACAAGGAAAGGTGGGCAAATCTCTCCTTCCGAAACTTTTGACTTTTCAACCCAGGTTAAATCTTAACCACAATAAGTGACTAGGATTGCGTAAATCTTTACCAAGCCAAAATGCCCTTTCGCGCTTCCGTAGAAGCCAAGTCTCTCTTTCTCGCCGCAATACACGAGGCTTGTTGTCCCACTTGCACCACTCACATGACGTTGCCCCCTTCTCCCTTCTAATCGGAATCTCCGCCTTAACTCAATCATGGTTAAGTCATAACCGTAGTTAAGTTATGATATATTTTTAATATTAAGGATAGTGAGATTAGCTGAGAGCCAGTACCCAAAAAAAAAAAAAAAAGAGCATTGACCAATGGGGTTTGTTCTAAGAGCATCTCCCACTGGGCTCCAAAACTACAAATAGGGAGTACCGGCTCCAAAAGGGACTCCAACCATGCTCCAGATTTGGAGTTGATACTTCTAATGGCTACAGTGATCTCTAAATATAGAGGAAGAGAGAAAAAATGGAGAATGATCTCTAAAATACTATTCATCCCCTTACAATACCGTTTGTGTACTTTTTTTTGTCTTTTATTCTTTTTTAAAATGTCAATTGTATCCTTTTAATTTATTTTAATAATTACTATTTTATATTGAAATTATTTTTATGTTTTTTAATAATTGTTTAATTTTTAAATTAATTCATCAATAAAAGATGAAAAAAAAAACAAATCCTCTATGGTATCACCCCTTGAGGTTGCCACGTGTCACTTTTGACACCCTTTAACCGTGGTTAAGATTCACTCACCCATCCTTGGTTTTTTTTTTAATATTAATTCTTTTTTTTAAATTAAAAAACTATCTTTAATATTAAAAAACTCTAAAAACAGTTTTTTAATTTTAAAAAAAGAATTAATATTTTTTTTAAATGATGGGTGGGTGAACCCTAGGGATTGGTGAATATTAACCACAGTTAAGAGGTGTCAAAAGAGACACGTGGTGACCTCAAAAGATGATAACCGGATTTTTCAAAAGTGATGAATTATTGAATTTGAGAGGAAAAATAGGGAAGAAAACGTATGATTTGATTTTTTTAAATAATAAATACATAGTGTTTTAGAGTATGAATAATGATTTAGAGATGGGATGCATTGGAGTGAAAAACTTTTTAGTGGGCTCCATATATATGGAGGAGATGCCGAAATGAAGGAATATTTTGGAGGATTGCGTTGGAGATGCTCTGATAACGTTTGAAAGAAAAATATCAGTTGAGTGAAGCAACATTCGCATTCTCTCTTTTTCACCACTCTTTCTATATTTCTATACAATATCTAGAGCCTACTTTTTGACTTCAAATTCTCCCAAGTTGAAACCGGACTCCTTTGGAGTCCCGTTATGATTATGAAGTTGCCACTTGTCCTTATCGACAACCCTTAATTATGGTTAAGATTCACTTATTCCTGGGGTTTATCCACCTATCTTTGATTTTTAGGAAAAAAAAAATTTAACCTTGGTTAAAAGTTACTAACTCTAAAGATTTAAAAAAATGCAATATTCTCTTTTCTAAAAACTAAAGATAAGTGGATAAACACTAGGAGTGAGTGAATCTTAATCACAGTCAAGAAGTGTCAATAGAGACACATGGTAACCTCAAGGTCATAACTGGAGTAAGTTACAACTGAGAGAATTTCGAGTCCTTTTTGTCCCCGCCTTATCCTCTCTTAAAGTCCAATTTTGACGTGATTCTTGATTAAACATCTTGATTAACTCCAATTATAGATGCTCGTGGGCCCATCTTAGTTGACAGAAGTTGATCACATCTGTTCATTCGACGGATAAGATGAAGCCAATTCATTGGATGGTCTATATTTAGAATACTACCAAAACACCCAATCATACCACTAAGTTTCATTATTTTAGGGGCAGTATCAAAGAGTGCAACGGTAGAAAGGACAACAATGTATTAAATTCCAAAAGTTGATTTGATCATAGAAATAGTCAAACAAAGCTTATAGCGAATTAAAAAGCGACACGTATACAATTACAGACACCTGTCAGTTTAGAGATGGACAGCTGAGAGTCAATGATAAATTGTACATGTACGTGTCGATAGTTCATTGGTTGAAAGGATGAATGAGGAGTCTGACGTCACGAAGAGATGAGGATGGGTTGGACGAGGACTGTCGGTAATTAAAAAAAAAAAATGAGGTTAGAGAGGGAAATACAAGGTTAGTGGTGAGATTAAGGGAGAGAAAACCAGGGGCTATAGGTTTATATAAAGACGGGGGGGTGTGACGAACATTGCAGAGGTAAACCAAAGTGAGGTTGAGAGATCTAAAAGAGTGTGTGTTTCAGAGATCATAGAGAGTCTCTCTCTCTGTTTCTTCAACTGTAATTGATTTTCATTTTCTTCTTCTCTCCCCCCCCTTAAAATCCCGCTTCTCTGAATCCCTTTCTGTCATCATCTGTCTTTCAAGATTAGTTTTGGGTTTGTCTTTTTTGGATTCTAAAGATAGAAAAAGGAAAAAACTTGAAAAGTTTTCTTTGGATGCCAGGTGTTTCAGAATCGAGGTCCAGTGTTCTTCAATTTTCCTGATTTTTGTTTGTACAATTTTAGTGGGTTTTACATTTTTTTTTTTCTACCTTTCTTTTTGTAGTTGACAAACTAAAGAGGGTTTATTTTTCGTTCCCTCAAGTTGATTTTTTTCAGTTTTAGGAGAGAAGAGGGTTTGTTGTTTAGACCTCTTTGGTCTTTTGTTTGTAGAAAACTTTTTTTTTTTTTTTAAATCTTGTTTTCTCTGAAACTGTTACCTGTTCTTTAGTTTTGATAAGAAACAGGTTTGTTTTTCAGAAATTCTGTTCAGTTATTTGTCTTTCTTCTTTCTAGTTTTGCAAAGTTTTCTTCTTTACTTGACTGAGAAGGCATGGCAGCTATAGATATATACAGTAGCAGACCTGTTTTCTCAGATCCCTCTAGAGAGGAGCTTATGAAAGCACTGGAACCTTTTATCAAACGTGCTTCATCAACCTCCTCAACTCCTTCTCCTTTTTCTTCTTCTTCTCCTTCTCCTTTTTCTTCTTCTTCTCCTTCTCCTTCTCATTTTTCTGTGTCCTATTCTCCTTCTTCTTCTTCTTCTCACTCTTTCTTTTCTCCTTCAATCTCTTCACAGCCCAGTATTTACCCAGATTTTTGTTCAACATCAACAGCCCATATGTTTTCTCAAGGGTTTTCAGGTGATGACCAACTGGGTCTTGAGCAATCGGGTTCAATCGGGCTTAACCACCTTACCCCATTTCATATTCAGCAGATTCAAGCGGAGATCCAGCTCCAGCACCAACAACACATGGCTGCCATGGCTGCTTCTTCAATCCAGAACCAGAAGCTAAGACAGTTGCAGCAACAACAAACCACCCTTAGTTTCCTAAGCCCCAAAGCGATCCCCATGAAGTATGTGGGTTCTCCTCCAAAGCCCACTAAGCTCTACAGAGGGGTGAGACAAAGGCATTGGGGTAAATGGGTTGCAGAGATCAGACTGCCTAAGAATCGTACCCGGCTTTGGCTCGGCACCTTCGAGACCGCCGAAGAAGCAGCCTTGGCTTATGATAATGCCGCCTATAAGCTCAGGGGAGATTTTGCAAGGCTGAATTTCCCGAATCTCCGGCACCAAGGATCTCACGTCGGAGGGAAATTTGGCGACTACAAGCCCCTCCATTCCTCTGTTGATGCAAAGCTTCAAGCGATTTGTCAAAGCTTAGCTGATCCAGAGAAACGCGGGAATCTGGGAAAGCCTGTCTCCGATTCAAAGAAGACGATTGATGGGCGATCCCAAAGGGGTTTAACAGTGCCAATTCCTTCGCAACCGATAGGGGTTTTAGAGAATTCATCCAAAGGTGAATTGGGATTTCTTGGATCAGAGGACTGTAAGGTGGAAATCTCATCATCTCCATCTTTGTCGGACAGCGATGAGTCGGCAGGGTCTTCACCTGAGTCTGATATCAAGTTCCTGAATTTCTACGAGCCGCCATGGAATGAGTCGGAGAACTTTCTGTTGCAGAAGTTCCCTTCATTGGAGATCGATTGGGAAGCTATCATGTCTTAAATACTCTGTAATTTTCTTTTCATCTTTCCCTTCTTGTGGGGTTGTAATTGGTGTCTTTTATAGCTACTGCAATGGGTTTTTTGGCATTTGCAGAGCTACTTTTGAGTCAGTCTGTTATTAGAGGGTCTAGTTCAGTGTTAGGGTTTGTGATCAGTGGATCATGTTTATGTTATGGTCTGCTGGTTTTTTCTTGATTGACCAGGAAGAATCTATTATGTAATTGTTGTATTTGCAGGAGTGTAATTAGTAATATTCTATTTGGATTAGAAATGTAATCTCTTTTGTTTGTAGCAATTGATGATGTTGGTGTGTGTATCCAATATACATGTGCTTGTAATCTATGTTTGGTTGCTACATGGATAGAGAATGGGTCAAGGAAGATTCAACAATTGAAATATCTGTGTTGGTTGCTCTGTTTCAGAGGGAATGATTTGGAAAACATATGTATAGATCTAAAATGCAGTCGCTGGTATCGTCTTCTCACCCTTGCTGTGGGATGATCTAGGGCTGTCAACGGATCGGATTCGGACCGGATCTGCCTAGATCCGAATCCGATCCGATTAAGAATCCGAGATCCGTCGGATCATGAAGTAACCGATCCGAATCTGATCCGATCCGATCCGAGTAAGGTTATTTTTAAAAAAAAAAAAATCTATTTTAATAATAAAAAATCTAATAATTCCTTAATTAATACTAATTAATGTTAATTTTTTAAAAAATTAATATTTTATACATAAAAAATCTAAATAATATATTTAAAATAATTAAAAATTATTATTATTATCGGATCGGATTTTAATCGGATCGGATCACCTTATATCCAGATCCGATCCGATTATAATCGGATTCCACCGATCCGATCCGAATCCGATCCGACGGATCACATATAAGGTCCAAAGTCCGGCTAATCGGATCGGATTCGGATCGGATCCGGATCATGATCCGGTCCATTGACAGCCCTAGGATGATCCAAGCTATTTCCCATGATATTAAAGACATTTGTCGCTCACCTTTGTTAGCCGAGGTTCCCAACCTCGGCGCTCATATGATTGCAACAAAAGCTTTGAAGAGTTTTTCTGCGTTCAGTTCTAGGTGTCTTCCTTGCGCTAAGTTTGTGTGGGAAGATGGCGATCCCAGCTTTCCTTTTGTCTGTTATTAGTTGTATTGCCTATTATCAAAAAAGAAAAAAAAAACTAGCAATCAAATGAAATCTCACAAAATCTGTGGATGTGCTCCTTTATCAATATATTCTGGGGTCTTGGAGTCTCTTTGAGGCCTTTTACCCTTTGCTGCTTTTGGTGGAGACCTAAAGTGAACAATTTGGGTGCTTAATTTCAGACAGCACAGTTTAATGGATTTATGCTATAGATTAGAGATGGGCTTGGGCTTAGCTTAGGCGTTGGAGCACTAAGCTAAGTAGAATAGTCATAAGCACTACTGATCCAAATCTAAGAATAGTGTTTGTGAATTTTTTTCATTAAGGACATGGGCCTTTGATATACTAAACAAATAAAGGCTATGTGCAAACACATGCTGCAAACTTCTTCAGGGAAAAGAAGAAGAAAAGAAATTACACATTTTGCAAACATAATGATATGGCAGTGAAAATGGAAAAATTACACTATCTTTTCCATTTACCTACTAATTTAATGCACAGTTGTCTCACATCAAACTGTTTGTTGATAAAATGAAGAAAACAATCTATAACCCTAGATGGCTTTTATACCTTAATTTAAAGTTTGCCAATGGTGTGTGTGTGTGTGTTTGCTTGGGTGGTGTGAGTATTCCCTTGTTTTGCCTTCAGTCATTGCCTTGTGGTATGATTGAGTTTACCAAAAAAACCAGAACACCTTTTTAGGGTGAGAGTTTAGTCCCACATCGGGTAGCTGCCCAAGCATGTTGTCCCATATAAGTTCCTTGGCGCCTCAAATGGTTGGTACCCGTTTTGAGGAGCTCTAGGGTGAAGCTTACATGGGCTGCGTGTGTGTGTGTGTGTGTTTGCTTGGGTGGTGTGAGTATTCCCTTGTTTTGCCTTCTGTCATTGCCTTGTGGTATGATTGAGTTTACCAAAAAAAAAATATATGTATCTCATGTAGGCATTGTAGGTTGTGCGCAATGACTATTTTAATCCCCAAGGCTTGATCATATGCATGAGAATTACAGGGGCAAATTGCGTGAAGGCCTGATTAAGAAACTAGTCAAAGTAAAGAAGCATCTGGGGTTTGTAGGAATTCTCTAATTTTGCTCATCTTGAAAAGGATTCCATGCCATGTGGGAACACCAAAACCACGTAGTGTCCTAGCCTAATTTACTAGCATATTAAAATACATTATCGTATCTTCTGGGACAAGGAATTTGGAGACCACTAGCCACAACCCCTCTCTCTCTTTATTCTTATTCTTTCTTATAGACATGCAAAGACAAGTTCAGACGGCCAAACAAAAAGATAGATGGAGTAAAGGAGAGACTCTGAAAAGCCCTACTTGTGCCATCAGGAATCCCTACAAAGCTGACAGAGTCTTTTCAATCTTTCATTAAGTTTGTCTTTTGTTTTAACAATCTTTTATTTTCTTTTCTTTGCTTGTAAGTATTTCTCCTCCTTAAGTTTCGTCCAAAGCACCCCATAAAAGGCTTTAACAGGTGTGAACGGGAGTGGAAATCCAATTTTAAAGCTTAACTCAATGTTCCTTTAAAAGTTGGGGTTCTCTTGCTTTACAGGTCACAAAGGAGTATATTCACTTGGTTTTGATGCTGTAGTTTGTGGAAGCTTTGGGTTCCAACATGAGCTAAGAATCTCTACTTTCATCTGAGAGCTGGAGATGGGTTTTAATTTAGTCCAGTGCATCCTGGCTTTGGGATGCTAAATCAGATCCTTGGAGATCAAGTGACTACCATCAAATCACGAGCTACAACCCTTTAGTGTGGGCCACACACAGCTATTCCACTTGTCAAAAGATCATGGCTGACATATGGTCGCACCAAGAAATTCCATTCACAGTTTAATTACCTTATCTGCTCAAACTGAGAAAATAAGTGGTAACAGAAAAATGATATTAGAAAATCAACTTTCATTAATTGATCAAACTTAATTCATAACATAATCTTGATTATGATTACAAAAAAAGCCCTCCAAACCTCAAGAGACAGCCCATTCCATTTCTCATTCCTCCTGTCGATTATCCACAAAAGACCATTACTGCAAACCAACAAGAGTCGCTGCAGCAATATAACAACAATAGCCAAAGCATCAGCTGAATTTGCCGATTTCCATCTTCTTCTTGATCGCCCTTTGACCATGGTATATGAAGGAATCTAATATTCCTGAAACTGTGAAAATACCTAACCACAGTAACCAGATATTTTCAATACGTCCGATCACAATTATGGAAGGACAGTGCAGTGTAAAGAAGATTAGCAAAACAGGAATAATTCCAAAATCTCAAAACTCGTACAGGATGCATCTTTAGATCTGGAATTCTCTAAGATGGAATGTTGAACAGTACATAATACCCATTATGCATAGAGGTTGACTGACATCTAAACAAACATTACCCTACTAGGAAGACCAGAAACATGCAGAAGTTCTAAGTTGGTGAAGAAATCTTCCAAAGAAACAGGTAAAAGCCCATACTAAAGTATAATTTGAAAACTTTCAATATTTGTTAAATGAAGCTGGAGCAAGTTCAAGAGGCCATAGGAGGGATTGGGTAGCTAATGCGGTGAATAAGTTTCTGTATGTAAACGCATTGTATGAATGTAAATATATCCACACACATACGTATATACACACATGCATGCTTACATACATACAGATAATTAATCTAATGATGACACCAGTGAAGACTGGATTGAGGTAAATATTTGGGCTCATTCTTTAACAGAAGATATGGTCCTCCTAAATAGAGTGGAATGACACAACAGGATTTGAGTAGCTGAGTCAAATAGTTGGAACAAGTCAGATATCTATGATAATCATGGTATGGATATATATATTAATAATCGATATGGCATAGACACATGCACTGCTGTATCCATCTGCGTGCAAATTTTAGAACAATTCGACCAAGAAATGTTGAAGGAACAAACACAACAAACGTTTCTACTAGCTTCAAAGTTCAAACATGGGGATAGGATGAGAAGGTTGGTCAGGAGATTCTGTCTGCTAAGCCTCAAATAGGTAATGTCTGGCTTGACCCAATATCTCAGGCAACAATAGGACAAGGCGTCATGAATCAAGGCTGAACATTACAAGGGTGATTATCCATCCCCAGAAAAATAATTAATGTAGGTCATCCATGCCACAAATAGTGTGTAGATTTTTCACGATTTTGATTTCTTGATGGATAGTTCCTTATGCTTCAGAATTGTAATATACACTATTGGCTAATGTTATCTTATCTGCAGACATTCTTACTTCTTAGTATGCAATATACAGAAGGGAATGATCAGTGATCTAGTCTTTTAAGTGAAGAAATATTCAAGGGTAAATTACACTCACCTCCCCTGAGGTTTGGTGAAATTTCAGAAACCTCCCCTCTAGTTTCTGAAATTACACTGCCCTCCCATGTCAGACTTAATATTAACACTGTTAACTAAAGTTACCATTTTCCCATTTTAACCCTATTACTTGATTGATGAAACACGTCTTTATCGTTTGAAAGCTCAACCAAAGAAAAACATAAACTCCCAAGCCACCACGTGTCCCTTTTAATACCCACTAACTATGATTAAGATTTATTCACCCCTAGGGTTTATCCATCTAACCTTAGTTTTAGGAAAAAAATAACCTTAGGTTGTTTATGCTTAACCGCAATTAAAGAGGGCTCTACAAGCCACCATGTGCCCCTTTTAACACTCACTAATGGTGGTTAAGATCACTCATTCCTAAGATTCATTAATCTAACCTTGGTTATAAGAAAATAAAATAAAAATATTAATCTTAGGTTAATTATGTTTGACCACAGTTAAAGGATCTCTATAAGCCACCACGTGTCCCTTTTAACACCTGCTAACTATGGTTAAAACTCACTCACGCCTAGGGTTCATCCATCAAACCTTGGTTTTTAGAAAAAAAAACCTTAGGTTGCTTATGTTAACCACAATTAAAGGGAGCTCTACAAGCCGCCACGTGTCCCCTTTAACGCCCACTAACTATGGTTAAAATTCACTCACCCCTAGGATTCATCCATTTAACCTTGATTTTTAAAAGAAAAAAAACCTTAGGTTCATTATGCTTAAGTCTTAACCACAATTAAAGGAGGCTCTACAAGCCACCACGTGTCCCCTTTAACACCCACTAATTGTGCTTAAGATTCACTCACCCCTAGGATTAATCCATCTAACCTTGCTTTTAAGAAAAAAATAAAAATATTAAACTTAGGTTAATTATGTTTAACCACAGTTAAAGGATCTCTTTAAGTTGTCATGTGTCCCTTTTAACACCCACTAACTATGGTTAAGATTCACTCACCCCTAGAGTTCATCTATCTAAAATTGGTATTTAGAAAAAAAAAAAAAATATATATATATATATATATGTATGTATATATATATGTATGTATGTATATATATATATATATGTATGTATATATACTTGATTTTGGTATATATATATACCAAGGTTAAGTTGATATTATTAACCTTGGTTAGAAACCAATTATCATTTATTTTATTGAATTAACTAACCTTGTATTGAAAAAGGGTAATTTAGACATTTTAAAATGTTTAAATGATGACATCATCAAAGTCCATTCATAAAGTAACTGTAAACTTAAGGGAAGGGATAAGTTGAGGGGAGGGCAGTGTAATTTCAGAAACTAGAGGGGCAGTTTCTGAAATTTCACCAAACCTCAAGGGAGGTGAGTGTAATTTACCCAATATTCAATCTTCTATTTGTCCTCATGCTTTGGCAGAAGGACCTAGACCTATATATGGTCCCGTATATGGTTTTTGGAACAATTTCACTTATTTATATCAAGTAAATTCATCTAATAAGATAGCTTCAATCACTTTCTAATATCTCAGCTTACCAGGTTTTCCACGACCAGTCTGACTGTGACACAGAATATATCAATGCCCAAGATACAAATAATTATCCATTTTGAAGCAATCAGAGGAATTATATTTTGAAAGTGAAGAGCTTAGTACTATGTTCAATAGGAGAGAGAGAGAGAGAGAGAGAGAGAGAGAGTACCTCCAACAATAGCACAAACATTTGTCAAGAAGTGTAAGAATGACACATGTTCCTCTGTGAAGGTCACCTGCAACACGCAACCATGAGATATAGTGAAAGATGAAGAAAATATAAATGATCCACCAAGGTTAGCAATATCTATGTTTTTTTCTTTGTTTTTAACTACTTACTATCTATATACTACTTATAAAGTTCCAATATGCATCAAAGTGGTTAGAAATTAATAATTTAACAAATATATATAATAATGTTTTAAAACGTGAAGGCGTGAGGCGAGGCGTTAGGACCTCAAGATGCGTGAGGCGTAAGCCTCGAGGCATGAGGTGTAATGTCTCATAAGAAAGCTTCATGCTCTCTCATTTTAACAAATAAATTAAGTATAAGAAAATTTGTAAAAAGATTCAAAAAGTTAATGAAAAATTATAGTGTATATATATATATATATATATATATATATATATATATATTTGTATTCATGTACAATATGTGTTCGTGTGGGTGCATGTATACACATAAGAAATATTATATAAATTAGTTGAAACAAATAACAAATTATAGATAAAATTGGCATTGAAGTCTCAGTTGTGGCTAGACACTTAATTTTAATTAATGTATGAGACGTACACCATAGACATAAAGTGAGTTTCAAGGCATGAGGCGTGTGCCTCATGAGGTTTAAGCCTCATGGTTGAGCCTCAAGGCGTAAGCCTCACACGCTTTTTAAAACTATATATATATATATACACACGTATCCATATCTTTATACTATTATAACCTACAGTTAGTATGACGTGGCACCCCTCAAAAGCCACCATTTCTCATTCTCTTCAACTAGCAAGCCACATCATCACTGTGAAATCCACTACCAGACTCCTCGCTCCAAAGTTCAGACTCCTCTATCCAACATTTGTAAGAACTGAAGAGTCAATTCGACTCCCTAAGCCTCTCTTTCTCTCCCAAAAGCATCCATTAATCCCCACTGTGGGATCCATTATCAGACTCCTCTCTCCAACATTCAGACTCCTCTTCCCAATTTTTGTAAGAACCGAAGAGTCCCTTCGCCTCTCTCTCCCCCAAGACAGCATCCATTTTACTCTTACTTCACCAAAGAAAAAGATTTTGTTGATATATATATATATATATATCACAAGCAAACAACTCCCTTTGTACCTCGGATTCTGGCACAAGCAAACAATTCACTTTTCACCTCCCATTCTAGCTAGAACTTGGCATGCTCAAGACTGTTGTATGCAAGCAAAAAGTTGATTTTTTTATAGGTAAAGTAACATTGCATTAATAATAAGACTAGTGGAAATAGAGATTCACAAAGGGTGAACCGAAAGAGCAAAATTAAAAAAAAAGATAATCCCAGCTACACATAACAAAAGATGCTAAAAAATCACGGAAAATCGTAGGCGCTCCTTTGGGAGGGAATGTGAATGCCTCCCAGACTTCGGTTGCGCCCCGTATCGAAGTCCAGGCTCCAACCAGGTAATAAGCAAGCCTAGACTTCTTGATTTAGATAAAGAAGAGTCCTCGAAGATCCATCTGTTTCGCTATGTCCAGATTGACCAGGTGACTGCGCTAAGGAGTAGCGCCCAAAAGTGTTTCATGCCAGGACCCAACAAACCCGACTGCCAGCAAGATAGGAAACTCTAGAGGGAAGAGGGAAAAAACCATGCAATGCCAAGATGACCTAGAAAGTAACTCCAAAACGAGTGCGCAAAGGAGCAATGTAAGAATAAATTATCTACCGATTCCTCCGCTGCAAGGCACATCACGCATCGATTTGAAAGACTCCAACCTCTACTTTGCAAATGATCCACCGTCAAGATTTTATCCAGAAAAGTTGTCCATAGAAAAAAGGATATCATGTAAAGTGTTCCAGGATGTCACACGACTCTACTAGGGAAGGCTAAATGGGGGTAATCAGACCTGGCCCGCAAGAAGGATCTAAAAATCGACCATTGTTGTCCCTGGACCAAACACGGGTATCTCTAGCATTGGGATTTGGTTTGACGGATTCCAGAAGCCCCAACAAATCAACAAATGAGGTCACTTATCAGTCCTATAATGGTCTCCTAAACCTAGGGGCCCACACCATGGCCCCTCCCTGCCTCTCAAAGAAAGAAGCCACCACCCCTTGGCGGTCAAGAGATAACACACGGGGAGTGGAAATCCTGTTGGAGGGGGTTAGCACCACACCATAGATCGGTCCAGAATTTCACCTCCTCCCTATTCCCTACAATGAACCGAATGTGGCTGTCAAAAGCGGGCTTAGACTTGAGGATAGCTATCCACAGACCCACCCCGTACAGATTCTTTGTCCCTCGAGGGTTCCATCGACTACACTCCCCATATTGGGCCACTATAACCTGACGCCAAAGGCTACTGCTTTCCTCCCCAAATCTCCACAACCATTTACCCATCAACGCCTAGTTCACGAACTTGAGGGGCCACAGATCAGACCACCCGACTCCCTTGGGCGGCAAACGTATCCCCCATCCAACCAAGTGATATTTCTTAGTGAAGCACTTCTCATTCCACAAAAAGTTCCGTTGAAGCTTTTCAATTCTGGCAACTACCAACAAAGGGATAGGGAATAAGGAAAGATAATAGGTCGGTAGACTGCTGAGAGTGCTTTTGAGAAGGGTTAGTCACCCCCCTTTGGAGAGGAACCCATTTGCCCAACCCTCAAGGCATTTGGTGCATCTCTCAATGACCGGCTCCCAGACGGAGGTGGCCCCCAAAGGGAGGCCCATAAATTTTGTTGATAGAGAGCCTGATGTGCACCGTAAGCATCGGGCAAAGACCTTGACGTTGGGAACCTCTCCTATGGGGAAAATATGACTCTTTGCAAAATTAATGTGCAAACCAAAGACTGCCTCAAAGCAATGGAACATACACCTAATGAGAAGCTGGTGGGTGGAGGCCCCATAGAAAAGTAGGGTGTCATCAACAAATTGAAAGTAGAACAAGCGGACAGGAGAGAGCCTTATGTTGAATCCTTCCCAGGCCGATTGGGAAGCACGGGCGATCATCCTGCTTAGCGCTTTAATGATCATGATGAAAAGAAAGGGGGATAAGGGATCCCCCTAACGAAGACCTCAGGAGCTCCGGAAAAAGCCGTAGGGTGAACCATTTATCAGCACCGAGAAGGTGGGGGAAGAGTAACAACATCTCATCCAGGCCCTCCATTTAGCGCCAAACCCCATGCGCCTCAACATATAGTCAAGGAAATTCCAATTCACATGATCATACACTTTCTCTATATCAATCTTGCAAATAATCCCGATGACCCCCTTTTTTTGCCTGTCGTCCACCCCCTCATTAGCTAACAATATCCCATCAAGGATTTGACGTCCTTCAACGAAAGCGCCACTCTGGGGATAAAATAATGCCCATAACCTTCTTCAGTCTTAAGGTTAAGACTCTCGAGATAAGTTTGTAAAACTCCCTACTAGGCTGATAGGCCTAAAATCCTTAATATCCTGGGCACCAGCCGTCTTAGAAATGAGAGCAATGAATGAATAATTTAGTGTTTGATCGAAAGATTCGGCTGAATGAAATTTGTGAAACACCAATACCAGATCTTTCGCTATAATGTTCCAACACCTTGTGAAAAAAGCGATGGAGAAACCGTCAGACCCCGGTGCCTTGTCACCTTCCATCCCTTGGAGGACTTGGAAGATCTCCTCCATGGAAAACAAACGATCTAAGTGTTCTTGTTCATCCTCTGGAATGCTAGCAAACGGCATACCATCTAAAGTTGGCCTGAGGGGTTGGTCCTCAGTGTATAGATGCTCATAAAAGGATGCCACATGATCTCCCATCTCGTCCCCCCCAATCCAAACACAGGTGACCGACCTTCAGATTCCTAATGGTGTTGGACCTCCTGCGTTGGGTGGCCATCCAGGGGAAAAATCGGGTATTATTATCACCCTCCTTCAGCTACTTGACCGGGGATTTTTGCTTCCAACTAATCTCCTCACATCTTAAAAGAGTACGGAGATCGTCTTTCAACTTCTCTCTCCCGGACTTCAGAAGGCCGCAAGCCGGATCCTTCTTCTTGCGAGTCCAGGGCAGCAATCTTGGACAGAAACTCCTTTTTATTCTCTGAATCGTGTTGGTCAAGCTACTCATCATATAAGCTCTTTACAAAGGGATTACCAAAAGGATCAGCAATCAAAATCTGTCTATCACATCAGATCACGGATCAGTTTAGCCACCGATTATGACACTATATGTACGTAGTTTCTAATGATCAGTTTAACGCCTGTAGGCATGTCCTTCAAATCAACAAACAACTGTTGTAAGCATATATCTCTATATGTTGGATTGCTTCTTGAAGATCTTTGCAGAAGTCTCTGTCAGGACTCTTTCCCACCCCCACCATATTGGCTCTTTGTTTACAGTGTCTGCTCCTTGCTTCATTCCTGCAACAGGTAAGTGGCTTTCTGCCTGCTGTCTTCTTTGTTTACAATTTCGTGAAGTGCAGTTTTTATGGTAGTTACAAATGTAGATTTTTTTGAAAAAAAATTGTGGTATTTTGTTTCTAAGCTGATTGAATCAGTGAAGTGAAGCTGGGTTACTTGATAGTTTGCAATTTGTAATATGTGAAGTTCAGTTGTTCTTTTGATGGTTGCTAGCAGTAGATTATTGGTTTGAGGTGTTAATTTTTTTTTTGGGGGGGTCTGACTTAGTGTTTATCATACAGTTTTGCCAAGGGAGTGGTTTGGTGTCCTAGGTTGAGGAGGGATCTTAATGATTGGGAGATGGGTGATTTGTACCAACTCTTGGAGTGGATCTCATCATCTGCTATTTTCCCTGAGGTTAGGGATTGTAGGTTGTGGAGCAAGGATAGTCTCGGGAGATTTACAGTGAAACTCTTGTATCATTCTCTTCTATCTTGGGAAGAGGGGTCTTTTCCTCATAGGGTCGTGTGGAATCCAGAAGTACCCTCTAAGGTTTCTTTCTTCTTATGGACTGCCGTGTTGGACAGAATTCTTACAGTGGATCATCTACAGATTCCGGGTTGGAGTTTGCCTAATAGGTGTTTTATGTGTCTCCAAGCAGAGGAGACGGTAAATCATTTCCTATTACATTGTCCGGTAGTAGTTGAGGTGTGGAGTTATTTCTTGTCTCGTTTGGGAGTGGCTTGGGTGTTTCCCTTGACTTTGCATAATCTTCTAGAGGGTTGGTATTGGGATAGAGGTGGAGGGGTTTGGGAGGTGGTTTGGGGAGTCCTTCCAGGGGCAATCTCTTTGGTCTTCGTGGAAAGAGAGAAATGGGAGAGTGTTTGAAGATGTCGCGATCACAGTGCCCCACCTATGTGGTCGCATTCACACAAATATTTTGGAGTGGGCAGGGGTCCTTTGTCCTAGGGAGGATATTCTTAACTTTGAGCTTTAGTCTAGTGAAGTCCTAGAGGGGAGGGGTAATAGGAGGAGTGATAGGTAGTGCTGGGTTTACTTGCTTGTAAACTCTGCGAGGTTTTGGTTGTTTTCTTCTTGTGTTTTTGCGTTTCTTTTTTAATAAAGACTGTCATTGATAAGAAAAGCAAAAAAACAAAAAATGCTTGTCATAACACCAAAGAATATAACTATCTGTTGTTTGGTTTGGTTTGCTTTAAGTTATTTTCTATATCTAGAATAGGCTTTACCCTCAACAGAAATAAGCGTGATACTTTGAACAATGGTGTAGATGTGGGAGAACCAACATCATTGTTCTTTAGAAATTCCAATCCACAATAGGATGTTTTTGAAGCCCAAGTTTATCACTAACCAGCGATCGCCTCTATCACTCTATCTCTCTATTTAATTGCATTTGCACTGTTGGACACAATTCTGAGTTTCAGGAGTAGCAGTTCATCACAATTCACACCCTCTCTTAGGCCAACTGGTGGTATAGAAATGTGTGGGTTTGCATTATTTGAAGTTTCAGTTTAGGAAAGGATGTAATCAATGAAGACATCCAATGAACTAAATTGTTAATAATAGGCGGCTTAATATATGTTCTTATCGACGACGATAAGAAAAAACAATTATTTCGCTCTCTTCATATTTAACAAAACAGGAATCGAAGTTCAGGATTAACATGAAGTTGGTGACTACCATTGGCAACCTTATTCCTGCAAGGCCTCGAATATGGACCACAAAGTTCAGGATTCCCCACGAATGAGGTCAAGTTGAAGTAACTAGACTAACCAGTGCCAAGAAGACGGTGATGTGAGTTTTGCTTGCAAACGATAGGAAGAACTAAAGAAGAATGGGGCATTATTGTCCTTTTTTTCTATCTTATGTATTTGGTGCAGTCATAAAAAAGTGGGGTGTGCATAGTTCCACCCTAAAATAAATGTCAATGTAATTTTTTTTTTATCGGTGAATGCCATAATATTTTTTGTTATGGGGAAATATATATATAGTGAAAAAGAGGAAGAGGGGGGGGGGGAGGCACGGGGGTTCACAAGGGAGTGAACCCGAGGCCATAATTTATTAATAAGAAAGCAATCATACATCATGAGGTTCAACAAAGGTAAACTAAGAGATTGAAATCGAAGAAAACCGGTATAGCATTTACATCAAAAACAACTATGAGATAAAAGTGATCCCCCAAGGATCTCCACCCTCACCCCTTACAGAATACCAAGTTGTGACAAGAGATCGAACCCTACCTTGGATCCTAGGGATGGTCAAGGATGTGTCCTCAAACACCATCTTATTCCTCTCATTCCATAAGGCTCATGCTATCACCCTAGGAGGGAATGGTCAAACTGGTAGCCTATAGGTGTCCACCATAGGTCTCCTTAGTGATTTTGATGAAAACACAATAATAGAATGACATTTGTGTTACTAATGTTCTCTTGAGTTTAAGTGTAATTCAGATCATGAAGAGCATTAGCAAAGTCATTCAGTGAAAAACATGAAAATGACCCATCTATGAGAAGATTTATCATCAAGTCAAAACAAGCCAAATAGGATCAAGTTGAAGATATTGAAGATCAATCAAATCCAAAGTCCAAGCTAAATCATGAAAAATAAAGAATGAAGAAAAAGCTTGATCATGAAGTCAAAGAAGACAAATCAATCAAGATCAAGTCATGAAGAATGAAGACTCTCAAGAAAGGTTTAAATGTTTTATATTTTAGTAAGAGTGTCTTTAGGACTTTTGTAAAAAGTCCTCAAAGTTTGGTCGGTTGAATGCTCAACACTAAGTTTGACCATAGGTGCCTTAAGACTCAATTGAATATCATTCTAAGGACCTAAAACATGATAAGAATCATGATAAAAATAAAGGAAAAAGACCTTGGAATCAAATCCCATCATTAAGGTCTTGGAAAATGGATTTTGTGCAAAAATTGCACCATCCAGTCGACTAGATGAAGTCATCCAGTCAACTAGATGAAGGCCAGATTCAATCAGGCCACTGGGTTCATCCAGTCGACTAGATGGCTCGAGACAAAGTTTTTTTAACTCTATAACAGTTATATTTAAACGGCTATTTTGCATTCAATGTGCCTCCAATGGCTATATCTTTGCAAGAGCTATAAATAGGGATGATCTATGATGTCGAAACTTGATGAAATATAAATCCAATCATTCAATCATCCACTCCAAAGCTTAGATTTCCAAATCTATTGAGTTAAACCAAAAATCCCAAATCAGTTTTATTGAGCTATTCACCTCCAATCTTTGGGAGATTTTCATTGAGCTTTAGAGAGATCATTCAGCTCGTTTTAGGAGCAAATTATGATTGTAAAACACTTCTCATTCAAGTGGTGTGAAATCAAGAATCGGTGAATTCATGTCCTTGAAGCGAGGAGTTTTGTAAGGTCTGGTCACTACCCGGAGAGTGGACTAAGTCTAGGGAGGATTGTTTCCTTGCAAGGTTTGATCTCGACCAGAAAGAGAGATTGGAAAGGTTTGGTCTTCACCCGAAAGAAGGCTGGGCGTTTGAGTAAAACGTGGTGAATCCTTAAGCGGGAAAGCTTAAGGCGGGGACGTAGGCGGGTTGCCGAACCTCGTAAACAATATCTTGTGTTTGTATTCTCTTTCCCTACTCTTTACTTTATTATTTGTATTGTTTGAAGAATTGCATAATTTCTATTCCCTTTAACTTGTTTAAGTTGAAATCCGCTTAGGGAAGTAGAAAGAATTTTTAAATTGCCATAGACCCTATTCACCCCCCTTCTAGGGTCCAAACCTTGGGCAACACAAACTACTCTAGTGGACCCAAAAATAATACTGAAAGTCAACAAAATAAGAAGCTCCGAAAAGATCTTGGAAAGATCCAAGGGATGAGAAAGGAAATAAGACCAAACCTCTCTCGCTAAGATGTGCAATTACTAATTCGTGATACATGAACCCCGGAAGTTTCACCAAGTCCATTTCATGGACTCTTTAACATCCAATTTGAAATTTAAGTACTTATATAGTTATATTATTATTATTATTATTATTATTATTATATAACAGTGCTATTCTCTTTTTTATGTGCAATATATCATCCATGGTTATATTGAGGATTTTATTGTTTGATGCTTTTGTGGTGGGTCACTACTGAAGTAATTTTTTAATTCTTTGAAAACTTAAAAGTTATGCTATGAGAGGAGTTTTATTTATTATGTTTCTTTTGTATTTTACATTTTTTCTTATTTTTTCTAATTTTATTAAAATCATCTTCAACCCATAATTCTAATAAATGTGCAATGTTCTATCTTATAGAGTTATAGTGTGAAACTACAGACAACTACACATGGAATTTGGGTTTTAAAAACCCAGGAAAAATTATATTTCGTATTTTAAACCAGTGATGAAGAAGAAAACGGAACAACTTCTGAGGAAAAAGAGTGAACAATTATGGGCAAAGTTCTATGCTTTGTTAAAACATCATTTAGACTTATTTGTTGAATTGTTGATTCTCTACCTATCTAGTAATGTAGTTGAGTTTCTGTCCAAGGGGTGTTTTGCTAGTTATCAATTATGCCGGTCAGTCAATTGATTAACAGCTTCCAGGTATGACACTATGCATTCATGTCAGACACATCACCATCATGCCCAAAGTTGCAAGGCTTCCAGGTATGACACCATGCATTCATGTCACACCACCACCATGCCCAAGTTGCATAGATGTTTTTTTGTATTTTATAGAAATCAATAAATTATGCAAAAATATATGAATAACAAAAAAAAATATCGTTAAACACTGCAGAAGTGTTGGCCATAATACTTAAAAATAAAAACTTCACCCGTCAGACAGCTAGCAGCAAAATCAAGGACTCCTAACAAGATTCAAACTTGCTTGCGCTAACACAAGGAGAAAACACACCTTAATTGGAGAAAGGTCATAAAAGAAGAAAACACCAGGAAGAGACTGAGGACGACCATATTCTGAACCACTAAAATGCTCTGTTACAGAGAACTGCACAACACCAATACTATTCCATCTCAGTTCATGATCAAATAGATAAGACACAACAATCAGTATGTGTTAACCCACACCTGATTCGACTGGATAGTGTGCCCACTCACATCAGTATATACAGTAGGGACCACCTGCAAAATAGACAGCAAAACTGGATGACCATCCTCAGTTCTGAAACAGTGTAATTAACTATTCTGATCACTTTCTGCATGTTTAATGCTGGTTCCTGTTGATATCATTGTGCACAGCTTTTGTCATAGAGAAACCACAAGAAACTCAATGAGATCAAAGAGATTAAGATGACTTAGCTTTCATTCCTAGAGAAACTTGAAAAGGGAAAAAAAAATAAACAAGAATTATGGAGGCAGCCACAGAGAATACAAACCTTGATGAAATACTGAAACATTCCATTTGGTGTTACTTGTACCCATTGCACTCTGAAAGGTTAACCCATAAAAGAAATTTTGGACAATATAGTCATGATCTCGTAAGCGACTAAAAACGACGATTTATCCATATCAGTGGGATGGATAATACCTGTCAAGAGGATTCACAATGCCAGGGAAATAGTCTCCAAAAGTTAATCTATTGATCTTGTGACTTATCTGCATCATATACTATTTATTAATAACATGGTTCCTTTAGTTAAATATGAGGGAAAAAAAAAACTAATTGGGAAGAAAGGAAGTAGAAAATTCCATTTTCTGACAATAATGATTGAAACATCAAAACTTTATCTTTTACTATTATGCCAAATTTCATGTAAAAGGATTGGATCTTACATTAAAACTATCCTTCTGAAAAGCCAGCAAATCATGTACGTGAACATTTGACTGTTGAAAGCTTTTCCCAGGGGCAAAATGAAAATTGCCAGCCACCTTATTAACTTCTAAGAATCCATAAAGATTACATCCTTCACCTTCTTCGTCTTTAATCTTTTGGAGGAAACCTTCTCTTTTGCACTGAATGGCACAGGTAAAAATCAGAAACATGACAGCATTATAAGTCCAAATTCATGATGAGAGGTTGCAATTAGTATATTCAGTCAAACCAGGAATAAATCATGATTTCACAATGAGTATATCCAGTCAAACCTGGCAAAAATCATGATTTCCCTACTGTTATATTAGTAAAGAATGGAAAGGTTCATCACTTTCCCAAAAAGTACAACTACAACCAAAAGGCTAGGAGCTAATAAATCACATACACAAAAATATCTATTGAGTTTAATGCTTGCACTGTAAGATGAAGTGAGATGAACCATGTAGCCTTATTATGCTTCTGACCAATACACAAGCTGAACAAAATTATATCAAACTACGTTACGCGTTTATGGAAGGACGAACGGGGTTAGGTATCATGGTTGTTCATCAGCTGACTCGTAGGTCAAATCTAGTACTGCTTCCACCCACATTAAATTAATGTTCCCACACACCCAATGAACCAAAACACACCCCTTTGTCCATGTATGTAGTTATTGTAGTACATTATAAGAGTTGCTAGTTAAATCAAGTCATCCACCTTTCTCATGTAGCTTCACACTGCTGGGACATGTCCCGAATTCTATTTGAAGTAAATCTCTATTGTTATGGAAGTTTCCTTATGAGAACAAAATTTTGGAAATTCCTAATTAGTAGGCATTTGTATTTGAGATAATAAATAGGTCTAGGGTGTAGGCTTACTATATTACTAAGAATGTGTGGGTGAGTAGGGCTCTCAAGGAAAAAGTGAGTATCTCGCAAGGAGAGCGAACAAATCTCTGAGAGAGAGATAGAGAGAGAGAGAGAGAGAGAGAGTAGGCTTACAGATCTCTCAATGGCTATTATAGAGGGCAGCCCTCGGTGTTTGAGTGGGAAAACCTGTGTACCTTGTACCTCAGCACTATAGAAGTTCTTTAATTATCTTTGCCGGTGGAGGTAGTCGCTCACATTATGAACCACTTATAACTTATATCTTGTATAATCATTGTTTGTTCTTTCTTCTCTAATTTTCTCAATATTTTTCACGGTACCATCGACCCTACAATCACGTTCCTACAGATAACAATTGGTGTTGGAGGCTCTGAGTAAGCTTTGAGTTTGTGAGAGCTATGAGGATTTCTAGCACAAAGTTCGAGGTGAAAAATCAATTAGAAGCAATGTTTGGCTTGAATAAGTTAAAGTTCGTAACTTGCTCATAAGGTGTTGAAGACGAATAAGTTGATTCATATGCAGATGTCAAAGCTTTGGTTCGACTTGATCTACATGCAACAGGGTGTATTGGAACACCCTATAGGGTGTTGCGGAGAAGATGAACAGGGAGCATTCTGGCATGGTTCGATATATTCAAGCCAAGGTGGAGATTATAGGGATGTTTCTCAAATTCTATTTGCAATAAATCTTTATTATTGGTTATTTTATGAGAATAAAATATAAGAAATCCCTAATTAGTTAGAGATTTGTATTTGAGACACTCTAAATCAGCCTAGGGTGTAGGCTTATTTATTGTTGAAGATGTGTGAGTGAGCACAACCCTCAGGGAGAGAACGGGTAGCTCCTAAGCATCGTTCAAAATATCGGTATCGGGTGTCGTATCAGTAAGTCCAAAACAGGATACGTATCAGTGTATTGGACTTTATCGGATGAATACAACTGAAAAAACAAGGATACGCTAAGAAACACTTGGATACGCAAGGAATAACACTTTAATACCTTGCATAAAACTTCTTTTAATGCAAATATAAGCTAAAAATAAACTAAATGAAAGCCTTCAACTATGTTTATAAATTATAACCATATATATGAAAATTAGGAATTTTATAAGTTAAAAAAGGTACGTGTGATAAATATAATCATGTATGAAAATAATAAACCAATCACTTAGCCAAGTATAGAAAATACAAACTAGATGCTAAAACCTTACATTCAATGAGTTAAATAAGAATGTATTGAATTACAACCATAAATTATAAGCTTGAATGTAAGTTTTTTTATGTTGAACTGTTACATTGTTAGTTGACTTTTTGACCTTGTAGATGAAAATATTTTAAAAACTAAAATATGAGACTTTTTTGCCAAACTTTTGAATTTGGGTAATGTTTTGATATAGTAAAATTTATGAAATTTTAATATTTGAGAAATATCTATCATTTGAAAGTGAAATTTTGACTTAATCCCTAAAAGGCTTTAAGAAAAAGATTTTGCTCTTGAACTGGAAATTTGGTTTTTATTCTTCAGGAATTTGGATCCAAAATAATTTTTATTCAATTCAAATGAGAGGTATAACCTTATTTACATATAAATATCTTATGTAAATTAAAATAAAATTATTTACTTAAATAATATTTTATGTAAATAAGTTGTGTGTATCGAGTCTGTATTGTGAATCCTATAGTAAATGAAATGCATAAAAAATTAATTGAAAAAGCCCCCGTATCAGGCGTACCAGGCCCATATCGGCCTAATATGCCCCATACAAAGGAGATTTTTTTTAGCGTACCAGTGTACCAGGTAGCTCCAAACATAATATGTATCAAACGATACGTACCGGAATTTTAAACCATGCTCCTAAGGATAGCAAACTCACTAGTATCTCAGTAGCTCTCAAAGAGAGCAAGATCTTAGTGTTTGAAAGTAGGAAAACACTTGTAACGTGTTATCTTTGAATAATGAAAATTCTTTAATTGTCTTTACCCGTCAACGTAGTCGCTCACATGAGGAACCATGTATATCTTGTATTGTGTGACTTGTTCTTTTTTCTCAAACTTTCTATATTTTTCATGTTACTATCAATCATACAATCGCGTTTCTACACAACATACACCACCTCCATGCACTATAGCTAGCCACTTGTTAGTAGGGTTGTTAATGAATATCCAAAAAATCTGAATTTGATATGAACCCAAATTCATTTAGTCGGATATTGTCAATAAGATATCTCACAGATCGAATTCAGATAAAAATTTGAATAACCATTTATAATCGGATAGGAGTCGAATAGTGCTATATCTGCTTTGATAAATATCCAACCGATATAATTAATAATCATGTGAGCCTTCTTTTATTATTCCCATTTGAGTTTTTCGTTATCAATTCAATGGCCCACGGGAAACCACTTCTTTAAAAAGTAAAAACCGGGTTCACATGCAGAGAAAGAAAACCATTAAAGAGAAAAGAGGGAACCTTGTCTGTCTCCCTCTCTCTCTCCACCTTTCCTTAGCGCCTCTCTCTCCTTTCCTCAGCCGCAACCTCGTCTTTCCCCTAGTCCCCCCCCCCCCTCCTTTCATCAACCATGCAAGAAGCCTCTGAGCAGGGTTCTCTCCTTCAGCTCCCCCTTCCATCAGTCTGTAGAAAGAAATCTTAGAGCAGGTTCTCTTGTCTCTCCATCACTTTCTCGGCCATGATAGACATAAGTGAGTTCAATCATCTCATTCCTCTCTTTGGATAATTGGATCGCCTCCAAAATAGAGGTTGAGTTTACCAAACCGTTGTGTCATGTCTCATAGTAGAGGAAACGATTAGTCATTTCTTACATTACACATTCACAAAGGGCCTCTCGAACTATTTTCTATCCCAACTTGATGCCGCCTGGACTTCTCCCTATTCCTTCTAGGCCTTCTTATCTTGTTGGCATTCAAAATCATTGGGAGCTCCCCCCCCCCCCCCCCCCCCTCCCCCCCCTGTAGGATCTCCTTCTAGGAGCTATTTCTTTGACTATCTGGAATGAGAAGAGCATGCACATTTGTTTGGATAATTTGCTGTCACTAGACAAAGTTTGTCTCTAATCGCGTAACTCATTACTCATTATTGAATTGTGTTTTAATCAAGGATGACATGGAGAATTTGGGGGTTGTTAATCCCATCTCTTAGTATGGTATGTGTTGTTGGGAAGGTGAAGTCTATGCTAGGAGTTTAGGTTCTCAGAGTTTGTGGTTTTATTGTATCTTTTCATTGGTTCCCCATTTGTGAATCTGATTACTTCTTTCAGTTTTATTAAATGAAATTCTGATTATTGGATCCCAAAAAAAAAATGGGATCTTCTCTTATTTTGAGAAAATTGGAAATTTAAAACCCTCAATATCAAAATGAGGACTAAACTCGCCCCTAAATAGTATTGTGACTGAAACCCTAGTTTGTTTCTCAAATCCTTGAAGGGTGTTTATTCTGGCATTATTACATATTGTTATTTTTCTTTTGATGGTTGATTTATGGTACAAGAAGCAATGATTTAAATACAGGTCTCAGGGTACATAAAGGCTTCAACCGAAACCATTACTTTATCGCCGATACCAATGCGTATCAGACAAGTCTTACGTATGTTTTTTTTTTTTCAAATTGATTTCTCTATTATAGTTATTAAAGTTCAGATAATTGGATATGATCCACCTTCGAATAATTTAGTCGAAGTCAATGCGAATAAAATTTTTCACTATTCCTTCGGATATCAAATTGAATTCTAATAGTCAGATAGTTCAATTGAATCAAATTTGGATATACCAGTATCCGCTTTGAATTTGCTCCAACCCTGCTTGTTAGCACAAAATGCCAATTATAATCGATCCTTGATCAAACTTCGTGAAGGTTTATACAAAATTTCATAGTAATAAACTATGAAAACTCGCTGAGTCGACTCGACTCGGCCAGGTTTCGAGTCGAGTTTGGGGCAAAACTCGGTTTTGACACTGAAAACTGAATAACTCGCTCCAACTTGCCCCGACTCGCCCGAGTTGTTTCACTTTTTTTAAAAAACAAAAAATTGAGTAAAATGTCTACCCGATTGATTAAATTATGTTTTTTTCTTTTTTTTAACACACCCCACTCACTCTTAAGTATAAATACAAAACAAAAGGGAGGTGTTTAGTATATATTAAATTATATATCTCATTTTAGGCATGTTTTATCATTAATTTTGAATTTATACCATATATATAGTATTAGAAAAATATTATATAGTCCGAGTTTTAGGTGTCATTACTCGGACGAGTTTTGCCGAGTTTCCGAGTTTACTCTACTCGGCAAGTTTCCGAGTCGAGTTGAGTTTTCGGGTTTTAAAACACTGCAAAATTTAATGGAACATGCATGTACTTACACACTATTTTTGTAGGGTATAGGGAAAACATTTGCTTAGGTCAGTCTTCCACCTTCAGCCTTCCATTTTGGCTCCTCAAACAACTGCACCCTCCATGTACTTTAACTAGCTCAATGTTGTCAGAAATGTTGACATGTAGACCTCTAATAAGTGATATGTGACACATGTCCCTTTGGTGAACTGCACTTAATTAAAGTTTATAGGGGACACCATTACACAATGGAGCGTGCATATATGTAATCCTCACATAGATCTATTTGAAGGATTTATTTCAGCATCTTTACGTATTCTTATGTGTTCTATTCACAATTCAGTACATGGTGTAATAATCCTTGATGATCTACTTTAGTTGACTCTTTATTGGCCATGATAATTTGGTGGTCAGTGTGATCCAAGAGATCTATGTGAATTCCCAAAAATATAACACAAATTGGGATATAATTGGCATATGGAATAAGAGCTACACTCAGTCAAATTAAAAGTTAGGACAGTTTCATTGGCCAAAAAAAAAAAATCTTTCCCCAGGCAATGTACTGTTTATGACTTTTTTTTCATGCATAAGAAGGGCACAGATACGAAGTATGCAAAGTGTGGACCTAGAAAATTGTGCCTACCATTACTCTCATGTGCGGTGTGTCCCCAGATTGAGTCTTTACTCACGGACACACATTTCAACTTGATCTTGAAAATTTGGTGAGCTCCCACAAGACTTCAAGTTACTTCTCCCCTCTCTTAAGTCTTAAGTCCTTCGTACATTTATTTTTCTTCATATAGATCCATATCAGGTATTTCTGGATGTGTGTCGTTGAGTTTTAACTCCTGGTATTTGGTGCATAATGGTTATCTAGAAGCAGGAAGGTTCTATTTCAGGGTTATTCAATTGGCTATATCAAGAAATCATTTTCCTGTATGGAGAGAGATGAGATGGGGTTAGTAGGTTGCAAGGGCATGGAAGAGGCAGTTCTCAAAAATCCCATAAATTTTTTTTGAAACTGTAAATCAGAGAATATATAAATAAAGCAGCAAACAACTAGATTGCAAAACAACAAAAGGGATCACAGGAAAGTGAACCCAGATGTTGCAACAAGAAAAGAAAAGAGAAGGGCTAGAATAACTAGAAGGAAACCAAGGGCCCCAAAACCAAATTACAACCAATCACGACCACATGAACCCTCAAAATCCTTACTCATTGAACATCATTCCAACAAAAGACGACTAGCCACTCCACAAACCCGCGAAGAAGAGATGGCCACATCATCAAATACTCTCCAATTACGTTCCTTCCAAATCGACCAAGCAACCACTCCTGGGAGGAAGCCCCAAAGAGGAGATAGGGGTCTCCAAACTCACCGAGAGCCAACGGGAAAAGAAACCTTTGAAAGAATCCAGAAAGACCCATGCCACACCCAATCGCTCAAGGAAATAGCTCCATATCTCCGACGCAAAAGGGAAACGCAATTATGAAAACAAGTGATTCACCGTTTCACCCAACTCATAACATAAGTACCGATTACCTAAACTCCAACCTCTATTTTCCAGATGGTCACAGGTGATTAACTTGTCCAAAGATGCCTCCCAAAGAAAGAAAGCAACCTTTGAGGAACTCCGGGGTTCCACACGGCCCTATACGGATAAGGAATCGATACGACACCCCCAAAAGGATAGAGCAAATGATCACACTGAGAAATGACCCCATCTAGAGACCAAACACGTCAGTTCCTAAGAAGGGGCTGAATGACAACATTCTCAACAGAACCCAATAATCGAGAAAGGTCCTTCAGATCCCAATCATTAATATTACGCCTTAGACTAAGACAACACACATCCCTATCACCCAAACACTCAAAATTACTTTATAGTTTATATTTGAATTATAAAATGACTGTGTCTATTAATTATTTACCAAACTTTTATTATTAGACAAACATAATATTTAGAATATCTAGAATACAATAACGAAATATAATACAAAAAAATTGATGGTTTTAAAGATGGACTGAAAAAAATCATAGTAGAGACAGCTGGTGAAGGATATTAGAAAGTCCCAGAGTTGGGCAGGAGCAGGATCTCGCATAGAAGCTTCTAAAAACAAAGGGAGATTCAAGACTGTGAGATGACTTACTAGGGATCTGTAAACAACGATAACTGTTTATGCATCATCATATAATTGGTCAACTTCACAATTTTTTCCGGAGACTACCTCCATTATGTGGCATTCTATAGCATCTCTGGAAACTTGACTTTGGGCTTCTGATTACAACAATTAGAAGCATAAACACACCAGTTTACATCTTCTGCAAGAACCTAGGAACTCAAACCTTCAGTATTTTTCTCTAAAAATGATCATTTCCTAATTACGGAGCTTCTGAAATTTCAGGAAGGGAAGGTAGGATATAATAGAAACCACCCCTTTTCCAACCCAACCAAACTTTTACTATGATAACAATTAGTACACTTTCACTTTACTGTTGCAATATAGATATATAGCATTAAAATCATCACCTTGATTTTTCCTATTTCTCGTCCCAAACAAAAATTCAATTTAGAACAAATCTAGTTGCTCCAAGGAAAAATAAATATTGACAAACCTGATCAATCAAATCCGGATTCGACATCCCCCAACCTTTCTTTCGATATGCTTCACGAACTTCGTCACATGAGTTACAGCAATCATCATCTGACTGCAAAAAGGAATAAGAAACTTACAAGCAATATAAAGGAATATGGTAGATACAAATATACAATTAAAGGAATATAATTCAATCTTTACCACAAAAGTGGATAAAGAAGCAGTTACCAATTCATACTAGGTGGTAAAGCAAAAATGATAATTTCTAATTAATTCCAATTAATATATGATAAAATATAATTAACGACTAGAGAAGAGTTGAAGGAGTTCCTAGTCTCCGGTTGGTTTTTGAAAGATATAGAACGTTTAGAGAGGGATTTGAAGGGCTCTCTTGGGAGCCATTTGTTAGGGATATGTGGGAGGAAATAAATAGGAGGGTGTTCGAGAATTGTGCGGCCACTATAGAACAGACTGCCATGAACATTACCAAGATGCTTTTCGATTGGTGTCACTGGGATTAGATGTGGATGAGTTAGCAGCTTCTTCTATATTTCGGGCTTGAATAGTGATTGGTCATTTTGATGTTTTTCTACTTTTCGTCCTTGCCTATCAGTGATTCTTGTTTGTACATAGCTATTATTCTATATATTGACTGCTATGTGTGTAGATATATATAAACAAACAACCAAATTAACAAACTGAAGGATTCTACTCTCACTGCATTTGTGTCCTCCTTTAAGACCCTAATCCACTTCAGCACATTAATTTTCACTGGCAAATATAATCAACATGCCACTCTAAAGATTTTGCAAACGAAGAGAAGCAGTTTATCACATAACCCATTTCCCGTGGTTTTTAAGGTTGATATTTAAATGTGTCAACAGAGAAAAGAAAAAAGACAAGTCTTGGAGGTGTGAAGTCAGCAAAATATTAGAAAATGCTATCAAAAATCACAATATATCACCACCAATATTAGTTACTATCATGAGAAGTTGGCATGGATCCCACCAAAGAGTAGTTTTTAAGAGGTAAATGCCCATATTATTAGTGCACAGTTTCTTCAAAATTTGGTAGTCCCCATGTCTGACACTAGATGGATTGAGATGCAACACCTTGAGGAGTTTTCAAACTAGATCAAGTTGTGCATAATTATCGAGCGAAAAGAATAATCCAGCTAGAAATTTAATCCCTAATTTTCTCAATAGTCAATATAAGGATTTGAAGTCGGGAATTGGGATATAACATTATGCACATCTATATTTTGTTCATGCCACTAGATATATAAGCCAACATTTGTCCCATTAAAGCCCTATAATTACCTAAAGTAGTGATTGTTAAAGAATTACCGTGTTCTTCCAAATATACAGAGCCCTATTTATCATGTTTTTTTTTTTATATTGGTAACGCAAATATAATAAAATAAAGAGAGATATACAACGGACAAGCTGTACAAGAGAACTACCAAGGGTTTCATGTTGTGGCATGGGGGCGGAAAAAGGAAAGAGAGGGATGGGGTTTCTCTCGCTTTTGGCATAGCGGGATCACAAGATAGTGAACCCATACAGAAAGAAAGCTAAAGTGAGCTACAAGAAAGAAGGAAAGCGAAGAAGTACAATCTTCACTCATACCTTCGTCTACATCAACCTTTAGCCTAAACGCAAGGCCCTCTGTGAAATCTCTCCACCCTCCTTGACTGAAGACCAATCTAGGAGAAGCTAACAAGACTAAGATTGGACCTATTTCAAGGGAGACGCAACTCCCTCAAAGACTCTGTGATTCCGTTCTCTCCACAGCAACAAAGCTATAGGCCTAGGTAGAAGTACCATAGACCAAGGGTCAATCTCGCCCCATGTATCGAGGCCCAAAAAGACAAGTCTTGGAAGGTACGAGGGCCGACCCAATTGATCTCTATTCTCTAGAATGGATAAGAAATAGCTCAAATCTCAATGGGCAAAAGAGTAATGCAATAACAGATGATCCACCATTTCCTCCTCTTTGAGGCCCATAAAACAATGGCTACCCATCCTCCGCTCTCTATTCTTCAAATGATCACAAGTGAAAATCTTGTCTCACATTGCCGTCCAAAGAAAAGATGCCTTTGATGAGAGACTAGAATTCCACAGACCTATGAAGGAAAATGAGTCTAGGAGCAACATGCAAAGTATGATAGAAGGATCTCACTGAAAATCAACATTTGTTGTCACAAGATCACAAGCGCACATCTCTTTAAGATAAGCATTTTATCCCTTTGGAGCCATATAATTACATAAAATAGCGATTGGCATCAGTCTCTGACACCCACACACCCGTTTTGACATATCGTATCATTAGAAGCTTCGACATTAGTTATTTTATAAGGAATCAACACATGGGCAGTGTGTTAGATAGGAAAACATACCGCTTCGGCCCCGTAACATGAACCGCAATATGTTTCATTGTGTTCAAGCCTGCCACCATGTCTCTGTAAGGGTTTTTCTATCTGTATCAAAACAGAAAGATAATAAGTGAACTGTTGCAAAATAGGAAAATAAATAAAAGAGAAATATTGTCCTATTTCAGCTGATTGTAGACAAGACATTTCAGTGTGTGGCTACAACGATGAATGCAATATAAATAAATCAGACCAGAACTGCATTTCAGAAGACTTAAAACGGGAAATTCCCCATTGTATATCAAATTATGAATAATTTTCTTGAAGTTCCTCACTATGACAATGGCATAGCAGAGGAAGGCCACCAAATCATTAAATCGGGTAACAACCAAACCATTCTCTGATTTTATGTCCACAACAACAATTTTACTGCCCAATCATAATTTGGTGATAATGCATTCAAACATGTAATATGTAGAGAGTAAATTACGACCCTTATTTTAAGGTAAGATGCCGTAGCATGTAAGGCTCAAAATTGATCCACAAATATGCAGAGAATTGTTTAACATAAGAAGAAACACGGACTTTGTGAAATATCCTTTTACTAACCTTAGATGCCCCAATTCCTTCCTGCCTAGTTTCTATTACATTGCCCTGAGAATCTATCCTTTTCATGATTATATCATGTCTCTGCAAGTAAAATGAGATATCAGTATGTAAAACAAACAGCGACAGGAAACAATGCCATATTCAAGAAAAAGCGAAGTCAGAAGCAATGGGGATGGAATAAACAGTCAGGCTCTCAGCATGAGTACATATTATTATTATTATAGTTATTATCTTTGAAATAAGAATAAATACAAGATCGGATCACAGTCAATCGCAATTGAACTCTCGCCGAGTTAAATTGCACCCATAGGTCAACACGTGTCCCTTTTAATCCCTATTAACTGTGGTTAAGATTCACTAACCCTTGGGATTCAACGATCTGACCTTGGTTTTTAGAAAAAAAAATATATCCTAAAATTATTTTACCCTTAGGGTTAGTGAACAAAAAATTTAACCTTCGGGATAGTGAAAATATAGTGAAAAATATATTTTAAAAAATTTATCACAAAATATGAAAATTGTAATATTTTTTTCCTGAGAACCCCAAGGGTTAGTGAATCTTAACCACAATTAATAGAGGTTAAAAGGGGCATGTGTTGACCTGTGGGTGCGATTGAACTCGGGGGAGTTAAATGGCGATTGGCTGTGATCCGATTTCGAATAAATACAATACATATGTGTGTGTGTACATAGAGAGAGAGAGAGAGAAATGACGAGGTGAATATAATTGGATTACAACATAAACACCAAGGATAAACCAGCAATAAAGTCCTTGCAATACATACTACATCAAGATGTTGCTCTCCACTGATGTCCATGGCATCGACACTGAGTATGGAACATGCAAGGGCGGGAAATGTGACATCAAACTGCAACCAAAAGGGACATGGATCAATAAATCATAAATGACTCGATTAATTAAGTTAGCATCTGAAGTCCTTCAGACAAGTAGACACTTTGCAAGAAAATATTCTGGCAAAAGTAAACGGGTCAAATATAATTTATGGGGAGAACATTCTAGATGGTGGATTTATTTAAAATTCAAAGAAATCCTTGAAAGTAATTACAACTTCTGAAGAAGGTTTTTACAAACTAATAACTCTCTAAACCAGCCAAGGGACTTAAATGTCATCCACCAAAACTTCCAGTATAATACAGGGGATAAATAAACCAAGACATAAGAGAAATTCAGAATCACCATTACCTACAAACTATTTATTCATTCAAAAATCAATTTGAAAGGGTTATAGGTGAAATTTGAAGAATTTTTATTCATAATACTCAGTTCTAAAGAGAGAACTTGTGCAACTCCGAAATGGTAGCAAGCAAGCCAGGGACAGTAGAAAACGAGAAGTTATTTGATGTTTCTACAGAAAAGCTCTTATATTACATTGATACGTAACATTTCTCCTCTTGAAGTATCTACTACGAGCTTTGATTCAGTAACAGCATGGAGATATAATCCTGCAATCAAGTAGAAAGGCATAAGTGAATGGATAGAAAAGCATAAATTTAAGAATTAAACAATACCGGTACTTCACTAGTGGTTATTTAGAGGGGAAAAGAAAGGGATGTGCAACAAGGTAAAAAAAACTAGATTACGCATCAGGGTCATTATAAGAGACTGGTCCTCGCCCCTGGGTGGCTATGTCCTCTCTCTCTCAACCCAAAAGCTCAATCTCCCTTTCCTAGAGGGGAGATAATACTCACTTTCGATGGGTCCTCGTTGAGAATCCGGGTTCATCCGGATCTAAAGTGTTGTTAGAAACAATGAAAGTAACATCATCTTGATCTAATCAAGACCAATTGGTGAAGGTATTTTCTATCTAGTAAATATCTCCTCTTCGTCAAGGTCTCCTACAAGCATAGTTTTATATATCAATGATATTAGCTATAGATCATCTTGTAGTATCCCCCCTGGATACATCTATTTGTGATATATATATGCTTATCACATGTAATTTATCTCATTTCACTGATTCCAAATGATTGTCTCCTGTTATACAATGAGTTTTAAGTGTGTATTGATATTTTTTTTTTATCATTTCCTAAAATATTAGTGCATGTTTCTAGGGTTTACACAATTTTAACAATATTTTCAAATCTTCATAAATTTTCACAAAATGTTTTCACTTCCTAGGTGACTGAAGTTTATATCCAATTGTTTGCACGCAAATAATTTTTATTATCTTTATGGGGAAACCCCATCTATACAAGATAGCTTTAAGAAACCACTACATAAAGCCTTGATGAGAGAACAATTAAAAAATGGATCCATGGTTTCCTCATTGTTACGGAAAATGAAACAATTATTCGAATTCATAGTGCTTCTACACTAGCCAAAGAGCTTTACAATCTTTCTCCAGAAATTTCTGAGATCAATCCCCCCTTAACTACTTTCTTCACCAATAACAACAATTAATAATGTTGTTCACGAAACACCATTGAAGTTTGCACAATTGGCACTGAAAATCTCATTTTCAATGAGCTCTACCAATATTGAACTACTCCTACACAAACCACATGTATTTGATGATCTCGAGAACTTACACAAACTTTCAAGTTTGAATTCATGAACCACTCCCACAGCACTAATTGTTATTTTTAAAAAAAGGCATAAGAGACCTACAGTTTAATTTCTAATTACATAATTGCAAGGTTATAAATGTCGATATCGCTCGACATGTCGGAGCCGCGGAAAAAAGATATATCGGAAGATATATCGTTTATCGGTGATTTTTGGAAAAAATGGCAAAAAATAGGGCAAAACATGGAATTTTGTAGTGAAAATTCAGGAAATGTTAAAATAGATGTTAATACACCTTTTAGAATAAAAACATTTAAAAAACAACAATGTATACAAGAGATGCAATAAGAAGAGAGCAAAGATGTGCGTTGACGAGTGACAATAATGTATGATTGATTCATGTTTCATTCATTTCTCAATCAATCATAAATTCATAATTTATAAGATTCATAATAATACAAACATACATAATACAACCCACCAAAAAACCTACAATCACCACCAGAAGGAGTTACGCGGAGGTTCGATGTCATCATCTTTGTCTTGACTTGGCTGGCTATAGTGCTGATTCTCCACATACGTACAATACTGTGCCCAACTCATCACATTATGGTACATGGATATATACTCGTGTACATAATGTTGGTAGTAATCTGGGCTAAGATGTAGTAACACGCGAATTGGTGGATACTGTGGGTGATTGGGCACAACTGGCACAGGCACTGGGATTTGGAAATTGTCTCCTCCATACCCATATGGAGGTGGCTCATATCTTGAGACATATCCATAAGGATATTGATCCTATGTGGAATGTGAATAACTATGTTCTTGAGAGCCTGATGCCTGAGACTGTGTATCCTGGTCATGGCTGGAAAACCATCTATGTTGAGACCCTCTGGAACTAGAGCCCGAATGTTCCGTGCCCCTAAACCAAGCATCATGTCCCACATCTCGTTCTTTGCCCTTGCCCTTGCCCTTGCCCTTGCCCTTGCCCTTGCCCTGACCCCTGCCCTGGCTTCCTCGACGAGGGACGTAATGAATTGGTTGGCTTTCTGCTGGATGTGAAGGTGGGGCACCATGATCTTGGTCCTGTGTGGCATGGTCAAAGTCAGCATCTGCGGTGAATGGGCTCAGAGGCCTCTGCTCTGGTTCAACTCCGATGTTACCTCCATCCCCAGGACTGTCGCTGCCTCCGTCACTCTCATCATAGTCATCAGACTCATCACCACCCTCACTATTATTATTGGACAATCTACTTGTCCCAGCGGTTCTTGCACTTGAAGTCTCAGGACCTTTTGGACTTCTGATCATCTCATCAAATGATTCTGTACTAAAGCTGCTCCTGCTGCCGCTAGTGCTAGACCCCACTTCTGTAGCAATAACCTTTTCTACATCGATGTCCATCTCAATGACCGCGCTAGCTATAACTGCATTCGGACGTCCATCATCTTCATCAAGTGATGAAACCTTAACCCACTCAGAAAGTGGATTATCTTGATCCTCAATGGCACCGATTAACATCAGGTCTAAAGGATCCTGCTCAGGTTGCTTCCTAGTGTCAATCTGCAGTTGCCTGAGTCGCAGCTTCATATTATAGTGACAGAAAACCAGTTTTTGCAGCTTTTTGTAGCCAAGTCGGTTCCGCTGCTTTGTGTGGATGAGGGCAAATGTACTCCAGTTTCGCTCACATGCTAAAGATGAAGCAGTCTGTGCTAACACGCGAGCCGCCAATTTTCTGAGGATCGGACAGTCGGTTCCGTACATTTGTTACCAATCAACTGACAATTAAACGATGTTATCCATTAGTTTCATATATATTTTGATGTAGAGAAATAAAATATAATTACTTTATTGAGAAGAAATTACTCACACGGCGTCATCCTAGACCTTCCCTCCTTAGCAGCAGTTCTTCCAAAGCTCCCCCGCGCATCCCTGAAGCGCACTAGCTATAGATTTTGAGAAAACATGTTCCAATTAGATAGAATATATTAGAATGCAATAATGCACATAAATATGTTATAGTTAACGAGATAAAGACATTTCACCTCATTCCCGAAGTCTCCCTTTCTCTTACACTTCGGGTCCAACGTCTCGAAGACGTCGTGAACAGTCTTCATTAAGTCATCCCGATTCCCCAATTTGTGGTTATAGTGATACTTTGGGTTCAAATAATATGCTGAAACGTGAAAGTTATACGACATACAATTAGTATTACAAGCATGCAATAACTTCAATGTAAACATCTAATATACACCAAACTTACCGGCAGCATCAAGGGGATGCTTCATTGTCTTATCCCAACGAGCATCGATAATCTTATGGACCCACTTGTATCCACGAGAGGACACATTCTTTATCGACAACTTCATTACCCGCATTAATTCGTACACAGAACCCATAGTCGGCCACTTATCTGCATCTATCACCCTTAAGACACGGTAAATAGGCTCTACTATGGCAGCCGTATCATCCACTTTGTCCCAAAATTTGTTATTAAGGACAATGTCCTCAACTTTTTTTGCCAAAATAGTGTGCCTTTGTCCATATTCTGCCCAATGAGTCCCAGTGAATAATGTCTTTAGTCCAATTTTATGTTTGGATAAACTCTCTAAGGCAATAAAATTGGTGGTGAAGCGCGTCGCCCCTGGCCGTACTATTTCACCACCACACAAAGCCCTCATCTTTGCTAGAACCCAACTGTGGTTGTATATGAAGTTGGTTATCGTTCTTGTCTCGTCAATAACTTCCTTCACAGATTTCCTTTCTCTTATTGTCTGTAACATCAGGTCTATGCAATGGGCTACGCAAGGGGTCCAGTATAAGGAATACTTTTTCATAAGCATCTTCCTAGCCTTCACGAAGGCACTCCCATTATCAGTCACCACCTGGACTACATTTTTCTTTCTCACTTCCTCTACAACACCCTTCATTAAGTCATATATATATTTTACATCCTTTATATTATCAGATGCATCAACGGACTTTAAAAATATTGTCCTTCCCTGACTGTACACCATAAAGTTGATGATCGAAAGCCTAGTGGGTCCTGTCCAACCATCACACATAATAGTGACACCAAAGTTTTCCCACGTTGGCTTTAGAGTGTCAATATAGTCTCTCATCTCCTTCTCCTCTGCGTCTAAGTATTTACCTGTAATCTCATATGGAGAAGGAGGCTTTACCCCCGGCCCAACCCGTTCTGCCTCGTGAATCATGTTCTTAAACTGTGGGGTTGAGGAGGCATTAGCAGGCACATGACTATGTATGAAAAACTTGGATACAGCTGTTCCAAGCGCTTCCACCAGACTTCCCCCACTCCACATTTCCTTCAGCCGCTTCTGTTTTGCATTTCGACTTTTGTACAAAGATGAATCATGTGGCAGATCCAAGACTTTCATGCTTTGGCTGCGGCCAAACATACCATGTGGTTGTGTCCCAGTCCCAAAATCAGATGTCCTACCAGTCGAACCGAATGGTCCTACTCCGACACTGCCTCTGAAATCGGCAGACCGCATGCGAGCTGCAAATGAACGCTCCTGATCTCTGTCCCACTGCTAGCGCATAAATTGACGATAGCCCTGTTGATATGCTAGCCTCTCGTCAACTCCAATACAGTCGATTGGGTATAAAGTATCATCTTCGTCGTCATTATCCACATCTACTGATGGCTGTAGACCACACCTTATTTCTTGACGGATTGCCTTTTGCTATACGACATGCTCCAGTCTCTACTTAGCCCCAATGGTAAGGTTAACCTTCATAGCTTGTCTGACCTCCATCGGACAACTTGGACAATCTGCCACATTCGAATCACCCCCGGCAAGATGCCACTTTAACCGAGTAATTCCACCGCTCCTTATTTTTTTGCCACAATAATTACATATTGCTCCATTCTTGTTCCCTTCTATTTGTTTGCCATGCGACCAACCTATGTCCCGTACCATCTCCTACTGGATCACCAATAAATATTAATGTCAAACACATAATATAATCAAACACCAAAACCCGTGATTTTTTTAATGATTATCCATGTTAATTGTTTTAGAAATATGAAAAGCTTATGAATGCACATTACAGTTGATAAATAATTGAAATTTAATTTAGTTTATCAAACTGTTTCTATATGATAAGTAATTAAATTTTAATTTAGTTTCTCAAACTATTTTTATATGCAATCGATGAGTTCAATGTTTTTACAGGACAAAATCAATATGGAAAAGAGAGGAGATGGTTAACTGATCGGAGACCCTGCATCAAGAAAAAAGAAAGATGACTATAATTTTATTTGAGTACGAAGTTGATGTAATTATATAAAAAGAAGTGGATGTAATTTTATTTGACTATGAAGTTGATGTAATTATGTAAAAAGAAGTGGATGTAATTTTATTTGACTATGAAGTTGATGTAATTATGTAAAAAGAAGTTGATGTAATTTTATTTGACTATGAAGTGGATGTAATTATGTAAAAAGAAGTTGATGCAATTTTATTTAAATGTGCGGGACTCCTGTTTAAGTTTTAAATATATAGAATTTTTATTTTAATGTAATCTATGTATACTAAGTGTTGTTTAGATGATTACAAGCTTAATGTCATCAAGCAAGACTTCTTCGTCGAAATACAAAATACAAAGGTTCTTATTTCTTATACAAATTATAGAGTGGTGGAATTACTCGGGCTCATTCTTTTACAACATAAAAAATACTGCACAATGGATCACTAAAAAATATAATCAAGTTAAACACATGATATAATCAACTCTTATCGCCTTTGTTTTTTTATGATTATCCATGTTAATTGTTTTGACAATTTGAAATACTTATAACTTTATGAGTGCACATTAGAGTAGATAAATAATTGATGTAGATATAATTTTCCTAAGGCAATGTGCAGACTCATAATCAAGTTTCAATAGTTATATATATATATATATATATATATATATATATATATATATAACATTGATCATAACTAAATAAAAATATACAAATTATGGCAGACCAGTATTAATATTTTTTTGTCTTCAAAATAGTATGTTTTATAATCTTTTAAAATTATGTAATAAAAATAGTATATTAACCTATAAATTTTTATACTAAAAAATATGTTAACTTATTAATCAAAGTGATTACTGATTAGTGAAAGTATGTTAAATTTTTGTACTAAAAAGAATAGCTAAGTGATTACTAATTAGTCAAGGTGTTATTATATTTTTAAAAAGCCCTTACGAGGTTAGAGATATTACATATAAATTATTTTTAATTTATAAAATATTATTAAGAAATTATTAATTTTTTAATACTACTAAAATGGTCTTATGAGCATAATTTGCTAGAGATACATCTTTATCAAGACCAGTTTTAAAATCTTAAAAGATTATAACATATTACTTTTTGCCATATAATATAATTCTAATATGGCAGACCAGTTTTAAAATTTTTTTGTCTTCAAAATAGTATGTTTTATAATCTTTTAAAATTATGTAATAAAAATAGTATATTAACTTATAAATTTTTATACTAAAAAGTATGTTAACTTATTAATCAAAATGATTACTGATTAGTGAAAGTATGTTAAATTTTTGTACTAAAAAGAATAGCTAAGTGATTACTGATTAGTCAAGGTGTTATTATATTTTTTAAAAGCCCTTATGAGGTTAGAGATATTACATATAAATTATTTTTAATTTATAAAATATTATTAAGAAATTATTAATTTTTTAATACTACTAAAATGGTCTTATGAGCATAATTTGCTAGAGATACATCTTTATCAAGACCAGTTTTAAAAGCTTAAAAGATTATAACATATTACTTTTTGCCATATAATATAATTTCTAATATGGCAAACCAGTTTTAAAATTTTTTTGTCTTCAAAATAGTATGTTTTATAATCTTTTAAAATTATGTAATAAAAATAGTATATTAACTTATAAATTTTTATACTAAAAAGTATGTTAACTTATTAATCAAAGTGATTACTGATTAGTGAAAGTATGTTAAATTTTTGTACTAAAAAGAATAGCTAAGTGATTACTGATTAGTCAAGGTGTTATTATATTTTTAAAAAGCTCTTATGAGGTTAGAGATATTACATATAAATTATTTTTAATTTATAAAATATTATTAAGAAATTATTATTTTTTTAATATTACTAAAATGGTCTTATGGGCATAATTTGCTAGAGATACATCTTTATCAGGAAATTATTATTTTTTTGTTATATTTCAATATAGTGAAGCTTTTTTAAAATTAAAGCCTCCATATAATTTATAAAGAGAGTGAAAGTGTGAAACTAGCATTACCTTTTAAATTTTAGGTTAAAATCCCTAATATTAACATGATAACTTTTTTACAAAAAAAAAAGCGTTAACAATTAAATAACCCTTATAAGGGTTTATAAGGTAATGCTAGTTTCATAGAAAAAATAAAGCCCTTAAAAAATTAAAAATAAAAAGTAAGAGTGAAGTTAGATAACCCTTAAAAGGGTTTTAAGTTTTACGTAGGAGTGGAGTTAGATAACTCTTATAAGGGTTTTAAGTTTTAAGTAGGAGTGAGTGAAGTTAGCAAACCTAGGGTGTTAAGTTTTAAATAGGAGTGAGTGAAGTTAGCAAATCCTTATAAGGGTTTTAAGTTTTAAGTAGGAGGAGTGAACTTAGCAAACCCTTATAAGGGTTTCAAGCTTATCATCAAAAGAATCGTAACCTTACAGAACAGAGAACATAACCCAAAAAAAAAACACGAGAGAGGAGGAACCGAGGGGCAAGGAGGAACCTGTTTGGGCGTTTGGCAACGGCGACGGTGACTGCGAAGATGACGGTGGACGGCGACGGTGGACAGCGACAGTGGACTGGCTCAGGTACGGGTACCCTATGGCCTCTTCTTCCTCCTTCCTCCTTCCTCCTTCCTCCTTCCTCCTTCTTCCTTCTTCTTTCTTCTAAATCAACCCCCCCCCCTTTTGTTTCTACTAAATCAGAGTGTGAACTCTCAAGATCGCAATTGCATGAATGATATGTAGGTTTTTTCAAATTTAAAGACAATGAATGGGACACCACTCACGGGTTTTCTGTAGTTAGTACTGATTTTCTTTTTCTTTTTTCGGATTGATACTTGCGCATGCGAAAAAAAAGGGGAACCCTGACCGAATCTCTGATTTGGATAGGACTCATCTGCTTTTGATCGATATCGGTATGGTATCGTCGATATATTGATGATATCAGCGATACCAACCGATACTGTGTATTTTTATTTAAACAGGGTGTCGATGCATCAGTCTTCAACGATACCGAAAAATATTGGCGATATATCGCCGATATTTTCGATATTACGAACCTTGCATAATTGAAGGTTAGGCTCATCTATTCAAATAAGTACATTTTGAGTAGAGATGTATCTGAAGAAAATAAGTTTTTATTTTTTAATTTGAAGGAAAAAAAAATCGGAACTCCAATTCTCTTATATGACACACCAAACTCACTACGTTATAATACCTTTTCAACATATTTATTGCAGCTCTCTATAGAGAAAATGAGACCACAACACGTCTCTCCATCTAAAGCACTAGAAGAGGATCCACATGATCCGCATACATATCCTAGTTGAGATGGACTCTTTTTGATAAGGAACAACATGTATCCTTATCTCTTGTATACATCTTATATTTTTTATTAGATAAGTTCTCCCCAACAGATTGGAGACTTATCTCATAGATGATTGTAATCAATAGCCCTATAAATATAAGGAGAATCGTCTCTCTCTATTCACCTTGAGTGAGAGATTTCAAACTACTTGGTCTATAAAAGTTCTTTATGGTATCAGAGCTATACCAAGGTGAGTTTTGAGAGCCTTCAAATTGATTCTCCCAAGTTCTCTTCAAAACATTCATTCTGCAATGGCCACACAAAAATACGCTTATCCCTCCTCATTGAATGTTGGGAATTTTGTGTCAATCAGATTGACTCAATCTAATTTTCTTCTCTAAAAAACCCAAGTAATGGGTCTTGTTGAGAGTCAAGATATGCTTGGCTTTCTCAACCATTGTTTTAAAACCCGAAAACTCGACTCGGAAACATGCCGAGTAGAGTCAACTCGGAAACTCGGGCAAAACTCGTCCGAGTAATGACACCTAAAACTCGGACATATATAATATTTTTCTAATAATATATATGGTATAGATTCAAAATTAATGATAAACCATGCCTAAAATAAGATATATAATTCAATATATATTAAACATCCCCCTTTTGTTTTGTATTTATACTTAAAAATGAGTGGGGTGTGTCAAAAAAAAGAAAAAAAACATAATTTAGTCAATCGGGTAGGCAGTTTATTCAATTTTTAGTTTTAAAAAAAATGTGCAAAAACTCGGGCGAGTCGGAGCGAGTCGGGGCGAGTTTTCGACAAAACCGAGTTTTCCTCGAAACTCGACTCGAAACCTGGCCGAGCCGAGTCGACTCGGCCGAGTTTCGAGTCGACTCGGCGAGTTTTAAAACTATGTTCTCAACAACACAACACCAATGCCTAGCCAATTGATCACTGTAACAGATGCTGAGCACGTGGATTGGAAGCGCGAAATCGACAACCCAAATTATATAGCATGGCAGAGATCTGATCGTCTTCTTCGTGGCTGGATTACGGGCACGTTATCTGAAGAAGTACTTGGATTAGTAGTCGGACTTGATACTGCATCCGAAGTATGGCAGGCTCTCGAGGATTCATATGCACAAGAATCTCAAGAACGTGAATTCTTTCTACTACAACAGATGCAAGCACATCGAAAAGGTACGTCTAGCCTAGCTGATTATATTCGGATTTATAAAGGCTATTGGGACGACTTGGCTGCCATTGGCAAGCCTGTGAGTGATCGAAACAAAGTTTTCGGCCTCCTACGTGGTCTTGGACTTGGATATGAATCCTTTGTCACAACCATGTTGAAACCCCCAACTCCATCCTATAGAGATATTATTCCACTTCTTCAAAGCCATGAGACTCTGCGCAACTTACATGGTTCTGAAGGATATGGAACTAATCAAAACATGGCCTTCGTGGGACAAATGTCACATGGACAAGGAAGTCATAAGAATTTCAAGAAAGGAAAACAAGGGTATTTTAATTCCAAAGGAAGAGGCTTTACCCAAGCTGGTCAACAAGGGAACCGTGGTACTCAACAAGGTGCTTCACAAGAAAGTAATGATCAGGTTGGACACATTGAAAAAGCAAACCAACAACAAGTAAGCACTCAAAGAAGCGGACAAGAGAAAGAGAAAGGGTCTCTTTGCCAAATTTGTGGCAAAACCAATCATACGGCCATCAGGTGTTGGCATCGTTTCAATCAAACTTATCAACCCGATGACGTGCCGCAAGCCCTAGCAGCAATGACACTTGCAGACAATCAGGACAACAGCTGGTTTCCTGACACTGGTGCCTCCACTCACATGACTTCAGATTCTGGTAAGCTTCAAACTACAACTCGTTACTTTGGACCAGAAAAAATAATTGTTGGAAATGGAGATGCCTTAGATATTACTCATGTGGTACTACTTCTATCAATGTTGGACATAAGAACTTGCTTCTGAAGAATGTCTTAGTGGTACTAGATATTAAAAAGAATCCTCTTTCTGTTAGCCAGATGACAACTGATTACCCCTATATTTTTGAATTTACATCCGATGGATTTGTAATTAAACATAGGGGAACAAGTGCAGTAATTGCATCAGGGAACAGATGTGGTGATCTCTATGCTCTACGACCAATGGAGAAGGAGGCTTTATTTTCTACAAGATTTCGAGTAGTTAGTGACGATTTATGGCACCAAAGATTAGGACATCCTCAGATGAAGGTGGTGGATTATCTCAAGAAAAATAAACTTATTTCTAGCAATTTAGGAAATAAATTGTCAGTATGTAGCAGCTGTCAGATGGCTAAGTCATGTAGGTTGCCATTTTTATTATCTGATAATATATGTGGTGAACCGTTTGGTAAAATTCATTACGATTTGTGGGGGCCAGCTCCAGTTTTGGCATTTCAAAAATTTCGCTACTATGTTATTTTTGTGGACGAGTGCACCAGATTTACTTGGTACTTTCCATTGAAGAACAAATCTGATTTCTTTTCATGCTTCATTACTTTTCACAAATATGTGCACACTCAGTTTGATCAAAAGATTCGGATTTTCCAATCCGACGGAGGAGGTGAATTCTCTGACAAGAATTTAATTTCTTATTTAAATGAGCATGGAATATGTCATCAGATATCATGTCCACGAACCCCCGAACAAAATGGTCGGGCTGAAAGAAAACATCGAAACATGACTGAGCTTGGACTAACAACGATGTTCAACAGCTATGTTCCAAGGCGTTTTTGGGTTGAAGCATTTGCTTCTGCTGTGTGGCTAATAAATCGAATACCATCACGTGTTCTTGATATGAAACCTCCATTTGAGAAGTTGTTTGGACGGAGTCCAGATTATGGATACTTGCGCATATTTGGTTGTAGGTGTTTTCCTTACCTACGAGATTACGCTAAGACTAAGTTTGATCCGCGCTCTCTACCATGCATCTTTCTTGGGTATTGTAATCAGTATAAGGGGTATAGGTGTTTTTATCCACCCACTGGCCGTATATTCATCTCTCGTCATGTGGTTTTTGATGAGACCATATTTCCTTTTAAGGAACCTGGATCATTGTTTACTCCCACTACTTCTTGTGATGAGATAACAAGTTTTACAGATTGGTTTTTAGCTGCACCCGAGGTCGTGTCTACAGAAAAATCATCAACCTTTACTATTCCATTTGCTCCCCCACCATCTAATGAAGATCATATCACCACTAATGAGGACATCCCAACTCCTTGTGTTGAAAGCATACAAGCTGATCCACCTCTTTCAAGCCAAGAACCAACTACAAGCTCGATGCCACATTCTTTATCACTAGATGTGGATGATAATCAGCATGGCCAATCATCTACAAGAGCCGGCTTCTCAAGCATTGAGCAAGAGACCCCATCATTGGCAACCGCCCCTATTGCTCATCCAATGCACACCAGGCTCCAAGACGGTATTGTAAAACCCAATACCAAATACCTATGCACTGCATTACTACTTCCTATTGAACCCAAGAGTGTTAGAACAGCATTAAAGCATCCCCGGGTGGTTTCTTGCCATGAAAGAAGAATTATTGGCCCTCCACAATAATAATACATGGGAGTTAGTTCCAAGGAAATTTCAGATGAATGTAGTAGGCTGTAAATGGGTCTTTAAGACCAAACTTAACGCTGATGGTTCCTTGGAGAGACTTAAAGCTCGTCTTGTCGCAAAGGGATTCAGTCAAGTACCTGGCGTCGATTTTTCTGAAACTTTCTCACCAGTTATTAAGCCGGCTACTATTCGAACAATTCTTGCTGTTGCATTGGCTCACAATTGGGACATCCGTCAATTGGATGTCAAAAATGCTTTTTTGCATGGGCATATCACTGAACCGGTTTTTATGGAGCAGCCACCTGGTTTTAAAGATCCATTAAAGCCCGATTATGTTTGTCGTTTGAAAAGAGCTTTGTATGGTCTTCGTCAAGCTCCGCGTGCATGGTTCGACCGTTTTAGCATTTTTCTTCTCTCCATGGGATTTTATTGCAGCACCGCGGATTCCTCATTGTTTGTATGCCACAGTAGTCGTGGGACCATTCTTTTATTACTCTACATGGATGACATCATTCTAACAGGTGATAACCCGTGTTTTCTAAATTGGTTTATCACTTGTTTAGGAAAGGAATTTGCGATAAAAGATCTGGGGTATATACACTACTTCTTAGGTGTGAAAGTTCATCCTTTTGATGGTGGATTATTTCTTCATCAAGCCAAGTATGCATTGGAGTTGATTAAAAAGGTCCAAATGAAAGACTGTAAATCCATTTCAACACCAATGGCTTCTAAGCTACGGCCGTCTCCTAATGATGATACTTCATTTTCAGATCCTCAATTTTATAGGAGCACTGTTGGTGGATTGCAATACTTAACCTTCACCAGATCGGATATCTCATATAGTGTGAATTATGTGTGCCAATTCATGCAACACCCTACAATTCTTCATTACAAATTGGTGAAGCGTATCATTCGATACATTCAAGGTACAATCAATCATGGCATTCGCTTGATCTCCAATAGTCCACTTGTTCTCTATGGTTTTTCCGATGCCAATTGGGTGGGCTGTCCCACAACACGAAGGTCCACCACAGGATTTTGTACTTATTTGGGAGGAAATTGCTTGTCTTGGAGTGCAAAGAAGCAACACACTATAGCTCGATCATCTACTAAAGCAGAATATCGTGCTCTCGCTTCTACGACAGCTGAAATCACATGGTTGTCCTTCATCTTGCGGGATATTGGCCTCCATTTGTCTCGTCCTACTACACTATTTTATGATAATCTCTCAGCCTTACATATGACAATCAATCCAGTCTTTCATGCCCGGGCTAAACACATAGAAATTGATTACCACTTTGTTAGAGAAAAAGTGGCATTGGGTTCTCTAGTTACTCGCTTTGTCTCCTCCGAACATCAAGTTGCCGACATCTTCACTAAGCCGCTACCACGTCGTCAATTTCAAGCACTTTGGTCCAAACTGGGCCTTTGGCCACCTCACCGGCCCAATTTGAGGGGGCGTATAGAGAAAATGAGACCACAACACGTCTCTCCATCTAAAGCACTAGAAGAGGATCCACATGATCCGCATACATATCCTAGTTGAGATGGACTCTTTTTGATAAGGAACAACATGTATCCTTATCTCTTGTATGCATCTTATATTTTTTATTAGATAAGTTATCCCCAACAGATTGGAGACTTATCTCATAGATGATTGTAATCAACAGCCCTATAAATATAAGGAGAATCGTCTCTCTCTATTCACCTTGAGTGAGAGATTTCAAACTACTTGGTCTATAAAAGTTCTTCTCTCCAGAAATTTCATATTGAAACTAAGCATGCGTTTTTTTTCTTCTTAACCGGGCCCTCCCAAGTTCTAGATTGATTATTAAGAAACGCATGCTAATACAGGAAATTCAATATGAAAGCCAAAAGTCAAAATAGATATGGATGAAGGATGAAGGATTCCGGATATAAACATCAAGGAAATAACTTATAATGAAAGCCAGTTATGTGATATCAGACGAATGAACTAAACATCAACACTAACCCAAACAAATTAGACAAGTTATTGACGATTGACACACAGACGAACAATGTTCCAAGCTATGCTCAAATTTTAGAAAAAATAATCCCATCGTAGGCAGAACAAACACGCGTATGAGAATGAAATAGTTTCAGATCCAAGCATTGCATGAACATTGAAGAAGAATCATGTAACCGTAATATTATAATCAAGAATAATAAGAAACCCTAGATTAAGAGAAAAAGATGGAGAGAGAGGAACAAACGGAGCTCGGAGATGAAGAGCAAGAGCATGAAAAAGGAGGAGGCGAGGGTGATAACACCGCCGGAGAGAGTGCGGCTATAGAAATCCTCGTTGATCTTTGGGTACGCATCCAAGTTCCTGAGCTTGCTGAAGATGCTTTCCATGGCGGTGAATCGGACCAGAAACGACTCCCCAATATTCTTTCTTTCTTATTTATTTAACTACCCAACCAAAAAAATATAAACTCTTCGCTTAAACCCTCGTTTTAACGAGGCATTTTTTTGTTAAGAATAGATCCGGTGGCCTTTGTTTGGTATTATTATGAGAACGAGGGTGTCTCTGTTTCACGACCACCGGCGACAGACAAAGACAAGCTCGCCGGAGTTATAGTGATTTTCAGGAGATCGAATCACAGCCAATCGCCATTGAACTCCGCACCCACAGATCAACACGTTTTAATCTCTATCAACCGTGATTAAGATTTTTTATTTTTATTTTTTCTTGGGAAACCGTGATTAAGATTCTCCAACCCTTAAAAGAGTTCAACAAGGTATACTTGGTTTTTAGAAATTTTCTTATAAAAAAAACTTAACCCTATGGTCAAATATTCTTAACCGTAGGGTTAATTTTATTTTTATTCCTAAAAATATAATTTTTGAAGGTCAGTTGAATCTCAATCACAGATAAAAGTGGTTAAAAGGGACACATGTTCACGTATGGGTGTGATTGAACTCCTGAGTTCAATGACTCGTTCTCGATTTGCAAATACTATTCAGTATTCATCTTTTTGGTTTTTGTTTTTGTGTTTTTTCTTGTTTTTTAGATGAACTTTGAATGTTAAAAGGAACCAAATCCTTTACGGTTATAACTGGACTTGGGAGTCCGCTGCTGAGGATGCCACCTGACACCTGTTAACTGTGGTTAATTTTCACCCATCCATATGGTTCACCCATCTATCCTCGGTTTTTAGGAAACAATATTATAGGTGGGTGAACCCTAGGGGTGGGTGAATCTTAACCATAGTTAAGGCTGTAAAAAGGGACATGTGGTGACCTTAGCAGCATAACCGAACTCCCTCAAGTCCCCCGTAGAGGATTTGGTTCCATGTTAAAATAGAAGAGGGAGACAGAGACGAGATTGGATCACAGTCGATTGCGAATAAACTCTCTCCAATTTCAATCACGCCAACTGGTCAGCATGTGTTCCTTTTCAATCCCTATTATGTGGTTAAAATTTACCAAACTCGTAGGATTCTATAATATAAACTTAAGTTTTTGAAAATTTGTTAACCTTTTCTAAAAACTTAAAAACTAAAGTTATATTGTTGAACTGCTAAGTAAATCTTAACATCGTTAATAAGTTTTTAAAAAAAATACGTTTGACTTGTGGGGTGCGATTGAACTTTGGCAGAGTTCAATTGCAATTGACAATAGATTGGAGAGGCGTGATTGCAGCCATTTGCATCTTTCAACTGAGAGGGAGATCCTGGGTTCAATTCCGTGAGGAAGGTGTGCATGTAAGCGCGTTTCCAAACACTACCCTATACCAGCTCCCTTCGTCTGTTTAGGGAGCTGTATAGGAAAAAACGTGTTCCAATAGGCTCCTCATACCAAGTTGTCAAAGTAGGGAAGATGAAACGGCTCTATGATCCGACAAGCCAATTTCGCCTTGCTTGACAATATTTTATTAATTTTTTTCAACGGTAAAGAAAGCAACGGTTATTTTTTGCTTTCTTACAAAACTCCTTCCTTCCTTCCTCATCTCTTCATTTGATTTGCCATATCCAAATACCCTTAACGACGGAAGAGACGCGCAGGCTATCAGGCTTAAGGAGTTTTTCGCAGATTCTTCTTGGTTCCCTCCTAATCAGATCTCTCGTTTCAATACTCTCCGAGGTACTAAATCCCTCATGTCTTCTCTCTTAGTTTGGTTTCCATTTTCATTAAATTAATGCGGTTCTAATATTCGATGTTTAAATTCTCTGGTTTTGATCATGTATAATTAGGGCTGTCAAAAAAGCCCACGTAGAATGGTACCCTGCCCTGCCCTGCCCTCCAAAGCCCTCTGAAGCCCTACCCTTCCTAGCCCTTGGGCCGGGCAGGGTTCAAAATCCGGAAGCCCTGCTTCTAGAGGGCTGGGCTAGGGCTCACCCCGGCCCTGCCCTTTAAAGCCTTTCCCTTCTCCTTAGTTACTATACGGTAGCTAAGGTCTATAAACCATAAAAGTATAAAACATATATATATATATATATATATATTTATGAAATTACTCATTTCATTCTTTCAAACGGTTTAATAGTAGAGTTAAATGAGTAATTTCACATGATCATCGTTATAAAACTCTTGAGGCATCGACACTCGTTACGAACCCTAATCCTAATCTCGTATGTGAAATCGCCTCCTCGCCTCCTGCTTAGAGGATTTTGATATATAAATTTTGTTCTATATAGTCTTACTTCGTTTTATTCTATCATGTATGTTTGTCACTGACAATGAACAAAAATTTAACTTTGCCATTGGTCTTTTTGTTACAATGTCAGTCACAAGCCCGGATAAAAGAGAAGGGTATCCATTTCCATGTCAGGTTGACAGTTGGTGTAGAAAAAAAATCTCGTCATCTCAAATCATAAAAAAAAATTCCGCTCTTTATTCCGGCTCTTCCGACCCTTTGGCCCTGCCCTAGCCCTGAGGGCAGGGCTAGGGCCCAATCAATCCCGGCCCTTGAAGGGCTAGGGCTAGGCTAGGGCCCTACTCTTATAGGGAAGGGTAAGGCTAGGATTGACCCCGGCCCTACCCTAGCCCTGCCCTTTGACAACCCTATGTATAATCTTTGCTTGGTCTCTGGTTGTTGATTTCTTTGAAGATCTTCTGTTTTTGAGTATTGTTTATTTTAATTTTAGTGAATCAATGGTTTTGGTTGTTGAATTCTATCATATTAGGAAGATCTGACTTTCAGGTGTTTATACGAATCAGTCTTATGATATGTGATTTTGGAATGAGGAAATTAAATGTTCTACTTACCTGTTTGTGGAAATGTTTCACTCACCATGAATCAATATAGTTGTGTTGCTTCATGGCTTTCTGGACACTTCTTCGTTTATGGGTGGCAATCAGGTCGATCTGTGGCTAACCCAAGCTCAGCCCAAATTATAAAACTTTAGCCCAAGCTCAGACCAGCCCAATCTCAATCCAAGCTCAAGCTCGGCTCACAAATAATATCAGGCTTTAAGCCGAGTTCGGGCTGGCCCAAAGTAGACTGAGTTTAGGTCCAAAGTATGCTTTAAAAATGAGGTCTTTCCTTTTGTAGGGCCTCCTTTTGGGTTGTGCATTTGGGTTGCTACTGCCCCAATTATTATTCTTGCTCATTGGGGGGGGGGGGGGGATACAACAAATGAAAAATGTAAAGTTTTGATTGCTATCATGCAAGGTTTTCTCTCTATGCAATGCATGCTATGAAAATTGAAGAGATAAAGGGAAGAAAATTGAATAAAAATTGAAAAAGAGAAGATAGAATAGTGAAAAAAATAAACCGTGGGCGTTCTCTCTATGTAAAGATATTATTTATACAATATAAAATATTGTTAATTTGGATCGGGCTAAATTCAAGCAAAGCTAAGGGCAACCCAAGCTCAATCCAATATTAACTTCGGGCTTATATTCTTTTCTAAACTCAGCCCAGCCCAGCCCAACCCAAAGTAAAGAAGACTCAGCCCATCGAAACTTCAAGCTGAACAATCGGGCTTCAGGCCAGCCCACTCAATTATCACCCCTATCCTTAAGACATGCCCTTTTGGAGTGGCTGCTTGGACTTACCCTTTTGGCACCTAGCGGTTACCTTAGGTCTGGATGTGTGTTTAGAGTTACATGATATCATTTCACCGAAAAAAAGGAAGGTGTGCGTGGTGAGATAGGATCACATTCAATTGCAATTGAATTCAAAACAATTCAACGACATATGTAGCACAAGTGGATTGGACGAGAGAATGAGGTAGGGAATTCAATTTTTTCCCTTATCCAATCCACTTGTCACATATACAATTTAATTCTCTTGAATTCAATTGCAATGGGCTGTGATCCTATCTCATGTGTGGTTGTTGACTCCACCCTGGAACAAATACTAACCCCTACTATGAGCTTGTCCCAATGGTCAATGTATCTCCTATACTGCTATGTTCCACTTTTGATCCCCAGGGGTGTGATGGTTTTATTCGCCCTCTTAGCCTAATGACATTAATCCACTAACCTTTGGACAAGTGACCTCAAAGTTGTGATTATTGACCCAAAAAAGTACATAGTTGGTTGATGTGTTCCATTGAAAATCTTAACCCGTACATGATTAGAAATCAATGGGGAAAAGCATTGGATTGTCTCTGTCAGATGTCAAAATTTTGGTCTCGGGCCACACATCATTCAACATGTAGCCATAAAAAAGGAGGATAAGTCATTTCGTTTTCTCCCGTGTTTTTTACTTATCCCTACTTGATATCTCTCCCCCTTATTATTGCCACATGTCAGATGATGTGTTGAACCCAAGACCAAAATTCTGGCATTGCTAGAGACAATCCAATGCCATAGGGAAAAGGTTCAACCAATTCAGTGCATCCATGCGACAAGCAGTCATATCTGTTTGAGTTTGGATCACATTCAATCACGATTGAAATGGAATGACATCCAAAGGTCAACATACAAGTTGAAACACTTAGAAATCAATAAGAAAAGGGCATTGCTACTAAGACTATCTAGAGCCGAGACCACCTCTAGACTGTTCTGGTCTTCAGGGTATTCTCGACCTTCACGAGTCCCGAATAATTTATTTTTTTCTTTTTCTTAATACTTTTGAGACCGTGCTAGGCGGATCGGCCATAAACAATCTCGGCCCTAGACGGTCTCAAAAGCTTTTATCCATAAGAAAAATGTTTGGCCAATCTATTGCATCGACCTGAACAAGTAATCGTTTTGGTTTGAGTTGAGATATATTCAATCGCAATTGAAATGGGTGAGTTGAATCACACCCACATGTCAACATGTGTCCTTTTTTAATTCTTATTAACTGTAGTTAAGATTTATTTACTCTTAAAGTTAAATAAATTAACATAGACTTTAAAAATTATTTTAAGAAATAGAGCAGAAATTAGCCCACCACGCATTTGACTATGTAGTCAAATGTCATGCCCACATGTCATAAAGACATTTTGGCATTAATTTTGGTGATTTAATTTTTTTTTTGGTTGAAGGTAACAACACCACAAGGCGAAGATACAGTCATTAGAAGGAAGATCACACACACACATACCATACACACCACAAACACCCTCAACCCAAATAAGCTTCACCCAAACACTCCTCAAAACGGGTACCAACCGTTTGAGGTGTGATGGAACTTATAAGGGAGGAGAGCTCGGTTAGTCTCCTAAATTTTGATTTTTGTAAATAATTTTATGCAAAGAAAGTGTTTGACAACTGTCCCTTAGAATCAATTATAAAGACACGACACAACATAATTACTTTAAATCTAAAAAAAAAATTAAGAGGCATTAAATAATAATTATATTTATCAACACACTTATAAGTGTCATAAAATATCAAAAAAATTATTATGATCGGTCTATTTTGTTCGTTTTCACGCTTATCTCGTCAATTTTATACACGTTTCTCAAATTTAATTATGAGAAACACTTTTTTTTGTTCTATTAAAATTATGCCAAAAAAGAAACGATTTTTAAAATTGTTTTCAAAAATTGAATTGTCAAACGCGTTATTATCAAGATAAGGAAAATCGTTCCCTGGGAGTAATACAACCCCTTAAGTCCAAGAATCAGTATGATCAATGACTCCCATCTAGGGGTGTATTTGGGCCGGGCTGCGCGGGGCTTTGCCAAGCTCGGCTCAGCTTGAAAGGGGGGTAATCTAGGCTCGGCATGAAATTAATGGTGTTCGAACGGCTCTAGAATTCAAATAGCTGGCTCGAGCTCGGTTTGTTTTATTTAATAAAATACTTTTAAAATAAAAATAATAATATTTTAAGTTATTTATATATAATAATGATATATAAATAATATTTTTATTTTTTAAATAAAATATTCAAACTGAGCCAAGCTTAGAGCCGAATCGAGCCTCAATCGGGTCGAATCAAACAGGGGTTGGCCAGAAGTAAATTTCAAGCTTGGTTAATGTTCGCCCCGGCCCGATCGTGCCTTAAAATCAAGTTTGAACTCGGCTTGATTGGGCCTGGCTGAGCTGAACAACCAAGCTAGCCCCGCTCATGTAGCCCCCCACTCCCATCCCATAATTATGAACCATTCCTTCAACGGGCCCTAGGGCTCATGGACTAAAATGAGTCCAGTACATAAGGATAAACGCTCAGACCCAATAGGTAGGAGTCATTGGCTTGTAATTGTAATCTCACCGAGTATAAGCCACTCATACATAGAACAGCGGGGACTCAAGCTGCACCACATGACCACGATTGGATACAGGTTTCCAATAATCTAGGTCCGCCTAATCTTATGGCCAAAATGGTAGTGAAGCAAGATGGATCTCTTTACATTCATACAAGGAGGGAAGGAGCCCTGGGGCAACTGCCCATGAACTTTCGAAGAAAAAATATATTTTATTAATCAATTATTTAAAGGGTATAACAATGGGGCAATGGGGGCAGCTGTCCTTAAATTCTTGAAAAAATTATTATATTATTTAAAATTTATAGGGCATAGCTAGTGGCGAGGGATAGTTGCCCTTACTAGCTAATGCAAAAATTTCCACAGAACTGAGAAGTTGCATAACTTGCACGCTCCTCCACTATTGGATTTTAGCTTCTGAATGAAGATTTAAAAAAAAAAAAAAAGTGCAAGCAATCTACTTCAATCCACACCCTTGCCCCCTCAGAGTTAGGATGGTGAAGGTGTGCTCCGACTGATCTTAGGATTGAGTTAGAAAGTTAGAAACTCTCAATAGATGGGTAAAAACATCCATCACTAATGTGACAGGCAGGTCACACACTAGTGACCCATAATGGTAGACCTAGTGGCTATAACCGACTAACTACTAACCATCTACTCATGACATGTAAGAAAAAAATAATTGAAAATTTACTCTAATCCATACAATGATTGTCTTTGGCGAAGCCAGAAAGGTGGTGTCGGGCTACCACACATTATGCGACATGTGGAGTGAAAAAGGGGAGATTCATTTTCCCTCATGATTTTGACTTTTCCCTGCTTGATATCTCTCCCCATTTTTCTCACCATTTTATCGTCACATGTCGCATAATGTGTGAAGAAGTCAAAATCATGGGGACAATGAAAGGCAACGGATTACCTCTAGTGCACGCTCGAGGCTGGGCCTCGGGAGTCCACTCATCACTTGTCATGTAGTGATAAAAAGGGGTGAAAAAGGGGGAGAGATATCAATGCGGGATAAGTCAAAAAACAGGGGAGAAAATGAAATGACTTCTCCCCTTTTCAACGCCACACGTAGGATGATGAGTGGACGCCCTAGGCCCAGCCTCGGGCGTGCACCAGAGTTAATCCAACGCCACAATGAAATGATTTCTCCAGCCACATGTCGCACACATTGTGGTAGCCCGAGACCACCCTTTCTGGCTTCGTCAGAGAGAATCTGAGGCCCTCATGAACTTGTCTCAAGACCTAATACGTAATAGTAGTTACATCAACCAGCTGGGTCAACTCCCAACTGTGTATGATTCCATTTCTTTTTGTGATTACAAACCCGAATTTTTTTTCACTTACTACCCTCAGAAAGCATTTGAGGAGATTCATCCTCATGTTGTGCTTTCACACTAAGCCCCCTTTTCTCCTCGGTCCACATAGATAAAATGTAAACACCGGTGTCATGATTGAAGCCTGAGATCAAATTACTGCCTTTATTTTTTCTTTTCTTGGGTGACCGGTCATGGGGGCATCCATTTCATTTATGATTGTCTAAGTTAGTGGGTAGAATGAGTCCTTATGAGCAACTTTTACAAATTTATTGAGAGTTCTTTAATTCTTCATCTCTTAGGAATTGAACCCAACCTCATCCTAGTGTGAGTAGGGCGGAGCCACATGGGGACCGGGAGTGCTGAAGCCCTTCCTGAAATTTTGCCCAAAAAAAAAAATTCTTATTGCATTCATAGGAGTGTAGCTTGGGGAGGGGCGGCGTCGGGGAGGATGGGGGCTCTAGCCCCTCCTAAACTTACAAAAAAAAAAATCTTTACAAACGGATACAAACAAACACAATGGCCCATGAACTTGGCCCTAAAAAAAAAAAAAAAAAAACCCGGGTACTATCCCCCGAACCCCCATTGCTAGCACCCCTGCAAGAGAATCCTAGCTCCGCCTCTGAGTGTGAGGCACACCTTCATCATCCTGTCAACCTAGCTTATGCCAAGCACTAACCTATCTGGCTCAACTCAAGCCATTAAGTAATAAATTAACTAGGGCTCAGGTTTGTTATATTAAGCATGGGCTGGATCCATTTAACTGCAAGGGCTGACACAATACTCATAGGCAAGTCTGGTTCTTACGTCCCAAGGTGTTTGAAATCTGAACCACGCTGGCATAAGAAATGCACACATCTCAATTGGTTTAGAATGCAATACCACTCAAAGTGGCAGTGCAGACCAAGGGTTGCACTTCTTGGACACTTTGAACTGCATGAGTTTTGAGATATCAGACGAACATGACATGGCAGGAGGCAAACAAGGTAGGAATCTGGCCTAATCCCAATTTCACCTCTCATTCCATATCTTTCTTATTTCTAATCCTAATCTAATATAAGTATTTCACACCACTGTTGAAGCATAGGAAGAATTACTCGAATTTACCTTCTAATGTTCTACATATTTTCAAAACTTATCTAGTATCACCCAAACGTTGTTGTCCAAAGGCAGCTTAGCCCAATAATATACTAGCCTGTCAGATTTTGATTTGAAGTTGTGCCTGGGTATAGGCCTGACCATTGAGAGGTGTTTGAGTAGAATCCAACTCAGATGCGACCCAGTGTCACGGGCAATTTATGTTGTTAGGCAAATCCTGTGCGGCACTTGATCAATTTGTCGATCAAGTCAACCTGTTCGGTTAATTACCTAAGAAACAAGAGTAAAACACACCACAATGCACAAGAAAGAAGCAAAGATCAATAATATTGCATAAAGGGAAATGTTACAAGACACTATACATGTACTGGAAATAAAAGACACTAAGGGAGCAAGTGATCAAAGATGGTTCAAATACAACCCACTAAAGTGAACTACCACCTCCCCTACAAGGTGGACCATAAACCTTTTACAAGTTAGCAGAAGGAAACATCCTATGTGCTGGTGGAGTTATACTCCCTTATTACAAAAATGTTACTAAGACTTTGATTACTAAACTACCCTTTAACAAAAGATAAAAAGACACAAATAGTGTCACCACCAAGGCCATGCAAACATTGCTGGACGAATGGTCGTGACACACTCCCCCACTTGTTAAGTTGACGCTCTCGTCGACTTGTTCGCTAAGTATCCTTCAATCTTATCTGTGAAGGGAAGAATGGTGATGCCTAGTTCCCAACTAGCTTCGGCGTCAAATAACCCTTTCCATATTACCAAATAATCCATATGTGCGGACCTGGTCGGTGACGCTTGGACATGACGATCTGTAACTATACGCTCAACTTTTCTTTAGGGTACGGTCGTTACGAAAGCTAGAGGTTGGTTTGGAGTGTTGCGAGTGGGGTCTTCCTTGTCTGCATTATACGGCTTTAACACACTGACATGAAAAATCGGGTGATATCTGCGAAGTGACTCGAGCAGTTTCACCCTGTAGGAGACTTTTCCCACCTTTTCAGTGATAAAGAATGATCATTCGTACTTGCGAACTAAGCATCTGTTGCCTTTACAAACGAACTTCAAGTTATCCGGATTTAACTTTATCAGCACTAAATCTCCCACCTTGAACTTATCTTGTCTTCGCTTGGGATCCACAAATTTCTTCATTCTTCTAGTGGCTTTCTCAAGGTATGTCGGGCAATATCCACATTCTTGTTCCACTCTTTGGCAAACTTGTAGGCGTTGGGGTTGGTTTCTTGGTAACCGACAATGACTGTATGAGGCGTTAGTAGTTGTTGCCCAGTTATTAGCTCGAATAAGCTCTTTTTTGACGAAGAGCTCTGTTGTAAGTTGAAGCAAAATTGAGCGACATTGAGCAAGTTCACCCAATTCTTCTGATTAGCACTGACAAAGTGCCGAAGATATTCTTCAAGAAGAGCGTTAAAATGCTCGGTTTAGCCATCAGTCTGAGGATGACTACTTGTTAAGAAGTTGAGCTTGGTCCCAAGAAGTTTAAACAATTCTGACCAAAACTTTCCCATGAATCTTTAGTCCCTGTCACTCACAATGTTTTGAGGCACACCTCAGTATTTCACCACATTCTTCATGAAAAAATAAGTTGCTTCCTCTATTGAATAGTGCAATGGTGAGAGGATGAAAGTAGCATACTTTGAGAATCTGTCGATTACCACCAGGATCGACCCAAACTCTCCCACTTTTGGTAAGGCCTAGATGAAGTCCATAGAGATACTTTCCCATGATCTCCTAGGGATAGGTAATGGCTCTAAGAGCTTAAAAGGGCTTATTCCTTTCCACCTTATCTTGTTGGCACACAAGACAAGTTTTCACATATTCTGCAACATCATCTCGCATACGAGGCCAGTAGTAACCCCGTGCTACCAAGGCAAATGTGCAACGCCATCCTTGATGGCCTACCTAAAGAGCATCATAACACTTTTTTATAAGATCCTTCCTAAGGTCCCCCATCCTTGGGACAAAGATGCGACTTCCTTTTGTGTAAAGAAGCCCGTCGTTGATTAAGAAGCAACGAGTCTTGCCACTTTCAACTAGTGGCCAAATTACCTTAGCCTGATGATCGGTCTTCAACCATTCACGGATCTTATCGTGTAAGGTAGACTTCACCCATTGCATACTCCTATGCATCACTTTCTTTAGGGCCGTAAGTTTCGCTTTGCGACTTAAGGTATCGGCAACATTGTTATACCGACCCGGCTTGTACTCTAGCTCGAAGTCGAATTCCACTAGCAACTCTTGCTAGCACACTTGCTTAGACATTAGCTTCTTCTGTGTCATGAAGTAAGACATGACAATATTTTCGGTCTTCACCACAAATTTTGATCTAAGTAATGCCTCCACACCTGAAGGCAATGCATCACTGCAAGTAACTCTTTCTCTTGGGCTGTGTAGCGACGCTCAGCTTTAGATAAATTTTAGCTCTCATAAGCAACCGGATGTTCTTCTTGCACTAATACTCCTCCAATAGCATAGTCTGACGCATCAATCTGTACTTTAAAAGGCTTCACCAAGTCTGGCAGTGCAAGAACAGGATGCTAGGCCATGGTAAACTTCAGTCTCTTGAAAGGCTTCCTGACATTCCCTTGACCATACCCATGCATGTTCATTCTTAAGTAGGTCAGTCAATGGTGCTGCGGCTGCTGAGTAGCCTTTAATGAACTTACGGTAGTAGTTCACAAGACCTAGGAAAGATCGCAGTTCGGTGGTAGTCGTAGGTGGCTTCCACTCTTGAATGAATCAGATCTTGTCCTTCTCCATTCTCACTTGTCCCTCGCCCAAGACGTGGCCAAGGAAACTAATGCTCTCATGCGCAAATGAGCATTTCTCATTCTTAACATACAAATTATTCTCCTTTAGTAAGGCCAACACTTTTTGCAAGTACTCAACATGCTCCTCAAGAGTTGAGTTATACACCACGATATCATCCAAATAAACCAGAACGAACTTGTCAAGGAACTCATGAAATATTTGGTTTATTAGTGTTGAGAAAGTAGCTGGTGCGTTAGTAAGGCCGAAAGACATCACCATTAATTCGAATGCGCCGTATCTCGTCACGCAAGTCTTCTTAGGTTCGTTGCCTTCTACAACGCGAACCTCATAGTAGCCTGACCGCAAATCAAGCTTACTAAAGTACTTTGCTGTCCCAAGTTGGTCGAACAAATCAGCAATCAACGGGATGGGATACTTGTTCCGCAAGGTCAACTTGTTCAATGCTCGGTAATCCACGCAAAGCATAAGACTCTCATCATGCTTGTGCTGGAAGAAGATTGGTGCCCCAAATGGTGCCTTGGAGGTACGAATGAAGCTTGACTCCAAGATATCATCAAGTTGCTTCCGAAGTTCAGCAAACTCCAGATGGGCTATATGATAAGGGGCTTTAGCAGACGGCTTAGCTCCGAGAACCAGTTTTATCTCGTGGTCAATTGCTCGGCGAGGAGAAAGAGACTTTGGCAACTTGTCGGGCATCACGCTAGCAAACTTGGCCAACACCTCGGTCACTTCCTTCGGGACTGGACCTTACTCTAGTTGAGATTCTTCCCTCAACGTAGCCACATAAGTCATCTCCCCTTTTACAACCCTTTCTTAAGTTGTAGGGCTGAAAGCATATTCTTTCCACCTTTGCCTGCCACTGTTGGAATTATACATGAAGAGTCACCAAAGATGCACAGCGATCACAGGTAAGGCATTGGCACGGCCTTGGATTCCTGCAAGAACTCCATCCCCACAATGACCTGGAAGTCATCCATAGGAATCACTGGCAAGTTGGTCTTTCCTGACCAAGCTCCTACTTTAATGGGCACCCCTTTGGCTACCCCATGAATAGGCTTCACTGCTGACTTCATGGCTTTGATGCGACTTGAATCTTTCTCTAACTTCAATCCCAGTCGCTTAGCTTCTCCTTCCACAACAAAGTACTGAGTTGCCCCCGAATCTACTATGGCACGGGTGGCCTTCTCATTGATTTTCAAATCAACGAACATGAGCTCCTTCGACTGTAGTGTCTTCCCATCACCCTGAGTCTTAAGAGCACTAAGCAACCTGATGACTCTCATCCTAGGCTGCTCTTCCTCATTATCATCACTCTCGGATAGTTCCTCATGCATAGCCGAGTTACCCACTGATGCCTGCAGGGCATTGAGGGCTTATTTCTATGGATAAACTGTTACTCGGTGTGGTCCACCATAAAGAAAACACTACATCAGCTTGGAACCCGAACTCTTTGATGTTGAAGTTTCCTTGCTCGGCCCAGACTTGCCATTATTATCCTTCTTCCCATTCGATGGTCTAGAAGATTTGTTGTGGCTAGTGTGGGTCGAGTTCACCTTCTTCTTGTTAGGATCACTTGTGAAGTAGTCATTCAGACGTTCTGCTACTGCTTGTGCTGAAGCTAAGTCTTGAACACGTTGTCTCTGCAATTCTGTCCGTGTTCAAGGTTTTAATCCCTCTATGAAGTAGAACATCTTGTCTTTCTCGGACATGTCCTTGATGTCTAGCATGAGGGCCGAGAACCACTTCACATACTCACGCACCGCGCCTGGCTGTTGCAACTGTCGCAAGTTCCTCCTAGCGATGTCCTCCACATTCTTAGGCAAGAATTGGGCTTTCAACTCCCCCTTCAAGTCCGCCTAAGAATCAATACTGCATCTCTCATTCTAAATGTCATCGTATCGATTATGCCACCAGAACTTGGCATCACCCGATAGATACATTGTTGCTGTCGAGACCTTAGCTTTCTCTGATTCCTATCTCACGGCTCGAAAACACTGTTCCATGTCGAACAAGAAATTCTCAAGCTCTTTTGCATTTCTTGCACCACTGTACGAGCGAGGCTCTGGCACCTTCACCCGACTATATGTCTCGGTAGGGCCATGAGGGTGCGAATCAACTGCCATGGTAAGCACATTCATGAACCGGTTTGAGAGTTCCTCAATCTTAGCCTGGAGAGCATCCACTATCCCTTTCACGTCCTCGGTCAAGGTCTCTACTGATCTAGCCAATTCCTGGTATCCTTGTTCCATGTTGCATACTCGGTCATCCATTTGCACCAAGGTATGCAACATCCTATCAATCTGTGTTGTCTGGGCTTCCAACTCGTCCAGACGATCTTTGTTAGTACGCGCTCCTGTCCCCTGTGCCATGTCTTCTAGCCTTAAATACACGGTTACGACTTTGATCTGATACCAACTGTCACAGGCAATTTACATTACTAGGTAAATCTCATGCAGCACTTGATCAATCTGTCGATCAAGTCAGCCTGTTCGGTCAATTACCTAAGAAATAAGAGTAAAACACACCACAATGCACAAGAAAGAAGTAAAGATCAATAATATTGCATAAAGGAAAATGTTACAAGACACTATACATGTACTGGAAATAAAAGACACTAAGGGAGCAGGTGATCAAAGATGATGCAAAGACAACCCACTCCAGTGAACTACCACCTCCCTTACAAGGTGGATGATAAACCTTTTACAAGTTAGCAAAAGGAAACATCATATGTACTGGTGGAGTCATACTCCCTTATTACAAAAATGCCACTAAGACTTTGATTGCTAAACTACCCTTTAACAAAAGATAAAAAGACACAAATAGTGCCACCACCAAGGCCATGCAAATATTGTTGGATGAATAGTCGTGACACCAGACCCACTTCTAAACATCTATTGGGTTGGGTCCAACATTGTTAGCTCTTTGCTAGGCCAACATTTAGGGATCTCAATGTTGTGCGAAAGTGTGCAAATCAAAGTGAAACGAATCCAAAAAACAATAAATCAAAACAAACTAAATAGAGAAAAACAAACCAAAGAAATGAGAGACGATTTACGTGGTTCGGCAAGATGCCTACGTCCACAGGCAACGATGATTTCCTTTATTCAACAATGAGATTTCTCTCAAACAATCACTTGGAAACCCTCTTTACAACACTCCCAAAAACGGCTCCATGTTCACTACTTGTTCCTTACGAACAAAACACTTAAAAATCCCTTTTATATTAGGGTTATAATAAAGAGGAAATTGGTAAAATACCCAAAACAGGTCGGGCCTTAAATCAGGTCATCCCGGGTCACCAAAACAGGTCATCATGAATCGGGGTTGAATTCATGACAACTTCCAACACTCAATGGGCCGGGCTTGACCTTGCATTTTTGTATTTTTGAATAGTTTCGCTGGTTAAGATTATTTATTTCCCTTATATATATATATATATATATATATATATATATATAAAACTGTAAAAGTGTTTAGCAATCATTTATAGGTCCATCGATTGTATCACATACACTATATTTTTTTTTTGTATTCTCTCTAACTAAACACTATTTGATGCACACGAAGGACAGTGATTGCCATTAATAAAACCAAGTATTTATTTCTCATCTCTCTAACTAATTACTTTCCGAGAGTTGAGCTAGCTAGCCTGATATGTTGCACCCAAAAAAAAACTAACACGATATGTAGTAAGTTCGCATTGCTACATAAGGGAATATAATGATTGAATAATAATGGAGTTTTAAATATGAACCGAGATTCCTGGTTCAAGAGATTATTGGAGTTCCATTTAGAAATTTCAAATAAGTGTAATAAACATAAATGTCTAATATCTTATTTAGTAATTTCCAAACTACCCACATCACAAGTCAGTCATTAATACAATAAAAATAAGAATGCTAGTCTCACTCTCAGAATTACATAATCTACAAGTAAAGCGACGCATGGTACTTTCAAAGGAGGAGAAAGATGTTACCATGAAAATAGAAAGCAAAAAAACAACACATGTTGACTCACCAAGTTATGTAAGTGAATTATTTGAATTATGACAGTAGGACTATCATAACAATGATGAGTTTCAAATGGAAATTTTAGAAAGATTGGCATCTCTCTCTCTTTCTCTAAATCTTTCCTTCACTACCATCACCGGGTTTGGACCTATTCCTTCCTTTAGGGCCCGTAAACGACGACGTTGGCTTTGGATATTCTCAACCACAACATTAAAGAACCGAAAGCATACTTCCTTTATACTCCTCTCTTTTATGGCAAATGGGGTTGTTGATTTGTTAATATACCCTTTTTATCGTATTGAATTATTAAAGTGTCATGTGATCGTTAGGGATCTATCGTATCTTCTTTCAAGTAAGATAATCCAGTTCTTATATATCTAAGATTTGGATCTTGATTCTTTTAATTGAAGACCAAATTGCAGTATAAAGTTCTCAATTTGGGTCCAGCCCAATTGGCTAGCCGGTGGGACCATATGGTTGCCGGCGTCAAAACTAATGGCTTTAATTAGTCAACTTACAGGTGCGACTTGAACCAGACAAATCTGTTTTGCGAGGGAAGATTAATTACCATCTTCACGCCAGCCAAATTTGTGAGTTGGGGTTGATACGGGTTCTTTGATGTACAATTATTCTAGAAAAAAAAAACGAGAAATGTGAAATTATCGTATAGGGATTAATGCTTACCGGAGGTCTCGAGTTTGATTCACTGGCTCCCCTCAATATCGGCTGCATAGGTTGGTGGTTTACTTATGTCGGCTCGTGGGACTTAGTCTGAGCTTTCAAGGCTTAGGATATCCACGGTTATCAAAAAAAATAAAAATAAAAAAATAATACAATAAGGTGGTGGTGGTGGAAGTCGTGGTCCTTTTGAGATTCTTTGCATAGCCTATAGACTCTATACCTATACTTTTCTCATTTGATTGTCTTTTTAGTTTTTAGTAATCTCACACCATAGGGCACCCTTGTACTTTACTTCAAAAAGCATGCCTAATACGAATCCTTTTGAAATTTAACGGGCAGTGGTAGTTAGAATCCTAACGGATTTAATATATGTACACAATATATATAATACTACACTTCTTTTTCTTCTTAAAAATTCCTTGTGAATTAATGTTCTTAGGGCTGCACTCAAGTCAAGCTAGCTCCACGGCTTGACTTAACGTTTGAGCCAAGCCCAAGCTGGCATTTTAGGCACCAACAAATCAAGCCAAGCTTTTAATTGAGTGAATTTTAAACATGACAAGCTCAAGTTAGACTTTGTTTGATTCAGCTTGGCTCGTCTAGGGCTCGAAGATATATATATATGTATATATATACAATATTTTTTCAACTTTATTTTAGATTGTATTAATTTTTAATTTACAATAAATAAGTTTAAAAGATAATAATAACAAAAAAAAAGTTAAGAAGTGAAAAGCAGAAACCCCGATCTAACTTTCTACTCTTTGGATTAAAGGACTACTCCCAAATCTAATTTTTGAACATGAATGTATTAATTTTATGTAGTGTCTTGTATTATAATCTATTAATATATATAAACACAATTAATTATAAACAATTAATCAAAATAATTATGTGAATTAAGCTTGAGCCAACCCGAGCTCGGCTTGAATAAAGTTCAAGCTCGAATGTACTGTAGTATGAGCTCGATCAAGCTTGCTCAAGCTCAAGCTGAGCCCGAACATGTTCAAGCCAAGCTCGGCTCAGCTGTCTCAACAGTTCGAGAGTAGTTCCATCTCTAAACCTCACTTGAGTAAAATTGGGGTATAATTGAAATCTATCTCACCCCTCTCATAGTAGAGAGCATAGTTCTGCTTCTCATTATGCCCCCAACAATTAGTTTTTACGCCACTACCGCTTGTTCCAATGTTATGGTGTGACCTCTCTTATGAGAGACATTGTGGGATCCGATCCCAATGAATGATATCTTGCAAGAGTTTCACTCTCCATTATTAATCACTAATTATTAATTAATGATGATTACTATTAAGTGTAGGTAACTGATATCGACATAAAAAAAATAGAAAGAAAGATCTAAATGTTATAGGCATCTAATGACCAAATAATAGCTATAAATTATAAAACAAAATTTCTATTTTCGTATTTAATATAAGGAAAACATTGGAGATGATTTATTGTCTTGCCCCCCTTTTTTTTGTCACATGTCGCCTTTTTACTCCCTTCAACTGTGGTAAGGATTTACTAACTCTTAGAGCATCTAACCTTGCTCTAGAAGAAAAAAAAAATTAATTACGAGGGGTAAAACTTGTTAACCCTAGTTCAAAGGGGCTTTGTGAGGGCAAGGAGGATTGCTCATCATATAAGTGTACCTTTGCTGAATTGAAGTAAAGGAAAACCATTTTAGATTTGTCGATAACATGTAAAATCATATGCTTAAACAAACTCAAATTAATTGATATAAATATGTTGTAATGTGTATTCTTAACATAGCCCGTGATGCAATGCTTATATACACTCTCTCTAGGGGCACTCCGAAACCCAGGGTAATCTTAGCTTTAGTTGGTACTCATGCTCCCGGTTTTGGGCACTTAAGGATGGACAGTGTTCACCTAAAGTTAGCGCAGAATAGCTTCCACATATATGGTTGCGCGTGTGCTTGCATGCCATTAGAGGTGCATGGAGCTAGCACTCCTAATTAGTTTTAGCTGCGGCTCCCACTAAGCTCATGCTTCTTTTTGGAATCACACTAGATAAAGAAAAGTAAAAAGAATAAAAGACCTCTACTTATTTGCATGAGAGTGAAAGGAATGAAAGAAACTTTTTCATCAGGATCAAATCAAATCATGGCTTAGCTTTATCATTTCGATTGGGCTTACCTTCTTTTACATAAAGAGAATGGTGTTTTCCAACTTTGTTATGATAAATGTTTTTTTAATTGCCACCTGGAAGCTTGACGCGTGGAAGTCCACCATGCCGACTAGGACCCTCGTAGGAAGGTCCCAAAACCTCACATCATCAACTGTTTCAGTTGGGAAATGGTTAAGAGAAAAGCTTTGGCTTTATCCCAAGACCAGCTTCATCTTACCTTTTTCTCTCCAAGATTTAATTTCAATTTTCAAACCCAAATGAAGATAATAAAGGAAAAGCATAGGAGATTGGAGATTGATTGAAAACCCCCACAATATGGACAAAAACACAAGCTCTAATCAGAGATATCCTTCCAGGTAGATTGGAATGGTGAAACAGGACGCGTGTGTTGCAGACCTCAGATTGTTGAGATAAGCATTGATTTTGGAGATGAGATCGAGATTCTCTTATTCAAGATAAGGCTTAAGCTTGTAATTAGGAGCTATGGACCTCTTCCATGGATCAGAGCTAGGTTTTCTTTTTTCACTTTTTTTTTTAATAATTATTTTAAGCATCTGGGGTGGACGGGAGGAATTCAAATCATGTGAAGCTTTCAACGTTCTTTTGAAAATTCTCAAGCCATGACATTGGCGGGGTATGGAATCCAATGAGAATCCGTACATTGGTCTAGTCATATGATCCTCTTAGGTTTAGTTCTTACTATTCAACGACTATGATACAATTGTGTTACTAACCTAATAATAATTATATACCCCAGATGTTTTTCTCATGTAAAAAAAAGTGTATAAGACAAAGAGACAAACCTACACATAAATATGCAATATCTATATACGACCAAATACCATTTACGTACATTCACAGATAGTACTGTGCACTGTTGAGGTCACAAGCCCAACGATGCAAGGTCTCGTGCCCCATAATGTGTATGTGCATGTATATATCTACATATGCATATATGTATGTAATACTTCCTTGTCCATGTAGCTATTCTCTTCTATTGCTACTTCTAAGAGAGTTCAAGTGGGTAGACACCATCATTGCATGTATTATCATCTACTAACGACTATATATTTCCAATGATGAAAGTACATATGGGTAGGGCTTCATTTCTAAATAAACCCTTACTTTTTTAAAAATGATATAGGTTAGGGAAAGTGGAACATAAGTGATTGAAAGAAGAGCTATAAACATATATAGCTCCTTTCAATAAACAAATCCTACCCCACTCTCTCCTCACTCTCCCCTTTCATGTGCAAACAGATAAAAGAATTTTATGATGGCCCCACAATTGATGACACAAATCTTTGTTTTACTCCTACAACATGCTTATACTCACCATTTGGATAGCCATACCAATGATTTAATTAGAGGAGATATCTGAAAAAAGTATTTAGTACACATTTCAATGGAGAGTGCGATAGGGGGAGATTGGCTAGCACTACGGCCCCTAATTTGTCTAAATACAGGAGGAATAATCCGCTCCTCGTATGAGGAGCGGATTGAGGCATCTCCCACTCATAGGGCCCATTTAACTCCTTTCAACTTTGGTTAAGAAGTATTAACCCTTGTAATTAAATTTTTTTATTCTAAAAACCAAGGCTTGATTTTTTTAATCCTATGTGAATCTTAACCACAGTTAAAGGAAATTGAAAAGACACCTGGCGAGTTTTAAATGGGGAGATGCCTCAATCCGCTCCTCCCACGAAGAGCGGATTATTTTCTTAAATACGATACCAATCTTCCACTTTTAGGCAAATCCTGACGGGGTTTCTGAATATTTAAAACGTTTAATCCCCACTTGCTATTAGAGGCCCCTCTATCTGCAGTAGGTGGGGGGATAGAAAGGATATCCAGAGGGTGAAAGGGAAAGGCAAGAGAAGATGAAGGGTCGCTGTGTCATGACTCATGTGTACTGTGGTGCATTAGAGGATGATTGGTGGGACCCAAATGAGTCATCTCGCAATATGACACGTCACATCAAAGTGGAAGTGGGAGATGGGTCGTGGGTGGGCCGCGTGGTGCTGCGACTGTGAGACTTCACTCTCTCTGGGTCCCAAAGCTAACCGAAAGTCTCGATATCTCGTTAATGTGGCAGTTTTTAGTTTACCTTGTTGGTGTTGGTGCGAGAATCACTTTTCCTTCTTTTTGCCAATTCTCGAATGTGAGAGAGCGACTTGGGCGCACCCATAAGTGGAATGGTCTTCTGCACCTATTTTTAGGAACTTTAACATACTAATGTGAGATTAGATTGGGCTACAGCAGTAGCACTGCAGCAGACTATTGGTTCATTTTAATAAGAATTAATCTCTCAAACTTTTAATAATTTTTTTGAAACCGCATAACAAAAAAGAGACAAGGTCCTCTTCAATTGCACTCACAGAGCTCTTTAAATGCCCTTTTTTAAAACTTTGGTAAACTAGTTTTAATCTTTAGAGTTATTTTTTTTCCAAAAAATCAAGGTTAAATTGTTGAACTTGTCAATGAATCTTAACCACAGTTAATGAAGTTAAAATGAACATGTGATCACGTGTGGGTGTGGGTGTGATTGAATAGGATCCCAATTCTAACAAGTAGTAATGATTTGATGTCAAAAATTATTTTTTATTAGGGTGGACCAATAGCTTGACCTGTTGCTCTCTAATTAAAGCCTGACTTATATGGAGAGAGAATTAAATATTCTATCAAATCTCTTGAAATGAATGTGACAGTTGATATGATCACTCGCTAACTACAACATATACTAAACTAAAACTATTTGGTGTTGTGGCTTAACCGTGTGACATGTAAGGAAAAAAAATGCCCAACTATGTTGTTAGTAGGCTCATTTGATAATGGAATCAGGAAAGGAGATTCCCATCTTTGAAAACTCTCAAGATTTCCTTTGGACAAGTAATATGCTAGTATGGCTAAAGAATTAAAGATTAACCAAATTGATTCAGCCAATGCAAAAGTGAGGAAGATAATCTTAATGAAGATACGATTTTCAGTTGATCTTTTTTATACAAAAAAAATCTGAAACTAAAGTCATTGCTTCAACAAATGATAATTTTAAGGAAGACTCAAAAGCGAGATTAGAAAATCTACGAGATTTCAAGAATAAAATTTATTTATTTTCTTTTTAAATTAATACATCTTTTTACCTATATTTCAGTGGGGCTACTTTGACATCCCCCCCCCCCCCCCCCCCCCCCCCCCCCGTTCTCAATGTAATTGCCTTCTCTTCTTCTTCTATTGATTACCGGGTAAGGGGTCTGTTCGTAATTAAATAAAAAAAATTATCATGTTTATTATGATAAGATAAACCTGTCACTATCTTCTTCTATGTGATAGAGTAGTCTGTATAAGGGTTTCGTTTTAACTTGTTCTTCTTTTTCCACTTTTCTCTTTAAAAAAAAAAAAAAAACTCTTAAGCATGCTTTCCGTCCTTATGGTTTTGCACGAGGAATATTATATTCCATTTTTTATTTGGTGGATGAAAGTTATTTCTATATGATTGGGGATGTGTTCTACATTTTAGATTTTGATAATCTAAAGCTTGATGGTTTGTTCAATTTTTCTTTGCTAGATTATTTTTGTATATAATCACATGTAGCTTTATATGCATAGATATTTTATGTTTGGCATTATTTATCGTGGTCGTGCCTTAAACTTATATTTTAAACTTCTTTTAGCTTTACTTTTACCACCTACCATGAAAAACTCAGGGCTACTAATTTTTTTGTTTTTTTTTTTTTGGTATTGGAAATACGGGTAAGCTGCAACCCCGGTTCAAGGGGCGCCGCCATTCATGCAATAAATGAAGTAAGGCCTGACTTTTCCTTAAAGAGCTGAAGCTAGAGATAGGATAGTGTTTGTATCTGTTCATATATTAGAAGTTAGATGCTTATCATGTTAGCTGGTAAAGGCAAAGGAACTCTATAAGCCTGGACCCAAATTTGTACATTATTTCATTTTGATTGGTAATATATTTTACCAAAATAGTAGTTTTATTATATATTGGCTCGTAACTTACATATTTTGTATGTTACCTCCACAAAAAGGTAAAACAGAAAATTACACACATTTTGTATGTAATTCGTTTACTCATCTAATTGACAAAGTGAGCTTATATATATATAAGGCAGTGAACTAGGGATACTCCCTATTCTTACTCCATATTTTTACATCTTATCTAAGTCATTCATTAAAGGATCAATTGCTCTAAATGTTGCCCATGTGACATCATTTACAAAAATAAGTATTATAAGTTATTGATCCTTTTTAATGGATAACTTAGATACGGTGTACAAATTAATTTAGAGTAAGAATAGAGAGTACTCCTAGAATGATTCTCTCTCTCTCTATATGTATGACATTATTTATCTATAATAGTAGCAAGGTTTAGTGAATACATGATATCGTTTAGCAAAAAAGAACATAGATTGTATCTCGATATTAATATTACGTACTGGCTCAAGTTTTTTTCTCTCATTAATGTTTCACAATAATTTAAAATTAGCATTATTGTCTTTATTTTAACAAAACAAATTTAATTCTCACTAATGAACAACATGACTTATTTAATTGTATAATTCAATTCAATTAAATTAAAGCGCTACTTGATTTTGATGTGTTTCGTCTATTTACCTCTCTAAAAGAAGAATATAATTAAAAAAAATCCAAATTCTTAAGGATCTCAACAAAATCTAGTTTATGGTTCAACATTCCAGATAAGGATCTTCTTTTCACCTTAAGATAGTAAAATTCTCAATCATGAAAACTAGTTAGTCTTAGAAGAAAAACAAATGTACTCTTCTATTATGCCATGGGTTGAACTTGATCCTTGAAAGTAGGGCTTGAGCCTAAGTGATTCAGACTATTAGACCCTTGTAGGTGAGGGTCAGCCCGATAAGACCTAGGCTCTACCTTAGCCCAGCCTTTGGGCATCCATAATCATAGGCAGGTGCGGAGCCAGAAATTTTTCTTGGCCGGGGGACACATGTATCAAAAAAAGTAATAGGTTTAAGGTTTGGGGGCGTAGCTCCCGAGAATTTTTTTTTTCTTGAGTTCATCTTTCAATCGCACCCACAGGTTAACACGTGTCCCTTTTAACTCCTATTAACTGTGGTTAAGATTCACTAACCTTTAGTGTTCAATAATCCAACTTTGTTTTTTAAGGAAAAATATATTAACTCAGAGAGATAAAATTTCTTAGCCAAGGTTTAAAAAAAAGTAAATTTTTTTTTTTTTTTTTCTGAAAACCATGGTTAGATTATTGAATCCTTAGAGTTAGTAAATCTTAACTACAATTAATAAGAGTTAAAAGGAGCATGGGTTAACTTCTGGGTGCGATTGAACTCAAAGAGAGTTCAATCACAGTTGATTGTTTTCAAGTTTCTTATCTCTTAATACAATTGAGTTTAGTAGATATTGACGTATTAGGATACTTTTGAGTGATCATTATCTTTTGACGAGTGCTAACCTCAATTGCATGTTTGTGGTCTGCATGTGTGTTGTGCATGCGTGTTTCCTTTCTTGCCTTCAGTAATCACCTTGTGGTGTTATTGAGTTTATCAAAAAAAAAAAAAAATCTCAAATCGCATTTACTTCAAAATTTTTCATAAAAGCAAAAGTCAAATAATGTTTGACATGTATATGCCACAGTTGCATCTTTGGAAGATTTGTCACTAGGGCTAGCAAAATTCTTACCTTTTTGGGCAATGCTAACTACACTTTCTTTAGCAAGACATGTTTTATTGTTTTCCAATAAGAATAAGACATGTGTTTTCTACTGACACTCTCTCCAATGAAATAGAGAATGAGTATCAAAAGGAAGTAATGCTAATATTATCCTTTTTTTTTTTTTCTTTCTAAACGAGTTAGGAGGCACTCTATACAAATAAAGGCTATTTTAAATATTTTGTTACACAATAACACCATATAAGAAAAGGATTTCAAAAAATTTGGGGCCCCCCGCTCTGCCCCCGATCATAGGTACCAACTCTCAAGGATGTGTATTGTGTTTGTTTCTAGCATAATGTAGATCTTCCATTCCTAAAAAGATTCGCTAATAAATTTGGTGATTTTACCTACACACCTCGTGTTGAAGAAGGATGTATTCATAGGGTGACGACTTGCAAGAACTCCATCCACCGCTAACCACTAACTGATGTTGCTAACTGTAGGTAAATCATTGAAATTTTATTTGATAGTTTTAATATAGTTAGCTTGCAACCCTAATTGGCATTAGTTAGCAATAATTGGTGAGTTAATAAAATGAGCATCCAACTTAGGAAATGCGGAAACATAGTGGATTTATCAAACCACTACACAGTTACGGAAGGAGTAGAGACCCCAATCTCACACAAGGACATATACAAAATCAACTGATCATTTCATCTTTGAAATGGGAACCTAACAATGGACAATTACAGCTCCAAATTAGCGAGAACCCATATTTTCCTCGAGCTCGATTGGCTGTAAACAAACGAAAGTTTTCTTCTCCACAATAAACGACCGCAAATGGATTTCAGCCTGAGAATAAAACCGAAAAAACTGTCGGTATGACAAGTAGCCCACCACAATCACTCTTAATGAATATTATGGACCGACGCGTAAAGCCTTCTCACTCTCATGTCTCAAGTGACCGACGCATATCATGCGAGCGTGTCTATTCCGATTTCCGACACGGATTCCGCCGACCACCCTTGTGGCCCTACTTTCTAGCTCTCACCATTATTACCGAAATTCGGATCCACTACAGCAAGACCACGGGGATTTTCCTCCGATACTTACTGCTTCACAGCGTTCTTAGTTAAGTTAGCTAAGGTTAACGTTAGTTTTTCCGTTAGTGTTGGCTGAAATAGGGTTGATGAAAGACGTATCACACGTGAGCACTGAGCAAAACCGTCCAAATGCCGTGGAGATGGCCCGTGGGGATCTCACGGCCCCATCTCAGCCGTACACCTCCTCAGTACCACCAGTATCTAGCTATCCAAAAATTTCCTACGTATGTGGAAAAAGAGAGACCATACACGTGTAGCGTCCGGCATCCAATCCGACAACGTGCGTGTCCGTTGTCCTTGTCCCTAGGTGTCCACCATACGTGGCGCCTATGAAAGAGTGTCAGTATAGCACCTGAGGAAAATTGGAATCCATGGATGTGAGGTGTTTATTGCTGGTTAGTGGGTAGCCGGCAAGAAAGAGAGTTTCAGTTTCAAAGCTCCAACTTCGAAGAACTACAAAGATAATTAATAAGATTGTCAAAAAGAGAGAGAATTAGGTAGATTAAAGAAAGATTAAAAATGGGATTACTTTCTGATCAAGAAAGGTTCTTCTTACTTCTTTTCCTCCAAATCAAAGCCAGTCGTTTTGGAGCCTCTCCAAGGCCTCCGGTTTTGAATATTGAAGGAGAACCCCATTAAAGAAAGAAAATACAGACACCCACGGAAAAGAGAAATACTAAAAATTCTTCTACGCATGTGAGAAATTCTGTAGGTGACGACGACCATGAACGAATCTCATGCTTTCTTAAAAGGACTTAAAAAAAATAAAAATAAAAAATAGCACCAAACAATCAAGGACAGAAGAAAAAGAGATTCGAGTCCTTAATTGTAATGGGTTGGTTATCTCTAGTTATTTATTCTGTTCTTTGGCGAATTTCTTCTCGTTCTTGTTCTTAGCTAAATCTCATGCTATCTCTGTAGGCAAGAACATTCTGTCTACATCGAATTCGCAAGTTTTCAAAAGAGATGGAGATACCCACAGAGGGTGGATGGAAGAGAGTAAAGAAAACAGAGGAGAATAAGACCAGTATTTTTTTTTTCTTTTTATTTTTTTAGGCTAATAAGATTATAACCAAAATAATAATAATAATAATACTAAGACCCGTTTCAAGGGTAGGTGCAGAGAAGCGCGATACCATGGAGGTGACGACGAAATGTCCTGTCTCTTTTAACCTACACCCCACCTCACTGACTCCTTCTTTTGGCCTTTTAAGTTGACTGACATGAAGAAAGGAAACAACCTAACAAAGTGTTTTTCTTCGTAGGGTACTTTACTGTGCCCTTCTAATATTTTCTTTCTCAAAACTCCAGCCAAATCAAATTTACTCGAAGAGGTTTTCTACTCTCACATTCAGTCAACCATCTCTCACATTCACATTCAGCCAACCATCTGTCCATAAGTGAAAAAAGCAATTGCATAAAGCATACTTTCATGATTAAAAAGCAGGGATTTTCTACTCCAACCCTTTGTCCATAAAGTGAAAAGAATTGGATAAATTACACTTTCATAATAAAAAAACATATTTTGTAGATAGGTGGTTGGCTGAATGTGAGAGTATGTGAGAGTATGAAATCCTTCGTAGGCTAACACTCCTCCAAATTACATACATGATACACCAGCCTACATACTAGCCCACCAGGTGGCTGGTGAGCAGAGAGTGCAGTTTCTCACTGTAGATTTATCCGCTTTTCCTCACAGTACATTTACCTTTTATGCAAGTAATGTCGGAGAATAACGCCCAACGCCTGGTTTCGTTTCTGGAGTCAAATCCTAACCGGATTTGGCAAATCCAAATCCGAATCCGGTTATCACCCTTTGAGGTGGCCACGTGTCCCTCTTGACACCCTTGACACCCTTTCAGTGTGGTTCAGATTCATCCACCCTTAAGATTCACCCACCCAACTTTGGTTTTTAGAAAAAAATATTAATTCTATTTTAAAGATATTTTAATATTAAAAAAACCCTAAAAATAATTTTTTAATTTAAAAATATAATTAAATTTTTTTTTCTAAAAACCAAGGATAGATGGGTGAACCATAAAGGTGGGTAAATCTGAACCACAGTTAGGGGGTGTCAAGGGGGACACGTGGCCACCTCAAAGGGTGATAATGGATTTGCCAAATCCGATTATTACCGCAGAGGATTTGACTCCTGTTTTTTTTAGGGTGAGAACAATGGTATCTGGGCTTCTTAGAGCACTCGACTAGTGGCGTTTGGTAACACTAATCTAAAAAGTAGAGCTTATTTGGTAACACTAATCTAAAGTCCAACTAAGCATAATTTTCAAATAAGCTCTATTTTTTAGATTAGTGTTACCAAACACCACCTAAGTCCCTCAGGCTGTGCAAATCCCCTTATATTACACAATCAGTAAAGTTGAGATAAATCCCAAAGGTGTCCAAAAGGGGAAGAGACTCGAACTCAAGACCTCCGCTTCTTGAGGCGTGGGCTTAACCAGTAGCCCAACCTTAGTAATTAACACCCCGTCTCTTGGTGGGGTGTGACCTCTCTAAGGAGGTCTTAGGATCCAATCCCCCAGGAAGGAGCTGTACGTAGAGACTTGAATTTAATCTCTCGGCATTTGTGCTATTTATATAAATTTCTTAGAAAATGTGTCTGATTTTAAATACATGTGTTCTTATGGGAATTAATGCGGAATGCCTAGATGTAGTAATTAACTCCTTATATAATAATAATAGTAATTAACTTATTATTATTATTAAATTAAAAGTTTTGGGTCTACGGGTGGCATCCCGTTACTTATAACAATGTTAATATATTTATTTTTTAACTTCTAAGAGTTTAGGGTTCAAACCTTGAGTCCTTAGTACTAAACCAAATGTTTTGGGATTCTCCCATACATTCATCTAATTTGGTTGGCTGTTTTGACCTCCAATGACTTAAAATTAGGATATATCCATTTGACACGAAATTGTTCCCCTTTGAGAAAGTTTTCAATGCATCTTGAATCGTCCAATTCTAATAACTAATAAAAAAATTATGGGCCAAATACCAGAGAAGGGTTTCAGACAAAAAAAAAAAAAATGGGGATGCGATCGATCGCCTAGCACAATAATTTTTGTGGAAAAACGTGATTTTTGACATTTTAAGTTTTCTTGAGTCCCAAACTCTATAAATACCACTCTAACTCGGGAGTTAGGGATTTCAAAACATTTTGAACCTAAAAGAGAGAGTTTTCTAAGAGATCAAAGGGGGAGAAACCTAAGGAGTTCAAGGATTTGATCAAGAAAGAAAAAAAGAGACTTGAAGATTGAGGCTTATTTGCAATCGATAGATTGTAGGGAAACGATCAAGGAAGATACTATGCATTGTTCTAGCTAATGGTTGTTATAAGATTAAGTATTTTCAAGACATGATATGTGTTTATGTATTATCCATTTTGCAACTTAATGATATCTCTAAGAGTTTGTATGAAAGCAATATCTAGGGTTGTTATGAGTTTATGTGAATTGAATAAACATATTGTAATGTTTTCTTGTATGAATTGAATAAAATTTTAAAGATGAGACCTAGAGTGAATGAATGTATGATTCTATATTTAAGATTGAAAACGGAGGAAGAGATTGAATTATGGATCAATGAATTATTAAAGTAGGATTTGAATAACATGAGTATAACCCATTTAACATTATGATTTATGCTTGAAAAAAAAAATGAGAATAATCATGGAATTAAGATAAATTATAGATAATGCTAGAAATTGGTAATTTCTATTAATGCAATGAATTAACCTTGTCAATTACTAAACTTGACTTTTATATTGCGAATTATTCTTTATGTATGAGTAAGATTTTAATGTAATTCTCACATGTTATTCATATGAAATTATGCATGTTTATTGATTGATTAGATTTCAGATAGGTGAATACTTAAAGGATGATATCAACGTTCTGAATTCTCTAACCTTAGTTATATGACTGACTTTGGTGGGATTCAGTGATTTGATATTAGAATCTAAGAGATAACCTAGATGAATGTTAATCATTATACAATCAAGCAAAAGTCTCAAGGTATGATAATTGATAAGTCCTCATAAATTCAAGAGTCATGAGTCTGCATAAACTAACAAGACTTGTAAGACTCTGGTTGCAAGGACCAGATATGGAACAAGTATGAAAACATGTGATGAACAAGAATGACCCAGGAAGCATGGAAACATGTGGTGAATAAGAATGACCCAACAAACATGGTAACATGTAGTGAACAACAATAACTTAACAAGTTTGACAACATGTGGTGAACAAGAATTGTCTAACAAACATGCCAAGCATGTGGTGAATAACAATAACTTAACAAGTTTAACAACATGTGGTGAATAAGAATTGTCTAACAAACATACCAACATGTGGTGAATAAGAATGACCTAACAAACATAAGAATATGTGGTGACAAGAATGATATAACAAGTATGGTAACAGGTGGTTACAAGGAAACCTAGAAAGAATTGACATGCATCTCATAAGTCTCACAAGTCTGCACATGTCAAAAGTCTGATTATATGTCTTACATAATTGTATGTTGCATGTTTTATGTACATGAATTGTAAAATATGTTATTATTTGAAAGCATGAGCATGTGGATATGTTATGATATATTATTAATTAGACTTTGCATACACTGAGTTTTCGTTTGTTCAATCGTACTTTTTTTATTGGTAGTTTCAGAAGGATTCGACATCTGTGATCTACCACCTTGGATAAAAGATGAGTATACAGAAGAGTAGGAATGTGATTTTCAGGAAGAATAAGTCAATCTGGAGTACTTTTTATATTATTGAGCCTAGTTAATTAGTTGTTTATTTCAATTTATTTAAGTGATGTAATAAGAAAATTTCAGATTATATTGTTACTTTTTATTTTCAGTTATTGACTTAAGGATCGGGTTTACTTGATATTTATGATTGATCAGACATGTTTGATTTAATTATTGAAATTGTTATTATTGTTTGAGGTTAATGATTATGAGGAAAATTTTCAAGTTCGTCTTTTAGTATGTTTTGAATGGATTAAGTCAAGTAATGTCATGTGTCAAAGTTTCACATTCTCGTAGGGGAGATTTTGGGGCGTGACAGGAGCTCCACTCCCCGTTGCTAACCTTTAAACCTAGGTAAGTGATAACCAACAAAAAAAAAAACAAATTAATGTTGGAGAATTAAAAATAATAATAATCACCTCCTCGCTCACAAGCGTAGGAAGTTGACTCATCCCCGCCTTTTTTTTGTGTCAAGTATCCTGTTTTTTGTTAGAAAAGTGTTTAGCGTACCATGCAATCTTTATTGATCCACACCCCCTTTTTAAACTCATTAATTGTGATTAAGATTCACCAACTCCTACTCTTAGGGTTCATCCATCCAACCACGGCTTTTAGAAAAAAATAAAAAAATATTTAAATCTTAATTTGAATAAGCTTAGCCATGATTAAAGATAACATACCATGTGGTATGGTAGTCACTGCTATTTTTATTTTAAAAGCGATGACTCCCACAAAAACTGTCATTTTTCTACAATTGCTCCTTGAAGAAATAACCTCGGGTCACTTTATTCATTGAAGTTTTGGAATTGGATGACTTAAAATCTCTTATAAAAATTCAAAATTACATAAATATATGAAAATTTTCCCTTGAATTACATTAATATATGAAAATTTTCACTAAGATTATTAAAAATGTTTTGACAATAAGAATTCATTTTTTTGATGATAATGCAGTAAGAGTGCAACCTAATATATTAGGTTAATCGTTAGATGCTTGACATGTTAGTTTGATATTATTATTATTTTGTTAATGGTATCATTTAGCTACGATTAGAGCAATAATGGTTAGTGGTTAGCATTTGAGAGACTTATCACTTATGCTATATTTGGTTGTTGAGAAAATATGTGAACACATGGAAAAGAAAAATTTGGACTTAGAATACAAGTTTTAATTATGTTTCGCTCAATTTTCTTTTCTTTTCCATGTTATCACTTATTTTCTCGACAACCAAACATAGAGTTAGGATGCATTCGTTTGATGAGAAAGTAAGTGAAAAAAAAAGAAGGAAATTTAAATTTTCTAACCGAATAACAATCAAAAGATGAATGAAGTTTTGGACAGAAAATTTGTCACAATTGAGAAAATGCAAGAAAATGAAATTGTGTTTCTTGGAAACCAAACGCAAATGGTAGGGTGTTAGCTTGGTGTTGTGTGGGCATTGACAAGGGCCGTACCCGACGAGTCTCAACACTCAATAGTCTAATGGGTCGCAATCGTGACCCAAAGTAAATAGTCATTTTCACACCAAGAATAAATAAAGAAATACATACCCACTAACCAGCTAATGATTTTCACACCAAAATAAATTATAAAGAAATTCGTATAGATTCACGGGTTCTAGTTCTTCCACATAAAGCTCTTTACAAGAAAATATATATAAAAAAATCCTAAGGTTATAAAAAGCAGAAAAGGCTGAGTTTCTTCTGGTATATACCGATAGACGACCGAAACGCTGCTGGTTTTGGTAGGTTAGAGCTGCTAGTTTTATTTCAGCTTTACAAGGGGCGTTAACGGCGGGAGATTGTGTTCATAACACTGGGTTTCGGATTTGAAACTGTATTTCACGATTTTGGATGGCCTACGGTGCTTGTTATTGCCCGGTTGCCCGATTGTGTCTCAAATTGTGTCTCAAAAATCAAGGCGAGGGGAGCCCTCGTCTATTGATGTAGGCCTATCTTGCAGAATGTGAGGTCCTCGTCTATTGATGTGGGGCCTACCTTATTGAATATGGGGTCCCTAATTTTGAGACACAATCGGCAACAACACAACGGAAAGCGCTGTTGCCCATCCAAACTCTTATTACGCTGTTGCCCATCCAAACGCGTATTTCACCCATTACAATACAATACAGGAAGCAACCCCGATTCCTTGGATCTGACGTGTAACAGTATCGCCACGTGGTAAAAATCAGGCAATTCAAGCCTAAATGATGAGTGGGATTATATGCCAGTTGGCAACGCTATTGTATTGACGGCGAAGACGGCGGAACTGTACAGTAGGGCTGTGGGATCCACGTGGCCTTTCAAGATTCAGGGAGGGGGAGATGGAGTTACGTGGGACCGGTTACCGGTTGGGTTTTGGGGAGGTTTTGTCCGTTAGTGCCTGAAGCAACTATAAATTGACTACATGCGTTGTGTATTTCACTCTCCCTCTTCCCTTCAAGCTCACTTGTGTTGTGCGCGTGTGGTTTATAAACCTCTATTAGAGTTTGTTTTCTAACCGCTCCTTAACCTTAGAAGCTACAGAGCAGACACTGAGCTTTCTTCCTCCTCTGTTTCTGGCTTATTCTTCTTCTCGCCTTCGATTTCTACTTTCTCACTCTCAAGTTCCGAAACCTTTATAGGTATTAATGGTTTGTGATTTTAAAAAAAAAATCTTAAATTGGTTTCTTTTGACTTTGGTTGAGCTTCAATCTGTATATTTCAAGCTCTGTATTTGTTTGATATTCTGAAATGTGATTTGGGCCGTCTTTACAGTGCCTTTTGATTTAAGAAGGAGATGACGAAGCAGAATGTGTTGGTTTCTGACGAGCAATCGGACATCAACATGGCGATTACAGTCGCCGTCTCAAACTCGTCTCTGTTCTCGCCGCCGGAACAGAAGCCGCCGGCAGCACCAGGTGGATACGTCGCTATCCCTCGGAAGAAGCTTTTGAAAAGGACTGATATTGGAGGAGGAGCTAGAATCACTGCCTGGGTAGATTCAATGAGAGCTTTATCTCCTACCCATCTCAAATCCACAGCTTCTCTTTCTGCAACTCAAGATCAGGTCTCTTGGATTGTATGCTTTAATCTTTGTTCAAGAGTTTAGAGATTTGGGTTTACTGTTTTTTTCATTTGAAACTGATCTCTGTCGAAATATTTGAAAAACAGCTTCAACACCCGTCTGCTTTAAGCATGTTCGAACAGATAATTCATGCTTCAAAGGGGAAGCAGATAGTAATGTTTCTTGACTACGACGGAACCTTATCGCCGATCGTAGATAACCCAGATCGAGCTTTCATGTCCAAAGCTGTTAGTTTTCTATTCTCTTCATCTTCCTCTGATCTTTCCATTAATTCTTAATCTTTATTTCTTTTCACTGCTCTTATTCTTATTAATTTTCTTTTTCTGGTTCTGTAAATCAGATGAGAGCAGCTGTAAGGGACGTTGCTAGATACTTTCCTACAGCTATAGTGAGTGGGAGGTGCAGAGACAAGGTACATTTTTCCATTAAAATCTATAATTTCTACTCTATCACCATTAAAATAATTAAACACAAGAGTCCACGAGACATTTTTCTTCCTCTTCTTCCTCTTGTCTATTATTAATATTTTCTTTAATTTATACTGTTTTATTCTGTAGGTGTATAGCTTTGTACGATTAGCAGAGCTGTATTATGCAGGTAGCCATGGCATGGACATTAAAGGACCAGCTAAAGGTTACAAAAAAGTGAGTATTACAGTAACAAAAGTCTTATAATTTTTTCATTTATTTAATTAAAAGGCTTCAAATCTTTATCTATTTACTTATTTAAAAAAAAAAACAAACTGTTGGGTTCTTTAGGGTAATCAAGCAGTTCTCTTCCAAGCGGCCAGTGAGTTTTTACCCATGATCGACGAGGTTTGTTCTCTCCAAGTCTCGTCTGTAGAAAATACCATAAATTAGAGAAAAAAATGTATTAAAGATTCTATTTTTATTCTTTTTAATATCATTTTCAGGTTTACAAAGCATTGTTGGAGAAAACCAAATCCACCCCAGGAGCTAAGGTGGAAAACAACAAGTTCTGTGTCTCTGTACACTTTCGTTGCGTTGATGAAATGGTAGAAACCAAACCGTATCTGTTTTTTTAATTATTATTATTATTATTTATGTTCAGTTATATTTACTTCATTATTTTAAGAATACATGTAAAATATATGACTTGTTGCATGAATTTTCAGAGATGGAGATCACTGGCCGAGCAAGTTAAATCAGTGCTCAAGGAGTACCCAAAGCTGCGACTGACTCAAGGAAGGAAGGTGGGATGTGGCATTCGTTTATTCGTCATGTTCATGAAGATATATATATATATATATATATATATATTTTTTTTTTTTTGTCTGGATTGAAATTAAGTTTTATTTAGCAGGTATAAATGAAAGATGTTTGACTATTTTTGTTCTTTCCTCATTAATACAGGTATTAGAGATCCGTCCTACCATTAAATGGGACAAGGGGAAGGCTGTTAAATTTTTGTTAGAGTCCCTTGGTAAGTTTTTTTTTTTTTTGTTAAATGAAAAAAAACAAAGTGAAAAGAAAGAAACCCCACCTTATGTTTTTTATTTATTTATTAGGGGAGTGCTAGCCACACTCTCCTCCTGTTGCACTCTCCCTTTTAGTGGCAAGAAGGCAATGATTTTGTGTCAAAAAGGCAAGGATTTTGTGCAAAAAAATCTGTTCTTATTACAAAAGGGAGAGAGTACTGTAAGATGGAGAGAGTGTGGCCAGCAAATTATTATTATTTAATTCAGTTGCAATACTAATGTAATATTGATCTTGGGTTCTTACTTAATATTTTGTTAATTCTCTTTTTTAGGATTCGCAAATTGTAACGATGTTTTTCCAGTTTACATCGGCGATGATCGAACCGATGAAGATGCATTCAAGGTATCCCAAGTTCTTAATCAATACAAACCAATTAATTTTAAATTTTCATATTTTTTTTCCGTAAAGCTGCTTTGCTTTGGATTCAATTGTGTACAGCATAACAAGAGTGTTTTTGTACTGTGATTAGGTTCTACGTGATAGAGGACAAGGATTCGGCATTCTTGTCTCTAAAATTCCGAAGGACACAAGTGCCTCTTATTCTCTCCAAGAACCATCTGAGGCAAGAACTTTTGCTAGTCTTTTATTTTGTAATTTCATTAATTAATTATTGTTTATTTCATATATCAGCATTTTAAGTTATTTAATGTCCTTTTTGTTTTTTTTATTTACTTTTACAGGTTATGGACTTTTTGCACCGTTTGGTGGAGTGGAAAGGACTGACTCTACACGAGCACATCTGAGGGTGTAAACAAATAGAGAAGAAATTACCCCCACACCCACCAAAAATGGCATAGTGTGCGATGACAATATGTATTTTCCTTGTTAGGATAAAAAAATAAAAAGAAAAAGGAAATTAGAGGCTTCTTCCCTTGGTTTGGTAGCCTTGCACCTCTTGTAAGTTGTAACTACCTCTATGTACAAGGAAAAAGAAAAAAAAAAGTAATTTTGCAAATTATCTAAATGGAAAATAGTCTATTACAGTATTCTCTTTCTAGAATTTTAAGTATGAAATTATAATTATGACAAGGCAACTTGAGAAAGGGTTTAGTCTTATAAAATTATCTTGCTCAAGTTGACTTAAACTTGAGCAAGGGTTGAAGTCAATAGAAAATGCATCTTCTATCTCTAGGACACTTGACCTTTCAGTCATCACCACCCTTGCGTTCCTTCACACAATCACACCTACCACTGTACAAGTACTCGCAGGAAATAATGGTGTGTATAAAATCTAACTCTCGTCCGGCCCTTTTGATTGATTGTGACCACTGTTCAAATTTTGTAGCAACACATACTATATTTATGGGCAAAAGATTAGCTCTGGCTGCTGCCCGAGGGCATCCACAAACCAGTGGGCATGTGACATTTTAAAGGGGAAATATATTAAATGGCGAGCCTTAATTATTGTGAGGTGCCTAATGTTTTGTGGATGCCTGAGAGCCCAGCTCGGGCAGCAGCCAGAGCTAATCTTTTGCCATATATATATATATATATATAGAGAGAGAGAGGTTATATATCTAGCACCCGACCAACCCTCTCTCGGGCCGTGTAAATCCCCTCATATTACACAACAAAAAATGCTGAGATAAATCCCAGGAGGGTGGCCAACAAGGGAAAGAGACTCAAACTCAAGACCTCCACTTCTTAAGGCGTGGTCTTAGCTACTAGCCTAACCCCTCATTGGTTAGGCCAATGGAATGTACGTACTCCACTTATGTATAGTAACCGCGGAAGGAATGTCACAATTAATAGCCTTTATTGAGCTGCGTTCGAACCCTTGACCTCAAAGATTGACATCCTTTTGTTCCCACTATCATGAGAGAGAAAGCAATAAATAAAAAAAGGAACGTGTTTCACGGGTTCACGCCCTCCTTTTTAACACCCACCAACTGTAGTTAAGATTCACTCACCACTAAGATTCATCCATCCAATCTTGGTTTTAGAAAAAAATTATTAATCACAATTTAATTAAGTTCAACCATAGTTAAAAGGGACACCGGGACACGGTGGTCCACTAGATAGTGAACCGTTAGCTAATCACTGCTCATAAATAAATAAATAACTAAGCTAGTACTGAAGGTTAACATTACCCCATGAATATATAAATACAAATATGTAAATAAATAAATATATATATATATATATATATATGTGTGTGTGTGTGTGCGCGCGCGCGCTCGTGCGCGCACGCGCTCGCGGAGGAAAGAATAAATACAGTTTGGATTTTCTCTCTTATTTAATGAACTGTCTCTTATGAAAAAAATGTTTTGGTGGTCGTTAACAATTTCACACATTGAGTGGTCCTTAGTATTTTCTTTTATATATATATATAAATAAATAAAAGGATAATGTTGGAGGAAAAGTGAACATAGAATAACAGAATCTTTGTTACTGTCATTTTCATAAGACATCATTGATTAATTGATAAGCAAGTGGCCCAGAGACTGACCATGATCTTCCCAACTTGTGTCTTAATTGATGAGATTTTCCAGTACTAGAAAACACCCATTACATAGATAAACCAGTAAGGGAATATCTGAGTGATAGTCTTTATCGTAGTTCACATGAAAACCCCCTGCAATTTGTAGGGATGAGATCATCATAACCATTTATGACTGGATTTTAACAGTAGGCAATATTGGGGTCCATATCGATGATCTTGACAATGTGTGAAAGATCCCTCTTTACTTTATATGTATTTCATGCTGAATCCACTGCAGAAGTTATGAGCATATATTCATGATGTAAATCCTCTTGAGGATGTGAAGCCAAGCTCTTATTGCGCGCTTTGTGGATTTTACTTGTTTAGTTGCTTCCATTTTTCTACCAATAACCAAAGTTAGAAATTAATTTGATAGTCACTAGCATTCAAAAGATAATCTTTTCCTTGCATCATGGAGAGGAACATATATGGTTAAGCCACAGGCAGTAATCAATGGCTGATCGAAGGAGAACTTATATATGAAGCTAGTTTTTCACATCTTTAGTGTGATTTTTAAGATTAATAATTGGTGCAACATCAGAGATATTAGAATGCTAACATTTTATTCTCATAGCTCTAAAATAAATATCATAGATATTAATAATGTGACTAAAACATGTCATTAGTCATACTCACAAGAAATTCCAAAACTGATTGAAATATATTCAAGTCAAATATTCTTATTTATCCATTTCCTTGTTTCCCTTCACACATGCCATTGATCTTCACCCATTTCTCAGACAGGAGAAAGATATTTGGGAAAATTTTAATAAGCTAGAAAGAGAGAGAGAGAGAGAGAGACGTTTGAATAGAAAATGAGTTGGCTACCATTATAGGTAACAAGTGATATTAATATAGAACACAAATATTTCTTGACTAGAAATCTAGTCACCAAAAAGCAAAGAGCTCATGCTCTTCAACCAAGAAACACATACAATCTCATTGAATGATAGATAAACCTCATACTCCTACAAACAAAGATCTATAACCTTAATTAAGCTAAAACCTAGCCATTCCTCACAAACATAAGAAGAAACCTACACCATTGGGCACTTAGATTGCAGGAGCCCCACATGAGAGATGAATGGAATCTCAAACATTTTTCTAGAGGGAATATTTTTTTTTTATTCTTTTAAGGGGACTTGGGGTGATATCTTTTTTGAGTTGGGTCATGAAAGGGAAAGCCACCACTAGGTGAAGGGAATCTATGGTTGAAGAGGAGTTGGATTCCACTTAAGGTTTTTTCTTTATTGTTTTTTTGAAAGAACACATGGATTTTGAATGGGGACATAAACATGGTTCTAAGCTTTGACAACCTCGGCTCTTTCAGACGTGGAAAGATGGAGTCCACTAGATTCAACCCATCATTGGTTCCTTAACTGAAATAAACTAAGTCCTGAAAGCACCAATTATTGGCGTGAAATGGGGCCTTCCCCAAAGAAACCAACTCATCCTCACTCACTCAATCATCCATGACTTCGGTTTGAAAAGAAACCTATTCAGATCTCGTACATTTTGTTGAATCTAATTTAAAATGGGGTTTCGAGGCATTTTAGATACGGTCTCACTTCTACTTCCTCTTGTTCCCACTAAACCAGACCCATCATGTGAACACTTTAGACCCACGCCCATTATAATTTATAATGTCTATAAATATATATATATATATATATATACACTCATATGAATATATATCTCTAGATACATAATTAATATAGTAGCATAGGAAGAACCTTTGGCTTTGGCTTTGGCATTGGCATGTCAGAACACAAGCTGGTCTCCAGGGATTATTCCTGCAGCATACTGTTGGCCCCTGGAGATGCGCCAAATAGATTTTATACACGTGTCGCTCTTGGAGATCGGTCCCCGCATAAAGGGGCGAGCCAGGCAAGGTGGTAGTCTGTCTTGGGCTGATCATTGGTCGGGTGTGCCTAACACTGGTCACATGTATATCCATGTGACCCAGGTGCACCTGTTATGGGGGACAAATGAATAATGTGGAGGTGTAATATGGTGATTGGTCGAATCCCTCCTGTCGTCCCCACTAACATACAAGAGAGCCACTGATGATTATACAGAAATAATGGGGTACGTATAATTGGGGCACTGTAGGGTACATGAATGCAGTAAACGATTGACAGATATGATGGCTAGCTACGTGTAATTGGCTCACGGAGCGGAGCCTCTTTGCCCCCTCCAACATACATGAGGGTGATGACAAATCACGATGCCATTGTTGAGAGCAATCGCATGGCCAATGTGGGTTACTAACTTGTATCTTCTTGAGTTTTACTAATTAGCCAATTTGATCAAGGCCTGTATGAAATCGTTTCGATGAATTTAAATTTCATATAACTAATTCAACCTTTTGAATCTATATAAATAAATGGTAGTTTTGGAATTAAGTAAAATTTAATCAACATTTTGAACATGATCATCCTCTTTATATTAGTAAAGATAATTAGGATGAGTAGGCTTAGAGGAAGGAAGCATTTTAAATCAATGAGTTTGAACTTTGAACATTGAAAAGAGAGGAATTATTGCAGTCCAGCACTTAACCGTAACCTAGCATCCTCATTTCCCTGTATTGTTTTAGAAGTAGTTAAATAGAAAAGGCAAAAGATTAGCTCTGGTGGATACCCGAGTGCCGAGCATTCACAAATGATTGAGCACTTGGCGATAATTTGGGGGAAAAGTCATTTCAATTTCTCCCTATGATTTTGACTTCTCTCCACTTGATATCTCTTTCCTTTAAAACACCACATGTCCCATCATTTTTGGATGCCGGAGTGCTTGGCTCGGGCATCTACCAGAGCTAATCTTTTCCCAATAGAAAAAGGAAGGCCTGTTCTAAAGTACGCCTCCTTGTACTAAATTGGATTACACTTTTTAAAGTTTCCTTGTCCGTAGATGCACGGGCATTGCTACCAATGGAGGGCATGGGTTGTATCAGGAAAAAGTTCTCATAACGTTTGATGTATGCACAATTTAAGATAGGCATACCTTGGCCAGTCGGGGCGTGGGCCGTGTGGCTAATCACAGTTAGGCCCATCCTGTCTTATTTGAATTGGCCTCAACAGACTTTATCGTCCCAAGCTCTTGGGTCTGAACACAGCCTCAATAATCATTTTCTGGTTTTGGGCAGAGCCTGAATTTACCCCAGCTTGGCAAGATCCAACTCAGCCAAATCTATACCCAACAATATTTTATTTGACTTTTAATGTATTATATATATATATATATATATGGTAGATACTAAACAGTAAAACACACACACGGTAGGCCAACACACAAACACACGCACACGTTATGAGACTGAGCCCAATACAAAGTATACTTATTTTATTAACATATTATTGGGCCGAGCCCTCTGGTTGGAGCAAGGCTAGCCCGAACTCAGGCTTGATTCTAACTCAAGCCCGATGGACTTCCATTTCTTCAGCAAGCTAATTAAACTCGGGCTTTTGAAGCTTTTCTTGAGTTGGATTTGTGTTGAGTATCCATCTTTAACATGCGTCCAAGTGTTTTGGTCTCCCATCAGCTAAATTTGGTCATAGCTACAAGTTCGCAGTCTTGGGTAACGGAAACCTTAGGTTGTGTTTGTTTGGCGAGAAAGTGAGGGAAATGAAAAGAAAAGTGTGTTTTTTGCACTTAATTTGCGTTTGGTTTGTAAGAAACACATTTTCATTTTCTTGTGCTTTCTTTCATTTTCTCAATTGTGATAAACTTTCTCCCAAAAATTTCATCCATCTTTTGGTGGTTATTTTGCGAGAAAATTTAAACTTCTTTTCTTTTGTTTTCTTTTCATTCGCACACTTTCTCGCCAAACGAACGCACCCTAAAGAGCCTTGAGTTCACTCTTTTTGCACCCCTATCATGAACATTGTTAGTCATAAAGTTTTGACTATTAACTGTGAAACATTTCAACTTGCTTATTAAGATAATCCTGTAAGATTTTTCATTAAGTTAATGGTCTGGGCAATGCTGATCATTGTTCGAAATCCGGATAAAATATATTTCAGTTGGGAATTTAGCTATAACCAAACAACGGTATATTATGCATTAATTAAATAACTTGGGTTATAAGTTGGTCTTCAGTTTTCTTGATGAGTTAGGCCTTTAATAACCAATACTCTATATAAAGTACTATTAATTAAGCTATTGGTCCAAACTCTATCTCCATAATAAGCCTGCAAAAAAGTATCTTTTCTATCAAGAGCTTTGGAGAGTCTGAAGATCATGTGCGTCGTTCATGTAAACCGATCGAACATCACTTGCATCATCGTCTTTCAATGTTCTTTCTTAGAGTTAATATTTTCCATATAAATATACTAAGCACAAATTGTTACAATTGGATTCCATAGAGAAAATGTGTATTCAATAAGCACTTCAGGTGATGCGAAGAAATTAAGCAGAATATTAGAAGATTTACTAACAATGTACATCCATTGTTTGATATTCTGAGGCTAATCACTGAGGATCGATGATGAAGAAACATAAAACTGATTTATTTCAGCTAATTGATTTGGAACCTCCAAATTTTAGACTTGTTAAGTCTTAGTCAAGAAGAACGTATGTGTCTTTATTAAACTTCCACATTGTACTAATGGAGTTTCTTAATTAAAGAAGAAATGTGGTGAGTCACCAATCCACAAAAATAAAAATTAAAAAGATGAAACGATAAGGAAAAGGAAATGATAATCTCTCAAATGTACAATGTATTTGGAGAAGAAAATATACATTATCACCCAAAAAAGAAAAATCTACAACTCGTTAATTAATGACAAAAATAACACAAAAGGAATCAAGAAATAAAAATAAATGGTCTTGGTGAAAAATTTAAGCACGCCCTTAAATAACAAGATTTACGAATCGAAAATGATATAAGATTTATAAGCCCATTTGCACTGACCAGACTTTAGAAACATTAAAAAAAAAAGCAAAATTAAGAGAATAAAGGCCAAAAAGACGAAAAATTATGGTAAATCTTCATATTAGCACCACCACAACCACTTTTGCCACCCCCACCACTACCTTCGATAGAATTGGACATTGGAATGACATCCCTGAGACAGAACCTGTGTACCTTTTGCCAAAGTATTTAAGCTCAAATTGCATGAAATAGCAATATTCATGCTCCATGACTTCAACACCCCAATTTCCATCCTCACCGGAATATTCATCGATAGAGATAAAGAGACGGGCACCTTCGGATTTCCGCTTTTCATGCTTCTCTGGATTTCATTAGGCAACACAACATTTGAGCCAGCAAGTGTTACTTGAAATATGCTTGAATTCTTGTTCCCTTGGTAGAAGGCCGGAGACTTGCCGGTAGCAATCTGTAGCTGCCTAAAAGAGAGGGATGCACTACTTCCTCTTTGGTAGTAAATACCCATTAGCTCATTAGGATTTTTGGCTTTCAAGGTGATATCGTACTCTGGGTGGGGATGATTATCAGAATATGGGGTCCTAACAAGAACACGTTCGACATAGAATAAAGGACTTTTAGGCTTGAGAGCAATATAGAAGATACCTATAACTATTCCAAGTATGATGGCGAGGAGAATGATGAACAAGAAGAGCCACAACAAGCAAGAACAACAAGAACTCTTCTGGTGAGCCGGATTACGGCGGCGTTCGGCAATTAAAGCATGTTCGGGGGGTGGAACGCGATATATTTGATCTTTGGGCACCTGGACGACGTAGGTTCCTGACCGGAAGGCGGGTGGGATTTTTGACGGGGGGTCATCGTTTGTGTCGCCGGCAGGTGGGACCCCCTCCTCCATGGAAAGACGAGGAGGAGTGCTGAGGAAGAAGCAGGGTGGTAAGGGTGAATGAGGAGAAAGAAGGAGGCTTGCATGGGAAGTGGTGGTGGCATGGAGAATGGGAGGTGATAGAGGAAGTTAGAATAAGGTCAATAGGCAACGCACGTTAAGGGTCATATGGCAAGACAGCTTGGAGTCCCGCAATCATCCAAACTAAGCCTATTTTTAGATGGTTTTACTCGGTCAATCACCCTATTAGTAGGAGTTAGGATGGTGAAAAATTTTTCCGAGCTCTCACTGTCGGACTTGGCATCAACACTTATCATTGCCACCTATTCATCTGGTTAAAGAAACAATTTTTCTAAAGAAGTTCATTATAGGTTTAATGGGTTGTAGAGGTAAGAGGTTTAATAAACAAGGCAAGAGAGAAAAGTAACATGGCCCTACCTACTAATGAGAGTTTGGAAGTCTAATTTTAGCACTTTTGCATTTCTGTATTCTAAGAGGAGTGTTAGCCCCAAGTCAAGAATAACCATTAATTGGCCCTAACAAGGAAAAGTTTAAATACTATTATGTTAAAAAAAAAAAAGGTGTTTGAATTTTCTCTTTTAAGGAAAATTAGGTAGGGGTTGGTAACACTAATCTAATAAGCTCTACCTAGCTATGTAGAGATTATTTGAAAATTGTGGTTAGTTGGACTTCAGATTGTTAAGTTGAAGGTTAATTGAACGTTGACATCTTTTTGAAATATGAGTTTTATCTCTTATTAAAAAAGTAAAAGCTACTTTTTTAATAAAAGATAAAACTCATACTTCAAAAAGATGTAAAAGATGTAGATATCCAATTAACCTTCAACTTAACAATCTAAAGCTCAATTAAGCACAATTTTCAAATAAGCCCTACTTATTTAAATTAGTGTTATCAATCGTCACCTTAGTGATTGACGCAATTGGGATTAACATTTTGCCAAATTCAAATAACCTAAATGTCAAATACTCGTTTTAAAGCCTAGAAAACTATTTAGAGAATAACATGGTAGTACATTAAAAGGTTGAATTGAATCTCTTTACAAAGAAAATCTTTTGTTTCATAGTAGCTTGCCCTGTCCCTTTCTGAAACTTACATTCCAATAAATATGATTATATTAGATTTATCATGGCCTCGGATTCTCTCTGGTAGATGCTAGAAAAGCTCGGGCTACCACAATGTGTATGTGGCCGGAGAAGTCATTTCATTGTCCCTATGATTTTGACTTCTCCACACATTATGCGACATGTGGCGATAAAATTGTGAGAAAAAAGAGAAAATATCAAGTGGGGAGAAGTCAAAATCATTGAAGAAAATGAAATTATTTCTCCCCTTTTTTATGCCACATGCCGCACACATTGTGGTAGCCCGAGACCACTTTTCTGGCATCTGTCAAGAGAATTCGAGGCCGTATAACATTGAGTAGTACTATTTCTAGCAGTACCAAGGAAGTAATCTTTCTATCTTGCATCAATGTAACAGATGTATATAAACTAATGAGGTTCATTATAATAAGCTAATCATCATTAAAATCTCTTTTTTATATGATATCATAGCAGATCGGACCTTGAAACTTCCTAGATTTGCTTTGACATTTACATCCTTGGTATTGCTATTCTGGCGGGCGGTATTATCGCCACTCGCAGGTTGACCACAGTTTTGTTGTCAGGTCGAATTCTCGACTCCTTACCACCTACATTGAAACAAGCCCTACTCCAGGGTATGGTAGCTTGCTCTAATTTTCTAGTTTTACCGCACCAAAGCTACCTCGTTGTCCAACTTGTAGCCCCCCTTCGACTTCTTTTTATCCACCAGGTTGATAAAATTGTCTAAAATTTTCATCAGGAACTACTTTTTAGTCTAAGAATTATTGTGTTCCAACATATTGCAAGACCTGTTCAACTCTATATTATTATGTCTACCAATGTTCCAAGTCAATGGGCTTTTTTTCTAGAAGATAATACAGTTCTGCATTCTAGGAAGTTTCTCATTCACATGGATCTATATCCTACAAAATTCAACTCCAACTACCATACTTAGGCCCAATTTGGTTCGGATTCTTTGTCTAACAAGTATTGTTGCAAATTATCGAGTTTGGTTCAAATGTTTGACAAAATTCATTCTCTAGAAAAAACAATTATGTAAACAATAATCATTGGTTCATACAAAGGACAAACTGTTTATTTTTTTTGTTATGGACAGTTTGTTTATTTCAAACTGTTTATCACAAAGTTCTACATTATTGTCTTTTGTTCTAGCTGTATATATATATTTTATAATATTCATACTACATATACACATATGGTTAGCACAATTTTTTTCTATAATGAAGATGATGATGAGAGTACTAGGATGTTACCATGTCCAGTTATCATTCAAATATATAAATGACATTCTTATGAGTTTATATAATAATCGGGTTTCGTTTAATTACTATTCAAGAACTTTGGTAATTGTCTCTTACTAGGTGGTTTTTAAAAAATTAAAATAGAATTTTCCCTCTCAAAATCACCTCCTATCTTGATTTGATATAATGTGATTTTTAAGAAATCGATTTTGGTAAAATAAATTTTTATGGGTGAATCAAACACGATTCTCAAGATATAAAATCGTCAGAATCAATGTTAGTCAATTAAATCACCTAAATAATTTAATCCAAACAACCCCTTATTGTTATTCGACTAAAGTTGGATTAATACATATAGTGAATACCAACAATCACAATAATCACTCTAGATTACATGCATCATCTTTTTATTCTTCTTTATTTTATCGGTTCTCATATCCTAATTAATCAGAGTGCAAGGGTCTTGCACGATTTTAATTGAAGAATTCTCATTCCATTGGAGTTAGCAAGATTGCTGTTCAACATTCTCAAAACCCATATATTGAATACCAACAATCACAATAATCATTCTAGATTACATGCATCATCTTTTTATTCTTCTTTATTTTATCGGTTCTCATATCCTAATTAATCAGAGTGCAAGAGTGCAAGGGTCTTGCACGATTTTAATTAAAGAATTCTCATTCCATTGGAGTTAGCAAGATTGCTGTTCAACATTCTCAAAACCCATACCTTAGCTTAGTATATATCTTTCTTTACTGAGGATGGGGTGTTTAAAATGTGGATTAAAGTTTTGTTAATTTCAAAACTATCATTTCTTTGGTTTAAAGGTTGATTGAATTTTAGTTAATTCTAAAATTGCCCTTACACATATGGGTTGAATTTTAGTTAATTCCAAAACTACTCCTACACATATATATGGGTTGAATTTTAGTTAATTCCAAATAAAACTTCTCTTACACATACGGGTTCAAAACATTGATTGAAGTTTTATTAATTCTAAAACTACCATTTTCTTAGTTCAAATGTTGATTGAATTTTAGTTAATTTCAAAACTGCTCTTACACATATGGATTGAATTTTAGTTAATTCCAAAATTGTTTTTTTCTTGGTTTAAAGGTTAGTTGAATGTTAATTAATTTCAAAACTATCCATTTATTGGTTCAAATGTTGATTGAATTTTATTTAATTCTAAAACTGTCCTTACAAATATGGGTTGAATTTTAGTTAATTCTAAAACTACCCATATAAATATCCAAAATTAGATGCATAATACCTTATAGATAGTTCAAACTGTATAGGAACAATAATCAATTTTAGCTTGAATGGTTTGTAAGTCTCCATTATGGATTATGGAGTGGATAGGAATGTGTAGAAGAAGCAATATATTTTCTTTTAGGTTGAATTTTAGATAATTTCAAAATTGCCCTTCCATATATGGGTTCAAAACGTTGATTAAATTTTACTTAATTCCAATATTACCTATATTCATATATAAAGACAATGGTATTTTGAAGGTTGATTGAATTTTAGCTAAATTTTAAAACTATCAATTTACTAATATATAAAGAGAATGATATTTAAAAATATTAATTGATTTTAGCTCAATTTCAAATTTTCCCTTTATTAATTTTTATTTCACAAAAAAAAAATTGATTGAAATTTAATTTAATTCCAAAAATACCCTTTATTAATAGATAAAACAATGTTTTCATAACCGGGCAGACTGTCGAACAAGCTGGGTGATCAGTTCCCAATTTGTCCGGTTTGGTTGGATAATGTCATTTTAATATTAAAAATATATGTTTTATTTTTTTGGCTAGAATGTTCCTAAAGTTATTTTATTCTCAAAATATCCTTAAGTTATGTTTTTATACCTAAAATGCCCCAATTTTTTCTCCTATAGTCAAAATCTCTCGAATATTTTTTAGTTGTCAAAATGCTCTTAAGTGAAATTTCTATACCCAAAATGTTTCTCACAAATTTTTAACCTAAAATGCTCCTCAAGTTTTGCCCATAATCCATTTTCTTCATTTCTAAAATGTCCCTCAAGTTTAAATACCCTCATTTCTTTTATACCCAAAATGCCCCTAAAATTTTTTGGTTCTCAAAATATCTCTATGTCATGTTTCTATACCTAATGTGCCTCTTGTATTTTTTTTACCCAAAATATCCCTCAAGTTTCTATACCCAACATATTCTTTAATTTGTTTCCCAAATTGCCCCTCACTATCCTCTTCCTAGTCTCTCTCCCTCCCCCTCTCTCATGTGCATCGTCGTGTGGCCACTAGTACTAATATAAAGAGAATGACATGTTCAAAACATTGATTTTAGTTTTATTTAATTCTGAAACTATCATTTGCTCATATGAATTCAAAATTATTAATGAATTTTAGTTAATTCTAAATTTGTCATTTACTTGTATAGGTTCAAAACATAATGAATTTACCTTAATTTCAAAACTGCCCTTTACTTGTAAGTTCAAAACATTGATTGGACTTAATTCTAAAATTGGCCTTTACGCATATCTTTATTATTATAATGCAAGAGGCATGCGTAGATTTTTTCGAAATTCCCAAACTACCCTTATATAAAAACTAATCTTTGATTCAATGTTTTACTTTAATTCCCAAACTACCCTTTGCCTTGATTTAATGTTTTACTTTAATTCTCAAACTAACCCTTGCTCATCTATCTATTTAGATACATAGCCAATCGCGATTGAACTCAGGGAGACTTCAATCGGACCTGCGGGTTAACACGTGTCTCTTTTAACTCCTATTAACTGTGGTTAACTCCTTCCCCTTGCTCTCACATGCATTGCACGTGCCACTAGCGAGTTCAATCGCAACCGCGGGTTAACACATGTCCTTTTTTACTCTTATTAACCGTGGTTAACTCCTTCCCCTCACTCTCTCATGCATCGCACGTGCCACCCGCTAGTATAAAGGTAATGATACTTTAAAAACTATCATTTTGCTAATATATGAAGAGAATGATACTTAAATAAAGTTAATTAAATTTTAACGTAATTCCAAAATTACTATTTGTTAATATATCTATATTCTTTACTAATATAAAGAGAATGACCGAGCTCAAAAAGTTGATTGAATTTTAGCTTAATTCTAAAACTGTCATTTACTAATTTTAGTTTTATTGATTTAACGGACTTAAAAAAGTTAATTAAAATTTAATTTAATTCTAAAACTGTCTTTTAGCATTGTTTTCAGAACCAGACTGTCGGTTGAACCAAACGGGTGACCAATTTTCGGTTTGACTGGTCCAGTTATTAATATATAAAGCAATGTTTTCATAACCACCCGGGTGACCAATTCCCAGTTTGATTGGTCCAATTATTAATATATGAAGCCATATTCTTATAATCGGTCCGTCCGTCGGACTGACCGGGTGACTGGTTCTCGATTCGACTACTCCAATTGGACCATGTCCTTTTATTTTATATATATATATTTATTTAATTGACAAGAATGTCCCTAATTTTTTTTTTATTCTCAAATGCCCTTAAGTAAAGTTTCTCCATCCAAAAAATTTTCAAATTTTTTTCTCTAGCGAGAATGTCTTGAATAATTTTAGTTCCCAAAATGCCCCTAAATCAAATTTGTATACCCAAAATGTCTCTCACAAACTGTTTAACACAAATGCTCATCAAACTTTGCCCATATTTTATTTTCATTATTTCTAAAATGTCTCTCAAGTTTATATACCCAAGATGTCCTCAATTTTGTATATATTCAAAAAGCCCTTAAAGTTTTTTGATTCTCAAAATGTCCAACATTGTGTTTCTATACCCAATGTATCTTTTTTTTTTTACCCGAAATGTCTCTCAAGTTTCTATACCTAAAATATTTTTTAATTTTTTCCCCAAAATATCCTTCATTAGGATCATTCTTCCTGTCTATCTCCCCTCCCCTCTTTTTCACGTGCAATGCACGTGTGGCCCATTAATATATATATATAAGCCTAGATAATAGTATTTTATATCTAATTTATTTTGAAATTGTTAGAAAATTAAGAAACAGAAAGAAGCAATTGATAGTGAAAAATATTAGGAGTCAAATCCTTTACGGTGATAACCGGATTTTGCAAATCCGGTTATCACCCCTAGAGGTCGCCACGTGTCTCCTTTGACACCCCTTAACCGTGGGTAAGGTTCACCCACCCCTAGGGTTCACCCACCTATTTTTGGTTTTTCTTTTTAATATTAATTCTTTTTTAAAAATTAAAAAACTGTTTTTAGAGTTTTTTTAATATTAAAAACAGTTTTTTAATTTTTTAAAAAAAGAATTAATCTTTTTTTAAAAAAAACCAAAAATGGGTGGGCTAACCCTAGGGGTGGGTGAACCTTACCCACGATTAAGGGGTGTCAAAGGAGACAACACATGGTGACCTCTAGGGGTAATAACCGGATTTGCCAAATCCAAATCCGGTTATCACCGAAGATGATTTGGCTCCAAAATATTAATAATAGATAGAACATTGTAGTTGTAAAGATATACACAATCCAAAATGACGTGTATTCCAGGTAAGAAATATCCAATAGCTTTTATAAATATATAAGATATTTGGTACTTTCGTAGCACGACACTACAAGCTATTATTAAAGCAGTATATGACCCCAAACTGGAAAAGAACAAACGAACAGGTACTACGTTCATGTACCAGACAGGATCAAAGCAGGTACTATTAAGGTGGCGTTTGGTAATACTAATCTTCCTGGTAAAAGTTATTTAAAAATTAAACTTAAATAGATTATAGATTATTAAGTTGAAGGTTAATTAGATAGATTTTTTGAAGTAGATGTTTTATTTTAATAATAATAAGTATTTTTTTCTTTAGAGATAAAACATCTACTTCAAAAAGATGTAGACATTCAATTAACCTTTTAACTTAACAATATAAAGTTTAAATAAACTCAATCTTCAAATAAACTCTACCTATTTAGATTAGAATTATCAAACGCCACCTATAAGTCTCATCTCAAATATGTTCTCAAATCTTAATCCTTTAATTTTGAATTATGATTTAACTTTAAACATTAGCCAAATAAGTTAAGATAAATATAATATTTAAATTATATGGTTATGATTCCATACCCCATAGATTGATTCAAGTTACATATGGTCCCACCAAATCACCGTTCAGAAATCAGAACCATTCGATCATTAAAAAAAACAGTTTAAACACAAAAAGGAGCTCCGCTTCACTGTGTTGAGCGGAGCTTCCCTTTTTACACTACTATAATGGCAATCTTGTAATCATGTGTTGCAAAATAACCCCTACTACTTTTTATAATTACAAACGTGTCATGGTCTTTGTGTCAAAGGGGAGCTCCGCTTCAAAGCCGGCTGAAAATTAATCTCTAAAAAAATTTGCAAAATTTTGGGATAATTGGGGTGTCATTTCGGACGGTATCCACTAACCCGCCCAAAACTGCAATTCAGGTCTGGGTTGAGGTTGTTTTTGACCTATGTGGTGGGTTAAGGTTTCCTTTTCTCAACCCTTTTAATATTGGATCCGGATTAGCTGGCCTCCCCAAAATGATCAAACATACCCAATTAATTTATTGATAACAATATGTAATTGCGCATTACTAGACCGACTCTTCCAAGTTGTGGATAAATAAATCAGTTGGGCATTGTTAGTCCGACTCTTCCCGAGTACACTCCCTCTTTTTTCTTTTAGGAAGGTGGGTGTACTAATTACTATGCTCGGGTGAGTCGTATTAGATTTACTTAACTAGAAGTGTTAGCCTTACTAGCCTTTCTTACTCCGAGCATGAGCCAACCACCTTTTTAATTTTTAAAAGCAACTAGTTAAAGCGAACACTTACCTATATTAGTAGAGTAAGACGGCCAGAAGTTAGCTTGGGCATTGGAGATCTTGCAATTCATACTCGGGTGAGATTAGACCCCTAAACCTCTTCCATGGAAAGCCACATCCCTACCACTCACGCAAGGGGGGGGGGGTAAAGCACACACTCTCACTCTCTCATTTTTTGCAACAAGTTAAAGAAGCGACATGCAATTGGTTCAGGTTGAGAATAGTAAAGGCCTGAGAGTAGGGTATCACTCCTCTTTACTTAATATGCCTATATTAAAAGTTTAAAACACAAGTCATGCGAGCTAGTTCTGGTTGACGGACATTGCCACAAAAGTTTCTTGTAAATATGCCTATATTTCGGTGTTTGGATACTACCAATTTATAAATTCTAATTGATGTGAGAATTAAAATAATATCATATCACTGATTCTTATATTTTGTGAGAGTTATCTCTCTCTATATACACAATAATTTGCAGAGATCCTGTACATTTATATAGTTACTCTTTCTTGACATTCTTAGATTATTTTGTATTTACATTATTTAAAAATATATATTTTAATTTTAAATTTTAAATATTAAATATTAAATACTTTTTTAACTTAAATTTTTTGTTAATAACTTTATATTAATTTAAAAATAAATTTATATATATTAATTATATAATTCTAATTAAATAAACATATTTATATTTTATTAAAATGAAATACCTTTTTATTAAATAAAAACCATTATGTATAAATTTTAGAAACTATTATTTAGACTTCAATTTATTTTTAGATATAATATTAAAATATATAATAGTTATATATTCAGATATTTGATGAATCACAATTATTTTATCACTGAAATATAAAATAATTTTTATTACATATCTATTAATAATAATAATAAAATTATTATTTACGTTAATCTCTAAACAGACCCTAGGGATTAAAGATTGTGTTATTCCCTTTAATAATAATAATAAAATTATTATTTACATTAATCTCTAAACAGACCCTAGGGATTAAAGATTGTGTTATTCCCTTTAATAATAATAATAAAATTATTATTTACATTAATCTCTAAACAGACCCTAGGGATTAAAGAGTGTGTTATTCCCTTTTTTTTAAAAATAAATTTGGTAAGACTTGTTCACTTCGGATACCACCCTCTAGGGGTGATTATTGAACAAAATGTTCGTGAACTACTCGTGCTCGGTTCATTAAAAGCTCGAGTACCGTTCGTTTATTTAGTAAATGAGTCAAGATTAAACACCGTTTTCGAACTCGTTTAGCAAACGAGCCGAGCTTGAACACATCCCTTCTCGGCTCGATAAAAACTCGGTTCGTTATATATACATATTAACCTATTAAAATATTTAAAATATACTTATTTCATTTAAATATTAAAATTAAGTATATGTATTACATACTAGTAAAGATTAATATTATGTAATGTATTTTATATGATTAGAATATCCTTTATATAATTATAATCTTATACTAAAATTTTAGTTAACACCGTGACTTCTTTGCCTAGGACAATAAAGTGAAATTTTTACTTAATATAAATAGCTATTTCCAATAAAAACAAGTTGCTCGTGAACTATACTCAAGTTTGGCTAATAAAGTCCGAGCTCAGTTGTTTAATAAACGAGTCAAGCTTAACATGATTTCCATTAAACGAACAAGCTTGAACACACCATTCCTCGGCTTAACTTGGCTCGGCTCGGCTTGGCTTGGCTCGGCTCAATATCATCCCTACCACCATCAAACAAAAAGGCCTCAATTTTCTTACCGCGCCTGGTATCCTCCCAGGCATCTCAAGTACGGGTTTGACATTTTCTGCACCGTCCATAAACGTTCCGAGTCCGGATGAGTTTATTCAATTCATACCCGACCCAAACCCACGGATCCACACTAAACCGACTTATAAATTTGAAGCCGGCTGGACTAGCAAGCAATCCAAAAAAAAATCCAAATCGGCTGCATTGGGGAAAGCGCAGGTAATCTTCGTGGAGTTCAACGGTCAAAAACTCGCCCTAACATTTTGCTTTTCTTCGGTCTTAAGGATAAAATAAACAAAACCTCGCAGCAATATTTATCAGATTTTCTCCGCCAAAATTTAGAAGAAAAATATGCATTCGCCTTCCGAATCTGAGCAGCAGATCGACTGCTTTGATCAAATCCCAGACTCGCTCGTCCTGCTCATTTTCAATCAGGTTTCAGACATCAAAACCCTAATCCGCTGCGGAGCCGTGTCCAAGCGATTCAACTCGCTCGTCCCCCAGGCAGACCATCTTCTCTTGAAGGTCGACTGCGTAATCTCCACAGACACAAGCGACTGGTTTCTACTCCACCTCCTTAGATCAATCTACAGATCACTGCAAGATCTCGTTTCGCCGAAACGGCTTCCCATCCAAACCCGATGCCGAAACTCTCCGACCAAAATCCTCGGCGGATTCGAGAATATCCGGCGACTGGAGGTGGAACTACCGGCCGGAGATCTCCGATTAGAGAAAGGCGCGGTTTTGAGGTGGAGAGCCGTGTTCGGGAGGACCTTAAAGAGCTGCGTAATATTCGCGGTCAGGACGATCGGAGAATCGACGGACGAGGAATCTGGAGATGAGATCGATTTCTACGGCGATGGAGGCGGAGGATTGAAATTGAGAGTGGTGTGGACGATTAGCGCGTTGATCGCAGCGTCAGTGAGGCATTACTTGTTAAAAGATGTGATCAGAGATCACAGAGAGATTGAGAGTTTGGTTTTGAGAGATCGAGAGGGGGAGGGAAAAGTGGTGATGGATAAGGAGGGTTTGAAGGAGTTTAGGGAAGGTGAAGAGGAGCAAGTTAGCAGCACGGTTGGGTGGAAGAATAGGACCACGGTGCCGCCGGTGCGGATGAGAATGAGGCACGAGCCACGGCTCGATCTTCCTGGTGGGGTTAGGATGAAGGGTGCGACCCTTGTGGTGGTGAGGTCTACGGAGGAAGGTATACACCACCCAACAGAGACGGAAGCAGAGGAACAGAAGGAGGACGCTGTTATAGCTGTGGGGTCATTTGGGGGAGTGTTTGGGGACGCGGTTGAAGCTCTGCTCAAGAGTCGGAGTTACCTCCTGGAGATGAACTCATTCTAGTTCTATTTCTATTTCTATTTCTATTTCTATCCACTGTTTGTGTGTTTTTGGATTTTGCTTACTCCAAGTCCAGGATTTTGTTTTGGGGTTCACAATTAATTGACACAAAATTCTTGTTTCTTACTCCACGAAAAGGGCGAGTGCAATTGGGAGTGGTTGTAGTAGTGCTAGATTACCTAGTCAAGCTTGGTGAAAGAAATGCAGTAAAGTCATGGAGGGATGCACCAAATTACTGCTAATCTTTGTATAATAATATGTTTTTTTTAATTATTATTTGTAAAGATGTGTTCCAGTTTTTTTTTTTTTGGTTCAAGGAGTTGTATAGTAGATGTTTTGTTAATATGCCTATAAGCGCTTTGTGATGTATTTCTATTGTTTATTTTACATTTTATATGTAATATATTCTGTTTTATTAGGATCGATCTCCAACCGCGTCATATGGAGGATTTGGTAAAATTGTCGTTCCTGCATTTGCTTTATGCTGGTAGATGCCAAGTAAACCCTATATTTCATACTGGATTTCTGGGGAACATATCATGGGGTTTGGGATCAATACTGAGGCATTCCCAATGGTTGTGTATCTCCCTTTGGGGAGGTGTGACCAAGGTTTTAAATTTCAACGCGAAATTTCGGTTTTGGACAACCCCGACGACATCGAAATTGAGTTTATTTTGAAAATCAGATTTTGACAGGAATTTTCGGATTTCAAAGATTTCGGAATTTCAATGGAAATCTGATTTTTTTTTAATTTTTAAATAGTTATTATTATTTTTGTTTTTATTAAAATTCTGAAATATTTTGAAATTTTTATTGAAATTCTGTGAAAATTTGAAATTTTATATTAATTTAAAAATAAAATAATAATATTTATATAAATATATAAAATTTTAATTAAATATTATTTTTTAAATATATATATTAATAAATATATACATATAATTAATAAAATATTAATATTTCAGATTTTGAAATTTCGCTGAAATCCTCAATTTTTCGAAATTTCGGTTTGGGTTGGTCGGCCGAAATCGTCAAAAATTTCGAAATTAAAAACCTTGGGTGTGAGTCGTGTTCGAGTCTTGGTGTGGCTGTTGATGCACACCTTGAGTTTCAACCCTGTTAAACCCCGATAAATGATTAGGATCAAGCAAAAAAATGAATAAATAAATACTGAGGCTTTCTAAGCCTTCTTATTTATACAAAGATACGACTATCTTTAATGAGAATTCACAACAATTTTCATTACTACTGATACAAAGTCATGCAAGATATTTCCTTGGTTTGAAATGTCGACGATATATCATAGGTATTAGTGAGATATTGATCACCACTAATATCAATGATATTTTGAACCATGGTTGTTTAATATAAATTTCTTTCATCTAGATCACCACTTATCCTCTTCAAACCTATATGATTTATTCTAGATGAACAAAATGCATGTAATTGACTATGCCAACATCTAACATGTTAACATTTTAAATAATTGAGTCGCTTGATCATTATACTTTTAATCACTAGGCATAAGCTACCTAGATCCAACCACTGTTTAGGGTCAATGTTGGATTCAATTTATAGTGGGATCATCATCACTAACAACTCATAACACATCATTTGATCACTAACAGCTCATAAAACATCATTTACCTTACTAATTTATCAACATAGTTAAAAATTCGAGTTTAAATTTGGTGAAACGTTTCTTCTTCTTTTTTGCTATCTTTTTAGTGACGTATCAATTGTACACAATGCTGATGTAATGGTTTCTGGATATTGCCCAAGAGACTCACATATGCTTTTTTGCATTTCCTTCCCAAGCTTTTAAAAATAGTGCATTTTTTTTTATTGATTTCTGTATTACAAACAACATACATTAATTCTAGAAACATTCAATTCATGTCTTTCATGTTAAGAGAGACCATCAGATACCTCTACAAGTTCCAGTTGAATTCATTCTACCTAATATAACGAAATTGAGTAAGGTAAACCACACACATATATAAGGAAGTGATTTAAAACTCTCCATAGTACCTACTATCGAGAGCTGGACCATTGGATTATAAATCTAATGCTGTCAAGTAGTAAGTGGGGCCCATCACTTAAAGCATGTGCATATATGGGGACTTTAGATGTTAAATCCAACTGTTAGGCTCTCAATAATAGGTACTATCAAGAGTTTCTAATCACTTTCCACATATATATTTAGATATTATATTTGTGGTAAGAGGCTAACTTTATGCCTGGTCTAGCCCACATGCCTTTTGAGCCTTTCTTAAAGCACAAATACAAAGTAAAGAAAGACCAAGTAGACTCCATAGACCAAACTCTTTTTGTCATGCAGTCCTTAAAAAGGCAGGTTTACTGATGGCCATGGTCATTATGTCAAAGTCTATGACCTCTATGAAGTTCAAAAGATAGACTCATACCCATGTCCCTCAAATGGGTAAATATTCAATACCTAACAAGCTACAATATTAAATGGTGCCCATGGATCCCACCATCCATGTAGTTTGAATAATGTTGATGTGTGAGTGTTTAGATTACCTCAACAACCAAAAAAAGAACAGTGTTGATGTAAACAACCAAATTGTCTCATTGGTAATCATGTAAAGGCAAAAGCAATTTAATCTAGGCAAGCAAAGAACAAAGAGATGAAAATTGGGTAGAATCACTCCTATATATGTGTGTGTATATATATATATTATAAACCATAAAGAGAGTACACATTCTTCATAGAAGGCCCCGAACAAAGCTAAAATGTGTAATCAAAGGCAAATCGTAGTGGAGACAGGGCCATCCTCTCATACATCGATTGTAATATCACCTTCCTCTCATTATGACATCGTTGCTTTAATCAATCCTCATTTACCAAACTTTTGCTCAGTTTTTTATATGTTTAATCGAAAAAAAAAAAGTATAAAAATTACATATATATTGGCCACTATAAAAGAACTTCCCTCAATATAGATTTTTCAGAAACGTCCATATTCTTTGCTCTTGTTATTTTTCTCTATTTCTTACTAAGGTTGTGTTTGGATAAACTTCTAAATAGTCTTCCATTGACTTTTGGCTCTAAAAAGTCAAAAGTTGATATAAATTACGTTTGAATATTCACATAACTTTTTGACTTCTTGCAAAAATCAAAAGTCAGTAAAAAACTTTTCTAGGAAACTAGCCTTCCATTGTATACCACCACTACACTGGATCAGCTCTCTGATTCTCAGAATATTCCTGTATTCTTACCATGTATATCTCTCAACTTACCACCTTCCATACTTACTCTTACATACCTTATTTGATATCTCTTGTACACCTATTTAAACCCATCTCTGGGCTATAAATGTACAATGGATAAACACAGTTATATTTGTATTTTAAGGCTAATTTTCTTTCTCTTTCTATTTTTATTATTAATTTTCATTTTCTCTGATGGAAGGCCACAGTCCTCTGTCGACAAATAGAATGACTTCTCACAAGAGAGGGTATGATTGTATTATGAACATGGCTCCTGGGCTTTAGCTTTTCTTTCTTTCTTTTTTATTTGTTTATTTTTCAATTTGTTTTGCAAGCAAGAAAAAGGGAATTCCACAAGAGAGACAGAAGCTCTCTCCGTGACAAAAGGAAAAGGGGAGAAAAGCTGTCAATCCCTCCTTCCTTTTAAACACATCTCAAAACCCATAACCATAAGCACCAGCCAAAAACAGGAGCTGAAAGAAAAAGGAAAGATCAGAACAAAGCACCATGAAAGGAAGAGAAGGAAAAGCAGCTCCTCCAACAGACCTCTTGTTCTGTTTTCCTTCTCGAGCCCATCTAAACCTATTACCCAAACCCATATGCAGCCCAGCTCGGCCCACAGAGCCTTCCAAGCGCCACCACCACCACCACCATCTCACCAGGTCTAACAACAGAAGTGGCCAAGCTAGTCCTGTGTTATGGGCAAAAACCAAGCCAATGGACTCAGAAATTGCGGAACCCACCTCCCCAAAAGTCACCTGTGCCGGACAGATCAAAGACAGGCCCAACTCCAAGGCCAGCTGCAAGAACTGGCAATCTGTCATGGAAGAGATCGAAAAGCTTCACAACAAAGGGAAACACAAAAAGAGACCCACTTGGGTCGAAGCACTCGGGTTCAAGAAAGATAATATGCAGTTCTTGACTTATTTGCGAAGCCTTCGCTTCGACTTTCGCTGTTTCAGTTCCTTACCTGGATCTGACATCACTTCTGTTGAAGAAGAGCAAGAACATCAAGTGGGTATGGAGGGTAGTGATGGTTCAAGAACTATCTTTTCTAAGTGGTTCATGGTGTTACAGGAAAATCAGAATAATGGGGTCAGTATGGAAGAAAGAGAGGAAGGAGATGTTATTGCTCCTTCTGCCCCTCCTCCAAATGCGCTAATGCTCATGCGTTCCAGGTCTGCACCTGCAAAAAGCTGGTTAGAAGAAAAAGAAGAATCAAAGAAGGCAAAGTTGATATTAGAATACGAAAAGAAGAAAGAGAACATGGTGGTGATGAACTATGCTCCTGATTACCTCAAAGTTTCTTCTGCTATTAAAGAGGACACTAGGATTGATTATGGAGGGAGAGATCCATTATCAAGGAGTCGAAGTTGGAAGAGATGATGATCATGGTAAATGGTGGTTTTTTTATTTAGTAATTTACCTTATAATTTTCATATTATTTTTCCTTGTTTATTTTTGTTCTTTGTTGGTTTTGATACTTTTTTTTTCCTTTTTTTGCTTTGCTCTTGGTTGGAGAATCCAAGCTACCTTTTAGCTCTTCTTTGTATTATTTATAATAATTGTATATTGTTTTACATTAGTACAGTTTTTTCTTTTCCTATTCTTGGAACAATTAAAATACAAAGCAGAGCTCTGCTTCATGGAGTTGAAGCAGAGCTCCCCTTTTTAGCGTATGGTGGTGGAAATCTTGTAATTATGGAGCAAAAGTGTTTTAGAAAACTGCCATTGACTCTCTCCTTAATTACAAAACTGCTACCACCATACACTAGGGCTCCCCTCAAAATTAGTCTCTTCTTTGAAAAGCATTTCTGGATTATCAAAAAGAGAAAAAAGAAGAATAACATTTGTTCGGTGGGAAATGCTAATCTAAATTGCACCCACCCCATTGTAGGTAAGAAGACATACTATTTTATGATAGGGGCCCATCTAAATTGGCGATTAAGGGGGTATGTAATTAAGGCTAGAATCCCCTTTGCTTGAATGCATGTTTTAATGAAATTTTTTGGTGTATCCACATATGGATAATACAATCATATATGGTGCTTCTCTCTTTACATACATTTGATTTTTTAGCAGCTATGTATGCCTATCTATTCAAGTAATCTAACACATATACGGGTATCTAAACAAATTGAGGAAAATTTATTTACAAGAGGTCTATACTTCAATATATAGTGAAATGGGGTTGAGAGAAAAAGGAATAAGATTTCTTGGATTTTGCGAGCCCCACTCTCTCCTATTGCAACCGACAAAAAGACAAGAATTTTGCAGTGGGCCAGATGCCGACACAAAATCTGTCTTGCCCATAAAAGGGGAGATTGCAATAGACGAAGAGTGGGGCTAACACTCATATTTCTTCGGGTGTGGCTTTGGTGCTTTTTTAGAAGAAGCCACCAAATCCTCAAAAATACATACATATTAAAAAAAATAGCCAACCCCATTATCTCAAATACATTAAGTTCAGACATACCTTAAGTAAACAAAAGAACCCCCGCTCCAATTCCTTTCTTTGATTTGATATATAATGCCACGCTCATACCATCCATCTCTTCTTGTTCTTTCTGCTCCAAGTGCAATGCCCAGCAGAATCAAGATGGTAGATAGGCCAATCCATCTTCTTCAATAAAATGTAGGTTTTTTTCCTTGGTTTATGACCTCTCTCTGGCATCATGTGTGGGATGAGAACTCACAAGGGATTTCATTTTCTTTGTTCTTTCATCAAGTGCTGTAAAATTTGACAGAGCTCTCGAACAATCAATGGTTGTTGCTTCGAATCTCTGAGAGTTGACTCATTCTTGCATATCTTGAAGATGGCACTGATTTCACACCCTCTAACTTTGCTAGACAGCGATGGTCTTCAACCTCAACCTGAAATTATTTTTAAAAATGTCATTGCATACATCAAATCGAATGAAATGAACTGGTGAATAAAGACAGCTGAAAATAACTTTCTTCTATTTGATGCAGTTCTAACTGGTAGGGGTATCACCCAATTGTCCAGTTAGGACACATAGTCCAACTCGATTATTTTGGTTTGGGGGGATCAATTATTATTTGGGTCAGGCCCGGGTACCCTGTTGTACAAATTCTCTATTCAACACCAGATGATTGGGTCAGGTCCATTTCCATTTTCCATACAAATATTACAACCAACCACTGGTCTGAATTTTCTGAATAAATTCAAATTAATCCACACTGACCCAATTTAAAAAAAACAAAAGTTGACAGATGAGTATCCTTGCAGAGTTGCTTCATGAACTGCGATACTTGTTTGTGAGTTGATTTAGCGCAGAAAAGCACGACAGACATCCCTGACTGACATTAAAAAGAACAAATATTGTCTCAAAATTTCAGTTTTGGCCCAACTAAGAAAGATTGTGTCAATATCACAGGGCATGTTACTCTACATCAAACCCATCCATAAATGTATTCATAGACCACTTGCAAGGGTGTGATGATGATCATCATTCATCAGGTGACCCACATCTCCTAGGTGACCTATCAAATTGCAGGACCCACTTTCCAACTTGTTCAAACATGTCATTTTATGTAATTGTACTTACCGGGCAATGGAGTGTCTGAAATGCTCGTTGCTACAGACAATCATGTAAGCATGGAATTTTGTGTCCTCAAATGCATCGCCATCTTGCTTCTTGAGCTGGACCAGAGCTCAAACAAAGCCCCACCTCCTCGTATCCAGGCCTCTCTCTTATCAATATCTCGTAACCCTGTATAGAAGCCTCCCATCTTTTCAACCAACTGGTATAACGACAATGAAAAACTAGTTTGGTATTTGTTGAGCTGGATATGGTGTAACATATCCTTAAGCTCAAGTTAGTCACCTTGTCATTGCAATCAGCTCTCTTAGTCTAGCCTTGATGTAAGACAGGCACTCGTTAAGACTGGGGATACATCTTTGACAGCTTTCTAAAACTGGCTAAGTTTAAATAGACAAGAGTCAGGGTATCAGAGCAATATCGAGTTGAATAGGTCATGTTAGTTGACTTGAATAGTTTGACTGGGGATGCATCTTTGACAGCTTTCTCAAACTGGCCAAGTTTAAATAGACAAGAATCAGGGTATCAGAGCAATATCGAGTTGAATGAGTATATATGTCATTACTACATCTACACCATAGAGATACAATAGATCAAACAGTATTCAACACTCCTCCTCAAGTTGGTGCATAGATATTCCTCATGCCCTACTTACTAATAATACCGATAAATTGAGATCTCCCCAATCCTTTGGTCAAAACATTCGTAACTTGATCCCCTGTCTTCACAAAAGGAGTGCAAATGTCCCACGATCTTAACTTCTCCTTGATAAAGTGATGATCAACTTCAATATGTTTCGTGGATCATGTTGCACATGACTATGAGCTATACTGATTGCCGCCTTTATTGTCATAGTATAGACTCATGGACACTTGAGCAGGAACCTCAAACTCTGAAAGTAGCAATCGAAGCCATTGGAGTTCACATACCCCATATGTCATAGCTCTAAACTATGCTTCTGCACTAGACCTGGCTACCATTGATTGCTTCTTGCTCCTTCATGTCATAAGATTGTCACCTACAAAGGAACAATACCCAAACGGGGAGCGCCTATTTGTAATAGAGCCTGCCATCTGTATAGGCTTCTACTTGTAAGTTGTCATGATTAACATACATCAATCCTTTCCCATGGGTGGACTTGAGATACCTGAGTATCCTATACACTGCCTCCAGATGTCCTATGGTCGATGTGCGCATAAACTGACTGACAACACTGACGGCATATACAATGTCTGGCCTGGTCAAAAATAGGTAAATTAGGCGCCCTACAAATCTTTGGTACTTCCATGAATCTGAAAGACATTCCAGTCTTCACTAAGCTTGTGATTCACATCAATAGGGGTGTCACCGGGTTTACACTCCATCATCCCAGTCTACTCAAGTAAGTCAAGCACATACTTTCTCTGAGAGACAAAGATATCTTCCTTTGATCTGAAGTACTTCAAACGGCCTAAATCCTTGATCTCAAATTCCGTTGCTAATTTACTTTTTAGCTTTCCCATTTCATCATAGTCATTCTCGATCACCACAATGTCATCCACATACACAATAAGGATAGTAAATTTCTGTTGGGAATGCTTGATAAATAGTGTGTGGTTTGCTTGGCTCTGCTTGTAGTCATTCTTCAATATTACAGTGCAAAATTTCTCATACCAAGCTCTAGGAGACTGCTTCAAGCCATACTATGTCTTCCTTAACTTGCACACTCTCCCATTGACTGAGGAACTCATAAAGCCAAGAGGAGGTGTCATGTACACCTCTTCTTCCAAGTCACCATGTAGGAAGACATTCTTCACATCAAACTGGAATAAGGGCCAATCTTGGTTGGCAGCAAGGGGCAACAACACTCTTATAGAGTTCATCTTGTCTACAGGGGCGAAGGTCTCCTGGTAGTCTATACCATGGGTCTAGGTGTATCCCTTGGCAACAAGTCTTGCTTTGTACCTATCAACTGAGACATCTGAAGATGTTTTACAGTAAAGATCCACTTGCAACCCACTGGTCTTTTCCCTCTAGGAAGCTCAACAGCATCCCAAGCATAGTATTAAAACTCGGCGAGTCGACTCGACTCGGCCAGGTTTCGAGTCGAGTTTGAGGCAAAACTCGGTTTTGACACTGAAAACCGAGTAACTCGCCCCGACTTGCCCTGACTCGCCCAAGTTGTTGCATTTTTTTAAAAAAACAAAAAATTGAGTAAACTGCTTACCTGATTAATTAAATTATGTTTTTTTTCTTTTTTTTAACACACCCCACCCACTCTCAAATATAAATACAAAAAAAAAGGGGAGAGTTTAATATATATTGAATTATATATCTCATTTTAGGCATGCTTTATCATTAATTTTGATTTTATATCATATATATAGTATTAGAAAAATATTAGGTATCATTACTCGGACGAGTTTTGCCCGAGTTTCCGAGTTGACTCTACTCAGCAAGTTTCCGAGTCGATTGGAGTTTTCGGGTTTTAAAACACTGATCCCAAGTGTCACTCTTTTCAAGAGCCCGCATCTCCTCTTCCATTGCCTCTCGCCACTTTGGTTAAGATAGAGCATCTGTCACACTGAGGAATAGACACAGAAGATAATGACAAGATAACTGAGCAATATTAAGGAGATAAAGCAGAATATGAGACAAAGTTAGAGATAGGATGAGCACAAGAATGAACACCCTTCCTTAGAGTAATAGGAAGAGAAGCATAAATTAACTTAGGATTAGAATGAGGGACATTACCTTTGACTGATGGATTAGAAGAGACTTCTTGGAGGGAAGCATGAGGGTCTTCTTTGTTGTCTTTCTTCTTTCTTTTATATACCTTCAAAGTAGGAACAACTTTCCTTTGTTTATCACTATCACTATCATTATCAGGAAGCAATGAAACTAGAACTCGCAGATTAAACTCAAAAGGCATCTCTTCACTGATACTCGCCCCTACAGAGAGGTCTTCCTGTCATAAATAAAAGGAAATAGACTCAAAAAATGTCACATCCATAGTGACAAATACCTAACGAGAAGAAGGATGATAACATCGGTAGTCCTTTTAACTTGAAGCAGGCTCAAGGAATATACACTTAAGAGCCTTGAGATAAAGTTTGGTACAGTCAGAACGAGTGATATAAACGAAGCAAATCCCAAACACTTTAGGAGGAATATGAAACTAACACGTAGAGGGGGATGACACCCGAATAGTGATGTGAAAATCCAAAATACGAGATGACATGCGATTAATGAGAAACTATGCAGTTAAAAAAGCATTAGACCAAAAGACCTTCGGAACATTCATAATAAACATCAAATACTTACTTCGTCATTTTCAACAAGTGACGATTCTTTTGCTCAACCACACCATTTTGCTGAGGAGTACTGACACAAATGGTCCAATGAATAATGTCATGACTATCAAAATAAGAGGTAAGAGCCCCAGAAATATATTCCCTTCCATTATCAGATCTAAGAATTTTAAGTTTCGCATCAAACTGAGTAATAATCATGGCATGGATAGATTTAAAGACTGAGCATACCTCACTTTTAGATTTAAGAAAGCAAACTCAGGTAGTACGTGAGAAATCATCCACAAAGCTAACAAAATAGTGAAAATCAGACAATGAGAGGACTGGGGAAGGACCCCATACATCAGAATGAACCACAGCAAAAAGAGAGTCACTCTTGTTCCCACGAGAAGGGTAAGAAGTTCTACAATGTTTAGCCAACTCACATTACTCACACTGAAAATAACTAACTGAACAAGAAATAGACAACTGAGCAAATAAACACTTAAGTAACAAAAAAAAACGGATGACCAAGACGACGATGCCATAGTAACAGCTACTCCTGAGTAGTAATATGTTGAGCACCCGATGTGATCTGTTGGATAAGTAATGCAACATGTGACAGTGAGTCCATCACATACAGTCCTCCCTTCTCATGTTCTGTACCAATCGTCCTCGTCTCCAAGTCCTAGAAAATACAATGAGATAGGAAAAAAGTATCACTGTAATTTAACGATTGTGTAATGTTACTAACATAAAGAAAATTTAAAACTAAATTTGGGACATGAAGAACAAATAATAGAGGTATAGAATGAGTAATTTTCAACAATGAATGAGGAAGTGTCATCAGCAATATGAACTTTAACTCTACTTGAACAGATAAGGTACAACGTAAAAAGGGAAGACATACTAATCATAAGGTCGGATGCACCTGGATCAAAGATTCAAGGATGACTGTGTGGTGAGGCTGAGGGTTGAGGCAAAAGTACCTGTGTACAAAAGAGGATGTGGAAGGTGCAAATGAGGGTTCTAACTGAGCTATAAAGTACCGGATATGCTTCATCTCATCACGAGAGAATGCACTACCGTCTAAAGAGTGTATTGCGGATGGATGAGAGGCAACATGAGAATGTGCAACAGAGATAACGGAATAGGCACTGGAGTGGCCTCTACCACCAAATCGACCTCTCATAATATCACCAAATCTGCCCCCTCAACCTCAATTTCCCATCTCCGAGTAGGTCTGGGAGACAGGATCCCATATCTCCTTGTCGTGGAAAGGAAGATGTATCTACTACTAATGTTGGGTTGCACAGAGTTAAAGAGCCAAGACAGCTAATGTTGGGCTGCACAGGGCCGGCCCAAGCCATTTGGAGGCCTAAAGCAAAAATTCTAAATGGGGTTTTTTTAATATTATTAAAAAAAATTAACTATAAATGGGGCCCTTTTAATATTCTAAATGGGTCTTTTATATTTTTTAATATTCTACATGGGGCCTTTTTAATATTATTTTTTTTAATGGGGCCTAAAGCAAAGGCTTTGATGGCCTAATGGACGGGCCGGCTCTGGGGCTGCATAGAGTTAAGGAGCCAAGACATGATAATAACATTCTCTGCCTCCCACTTGCCAAAAGCCTTATTAGTCTCCTCATACATAAAAATGAGACCCCTTAAGTACCCCATATTTCCTTTTCTCTTCACAAAATATAACAATTTGTGACCATGCTAAAAAATTGCTATCATTCAACTTAATAGTAGTGATTTGCATACTTGGGGCATCTCCATGTCCAAGGTGCACTTGTCCACCACTAGTCACTTCACCCATTGCACTTAAAGGAGACTGATTTGCACAAATCAAGTCCTTAAACTACCACCACAAATGGATACATAACCCAAATCAACACTTCCAACTTCACACAAAGGGTTTACATAACTCAAAACAACATTTTCACCTTCACACGACTTTCTTCAAACACTTGGAGGGCAACTTGCACATCACCTTCATGGAACACTTTTCAATTTGAAACATTTTTTTTCAAACACTTAGGGGGCCCAAAACAACATTTCCAACTTCAAACAACTTTCTTCAAGCACTTGAAGATCACCTAACTTGCACATCACATTCATGAAACATTTTTCGCTCTCTCACAACTTTCCTCAAACACTTAGGGGGCACCCAACTAGCACATCACCTTCAAGAGAGACCAAATACCATCTCTCATGCACATTGCCATTGAAAATTTTTGCCAAACAATCCAAAAAATACATTTTCACGATAACTAGTAAGTAAAATCCTTACCGGAGCTTCAATATTCCACCAACCAACATGAGACTTCCACTAAATCTTCAGAATTCCTATACGGATCAAACACAACCAACAAACTTCACAAAACACCAATCTCCATGCCTCAAAAATTCTAAAACCAAAACCACAAATCCCTACACATCAAGGCTCATTAGATGAGAAAGCTAGGTCATCCATACCTTGGCATCTCAAGATACAAGGGGCTGTACATGCCAAGGTATGAATAGAGAGTTTAGTTCTTCTCTCTCATTCATTAGATTATATACTTAACATCTAGAAATGAATATTACATGTCATTACTACATACACTCTATCATAGTAACACCCAAAGGTCTTACTATACCATAGAGGTACAAATGTACAATAGACCAAACAGTATTCAACAATGTTGTCTTCCCTTGGGCAATACATGCCTCAAACTTGGATGATTTGAAGAGTTGATCAGTTGAGCCAATGACACCATCACACCGGTCAAGCCCTCACCACTGACTCGAGTTGAGTTGCGCTGTTTGCTGCACAGCGCCAACACATCCTTGAACCTATCAACCCATAATTAAAGCCTTTTAATGTTTAACATAACATGTAAAACTTATTTCATGTCTTCTCTCTTATTTTATAGTCCAAACAACTGGTGAGCAATAACTAATAGAAACACATAAGTTCCAGTAATTCACCCAAGATCAGAATCACTTCAGCCTTTGTTTCTGGTTTTTACACCACGGTTTTTCATTTTTTTAGCAAGGTTTTAAACTTGACTAATCAACTAGGAAATTAGCCAAGTTGGCTCGACCCAATTGGTTTATGGGTAGACTCAGGGTAGAGACTGTTTATACTAACTTGAGTAACTCGCTCGAGTCAATACAGAACTATTCAGAAAACTCTGAACTCAACTCAACTCGGCTTAATCTAACTTGAAAAGTTTCTTATTTCCTGGGCTTTTTTATTTTTATTTTTCTTGTGATTCTTCCTTTATTTTTCTTGATTTTTTAAATCTCTATGATCTTTATTGTTATATTCTTGACAATCGAGTCATCCCAGGTTTACTCGCAAGTCACCAGGTAATAGAAGCTGATTTAGGGCTATTCCACAGTACCGGGTGAGCATTATAAGCACTCTACAGTGAATGCATCTACACTTCATGTTTGACATGTATATTACACACTGATTAAGAATCTTTATAGTAGAAATTACCGACCTGCCAGCAGCTATGTACACCTGCACCCGGACTAATAACAAATCAGTATTACCATCCAAACCAAAGAACTTAGTACAGCACTTGACATCGAAAGGCGTTCCCTTTGTTAATGTGGAATCAGCATCTTGGTGACTAACTTCACTAAGGCCTCAGCTTGTAAAGAGTAGATCTTAGTGAAAACAACAAAAGAAGACTCAGGTAAGTGTACAATACAAAATAATATAAGTGGCATCAATTAGCCTCCAGAGCAGAATAGATGGAAGGTTGACACTAGGGTAGTTGACCTGTGGAGCCAAATCGGTTCCACTTGAAATTGCGCATACGGTCTCTTTTACCAAGATGTGCCAGCCTCTTAGCTTCCGAGCTTTTGGGTACTTATTGAGGTGGGCTTGAAGAGTTTGAGCTTGAGCGATGTCGTAAGAGTTGGCTTCGGGGTGCTGAGTGTTTGTAGTGCTACAAAGCTTTCTTGGCTTCTCCCAGTCTGCAATGACCATATGTAAGTTTATTGCAAATATTCAATTTCACTTGTCTCAAAAGGTGTTAGTAAGTACCTGAGATATAGTGTCTCCAAACGGTGATGAGCTCTATGATAAGAAGGGGTGAAATCAAGTTGGAACATTGCAGATAGGAGAGCAAATAGCTGACGCTTCCAAAAAATCCCTAACAAAGTAAAGGTTCTACTATTTCAAATAAATGGGAGTAAAAGAAAAGCAAATTAATGAAAAAGTGTTATAAATAATGCACTTTTGTCATTTGAGATCTTTTTTCGTTATAGAGACTTCCTTAAATTAATGAATTTCTCATGAGCTTTCAACTTTCTCTTATACCAATTTGAAGGTAGATGGGGGCAAAGTAGTATGAGTTGCTACTGCAGAGTTCAAGATGATTGATAGGTAGGAGAGTTCAAAATTAAAACACTTAACTTTTCATTTTGAGAAGTTAACTATAACATCTACTTTTCTAAATAAAAAAGACTTTTTTTCTATTTGAGAAGTTAACTACAACACTTACTTTTCTAAATAAAGATGACTAAGATTTCTCTAGAGATCCCATTTTCCATGACCTAGAGAAATCTACATGTAGCATGCAAATTTCAATTTCTAGATGAAAGTTTCTAGAAAAATACATTAATTCAAGGAGGAAGTCCTAGGAAGATAAGGATTTCTAATGACAAAAGTGCACTATTTCTACAACCTCCCTTAATGCACTCTTCTCTTATTTCCATAAATTCTCTTAAATAGGAGAAATTTTCATTTCGAAGTTCAGTAAAGATGTCTTGCAATGTTCGAATTTGATCTCTCCCTTGGCAACAAGTTCACAAATAAAGTGGTGTTTTATGGAAATATGCCTCATCGTGCTATAAAATACAAGTTCTTTGGTATAGAGATTGCTGATTTGTAGTCACACTATATCAAAGTTCTCTCTTCTTGTTTTTGGCATAGATCTTCCAAAATTCTTCTAAGCCAAATTGCATGAGACTAAAATTAGCAGCTATAACAGACTCCGCTTCTGCTAAACATTGAACCATTATTTCTTGTTTTGTTGATACTCATGAAAATACTTCCTATCCAAGAGAGAATGCAGAACCAGAGGTGTTTTTCATATTATCTGGAGAACCTCCCCAGTCGCCATCAGCGTACCTGATCAACATTGAGTCTTCAAGAGTTGTCAATATTCCAAAGTCTATCGCTCCTTGCAATTATCTTAACACTCTTTTTTGTTGCAATAAAATAGTGTGTTCCTTGCATCAACATAAAATATGTTTGCAACAAGCAAATTTGCTACAAACATTATATCTGGTATTGTAGTAGTGAGATACAAAAGGCTTCCAATGAAAGTCCGATATATTGAAGTAATCACCATTTCAGGTCCATCTTTCAAAACTAATTTCTAATTTACATCAAAGGAGTATGGATGGACTTACATCCATACATGTTAAATTTTGTTAGAATATTCTCCACATGTTTCTTTGGTGAGTTAAATATTCCGTCCAACATTTTTTTATATTTTAGTTCCAAAATAGTAATGCATCAAACCCCTGTCATTTATATCATACTCACTCATTATGTCCCTTTCAAAATCATATATAATCCTTCTACTAGTTCTAATGGAAAGTAGATCATCCACATATAAGGACATAGTGACATAGTGAGAATATCGCACAAACTGTTTAGAATGTGGTTGTTTGGGAATTGTGTGTAAGGGTATTTCTATTCATCCATGTTAGGCCTTTAGTTCTTACCCTTGTTAGTAATGGTATTTATGTAACTTGGCTATATATATATATATATATATATATATATATATATATATATATATATATATATATATCACACGATCTCTTACTCTTTCTTCTTCTCTCTTTTCTCTTCCATCCAAAACCCTAACCCTAAATCTTAGATTTCTCATTTCTAACTAGGTATCGGAGTATTTCTTGATCTCTCTACATCTACATCAACAAACAGCAACCAAAGTACAGTTTCTACTGACATCAGTAGCCATACGGCTTAAATCAGTTGTACGGCAAGAGCTCCCATGTGAGGGATTCTAAGGTATGAATACATAGATCTTGTTTTTAGGAGTTTTTTGAGCTAATCTACATGTGATTCGGAGAAGTAGAAATGGTGTTTGCTGGTTTTTTAAGAAAATCCAGAAAAGAATATCTCCTTTGAACCAGATTGATTTGTGCTTGTTTTGGGGCTGTTTTGATCCTCCAATTGGTTCTTCTAGGACCTTTTTTTTACTTGTAATCTTTCTAGAGAGGTCTCAGAACCTGGTTTGAAGAAATGAAGGTGTTGGAATGAGTTTTCCAGCCACCTATCACGGTTTTGCCGGAAAACCTGTGTTTTTTTTTTTTGTTTTTTTCATGTTAAAAAAGTTTGAAAACTCTTAGTTGGAGTTTATATAATGCTGGAACAGATTCCAAAAATGGAAGGGTTTGGCTCTCTTGATAGTTGAGGTGTTGGAAGAAGAGTTGTTTGTGGATTGTGGATTTGTTTGAGAGGGAGAGAGAGACAGAGAGAGTGAGAGTGAGACAAACAACACATGGGATCTAGTTATGTTCATATTCACCGCTCTGACAGGTCCAAACTTGATCCTAAGGCACTCAAGTGCATCATTCTTGGGTATTCTCCCACTCAAAAAGGATACGATTGTTATCATCCCCCGACTCAGTAGCGCTTGATGTCCCTTGATGTCACCTTTTGTGAGACAACCCCCTTTTTCTCGGTTCCGAAGACACCTCTTCAGGGGGAGCGTCTTGATGAAGAGTTGTCTTCCTTAGTGCCTCTTCCCATTCTTGCTTCTGAGCATGATTGCAAGGGTGACCAAACTAAGGGTCATTCTAGCAAGCCTCTTCCCATTCTTGCTTCTGAGCATGATTGCAATGGTGACCAAGCTAAGAGTCATTCAAGCAATAATGCTGATCTGCTAGTTTATTCGAGACGGCGATAGAAAGAGCCTCAACCTTCCTGCCAAGAAGTCTCCTCAGATCCACCTGTTCCAAGTAATATTGAACTTCCTGTTGTGGGAAAAACAACCAATAGAAATTAACTAGACGGAAAAGAATAAACCAAAACACACACCACAAGGAAACACAAGAGATATACGTGGTTCGACAACAACCTGCCTACGTCCACGGGTCAAGATCCGATCACTTCTTTATTCACAGAAACCTTGAGGAACCAGTACATAAGCACTCAACTCACCTTTTCTATGAAAAACCCAATGAAGAATCCCTATCTATCCTCCCTTAAACCTTTCCCAAGCCCTAATATGCTTTAACCCTTTCTATTACCTCTCACTCTCAATGCAAAAGCATTCCCTTGATCCCTAGATACCAAGATACAAACCCTAGACCCATAATCACCTATTTATAGGCCTAAACAAGAGCCCTAGGCTAATAGAAAGTCCCCAATTGAAATAGGGGTTTCCCAAAACATAAAAAATGCTAAAATATAAATTTCCCAAAATTTCCACACCAAAATGGCGCATTGGGCGATCGATCGCCCAGGGTGGGGATCGATCGCCCCTTTGGGGATTTCCTTATTCGAGCCAACTTTCATCACCTCCTCCTATTTACCCTGTTGTTGATGATATGCATCTTCCTATTGCACTCAGGAAAGGAACCCGTTCATGTACTCAACGCCCTATTTCTCACTTTGACACCTATGACTTTGTCTCTCCTTCATATCGTGCTTTTGTCTCATCTTTGTCCTCTGTTTTTATTCCTTGTAGCGTTCAAGAAGTCTTATCTGATCCGAAATGGAAGAAAGCAATATATGAAAAGATGCAGGCTCTAGACAAAAATAACATATGGGATCTAGTTAACCTTCCAAGAGGCAAAGAGTCAGTGGGATGTAAGTGGGTATTTACTATGATATACCAGTCAGATGGATCTGTAGAGAGGTACAAAGTTAGGCTTATGGCAAAGGGCTACACCCAAACTTATGGGGTTGACTACCAGGAGACATTTGCTCCAGTTGCCAAGATGAACTCCATCAGAGTTCTCATCTCCTTTGTCGTCAATCAACGGTGGAATATGCAACAACGTGATGTAAAAAATACGTTTCTTCATCGTGAGCTAGAGGAAGAAGTGTATATGCAGACTCCACCGGGGGTCAACTTCCCTTCCGCCAAAGCCAAGGTTTGCATGTTAAAGAAAGTTATATATGGGCTAAAACAGTTTCTAAGGGCTTGGTTCGATAGGTTCAGAAGAGCGATGATTGTTTTTGGATATAAACGAAGTCAAGCTAATCACACTCTATTCATTAAGCATGGTAAAGGGAAAGTGTTTACCCTAATTGTCTATGTTGATATCGTTGTGACGGGAAATGATCAAGACGAGATTATCAAGTTGAAAAATCACCTAGCAAAAAAGTTTGAGATTAAAGATTTAGGGGACTTGAAATATTTCATGGGGATTGAAGTTGCTAGATCAAAGAAATGTGTCTACCTGTCTCAGAGGAAATATGTCGTAGACTTGTTGAAAGAAACAGGAATGATGGGGTGCAAACCCAGCACTACTCCTATTGAGCCAAACCACTAGCTGGGGGACAACAGTGAGGATTCCTTAGTTGATACGGGGAGATATCAAAGATTGGTTGAAAGACTTATCTATCTTTCCCTCACTCGTTCAGATATAGCCTATGCAGTGAGTGCGGTCAGTCAGTATATGCATGCTCCGAGGTTTTCTCACTTGGAAGCGGTTTATAGAATCCCCAGATACCTGAAGACCTCTCCAGGTAAAGGTCTCCTATTTGTGTGCCATGACCATATAAGGATGGAAGCATACACAGATGCTGATTTGGTAGGGTCAATATCTGATAGAAGATCTACTTCAGGATATTGCACATTTGTGGGTGAGAATCTTGTTTCCTAGAGAAGTAAGAAATAAGTTATTGTCGTCAGATCTAGTATAGAGGTAAAATTCAGAGCAATGGCCCATGGTGTGTGTAAACTTGTATGGCTGGAGATGATATTGATAGAACTTGGTCTTTCTCCTCAGAGACCTATGAGGTTGTACTGTGACAATAAGGCAACCATTAGCATCGCACACAATCTTGTGCAACACGACCGAACCACGCATATTGAGGTGGATAGACATTTCATTAAGGAAAATCTTAGCTCAGGAATCATTTGCACTCCTTTTGTGAAAACTGGAGACCAATTAGCTGACATTCTAACCAAAGAAGTAGGGAGCCCTCAGTTTTATACCATCACATGCAAGCTAGGCATGCTTGATATTTTTGCACTAGCTTGAGGGTGAGTGTTGAGAATGTGGTTGTTTGGGAATTGTTTGTAAGGGTATTTCTGTCCATCCATGTTAGGCCTTTATTTCTTACCTTTGTTAGTAAGAGTATTTATGTAACTTGGCTATATATATCAATAATAGAGAATGGAGAGAGACACTCACTCTTTCTTCTTCTCTCTTTTCTCTTCCATCCAATACCCTAACCCTAAATATTAGATTTCTCATTTTTAACTCAAACCCCAGTCTTTAAGCATAGCGTAAGCTCAGTTTTGCTCCACTTGAATTTATTCTTATAAAAGTACACATCTATTCAGCTAACCCATGCTCTTAGTGCCTGATTTAGCCCAGATAAAGCTTTTTCCAACTTGTAAATTTTGCTTGTCATTAATGACAAAAAAACTTGAGTTGGTCAACATAAATCTTTTCACATAAAACCCCATTTAGACTAGCAGACTTGAGTCTAACTGGTCTATGAGCCATTTCTTTTGTGTTGTAAAGCTAATAGAGTTCTAAACATAGTTACAAAGTTCCCCAATTTTTTCAAAAATTCCTGAATAATAGCTGACCTTTTCATTGTAGGATTAATTCGCGAAGTATTCACGACTTTTGGGGAAAAAATAGTGGCGATTTTCCGAATTATTCACGACTTTATGAAAAAATCCCAAATAAATATCTAATATATTAATATATTTGTTTATAATTTTCATAATTAGTTTTATATTTATTCATATCTTGCCCGACATTTTACTGATTTATTTTTGAATTTTTTTTATGTTTACCAAACTTTTCCTTGGACGAATAATTCTCGAATCCTGACTTGGTAACTATGGTTTTAATAGTATCCAATCTAGCAACATGAGCAAAACTTTTGTGAAAATCAATAATGGCTGCTCGGAATAGCCTTTAGCCACAAGTCTTGCCCTGTGCTTTTGAATAGATCCGTTTTAATTGAGTTTTGTCTTAGAAATCCATTTTACTCCTATCATGTCATTCTTTTCAAGACAATCTATCAACTCCCATGTCTTGTTCTTCTTGATTACTTCAATTTCTTCTTTCATTGTTAAACCCTTGTCTCCTTAGCTGTAACTTCAAAGCTTTAATGTTATAATAGTGAGAAATTACATCTTTTATAAACATCTCTTACATTGCATACCTTCTAGCTGATGAAGATAACAAGTTACCAATAGAAGTCGGTGAACTAGATCTTTGAGTTGATAGTTCTGATTCTTCTTCATCTTCCTCATTTCTTGGGACTTCTCGTATGGTTACCTTCTTTCTGTGCACATTCTTATCATTCCAATCCATGCTTCTCTTTCACTAAAAATGACATCCGTGCAATAACCTTCTGGTTCTTGGTTATACACTTTAAAATCCTTTTTATTTTGTACTATAATATGAAAGTATGCATTTTTCAATTTTTTCATCCATTTTTTCGGGTTTTCTTTTGAATATGTGTATAACATACGGTTTTCTGCCACTCCATGCTCCTATTACCTTTTGGAGTCAATTTCTAGACTTATTTTGTAGCATTGTTTAGTAAAAAGACTGCAGTAGATATTGCTTTTGCCTTTTTTTTTTTGGAGATTTTCCTCCTTGAGCACAAATCTTGCCATTACCACTACTGTTCTATTTTTCGGTCCGGCAACACCGCTTGGTTACAACTTACACTGTTTTCTTCACAAAAGTTCTCACATATTTTTGTATCGATAAAGTTCTTACATTCTTTCAAAGTACATTCTCTGCATTTTTATCACTTCTTTAAATTTTCAGTTCATAACACTTCACTTTCCCACAAGAATCTCGAATCTTTTGAAAATTGCAAACGCATTTGGTCTTGTTTAGTTAAATATACCACTATTATTCTTGAAAAAATCATCAACAAAGATGATATGGTATTGGTTCTTGTTGTGAGACAAAGTCTGCATTGGTTAATTAAATCCGTATCTCCAAGGTTTCTTTGTTCTTCATGATTTTTCTGTAGAAAATGAGTGCAATAGTGTTTTCCAAGTACACATCCTTCACACGCTGCATTTTAAATATCAATGACAGTAAGCCTTTCACCATACTTCTCAAAAAAAGTAACTTCAGCCCAATTTTATCATTTTAGAGCAACATTTCCTGCATAGAAAAATTCAATAGGAAAAATTCTACTTTTCTCCATCTACACTTCTGCTATAATTTAGTTTTATTTTCTTATTATAAATTATGAAGAAATCATCCCCAAAATAAACATAATATCCATGTTCCGTCAACTAGCCAACACTTTGTATACATCTTTGGACTAACTTACAAACAAATTAGACATCACGAATATGCTTGGTTCCTTCTAGAATCTATTTCTTATTGGACCATGTAAACCAACTAGTTCCATATTAGCTAACATCTAGTCATCATCCGCTTATCCAGGGGATCCGACCAATACAAGGTCCGCTACGGGCATTATTCGCTTCGAGTCGACATAAGAGACCATGAGCATAACACTCATAGCCGACGTTGTATTGGTCAACATTCCCTAGATAAGCGAATGTTGACTAAATGTTGACCAATACAAAACTAGGTGGTCCACATGGACCAAAAGTAGTTGAAATCTCCCATTTGAGTCAATCCAGGAGATTATTCCCCAACCACAATTACACCTTTTTATTTTAGTGCACCAAAGAACCATTTCCCAATCGTACTTCAGATTAATTAGAAGGATCTATGTCAAGCAACAAAAAAACCTCACCTGTCATATGGTTACTACACCCACTATCAATTTACCAAATATCTTATTTTTCCATTTCAAGGGCAGCTTGGTATGCAAAAATCCATCATATTTTTTTTTCTTCAGAAAATTTTGCTATTTAATTACCCTTGAAATAGCAATCTTTCTCGAGATGCCCAAATTTCTTTCAATCAACACATTATGGTTTTCCACAATACCAACAATTATTATCCAAATGATCAGTCTTTTTGCAAATAGAACACCGAACTTGGGAGTTTTCAGAATTCTTACCTACGTCATTGTTACCCTTTCCTCTTCCTTTTGAATATGGCCCTCTGCTTCTTCCTGATTTGCCTCCTCTATTTGACTTTCACCCTTGTTTTCCTTGTCTACATTTCCTCAATATCTATACCCTCTAATAAAAGAGGCAGTTAAGCTGCTCTTGTTTAGCAGCTGCCGAACAATTGTTTGGTCATTTTTCCCCTGTGTCTTCTTCGATATGTAATGCTCTTGTGTAGCAGCTGTCCAGAAAATTACATTGTCAAAATTACCTTCGACTGCCACCCAAAGCACCTCTCTGTATTTTCACTCTCTCTTTACTCCACGTATTGCTTGCCACACAAAACAAACTCTATCTTTACTCCACGTATATACTTGGTTTTAGACTTTCAAGACATCTCTTCTGTCATCAAAAAAAATCTATTACCTGCTCATTTCCTCTTCTTCCTTTACTCCACCAAACTTCAAGCTCTCATCTTAGCTAATGCTCCACCTTTCGCTCTCACTGCAGTTTCGGCTCTTCTTCAGGTCAGCAAAAATTATTCATCTGTTGCACAATTTTTTTTCCTTGTCTTCTCTATGTCGTGTTTCTTTTGTTTAGTGTTGATCAATTCAATTTCACCCGCAATAAACCCTACAATACCTTCAAAATTTTGATTCTTTGTATGGGAAATGGTTAGGACACGGCATACACATAAATCAAACAGATTTTGCTTCTCTTTGCAGCTTCGAGGGCGTTTTGAAAAATAAACGAACAAACAAGAAACACCTCTCAATCTCTTATCTATCTCGCGCTCTGCAACTCAACAACGCCTTCTTGCTTTTGCTTGAAGTGGTTGAGAAGAAAAGTGAGAAAATCAATGGAGAGAATGATTTCGGTTTTTTCTTTATCGTGTTCTTCGGCCGTCTGCAACAGATTCTTCTTCCATTCTGGTCACAGATTAACGAGGTTGTCCTCCATATTCTTCATCTTCTTCTTCTTCTGTTCCTCACAAACAAATCGCTTGCTCTCAAACGTGAGGAGGTGCTCTGCTCGCCGCCACCATTGGAGATTCATTTCGAGCTCACCTCTTCATTTCATGTCAAAAGATCCTTCTCCTCTCTCTCTCCAAGAGCTATTGCCACTTCTCCCAAAATCATTCCAGGTAATTAAATGAAAATTTGAAAGCCTTACCCAGCTGTGTCTCTTCAGAGTTTATTAACTAACATTGAAAAATCAGCTACTCCCGCATTTTTTTCTCATCTCCTTATTTTTCTCATCTCAATTTTTTTCATCTAAAAAAAGACACAGCTCAAATTTTTCTCATCAAAAAATCAAAGTCCTTTCAAAGGGGAATGTGAGAATAAATTTTTGCTCATGGCCCTAAAAGATGGGTGGGAGGAGATAGAAACCCAGCAAATTACGATTGAACTCGGGAAAGGTTCAGTCACACCCACAGGTCAACACATGTCCATTTTAACTCTTTGGAAATTGATGCCTCCAGTTGATAAAGATTTGGAGGAATTAGAAGTTTGTACATACATAATTTTTGTTATTTCACAAATAGGGAGATGAGAATCCCTGTAGTAGGAGAGGAATTAGAAATTTATAGATATGTAGTTATTGTTATTTCACAAATAGGGACATGAAAACAAATTATGTCTCTCAAGAGTAAAGAGCATTAATCAGAACTTCAAGGGAGAGATTGCAAGTATTTCAAATAGGGATTTTAAGTAAAGCTAGGCTATGGACTGTGATCAAGGTCACATTCAGCCAATTAATTGCGATTGAACTCGGGGAGAGTTCAATCGCACCCACAAGCCAACACGTGTCACTTTTAACTGCTATTAACTGTGGTTAAAATTTTCTAATCTTTGGGGGTCAACAATATAGACTTAGTTTCTAGCAAAGAAATTAAAAAAAATTAACTCATAAAAGTGACTAATTGATTTGGACAATCGAACAAAATCTTATGCTTTGAGGGACATCTGAAGAAGTGCCATTTTCTGTATTTTTATCATTGTATCGCAAATTGATTGATATGTAATTACATATTAGTAAAATTCATTTGATATAGCCTAAAATTTTTTTCTTTTTGCATGGGTGTTTTTCTCTCTTTACTGTAAACTAGGTACTATGACTATAAATAACCGCTACTCTTGACAATTCCTAGCTAAGAAATACCTAATATTTAATCAAAATTTATCTGAACAAATGATCATAGTCATCTGATTCTTTTCAGCGTGTGAATTTGTGATTAAGAAATCTCAATTTGATAGTGTATTCTTTAACTTGAGTGGTTTAGGGATACTATTCATTGCTTTTATTAATATCGAATATGTTTGACTATTCATGTTAGTTCTAATTGTTTCTAATGTTCTTATACTTTTGTAAGTATCTGTTAGATTGGTATATATTAATAGATCACATGAATCATAAAACATTAGGTTCACACTATTAAATAATTACCCGTTCAAAAATTTTTTTGCATTGCTTATTTCTTATATGACTATGGTACAATATAATTGCAATACTCTTGTCCACCCACACAGGATTTTGCAATATATTATATCATCCATGAACAAAGAAATAATTTACTGCATATAAGGTTTTGAATTGTCCCAGTGAACAATTTAGAAATGTGAAACTATATTTGACTTCTTATATGCAATTTAAATTTCTTTTGATGATTTTGGTATTAATCTTTAATAGTTCTTCAAATACGAATTTCATCAGCTTTTTTAAATCTATATTTTCAATAAATAGTGATTATTATAAGCAATGAAATTACGTATTTGAAGAACCATAGAGAGATGCTGCCGAAATTTTCAAAAAAATTTAAAATAAAATTGCATATTAAAGAGTCAATATAGAAGTCATATTTTTAAATGGGTAACATCAAACTTATAAAAGTGAAATTAAGATTAACACATTACTAGATTTGCATTATTAAATAGATACTTATTTACACATTGTCCAAATCTTTGTTCTGAATAGTTAATTGCTTAAATTGTTGTTTAGTAATTTCGATGAACGTATTTTGATTATTTAATTTTATTATGTTCATTTTCTAATTATTTGGGTTTATTTATTACAAACTAAGAATTCCTTTCCATGACAATAATCTCTCTCTCTCTCTCTCTCTCTCTCTATATATATATATATATGTATATATACATTTTGACATAAATACAAGAAGTCAAGCAGGTAGATTGGTCGGAGTGGAGAGGAAAAAGGGGATCACATCAGATTAAATCAAACAAGTTTCTTAATACTTCTCGTGGGAAAATGATCCCACAAACAAAGGCCTCTTTTTGAGTTATATCTGAAGACATGGATAACAGTATGTAAGATAACATATTTGGAAAATCAAAATTTACTAGCTAATTTAATTATTTTCTCATATATTCATTCCATTCAAATTATAAACTTTGCTATGTACCAGTAACATAAATTTCATTTTTTTCAAAAAATTTATTTGGTTTCTATACATATTTAATTAATTTTTTTATGTTGATTACAGAGATACAGTACATTAGCAATGGACAAAGAAAAACATAATAAAAAAATCTCCAAAGACTTCAGAAGAAGTTAAACATCGTAAACATGAATTTACATCAACATCACATACTTGAAAATTATAAAATATTATCTTCATGAGCAGAAAAGGAAAAAAAAAATTGGAGAAATGTAGAAGAAGCATATTGCGGTATGCAGGATTAACAGAGGAAAGAAGAGAAGCAATACTTCAAAAAGAGAGAGAATCATATGCAATTAAAAAAAAATTGTTAAACAACATTTGAGTCAAAATGAAGTAACAGGTAATGCACTAATATCTTAAAATAAGTTACAATGAATTTAAAATATCAATGTATTTTTATTATCTAACAAATATACTTAACGCAAGTATTGAAATCCAACAAGCTAGACAAAGAAATTCTTTAAATACCAATGACTCCCAAGTTGAGGCAACAAACAATGTTCCATCACTAAAAGGAAAATAACGTATAAAGACTTCCAGTTCTTGTGAAGCAGGTGAGAAAAGAGCTATTAAACCCTTTGAGAATTCAACAAGATTTGCAGTGTTACTATGTAAAAATAATACTAACAATGATCTAATATATTTCAGATTTGACGTCAATTGAAACTACAAAGCAGATTTTTTAAAAAAAATTAGAGAAATGTAGAAGATGAAGATTATGGTACGCTGGATTAACTGAGGAAAGAAAAGAGGTGATTTGTAAAAAAAAAGGAGAGAATCATATGCATTGAAGAAACTAAAGATCAATGATATATCTGAAAATAAAGTACCAGGTATGTGAATAATGTTTTGTAATTTTTTTAAATATATCTCCTAATATATAATTTATCTCACAATTGATGTAAATTTGATGTAGGCTGTCAAAGCAAACAAATTACAAAAATAAAGTCCCCAGGTATATGCATTCGACAAATTGAAGAACAGGTAAATGTTACTTTAGCTAGAAAAACAATCCAATAATAGGTACGACATAAATTTTTAATTAAGTGTGACAATAAATTCAAAAAAATTATATTTTATTTTATTTTACAAAATAATCAAAATGATAATGAATGTAGGATACCAATGTCAACATTTGCTACCAACTTGCTTCTTAAAAGAAAAAGAACAAATAGAGGGTTACAATCTTAGTAACCCAAACCGTCACTTTCCCTTTCCGCTCCCGCTCTCAAACCTTGCTTTCACGGTTTGAGAGCGAATCCGTGTGTAGAACGCGGTTTTACAATTAACAAACCGCCGGTTTTGAAACTTTAAATCGTCTGAGGAAGTCAAAAGACAGTTTCCGTATTTTTTTTCCCTTTAAATTTGTTTAACTATTTGGTGAAAAGACACATTCATCATTTTGCTTTGCTTTTTATTAATTGTCTGTAGTTTGTGTCAGTACTTGTGTCATAAGCTTTTGTCTTTTGTCATAAGCTTTTGTCTTTTCAACTACTTTTTCTTTGTTTACTTATTTTTTAATTGGATAAATGAGATCTCACGGTTCTCACCACACACCAATTGCGATTGAACTCACCTAAGTTCAATTGCACCCGATCACAATCACACCCAACCTTTGCATCATTTTTAACTACTTTTAATTATGATTCAAATTTATTAATTCTTAGTATTCAATAATATAACCTTAATTTCTAAAAAATATTATTTATATATATGTCGACGCTCCGAAGGCGCTCTCGACCCTATCCTAAATTGAAATTTGGCACTCTCGCTCTACGCTCTGGTTACTTAGGTTACAATTCCTTCGAATTTGGTAAGAGAAAATGTTTACATCTTATATTATTTAAAATTGCGACAATGAAAATTATAACTAATTTGTTAACCTCCAATAGGTACTTCATCAAATACACATCTATCAGCAAATATAGGATACCAGCATCTATTATCAACTTTCTTGCTAAAAGAAAAACAACAAATTGAGGGTTATACTTCCTTCGAATTTGGTAAGAAAAATTGTTTATATCTTTTTCTTTTTTTTTGGAAGGTAAGCTGGGGTTAAGCAGACCCCGACTAGATAAATAGAACCAACAACCAATTACATCCTCACGTATACCGTTTCAGCCCTATCCTCAGCAATACAGGACAAGGTCTCGGAAGGAAGAAGTAAAGGAGGAAAGGAGAAATGAGAAGGAACTGAACAAAACCTAGCAAGAGAATCTGCTACACGGTTGGATTCACGCCACATATGGGAAATAAAGCAATCTGAGAAACACTGAATGAGATCTTTAGAAGCCCAAAACTTTCCTCTCCAATGCCACAGGGGGTCGGATTTGCCATTCAGGAAGTCAACAACCCATTTAGAATCCGAGTAAACCCAAATCCTTGAAGCTCCAAAATCTCGAGCCATCACCAACCTTTGCTTAAAGCTTTCCTTCCACAAACGAAACACAGAAATTTCCTTAGATCACGTAGAATACCCCCCAAACTAGCTATGCTCTCTCTAAGGGATCCATCCAAGTTTAGAGCCCACCAGCCCTCAGGCGGGGGGCACCATGAGCAATGACGGCCTATTGAAACACAAAACTCGGCCTTAATATCCCAGGCAGCTAGAAATGAGTGATTGTATCTTATTATTTAAATTTGCGACAATGAATATTACAACTAATTTGCTAACCTCAAACAGGGTCTTCATCAAATACACATCTAACTTTCGACTCACTGGAGAAGTGTTGTGAACAAAATTTCACAGGTTATTGAATATTTCAATAAAATACAACAATATATTTACATAGACATGAAAACAATTTTGTAATAATATTTATTTAAATATTGCAGGATCTGCTTTAGAAGAAATTACTGAATCAGTTACTTTGCTAACGATAACCAACCAAAAGAAAGGTATCACTGAACAATAATCATTGGAATAATAGTTATTAAAAATTGTATAATATTTTATACATTTAAGTTATTTTTTGCAGATAAAAGTCATTCCAACAACACCATGATTTAGGAAATACCTCAAGAGGCAATAGTTTTACCATCCAGGCCAACATGTCAATATTGTGGTGCAAAGAGATTTTACCACGAGCCAAAAGGGTTTTATTGTTGTGATGGAAAAGTGTCATTAGTTTCAAATGATGTTCCTGATAAACTTTGCAGATTGTTTATTACAAATATGGAAGATGCAATCGAATTCAAAAAAATGTTCGTACATATAACAATACGTTTGCATTCACGTATTTTGGTGTCATATATGACAAAACAATCTGCAAACAAGACAAAGGGGTATACACTTTTAAAGTACAATGCCAAGTTTACCATTACATAAATGAGTTCATGCCTATAGATGGTTGTCCTTCATACTTACAGTTATACTTCTATGATACTAAGCATGAAGTTCAGAATCGGATGCATACGTCAGCAAAAGTCAATGTAGATATCATTCAAAAGCTTATCGATATCTTATCAGTTAACCCTTATTGTTCATTCTTTCGATCTCTAAGAGACATACCTACCTTGGAGAACCATCAAATTATTATCAAGTGTGATGCTAGATTAGATCAAAGAGTATACAATACTCCATTAGAATCACAAGTTGCAGCAATTTGGATCGAAAGTAATATTGTCAGAGAACTGAACAAACGTGATATAATAGTATACAACCACGTTGGTTATAGTCACAAAGTCAGGGGCGGAGCTAGGATTTTCTAGTAGTGGGGGTACATGGTGGTTAATTGAAAATGATAATAATTGTTGATAGATTTGTGAACAATTATTAGGTGGGTATATATGAAATATTCCGGGTCTAGGGTTCCGTTGGCGTAGCCCCTGGTTTTTTTTTTTTTTTTATGACTAAGTTATTGGGTCTTTTCATTTATACATTCGTACATATTTTACGGGTATTATTTTCTCATTGATTATGATAAAAAAATTTCCCCTTACTTTATAGACATGCATGCCCTATTAAATAACTAAATAACATGATATAAAATATTTTTTTTCCAAAAGTTCAGGGCCAATTGTCCACTTGCTCATGGCTATGGCATATTAAATAATTAAACAATATAGTTTATTTTGTAGGTGACAACTGTCCATTGTCCATGATTATGCCCAATTAAAAAATTAATGAACTTAGTATAAAAGATAATTTTTTTGGAAAATAATCATCTCCTCGGTCGGTGACGCGAGGAGGTGCATCTCGACTCCCATTTTAATTCCATTTAACCGTGGCTAAGATTTAGTCACCCCTAGGGTTCACACATCTACACTTGGTTTTTAGGAAAAAAAAAAATTGACCACGGGGTTGAAAAAATTTAACCCGAGTTAATGTTGAATTGAAGGGGTGGCTATGTGAGAGCGAGGAGTGATAGTTCCCTCCTAGCCCGTGGAGAGAACTATTGCTCATTTTTTTTAAGTTAAGGAGTTGGGATCAAGTCAATTGCGATTAAATTTGGGAGAGTTCAATCGCATCCACTTGTCAACACATCTCTTTTAATCTTGATTAACTATAGTTAAGATTCACTAATATTTAAGTCCAACAATCTAACCTTAGTTTTTTAAAAAAATATTAACCCTCCCACTTCGATTCCCGCCCCTTAGTGAGTGCAATCCCAAGTTCTTGCAATTGAACAAATTCAAACTCAAAGCTCAGGGAGCAAGGGTCAAGGGTCTCCATTCCCAGAGATCAAATCACAGTCAATTGCGATTGAAGTCGGGGATAGTTCAATCGCACTCACAGGCTAACATGTGTCCCTTTTAACCCTTATTAATTATAGTTAAAATTTACTAACTCTTGGGTTTCAATAATATAATTTCAGATTTAAAAAAATAATATTAACCCTAAGGGTTAGAAATTCTTCACCATAGTTAAATATATTTATTTATTATTTTTTTAACACTAAGGCTATATTGTTGAACCCTAAGGATTAGTGAATTTTAACCATAGTTAATAAGGGTTAAAAGGAATACGTGTTGGCCTGTGGGCCCCGAGTTCAATTGCAATTGGCTATGATTTGATCTCCCACTCCCATGGCTATATTCACAAAAAATACAATTCTTACAAAATTTCAGTGGGGGCACAGACCCATACCTGGCTCCATCCCTGCACTACTTTGGATGTTATGATCCATTATAATATCCGTTATTATTTCCTCATGAAGATATTGGCTGGCATCAAGGAATACAAAAGGCACATCAGAATAATAGAAGACAATGTTGTAGAACACCACGGTTTATTAGCCCCTCTCAAATGTCATCAGCGGATGATATAATCCGAAATGAAATACAAGGTATTAACATATAAAAATTTATTTCGTAGCTAATATCTAATGAATTTTAGAAATTGTAATTAACATAATTTTTTATTTCTTCAGTGTGCCAAAATTTGGGCAACAAAAGGAATATTGTCTCTTGTTGTGAATACTATTGCTATAAGTTACAAATAGTCAAATACGATCAGTTGATAGCTCAATCTCAATCTTATTACATTCAAGATGTCTATTACAACAATATGTTGTTGATATGTATGTTAAAATCAAGCTCAATCTCAATCTTATTACATTCAGGATGTCTATTATAACAATATGTTGTTGATATGTACGTTAAAATCAAAACATTTCGGTTGGATTACTTTCGAAACCGATAAGATGAGATTCGGGGCTATATCAAGGAATTCTTGATAGTATCACAGTTGAAGAAACTCGACCTTTTAAAGTTGGTCGAAGAATTGTATTGTCAGCATCATTTATAGGTGGACCAAGAGATAAGCGACGTCGATATATAGATGCAATGGCATTAGTCCACCATTTTGGAAAACCTGATATATTTTTGACTATTACATGTAATCCTACATGGCCAGAGATTAAAAATGAACTACAGCCAACAGAGGAGGCACAAAAAAGACCAGACTTAATTGCAAGAGTTTTTTAAGCAAAGTTAGAAGAATTGAAACATGAGTTGTTTAAAAAGGAAATATTTGGACCAGTTGCTACTTTTGTATATGTTATTGAGTTTCAAAAAAGAGGGCTTCCACATGCTCACTTCTTGATTATATTCAAGTCGAGATATAAAATTATGACACCCGATATGTATGATAAATTCGTATGTGCTGAATTGCCTGATAAGGATATGAACGTTCACTTGTATACAACAGTTGTCAAAAAAATGATGCATGGTCCTTGTGGTCATCTGGATCCAACTAATGTTTGCTACCCTAAAGATTTTATCTCTTCAACAATTCAAGGAAAGAATTCATATCCAGTTTATAAGAGATGTGACACTGCCAACAATGTTACCTAGGCACTTCAGTTTTCCCAAATTTTGTCGTGCCGACATTTGGACACGACAATCCATGGCACGATATTACACATATCAACAGGGATCACTGCGTATTAAAAAAAAAAGTGCCATTACAGAAACACCTCAAAAGTGTAGATATCAATTGGTTTAAGATACACAAGTCCATATTTGATGAGGCCCTTCCTGATTCTGAGTAACAAATATTGAAGTCGATGAAATAATTTCTCATGGACTGCTTCTATAAGCCCTTCAATTCCCACTTCATGATTTCCTAATCAACCAAGCACGAAAGTCGTTGTTATGACCTTTTTATTCACTGTTTAGTAGATTTTTTTAATCAGTAAACATTAGATTATATTATATTAAGAAAATAACTATTTAATAGTTGATAAAGAAGAACATTGTCAGAATATTAAAAGATGTTCCATTGTTTATTTGTGTTCTCATAGAGGCTGACTATCTAGCCTTCTGTTATTATATTCAGAGATCATATGTAGCTATGAGCCTACAATACAGAAATCTACTAAAGGGATCTATACTACAATGGAAACACATTCTTTAGTACAATTAGAGATGCCATAAATAAAAAGTAAATAAATAAATAAAACAAAAACAAATTTAGTCATTTTGAAAGCCTAATCTTAGAGCATTACAGTTCGCTTATAAGTAAAATGAACCGCTAGAGGGAATTTTTTCTTTCCTTTTTTTGTTCCCCACCTCTCCAATCTGGTTTGACCTTTATTGAGGTATCAATGCCATTTTGTTTGTATTTTTCATGCTAGTTGGAGTTCTTTCATGGATCAAACAAAAACTGTCTGTTGCCGCCCCATCAGATAATATGCCCTACGGATAGTACATATGCAGATAATGCAAGGTGTGTGATACCTAAGACACCTGGCTGCAATTACACAAAGCCATATAAGCATCCCAATAGGTTAATCATGGCTGGTAGGAGAGTGTTATGTTTTATTTATTTGTGGAAACTTGTTCAGGCGGATTTCCTTCCCTCAGTTAATTCTACAAGTCCATGCAGATTCCACGAAGAGAGAAAGTATCCCATGTGGAGACCTAAAGAAGGTTTCTCTTATTAATATGATGTAATATCCGTTTCAATATTAGCATTAATGGGCAATTATGTGTTGATGGTAAGTATCAGTAAGTTTTCCAATTAGCTTAGAGTGAGGAATCTCCAATCCTTAGAGACCTTGAACAATGTGATCTGATGTCTATAGTCATCACGGTTCTGAAGGTAGAAATGTTCAATATGCAATTTTAATGTAGCTGCAGAAGCCGTGCTATCAAGCTTCACAATGACGGTAACTGCCCGACAATCATGCAATGAAGAGTTGTTGGACCAGGTCCTTCTTAAATATTTATTTCCTGCTAAAATTCATATCATGCAATTATGCCAGCTTTGATTGAGAAGATAGGTTTAAAATTCCCAAAATTAGAAAAAGCTTAAGTTGTTTTCTCTGCTAGATATTTTGTTAGATGATTATTCTTTTTTTATTATTGGTTACCTTCCTCGTCAACTTCAAGAAAGAAAACTAGCAGTCTAAAAATGTATCATATAGCTATTCAGAATTACCTCTAGTTTTAATGAAATAAACAAGTCTAAAAATGTATCATGAATCTATTCAGAATCACCTCTAGTTTTAATGAAATAAACAAGTCTACATCTAATTAGGAGCTTAGAAAAAAGATCCAATAGGGGCTGGGTTGAACCTCACAGGAGTCCCATATGCAAAACAGAGTGGAGCTTAGAAACAGATCCGAATAGGCGCAGGGTTGTACCTCATAGGAGTCCCATATGCAAAACAGAGCATGTACAAGCAACTCACACCACACCATAGCCGATGAATCCGCTGACCCTGGGGTTGAAGCTGTTGCTCATTTGGACAGTGCTCACTGTTGTAACCATGAGACAATGATTCAGTCCGAACTTACCTACTAAAACAGATTATAAAGCATAGTTTTATCAAGATTTAGCTTGAGGACTCTTCTACAGGTCTCTCTAGAGGCCCACCTTGCAAAATCTCAATATGTTCATATAGTATTGATATCTATCCTACGAAAGTAATCTACCTTAAAACAACAAAATCCTTCATACACCAGCATCCAAGAGATCGATAAATGTTAACCTCTCACTGCCCAAAGCAACAAATGCCCAAGGCCCCTAAAGATCATTTTGGTTGTTTTTTCCAAATACAGCATACTATTGCTGAAGGAAAAAGTCTCGAGACGATATGACCCCTAACTGGAAGGACCAGTAGAGAAACATATGAAAAATATACAAATCGAGGTGGGCATCGCCAATATTCACCAAAGAGGCCAATGAAACCCTACAGCAGTTACAGGATGAAGGTTGTATTTTACATTGCATCCAAGTATTGACATAACGTGAGATATTTGGAATGTGAAATCCCTGAAATAGATCTTTGGGGAAAGGTGTGATGGGTAGGTCATGTGGACCTGAAACCAATTATAGATGCGATGAGGAAGCATCTGACTAACCAATATCACTCCCATAGGCTATCAGGAGAGCAAATTTCTTGAGGTTTCTTTGCAAACCAAATGCACTCCTAGAATATAATCCTACCATTCATCCAATCTTAAACCCAATCCCCAAAATTATGTCAGAAGAGCTAATATCTTGAGGCTCAACTGCAACCAAATGCACTCCTAGATTATAATCCTACCATTCATCCACCTCAAACCAAACCCCTAAATTTGTCATCATTACACAAGTATTAGGCCAGGTAACATCTCATCCACCCCACCCCGCTCCCAAAGAAAAGAAACATCCATTCTTTCAGCTATTTAATAGACACCATTCCAAGCTACCCAAACATGAAACACCTCAATTTTCCATTATTTCCTTCTAATTGACTGTTTTTTTTTATATTGGTAACTGAGATATGTATTATAAATGTATAAGGAAAAAGCCGAAGGGCCATACAAGTTCACAAGGTGGTGAACTGAAGGGAACAAACAAATCTAAGCTAGAGCTACCCAGTGTTACAAATGTAGCATCCCGAACTTTTCTATATTTAATGAATATCACTTTCATGCCTAATTGGTCTTCCTCGTAGTCAAATTAATAAATAAGGGAGAAATCGGAAATTCTGAAACGTCAGAAATGTTCATTTTCGAAAGACGAACCCAACGCAAGTTGAATCGTCGAAATCGGACGAGCAAGTCAAAAGATATGGTCAAAACAGTCCAGACATGCAGAGCACCGATCGCTCGGTCCAGTCAGCGATCGATCGGTCCAAAACCGATCGATCGGTAGCTATCGCACGGTCAAAACTTTTGTATGGGAAAATTTTCCAGAGAGTAGTTTTTTGACCGGTCGCTCGGTCAGAGTACCGATCGCTCGGTAGGCAACCGATCGATCGGTCATAACCACCGATCGCTCGGTCCCCGTGTTTTTGCAGAAATTTTTGTAAGGACATTTTCGTCTTTTGGGGGTTAAACCCTTTCTTCTTAAGGCTTGCCCGAGCCTTTAGGGCTTCATTCACATACTTAGAGGATTTTGAGAGTTAGGGAGAGAGGAGAAGGAGACTCTAACCTAGGGTTTCGTTTTTGAGGAGGAATCAAAGGGGGTTTAAGAACCCTAGATCCCCCAACTCGTTTGGCTTCGATTTCAAGGCTCAAGCTCGTGTGGGACTCCTCCTCCAAGCTAGGGCAGCACTCACACACGTTTTTTTTTAAAGGGGTTTCTTCCCCAACTCAAGTCTTCCTCAAGCAAGGGTTGTTCCCTACCCTTTTTGGAGCTTCAATCAAGGTTCCTACCAAGATCAAGCCTTGATCTAAGGTTAGTACACCCTACTAACTTACCCTAGCAATAAATCTAAGTTTTCTTTATGAAATGTGATTTGTGCTATTATGTTTGCTTTCTTGTGAAATGTATCATCCCTAATAAATATAAACAAGATAAAGAAATGGTATGGATGCTTGGATGGATGTTGGATGTGGCGATTAGATGCCGAATGGGTGATGTATGGTATGTGTGGGTTGTGGATTGGAAAATGGAGGATGGGCATTACACAAATAATAAACTTACCTTGTGTGATTGAATGTAAAATATGTACTAAAAAGGAGAAAATGAACAATGAGGAAACTTGCATGCTAAGTATTTGACAAAATACCTAAACTATGAAATAATGACTTGAATGAAGAAAATGGAAATAGGCCTCATGCATGTACTCTTATGAATGATGAATTGATCAAGTAATGTGATCAAGTAATGTGCAAATTTCTTAAGTGCTCCCATGCTTATATGATGAATCGAATTATGATGCCATATCGCTCTTGCTATCCTCATTCCACGATGGTCACTATTGACACATACACGAGCACGCATGATAGCATGAACCGAGATTTCAAGAGCATATGCATATAATAACCAACAAGAAAATATTGCATGTCAAGGAAGTTGGTAGCCCAGGGACATTCGGGTACTAGCCTCTGGCTCACAAGAAAACCCCTAAAACACATATTGTCAAGGAGGTTAGTAGCCCAGGGACATTCGGGTACTAGCCTCTGGCTCACAAGAAAACTAAACAAGTAATAAAAATCACATATTGTCAAGGAGGTTGGTAGCCCAGGGACATTCGGGTACTAGCCTCTGGCTCACAAGAAAACCATACATATCAAGGAGGTTGGCAGCCCAGGGAGATTCGGGTGCTAGCCTCTGGCTCACAAGTTACAAGATGCAAGGTTACAAGATGATGACAAGACATTCATGCATGCACGCATACATGATTTTTACAATGCATACCAAGACATGGAAACGGGTTTTCAAGCATGAGTTTTGTCGGCGTTTTTGCATTCATGCACATCAAGATAATAATATTGTTCCATGTTTAATATTGTTTGATTCTATGATCTTACTATTGCCTGGAATTGATGATTGGTATTGTATTACTCCTTGCGTGTTTATTATTGTTATGGATAGCTAGAAGCTTGTACTCGCTGAGTATTCCATGCTCAGCCGTACTTTCATGTCGGCAGGTACTGAGGGAGCCCTCGACCCAGAGCCTTGGGTCGAGGAAGAGTATATCGAGGATAGAGAGCCGTCTATCCCACTGCAGTCTCAGGCGGACCGAGACCTTGACGTGTGGCCGTACCTCGACTACTATTGAGGGGAGAGTACGAGAGGGTGCTTATGTATTTTGACATTTTGATAGGTGGGCCTGTCCACCTTAGACTTAGACCTGTTGTATATATGTTAACTTGGAATACTATTTTGGGAAATCTTAGAAGAAAAGAAAAAGTTAGTTTACGTTTCCGCATTTATGTTTAGCTTCTGCGCTCTGATTATCATTGTTTAGTACTTTAATTATCTTGTTCATGACAGGATGGTTTGGCAGGTACGTATAGTCACGCCTAAAGTATCCCTAAACTCATAGGGGGTATTTTGGGGCGCGACAACAAATCTCGTTCTCGGATTTTTATCAGCCGAAATTTTTCTTGGAAGATTTGCAGTTTGGAGTTTCTGTGGGTATTTCTCAGCTAGATTTTGACAATGATTAAAATAACAATTTTAAATTTTAAATCACATAAATAGTAATAACATCACAAATTTATATGTTCATCAATCAAACTTTGAAACATTCACCACAAACCATAATATCGCGATAACTCAACTCTCTCTCAAAGCATATAAATTTATTGAAGAAAAAAAAACTCGATATTTTGAAAGAGAAAAGGAAAAGAATTTAAATCGTGATATTTTGTAAATCTCGCAATATTTATGCGATAAAAAGATAAAATAATATTTATCGCGATAAAATTAGAGTTTTAAACTTTAAACATTCTTCTTGGGAGAAATTGGGTATTTCTTGCAAGATTTGTAGCAATGGAGCTATCTTAAAATACTATCTAAATACCAATACATACTGAAAGGACCCAAGAATCCATAGGGACCACTCAAATCATGAACTGAATGCCTAGCTCGTCAAAATCCGTCCTGATGGAACACCATGAAATAAGGAGCCAACGACATCTCTAACGCACTTGTTCCAAAGACGAGACCACATCACCAAATACTTGTTTGTTCCTCTCCCTCCAAATCGACCAACCAATGACCTCCGAAAGTAAAGCCCATAAAACCGATAATGGAATCTCCAACTCTCCCGCAATCCAGCAAGATAAAAAGTCTTGGAAGCAGTGTTACAAATCTCGTTCTCGGGTTTTTATCGGCCGAAGTTTTTCTCGGGAGATTTTCAAATCTGAATTTTTTTCGGGTTTTTCTCAAATCTCGACAATGATTAGAAATTATATTGAAATTAAAGAAAAATATAATAAATATCATCAAGTTATAAGTTCATAAAACCAACAACAATGTGTATTTCTCACGGCATTTTTAAAATATCAGTTGAATCTCAACTAAATCTCGTGATATTTATGGGATAAAAAGAGAAAATTATTTCTTGCGATTTTTTAAAATATCACAATAAAAACGAAGTTTTAAACTTTAAATGTTTTTCTCGAGAGATTTGTAACAATGCTTGGAAGGAACAGGAGAAGGTCCAAGACACCTCTAGACAAGAGAGAGAGAGACTCCAAATGCCGGAAGCAAATGGGCAATGCAATAGCAGGTGAGTAGTGTTACAAATCTCGTTCTCGGGTTTTTATCGGCCAAAGTTTTACTCAAGAGATTTTCAATCTGAATTTTTTTCAAGTATTTCTCACCTAAATCTCGGCAATGATTAAAAAAATATATTGAAACCATAGAAAATAGTAATAAATATCACCAAGTTATAAATTCATAAAACTAACAACATTGTGTATTTCTCATGATATTTTTAAAATCTCGACTAAATCTTGCGATATATACAGGATAAAAAGAGAAAATTATAATTCTAGTGAGATTTTTAAAGTATCGCGATAAAAACGGAGTTTTAAACTTTAGAAGTTTTTCTCGGGAGAAATTGGGTATTTCTCAAGAGATTTGAAACAATGTGGGTGATCTATGAATTCCTCAAGCTCAAGGCATAGGAAACACCAGTTAGCGAGCCTTCACCCTCTACTTTACAAATGATCACACGTGAGGATCTTATCCAAAGATGCTAACCAAAGAAAGAAGGATATTTTAAATAGAACGTCGGGGTTCCACACAGAGTGATATAAAAAGGGACAACTAGGAGTAACATACAATGCCTACACAAAGGATCTCACTGAAAACCGACCATTGCTATGCGTAGACCATAAATGAACATGCCTACAGGTGAAGGAAAGCTTGGCCGTCGAGAGCCAGTTAAGCAGACGGAACCTATTCTACCCAAACACATCACTTTGGCTGGAGTAACCATATTCAAATATTTTCTACTAGTAGTGCTTGAGAGGTAATCCTTTTGCAATTGCTATTTGACTTCAAAGTGGATCTTCAAACTTTTATGTCTAAAAGGTATGCATTTTCAGATTAGTTTAATTTCTTTTCCTCCAAAAAGAGCTTCCATAGACCTTTACCCACAAGTAAATATTCCAAACTAGCTAAAATTTCACATCCTAATAATCAAAATATAGATTTGATTATTTGAAACTTTGGAAAACATAAAACTTCAAATTTGTTTCTCACAAGTACCTGACATCCTTGAATGTCCTCCAATATAGTCAAGGCATTGCCTAGGCGTTTTTGGGGCATGATTGCCTAGTTAGGCCTCTAGGCAAGCAGAGTTTATTGGGCGATGCTTAGGCACTGATAGGGGTGTATCCGAACCGGGCTAGCTCGAAGTCCGACTCGGCTCGGCTCGATCAAGCCCGGGTTGAGCTCAAAAAATAGGCTCGATCGAGCCGAGCCGAGCTATATTTTGAGTTTGGAAATATATTAAAGCCGAGCTCGAGCCAAGGCCTATTTGATTTGGTTCTACTCGACGCTCAACCCGATTGAGGCTCAGTTCAGCTCGAGCATAGATTGAAAATTTTCAAACCGAGTCGGGCTTGAGCATAGATGAAAAAATTTCAAACCGAGCCGAGCAGGACCAAGCCCGGCTCGAATACACCCCTAGGCACTGGGAGGTCGCTCAGGCGGACCCAATTAAAACCCTCTTTCAAAACCCTATTAAAACCATAGTACTAAACCCTAGTGTTATACCCGTATAATACTTTTAGGGGGGCACCGTTTAAAATGACGTACTTTTGTCATGTTACGTACTATACGCGTATCGCCATATAATACACGAATCACATATTAAATGTGTATTTTTCCGTACTTTTACCATGTTAAATTCATATTTCGTATTACATGATTGTTATTAGTTAATATCAAGATTTTTATTTATTATAATTATTAATTACCTTTTAATTTTTTCATACTTTTGTCGTGTTTATACAGTAAAACCCCCAAACGGATCATTGTCATATTATACCCGTACCCGTACATGGTAACTTTGATTAAAACCCACTTTTATACACATTTATAGTTTACATACAACCCTTATGCTAAAGAGTGCACGTAATTGTAACCCTTATAGCTAAAGAGTGCATGTAACTGTAACCCTTACGGCTAAAGAGTGAAAAAGAGGAACCAAGTGTCCCCATGGGTACCTCTCTCTCTCTCTCTCTCTCTCTCTCTCTCATTCTCTGTGGCTGAGAGATAGGAGGAAGTCAATGAGTATGGAGTGTTGGATAGGAGAAAACTTGTCGTACCAAACGAGATTGACAGTGAAGTTACCCTTGACAAGTGCATCGTTGTGGTACTTGAGAACGAGCGGTGGTTGTTGAACGAGGACGGAGAGCTTTTTCGTTGTTCCTGTGGAGGGGTTGATGAGAGAAAATAGTAAGAGAAGAGAAGCGAGAACGGCAAAATTATAAACAGATGTCATATGAAGGGTTTAGTTGAGAGAGTTGTGTTGGAAAAGTGACTATACTTTGTTCCATCATAGCATATGTTGCATGCATTTCTCTTCTTCAATCAGACAATGTCGTACAGATTTGAAGGGTAATTCTAATTCCCTAAGGAATTTTTATTCCATATCCAGAAATTTCAATACCGACTTCTGCATTGTGAGTTTTGCTTACCAAATCAACTACTTGTTTTAGTTATTAAAATCTTTACTAAGGATGGGATTGGGTGGACTCAGCATAGTATCTTATTTATGTAATATGTTATAAATAAATATTATATTTAATATATATAAATATTATTTATATACTTAATATATATATATATATATATATATAATTTAGTTATTTTTATCGTCTAGGCATCGCATAGACGCCTCTTGAGTCTTGACTACACTGATGTCCTCTAAATGTTTTTATGAGATAGTCATATTTTATATGGAGGATACCCAGGTTTCCATCCAAGAAATTCAATTTGTAAAGTGCTCTTCCAGCTGCATAATGGGAAATTCTTCTCCCCCTGCATCACCTACTTACAACAAGCTACCTCCTTTGACACTATTTGACTTCTAAAATTTGCATCGACACACTCCGTTAGTTGGAACTTGGAACTGCAACACCAATGTGATCGTATTGCTAAACATCCTTGTCAATGCACAAAATACTTCTAAATGCTATATCTCTAAACAACTATTACAACAAAAATACTAGCAATGTTTCTATAGGGAATTATAGATGATCTTCCACCTCAACTCTCATGATAGGACAGTAAGAATTGATACCAGAGTTACCAAAACGAGAAACAAAAGTGAGAAGGGGGAAAACAATGCTCAAAAAATTATTAGAAAAAGAGAAGCAAAAAATGAGACATAAGTGCATCATTCTCATTATATCAGTATGGCCAGTCATATATTAGATTTCATCTCAAATGTGATGTTTGTGGAAAAGTAGGTGCTTTAGGTTTCAAGTGAACGATTCATGCTCATGCTACACCCTAGATTTTAGACTTGGGTCTATCAAATCACTACCCCCATAAATATCCTTTGACCGCTAAATGGGATGTGATGGAAGCAAGCTTCCTGGTAAGCGAGTCTGGAGAACTAGCTTACTACGAAGCGAGCATCTCACCTTAGACATAGCATCCTTGCAACAATAGTTGATAGTTGATACCAGTGTTTTAAAACCCGAAAACTCGACTCGACTCGACTCGACTCGGAAACTTGCCGAGTAGAGTCAACTCGGAAACTCGGGCAAAACTCGTCCGAGTAATGACACCTAAAACTCGGACATATATAATATTTTTCTAATAATATATATGGTATAGATTCAAAATTAATGATAAATCATGCCTAAAATAAGATATATAATTCAATACATATTAAACATCCCCCTTTTGTTTTGTATTTATACTTAAAAATGAGTGGGGTGTGTCAAAAAAAAGAAAAAAAACATAATTTAGTCAATCGGGTAGGCAGTTTATTCAATTTTTAGTTTTAAAAAAAATGTGCAAAAACTCGGGCGAGTCGGAGCGAGTCGGGGCGAGTTTTCGACAAAACCGAGTTTTCCTCGAAACTCGACTCGAAACCTGGCCGAGCCGAGTCGACTCGGCCGAGTTTCGAGTCGACTCGGCCGAGTTTCGAGTCGACTCGGCGAGTTTTAAAACTATGGTTGATACACTACCAATATGGACTTATAACATCTGTTAATGGATCTCATTCCTCTAATCCATTTGGATTTGGATCAGCATCTCATCACACTAACCCATAACCCACCCTTGCAGCAGAAAAAACTTCATTCCCCTCTCAAAATGTCTTCTACACATGTATCACGAAATGGAGAAAAGGAACAGGGAAGGAATCCCCTTTGACGTAAAGCTCCCAAAGACTTCCAAAGGATTGACTCATAAACCCATTTATTTCATGACTAGTTAAACAAGACAAAGTAATCAAGTTTTTGGTGAGATCTAGAAAATGATTAGATATAACTCTCTAATGCAAATCCCGGATTCATTAGTTCATGCATTTTTTATTTATCCATCCCTTTTCCAATCGGAAACACTTCATGAGGATTCTCATTAGTAAAGCTTCCACTTCTTCCTATCCTTACAGAATTACAGCTTTCTCAGTCTTATTCGGGCTTTACCCATCTTCACTGGTAGGGTGGAATGACGCCTGTTTAAAATGTAATGGCAAAATGATCATGTAGTAATTCAAATATCTTTATTATCACCATCAGGGGTAGCCGTAAATCTCAAATCAAGAAGTCTAACTAGAAGCCCACTAAGCAAGACAAACTTATGTAGATGAATAAATTATCTGCGAAACCAAGTACAAGGATTACACTAACTACTCCAATAATTATTCCACTTTGAACTCCAAATGCTCAGTAATTTTAACCCTCTATTGAAATATAGCAAATGCAAGTTAAAATCTATGCAAAATAAGATTGGAAAGTGATACAATCAACTTAAAAGCAAAAAGAACCCTGATCAGTTTCTATCCCAATACAGTACCCAATCCGATTTTGTATATTAAATCTTCCATTAAAAGAAGGGAGAGAAATAGAGAGAAATAAGAATCATAGCTTACCCTCGAAGTAGATTCAGAGAGACCCTTGAGCGGTTAAGAGAAAAAGCGAGAAAATGCAATGATTTTAAAGATCAGAATCATGAAGAGGATCTCAGGAATCGATCATTCTAAGACGCAACCAAACTGATTTCTGCAGAGAAAGCCATGGAAAACCGCATTTAAGTTTGTGCATAGGATAAGGGTTTCCGGGTACTGACTCCTTTTCCTTTTGGAGGGAAGCAGGGGTGTCAAAACGGCAGAATTCCCCAAAAATGAAAAGTCTTGTAAAAGGGCCGGGCTCTCGCAGGCCCAGTCAAGAACAACAAAAATGCAAGCCCAAGCCCGACCCATTGACACCTATTTGGGATAGACCCATCTAACTATGGCTTGTTTCGGTTCGGAGGGAGCAAACCAATTGAGAAATGCTTATGGTACAACACCCGATTAGGCTGCAACCCCCAGTTAGTAGGTTCGTATTTTTCCTTGAAAAAAAAGGCTCAACTTTGAGGGCCTTGGAGGCTCCTCAGTAGAGGAAATGTTTGACACTACCCCTAATTGCACCCCAAAGGGATGGACCGAGTCAGACCCCTCACCGCAGGGCTGGTTTGACACCATAATTGCACTGTGTCTGGATAAGGTCCGTTCCCATGCCAAACCAATTTTGCAGTGAGACTAGGAAATGCCAGGTATAATTGTCTTGAATGATCTCAAACATCCACTCTCCTTCATCAACAACCTCCTTTCTCTCATTGTATACTCGAGGCCCGCTTGGCATCATTCCGGATAAAAAACGATTCTATTCTCTGGAACAATCTAATTTTTTTTATAATGTTTCTATTCTTAGAACTCGTTTGGATGCAGTCAACCAAACTCTGTTCCTGAAAACAAAAACAATAAAATCGCTCTTGGATGAAAAAAATAACAGAATTACAATAACATTATCCTAACTACTTTTCTTTATGAGTAAGTGATGATTAATCATTGTAACTACACAAAATGATAGTTGCATCCAACTATAAAGTCTATCAAAAGATAATACATGTTTCATATAATCCAAGGTTACATTTGCAATAAAACATGTTATGCGTTTCTTTATAAAGATCACAATCACTATTGCCCAAAAAAACATTAAAAGTCTCATAAAAAAAACATATCACACTACAACCAAAGGTTGTACAAACGAAAAGGCAGTGTCATTTGCATTCAACGAGTAATTGTTGAGACGCTGATTCCGTATCATTTTCAGTTTGACGTTGTTCCACATCATATTCATCTACTCATATGAATGAGTCTTCATGGTCCTAAACAAAATAAAATTCAATTAGCTAATGATTAATCAACATAATGAGTTCTTATTGATATAAAAATCAAAATAAAATTAAAACATATAAACTTGACAAAATAGGCATTGAAAAAACCAATGTCCATAACAACACAACAAACCTCTTCATAGGGTCGAAAAAAAACGAAAACAACATGAGGTTTCATGGCTACAAAATGTAACACTGATGTACATATACAAGGGCATGCAAACCCCTCTCGTGTCTTGAAAGTACCAAGCTAATTAGTGATGCCTATTGCTTCATGTTTGATCATCTGCTCAAAGGCATTTGAATATGTATCGTGCATCATATCTAGTTACAAATGTTGTTCATATATGTGAGTAATGCATGAAATTGGAGCTACTTGTAAAGACTAATTGCAAGAACTAAAGGTTTATATGGAAATACAGAGATCAAAGCTTTATATGGAAATACAGAGATGATATTTGAAGCTTTTATTGGAGATCTATCATGATAAATGACAAAAAAAAAAAAACTCAAATAAAAAAACTCAAATCTATGAACAATGAACTAGATTTAACGAGATTTTTTTTATATATAGATATTGATAAAATAAACCTAAGAAAGAATAGTTCACAGATCTTGATAGATCTACATTTTTTTTCCCTGGTTCATTTTTTTTTCCCAAGTTCAGGAATCATCAAATCACATAGTTGAAACATAATCCAAGGTTCCAGTTGAAGAACTCGTCGTCGTCGCCGTCAACGACAGATCTGGATGATATAGATCTGGCCGGGGTCGACAGATCTAGAAGATGGATCACTCTCTACGATCCCTTTTTTAGAGAGAGAGAGAGAGGGAGAGGGAGAGGGAGAGGGGAAGATGATATAACTACCATTACCAGCATTGAAGGTCGACCAGAAGTTGAGTCTCTATGTTCGACGATCACTGCTACCCCTTCACCTCTTCTGGTGTTCGATGCTTTACCTTTCCCTTTTCTATTTTGCTTTTTAAGTTTTTATCGGGAACACTAAACCCGTGGTTTCGTTCCATTCCGAGAAGCCATTTTATTTTGTTTTGTGAATTTCGCTCCCAATCGTTCCGTTTCGAGATTCATAACATAACGAGAATGATGTCAAACGGGTTTCTTGAACTGGACCGTGTTCTAGAACACGAAATCGTTCCGCAAGAACGATGCCAAATGGGCCCTCAATTGCTATAAATAGATAACAAGCCAAAATGCAGCAAGCTATTTGTCTTGGCATTTGCAGTAGATTATGTTAAAATGCCTTTTAGGGATCAAGGAGATTAGGTCCCTTTTTTGGTTCTACGTTTTGGATGAAGAATAGTGCTATCTCCGTACTCTCAGTCAACTACTACTCTCAACCTCCACCAACCACTTGTCCATTTTGTACGAGAAAGTGCTTTAACCATTGCAAATTGGCTGGTCCAAAAACCTGAAAACTCGACTTGACTTGAAAGTTAGTCGGGTCGAGTAACTCAGAAAAGTCGAAAAAAAACTCAACTCGGTCCAACTCGGGATATATATGTAATAACTTGAAAAATCTAAGTTAAAAGAACTCAAAGTACACTTGTTTTATAACCTCAAAACTAAAACTATGTTTAACATAACCTATAGTAAGTTGTCTTTGTAGACAAAAAAAAAATGATACAAAAACAGTGCGAGGTTCGAGTTTAGGTTTAAAAAAATGATAAAAATATCATTATGTAACTCGACCTAGTTTGATGCATTGAAAAACTTGTCTCAACTGGACCGAGTCACCCGAGTAACTCGACAAATAGCGTTTCCTTCGAGTTTTTAGTTGTCTCAACTTTCAACTCGAAATTCAATCAAGTTGAGGAACTCGGACGAGTTACTCCGATTACCCGCCGAGTAAATTTTCAAACTATACAAATTGGATAGGTGGTTGTTGGAGGCTCAGAGTAGGGCTAGTAGCCCTCTTTGGGTAGGGGGGGGCCACATGGGGCCAGCCCTGAAGTGTTGAAAAATAAATAAATCCCATAGTATATTATTTAATAGGGGCGTAGAATAGGAGAGGGGCGGAGCTGAGGCTCTAGCCCCCATAATTGAGAAAAATATATTATTTAAAACATATATATTTTTTACAAATAGACCCGACCCATGAACTTGGCCTCAAATAAAAAATTCCAGTTGAGACCCTTCTCTTCCATTCCCAGGCCTTTACTTCTTTACTTGTTTGAACACTGAATTGTTGCAACTTGTTTGAACACTGAATTGTTGCCTGGAGTGAAAATTCAGAACCATCTGCAACATCTTGGAAACTGAGCACCTTCAAAACATCTTGGAAACTCACAGTTTCAGTCTGCTCGTTGCAAATTTTAAGACATATGGTGGATAAAAGAATTGCATTGCAGCTTCAAAACATTCTAAATTGATGATTAAGATATCTGTCATCGCTCAAACCATCATATATGATGGGTTACCATGTTGTTGCTACATCTGCTGGCAGGACAATCTGATTAGATAGACATATGCACAACTTTTGCACACAAATGACAATATCACAACCATAATGTGACCACAACTATCCCAAATTCCATTCAACCACCTTATTCATACTAGAGCTTAGTCAATCTCGACGATCATGTCCAAAATATAAGGGAAGAAAACAAGATTGAAGCAAATGATGCTTAACAGGACATTTATGGTGGTACACTACGGGCTTTCAACCCACCCTCTCAACTGGTATCGAGAGAAGATGGTGAGTCTTCATCTTGGTAATGGCATTTGCAGGGTTGAGGCTCTTCGGGCAGGTGTTTGTGCAATTCTTTATGGTCCTGCATCTATATAATCTCTTTTGATCCTCCGTCAGCGCTTGCAACCTCTCCTCAGGGTAATCATCTCGGCTGCAAATTATGCAGGTAGAGCAGTTCAGTCACTGTGATAGCACAATTGGACATTATAGCTGAATAATAGGAGACTACCCAAAGAGAACTTTGCAATGGGTTTCCAAAACCTATCAACCATATTCCCAGTTAAGTTAAACTTCTATAGACTATCTTACCTATATTATCAGATGGATTCTTACCAATGGTGTATCTATGATGCACAAGAATATGAGCACTTGTCTAAATAAATTCCTATAACCATCAAGTCCATATTCATGATACAAGAACCGCTGGGTTGTACTTGTCCAAATGAAAGTCTATTACCGCCAAGTTCATATGCAGGATAAGCCAACCCCTTGGTGATGGAACCATATTGTTTGTGTTCTTCTATGAGTTCTTCCCGATGGCCAGAGTTTTTAAGGCCAGGATCTCTTCAACTGGTGTTTTACAGTTGTTAAATACATACAAATGAATTGATCTTGTCCTTTTAACACTCATAGCCACATGGCCACAGGGATGAACTCAGAAGAACACATATGATTTGCATCCCCTCGGGGATACCCGTCAATTGGATGGCTCAATACTATTTTTGTTATACTACAAACATATGATGGTCCATAATTCCTCAGACTAAAGCCTTATTTGTAAAGAGTATACCTGAATTTAAGTAAACAAACAATGTTTTAAAAAAACTTCCCATTGATGCCTACACCAAAAATATAAATAAAAAATGGCATTCATATGTTACCTGTCTGAAATCCATCTATAAGCATGGAGCAAAGTAGCTGGTCCAAGGAACTCTTCTGAGTTCCACCAATAGGAAGGACAGGAACTACTGCAACAAGCACATAATATACACTCATACAACCCATCTAGCTTATTTCTATTTGCAGGTGACTGCCTGAATTCTCGCCCGTCCTCTGGTAACTTCTTTGGCTTAAGCCAAGGCTCAATTAACCTATGTAGCGATAATTGATAATAGAATAAATACATATTAAACCATATATATTCACAGAAGTACATTTCCATGCAACTTTATTTTAAACCCATACAAAAACTCAAGCTCAAATTTCCATTTCAAATGGTTCTCATTCCACTTCTATTGCAATTTCTGTGATGGATCTATTAGGGAATATTTTATTGTAATAAAGTGAATGAGATATGCTATATCATTATGAGTGTATATATCTCTTCACAATTTGATAGTATCAATTAAACTTGAATTCAGGATTTGATTAGGTATGATTAGATTAGGATTATCTTTGAGAGATCTTTCTATATTAGGAGTCTTGGAATATCTATTTAAACACTCTTAGGGTTCTTGTAATTTATTCAAGATTATTCTCAATAAATCTCTTTTCTCTCATGCATGGTATCAGAGTGGGCGATCCGCCTGAATTGATATTTATTGTTTGATTACGTGTTTCCAGCGGGCGGCACTGCCCGCCGGGATTGAAGTTCCTCCATTCTCTTTCTTGTTTTCATGTCATCAAAGCCACCATGGATTTTAGTATAGTTGGTCTAGTTTTTTTTTTTTAATCCTCTTTGATGGTTGTCGCAATAAGTGTATCTCCTTTTTATTTTATTGAAGATCTCTTTAACGAGGGTTTTTTTCACATTGCAAATCATTCTTCGGGTGCTTTGGGGAGATGATCATGACAGCTTGATCTAGTGGGCTATCGGCTCTGACAGACTCATAAATATGAGTGAGATGCGACAGAGATAGACTTTACAAACTGATGGTGACTACCAAGCACAGTTAGATGTTTTTAACGCTCATGCACAAAGGGAGTACTCCAGTTGTGACAAACCCATAAAGATTTTCAATTCACATGTGTTTGAGGGGGAATATTAGAGAATATCTTATTGTAATAAAATGAATGAGATACACTGTATCATTATCAATATATCTCTTCACAATTAAATAGTATCAATTAAAATTAAATTTGAATTTAGGATTTGATTAGGTATGATTAGATTAGAATTATGATCTTTCTATATTAGGAGTCTTGGAGTATCTATTTAAACCCTCTTAGGGTTCTTGTAAATTATTCAAGCTTATTCTCAATATATCTCTTCTCTCCCAGTATCTAAGAGAGATAGTGATACCAAATTGTTTTCATCATGTGGGTATTTTTTTTCATATGAGAATGGACATGTTTTTAATCCCTGCAAACTCAACAGAAGAGATTACCGCATAAAGCACAAATTCAATATCTACCCCCTTAAACTCACATTAAAACTTAGCAACAATGATCTTTGTAGACAGTCTACAAATGACCATGCCGACACATTGCAACCAAAATTTGAGGATATTTTGAGAATTACTAAAAGAGTTTTTGTTGACAGAAATACCCTTAATTTTTATTTATACTTTTCACACCAGCAATGCTAAGGAAAATTTTGGGTTGCTCCATTATGCCTTCCATGTTCATATTAATCTCATAATAAAAATAGATGTAACGTTTTAGGAAGAGCATGAATATGATACTTTCCCTTGTATCAGCATCCTATTAATTGTTTTTTTTTTTTAGCCTAAGCTAGCTATTGTTGCAAAGTTTCACTCCTAAACTAAAGTCTTAGTAACAGTTGTTTGGATTTTGACCTTACCCTAACCAGGGATTAGCAAATTGTAGAAACAATGGGGGTTTAAATGATCATCTTACTTGTATTGGTGGTAGACATTGGTGAGATCGACGACGAGATCCTTGTTAACAAACATGTGAGGAAGGGGAGTAATTATGGTGGACTTAGCTGTATCGGTGTTGATAGGCCTGAGGCACGCCACCGTATTGGTCCCATCGATGTTCATTGCACAGTATCCGTATATGCCTTCCCTGCATTGGTCTTCAGTAACTTATGCTCCGTTTGTTTTGATGTAAAATAGGGGAAAGCAAATGAAATTCATGAAAAATGTCAATTGTCTTATAAAAAAGTACACACGTGTGGAATTCTTTTGTTTTCCTCTATTTTACATAAAAACAAAGGGAGCATTAAGCTCGAATCCTCCCCTGCCTTTATCTTCTGGAGTGCATCCAACACCTGAGTAGAAAAAAAAGAGTATATATTAAAATTCATCAAACTAGGGGGACATTATGGAACTAAGTTCCTCGGGCTTCGAGGGACTAAGTTCCTTCTTCAGCAACTTCATCTTCCCTCGAAGCGCGTCGTGGGTCTTGACAGCAGCTTCTGCATGTTTTTGTGATACAGGATGCCCCTCCAGTATCGGGAAATTACTATATTTGGGGTCTGCACGGCCAAGAAAGCGAGCTGCCTTCTCGTAACCATGGCGAAACCAGCTCTTAGACATCTCTCTCTCTCTGTACCGCTGCATGAGAACTTGGGGTTTTTTTTTTTTTTTTGGTAAACTCAATCATTCCACAAGGCAACGACTGAAGGCAAAGACAAGGGAATACTACGTTTAAAGTTTGTGCATGGTTCATAGGACACGTGTTTGCATGCTGGCAACGTTTTAAGAGAGAGAGAGTTCTTTAACTCCTAACCGAGTGGCATCCGTGTGTACTGGGGGTGACAACGGTTTGGGCCGGGCAGGGCGCTTAGTAAGTTCTTGGCTCGGATCAGTTCCTTAAGGTAAAACAATGCTGTTTTTTAAAGATCGAATCACAGGCAATTACGATTGAACTAGGAAGAGTTCAATCGCACCCACAGGCCAACATGAGTCCGTTTTAACCCTTATTAACTGTGGTTAAGTTTTATTAACCCTTAAAAGGTTCAATAATTTAACCTTGGTTTAAAAAAATACTAAAAAAATATTTAACTTTGGTTAATAATTTTTAACCCTTAGGGTTAAAATTTTATAATATATATATATATTTAAAAAAAAAAACTAAGGTTATATTGTTGAACCCCAGGGGTAAGTAACTCTTAATCACATTTAATATAGGTTAAAAGAGACATGTGTTGGCCTGTGGTGCGATTGAACTCTCCCCTAGTTCAACCACAATTGGATGTTGGCTATGATTAGGGGTGTACAATGGGCGGGTTGGGATGGGCTGAAGTCAGTTTGGGCTTAGCCTGTCTTATTTATCCCCATGCCAAACCCAAACCCAACCCTAAATCAAACTCATTCCAATACGGCCATGTATGACATTATAACTTTAGGTAATTGGGTTCGGGCTAGCCCATACTCAAATAAATTTTTACAATAATGATCAGCAGCATTTTTTCACAAGAGCACAATTTCTCAATTTATATTTTTGTAATGAATGGTACCTAGTCGAGTTGGCTATCTAGGTGAACCAAGTTAGCGATCTAGATGAATTAGCTATCGACGCCATAAGTTTATGGTGCACAATAGCACACTATGTTTGAATCTAAATGATTTTTCTTCCACTTTAATTATTATTTTTAGTATTATGTAATAGTACTTTAAAAATTTGAGCCTCTTAAAGAGACATATTTGAATCCAATGTGATTATGTAATAATAAAGTTGAAGTAGCAAGTAGGAATGTCTCTTGTAGGACTATAAAGACCTCGGCGATGAGTCAATCACAATTCTCAGGGGAGGGGATGAAATGGCGAGCGATTGAAATGGGGAAAAGGTGTTCTACCTTAGGTACCATCGATGTAACAAAAATTGAGCAAATGGTTACATCCATTTTATGTCAAATTGGTTGTACCCTCATTCCCTCCTAGTTGGGTCTAGGGAGATCTATTTACCCTATGTTTATTTGCCGAGAAAAAAAATGAAAAGAGAGACAAGAATAGAAAATTGGACAAAATACAACTAAGAAACATGTTAAATTTTTGGAGTAAGGATTTTATATTTATTTTATGTTGGTATTGAGTTAGTTTGGATACAAGAAGCGTGTTAAATTTCAGGTTGGATTGGATTAACAGGTTTTTATTTAAGGTTTACCCAAACCCAAATACTTAGTGAAAATAGAACTCAAAAACCCAGGCCGAACCCTTGTATCCTTAGCCTGGCCCGCCATACTTCAACGCGTGGCCCCACCCAATGTACAACCCTAGCTGTGATTTGATCTCTTTCTTTTTGGTATTTTATTAATCGGGTCTAATCAAGGCAGGCTTGACTAGTCAAGCCTGGTTTGAAGCATATTCTAACGAACCTAAGCCCGTGAGCTAGCTCAAGCCCCCTCCATCTAAGTAATAGGGTAGGGTCGCGGCCGGCTGGCCCATTGACACCCCTACGGCTATGTGTGTGGCCTATTTGGCACTATTTTGAAGTTTGTTAGTAGAATTGAGCCTATATTTGAAACTCGTAAGTAAATAGGCTGGGCTTTTTGAGCTTAGAAGCTTAGCACCCGTTTAGCATTACTCCCAAGAAATAATTTTGGAATAGAAACTTAGGGTGGGCTTTGAGCCTAGAATCTTAGGGCTCATTTGGCATCACTCCTAAGGAATAATTCTCTATAAAGTTTTTATTTCAAAGAATAGAGATATGTTCCTCGGGAATAATGCTACCCTTTCCTCTTCTGGTATTGACTACTATAGGATGAGTGGAACCTACCTTTAAATGAGATGAGACGACCATAACCACTCGATCTAATCATGTTTCTTTGACCGTCAAAGCTAATCTCATAGAGGTAGGACCCATCAAATGTCCAGTCCAACATGCATTCTTACATCAGCTTTGCCGGTAGGTGTACGACGCTCAAGATTTCCCAGTGCAGTCAACCAGATCTAGCTGACCCTCCGAAGGAATATCGAACATTTGAGTGGTGAAGGTAAAGCAAGTGATCTATCTATGACCAAGATTAAATTAAATCGGGATACTGATGAATAGCAGATAGGTTGTGGTTATAAGGGGTGGAATGGCACTGGAACCAGTTGTTTAATGTTAGGGATCAGTCACACATAGAATAGTCCTTTTTTTTCTTATTCTTTTTTGGAAGTCGAGATGTCCCCAACCTTTTGGGGTAGGATTAATCCCCGAGGGTGTGACGTGAGCTCGCAACCTACCACATAGGTAAGTTCTAGTAAACCCATGCGGGACTGGCCCAAAGAGGGAGTGAGAAATGAAACCTAGGACCTCCCACTTGAGGAAAGGCCCCAAGAACCACTGGTCTATTATTTGACCAAAGGTTCAAGGTTCAACTCCCATCATCACGTGGCTCTGATTTTTTCAACTGTTTGACTTAAGAAATAAACTCACATTGTGAATCACATGCTCATTTGGCCCCACAAATACACAGAGAATTAGCTGTAATCCTTGAAGGATGACTTCTTGTTTGATTTAAGACCAAGACCCCCATTTCGAAGATTCATTTAAAAGAGGGAGCATTGAATGTTCAAGGTCGGTCCTTCAGACTCTCTATCTTATACTTCAATCGTTTAATTCATGTGTTTTTTAAGGACATTGAATCGTTAGACTTCTATCTAGTATTAAAATGTTTGACTAGTTCCAGACTAATGGTGCATATGCATTAAGTTCTATCTAGTTTTAAAATGTTTGACTAATTCCAGACTATTGGTGCATATGCATAAAGTTTGATGGCTCGACCAACAAGGCGACGAGTTACCAAAAAAAAAAAATGCTTTGATTGACGAACTAGGCAACGAGTTTGGCTAGAGAGTTACCCAAACAAAAAAAAAGGAATAATAATACTACTTTATTATATTTGGTTACAGCGAGAATGGTATCCAATATCAACTTAATAACACCCTTAGCCTACCACAACTCTAATTTCTCCATTTTAAGTCTATCTCAGAAGATCAATCCTTTTATTATTTTTTTTCAAATTTTATACTCAGAATACATTCTCCGCCCAACTATTAGGGTCCGAGTCATGAACCATATATTCCTGTCATTCTAATCTATTAAGAGCCATATCTCTCAAAACAATGAAAAGGGACTATGTCTACATATTTTACATAGAAAGGAAGAATTGAAGAAAAATAAAACCTTCAAGTGATGTCTAATCAATTAGGTGTTAGCATTGTAAAATAAGATTTGTTTACTGAGGTTAGGTGAGCCACTGAGCCTTGATTCGGAAACTCCACCTTGATTCTTTCCAATAATGGCCCACATTTTTTTTGATAGAATGGCCCACATTAGTCTATCACAAGATTCACAACCATTTTGTGAGAAATATTCAAACTAACATTTTCTATTAGAAGAAAAAAAAATGTTTTTTAACAGGTTCCATCAATTTCTTGATAATTTGGCTTTTACAGTTGCGTGTTCTTCTTAATTTGTAGTTCCTCGTGCACACATGAATCTTGATTGTACTGATTAAATCCCATAATGATAATATAGCTCACTTAAGTCGACTTAGGAGAACATTTCCCTTTTTACTTATCCTTTATTTTTCTTTTTCTTTTTCTTTATCTTTCGGCCATGGAGATGTAAGCTATTGTTGATTATTTTTTGTCGGTACGAATATGTAGAGTTGTTTTGATTCTAAATGGATGGTGAAGAATATCCACCAAAGAAGAAACGTGGCTGGAAAAGAAGAGAGAATGAAAGGAGAGAATTTTTTTTTTTCTTTTTTATTATATAATTTTAAAGAAATCCTGATTTTATGGAATAATATCTGGAGGTGGATTTTTTTTTTATATAAATACAAATAAGTATGATTAATCTAATCCTAGATTAAGAACCATAATTCCACTGTTTCTCAATACATTCGTACTGTATCAAAGTTGCTCTTACTCTATAACATTTCTTTTATTTTTATCACATCATAGTTGCATTTGACTGATATCGTGTATATACTATATAGGAAACTCCTGTTTATTATTTAAATGATCTTACACATAGTCATGAGATCTCTCTTACACTTTCCATCCTTATTTAATAAAAAAACTGATTCTTTATTGAGGAATTATGGTGACTTTACTACAAATTAGATAGATTGGAATTGCACTCTCAACTCTAATAGAGGGACGTTCCAAGAAAGTTTCTTTCTTAGATCACCGAATTGATCATGTTGTAATTGGGAGCGGCAACAGGATCCGCAACTATTGTTTTATGCCAGCAAATTAATCACGTAAATTGGTTTGGTTTGCTTTAAGGTAAATAATTTAACGTATCATATTGTCTTTGGAAGATGCATGATAGAAAAATGATAAGAGGCATCCACACATCATCCAACATGTGGCGATAAAAAGGAGAAATATATGAGCAGGGAGAAGTCAAAAACATGAGAGAAAATGAAGGCTTTGGTTTGTCTCGAAGCCAGAAATTCCTCTTGGGCAACCATAGAATAGGGGACATGTGGCATTAAAAATGAGAGAAATCATTTCATTTTCTCTCCATGATTTTGACTTCTCCCCACTTGATATTTCTCCCTCTTTATCTCAACACCTTATCGGCATGTGTCATATAGTGTGTGGAGAAGTCAAAATCATGGGGCTCATGATTTTGACTTCTCCACCACTTGTCCTCTATTCTATGGTTGCCCAGATAAAGGGGTTTTTGGCTTTGCCAGAGACAATCTGAGGCCGAAAATGAAATGCTTCTCCCTTATTTTTTATCGCCACATGTTGGATGGTGTGTGGATGCCCGAGACCATTTTTCTGTCATTGAGACAATCCCATGCCATGATTTGAGAGGGATGGATACCAAGTGGCAGCGTAGGTATGGTTAGATTGAGGATCACATTGGTAGAAGCTATACGGCTGCAACTGTCACAAACGGTAAATTCATATGAAAAGGATCCAAATCTTGTAATCGGAATCTGGTTATGTCCATGAGGTCGCCATATATCCCTTTTGACACTCCTTAACCATGGTTAAGATTCAACTATCCTTAGGGTTCACCACTCATTTTTGGTTTTTAGAAAATATTAAAAATTAAAAAGACTAATATTTTTTTCTAAGAAACCAAGGATGGGTGAGTGACCTTAGTGGTGGGTGAAACTTAACCATGGTTAAGAGATGTCAAAAGGGACACATGGCGACCTCTCAAGGACATAACTGATTCCCCATAATCTGGTTATGGTGGTAGAGGATTTGGTTCCATATGAAAATAGGGAGGAAAAGTGTGAGGGTTTTTTTTGGTAAACTCAATCATACCACAAGGAAAAGTGTGAGGTTTGCCACTGCCTTTTTAGCGTTCGTGTAGACCGGCGTGAGTAATCGGATCTTGGGTTAGGATATTTTTTCCCCCTTTTTTAGTTGGCAAAGGCCATAAATTGTGAAAAAAGAATATAAGGGTGGTGTTAAGTGCATCCCAATATTTGATGACTATACTCATATTTTAAAATCGATGGCTACATACTATTAATTTTTTTAAAATTTTAAATTCTCACCAAAATCAAAAAAATTACTTATAAAATTTATAGTTACACACCAAACTTCAAATTAATTAATTATAAGAATAAAGGGTGCATTTAAGAGTCACTTGCAATCACCACTTGTTTAATTAGAGAATTAAAAATTTTTCATTTAATATTTATGGGTAATAAACTATGCAAGTACACTATGGTGTTGTATAATAATTTCAACACCAGTAATTTATTTTTTTCTCTTATTTTTATCAATTTCTCTGAGAGAACTTTAAATAATCAGAAATTGTCAAACAAATAATTAAATTTTCAATAGCTATCGATTAAATAAAGAAAATAAAAGACATATGAAAAATCATATAATTAATTTTCAATAAAATGAATAAAATCTTAAACAAACAAAAATTTTAAACTAAAGAGTAAAGACTGAGAACATGACAAAATTTTGGTTAATGGAGAAACGATGACGAATTGAGACTGTAGAGAGATGATGACGAATAGAGAAAAAATTAGGTTGAAAAATAAAAGAACTATGAATGGAGTGTACATATAAAAATATAGAAAATTTGAAAATATAAGAAAATTTATAAATAGAATGTAGTAATCAAATATTGGTGTGCACGTAACACCACCTGGCTATGATAGCATAGCACAGCAAGATCCCATAACGAAGACATCTATTTGCAACAATCAATTTTGCTTAGCTGTTTCCAGATTCTCACCTCTTTTGATGAGTTTTACTACAAAGAGGAGCTCTGGTTCAAGAGATAACCGGAACTCTCCCAAAATTGCCTTACTATAGAGGTAATGGGAAGTTCCGGTTATCTCTTCAATCAGAGCTCCCACGTAGGGCTCACAAGTGAGCTGATACAAAAAAAAATTATTATCAAAATTAGGGTGTGTATGGAAATTTTATAGAATTGTGAGAATGTGGCTAGAATTCCTCACATTGAACTTTGTACCCCAGCCTCTTTCTCTCTATGTATAGAGAGAGAAAGTTCTAATGGGCGACGTGGTAACAAAATCTATCTAATCAGGTGTTTTTTGGACCGGCAAATTAGATCCTAGTTTATCGATACTAACCTCCTAAGGTTCACTGCACCCTACTAATTATGTAAGCAAATGAGATTTGTTTATGGTGTACACCATCAACAAAGAAGGTGGTAGGTGAGCCATTACCTTCTTTATTTAGGAGCATTTAGTAATTTCATAAACAAGATACTACAACTCATCAAAATAACCAAACACTAACCATTGATACTAACAGTAGGTAAATGATATCGACAACAAAAATAATTTAAGAAAATAGAAATTTGTATATCATCCCCTATTTTATCTCATACATGAATGTACTAATATGATCTTATCATCAAATTACCCTTGCATAAGTGCAATTTATTCATTAAAACTTTTAGACAAAAAGTGGAGAGATTAGCAACACTAAGGTTGTCAACAGATATGAAGATTAGCCTCTCCGGTTTGTACTAAATCCGAACAGATATCAAACGAAATGATTTTGCATAAAACTTTTACTATCCATTCATAATTGGATTAGATTTTGATATTGTTATATCCGGCTGATATTGTTAGATTTTGATATATATATATATATTTATATATATATATATATATAAATTCATAAGAGTAAAACGCCTTTATTAATAATGTAATTTCCGCATAATTTAACTAGTTGCAAAAACAACTTGAAAAAAGTGGAGCCGGGTTAAGTGAGGAAGAGAGAAACTAGGCTAGCATTCTCCTAAAACAAATGACTTCATTGTGAGAAGCTTGCATGCAAGCTACTTTTGTTTTATTATCATAGAAGGGAGAGTATGGAAACTTTTTGAATTGAGAGAGCATGCTTAACATTTCTCCTTTTATTTTATTAAAAAAAGTATAAAAATTATTTTAATTGAAAAGGTATGGTTTACTTTTTCTTTTTCTATCTAAGCTAGCATACCCTCATTTTCATATTTTCACCTTTTAAATAATAAAGTACTAAGTATAGCTAACACAAACACTTTTAGTTTTATTAGTCAGGAGAGGAGAGAGCATGAAAACCTTTGATTTGGGTGAGCTTGCTTAACATTCCTCTTTTATCTTATTAAAAAGAAATGGTATGAAAAATCTTTTAATAGGACAAGTAGGGCTTACACACCTCTCTTAGTAGTAGTAGTGTGTATTTAGAATGAAAATTCACAGCAATGACCTTTGTAGCCTAGGACGGTAATAGATTAACAGGCCTGTCTAACAGGTTGTCGACACGTACATCAGAAAAATATTAGAGATAATACTTTTAAAATGATAAAAAGTTTATGCATGTGATACTTTTTATATATATATATATATATATATATAAAAGAGTGCAATAGTGATAATTTTTCTCACATTTCAGCACCAGTTTGGTCTCTAGAGCCTTGAGCTTACAAACACCATTGTTACCAAGTCTTACTCGTGTATCCCCTATTAGACTGATCAAGTTTCACTCTGATTAGTTACGGTGATTGAGATGCTCTTCCAAAAAAAAAATGCTAGCTGAAGACGTGTTGTTGTCTTTCATTAAGAGAAAGACACTTGTTTGCAGCTAAACTTATCCCTCATAGAAAAGAGAGTTAGTCTTAAGAGAATAAGTCGTGCTATTGTGCTAGCCTTAGTATAAGGCTTTCCCTACTCTCATCCAAAACTCAGCCCTTGTTAAACTAATTACATATGTTTTTTTTTTTTTTTTTTATACTATAGCTATTAGCAATGACATATGTTAATTTTTAACTGATAGTTGGGATTGCCTAAGAGTAGAGGTGGCAGGCCTCAAATCAGATAGCCTTTTGAAAGAAGGATACTTAATGTACCCATGGTTTCCATTTTGTAACAAAATGGCCGATCCTCATTGGTCCATGCTCCTAAGTATTAAATACTCATCAACTTGGTTTAGATTCACCTACCTCTAAGGTTAAGCAATCAAGTTTTTTTTTTAAAAAACTAAAATCTTAACTTTAATTTATTTAAGCTTAATCAAAGTTAAAAGGATGCTAGAAGGGACTCAAGGACAGAGAGGTAAGATAAGAAAAGGACCTAGGGTCGCTAATCAGTGGTCCTTTTGAAATTATATGAAACTACTTCAAAATAATTACAAAACCAATATAGGAATGCACAAGCCCCGCGGTCTCGAGGTAGATTCCTAGGCTCCCCTCAATTCGATAGATCCAAATTTCTGACAAATCCGCCCAGAGGTAGCCTCATGTCCATTTTGACTTTATTAACAGTGGTTAAGATTCATTAATCCCAAGTTTCATCGACCAATCCCGGTTTTTAGAAGAAAAAAATAATTCTTTGTAAAAATATTATAATATTTTCAATATTAATTCACCCACCCAGCACCAGGTCTATCTCTCTCTAATGGAGGCCCCCACACTGCTATCTGTAGAGGATCTTTTTAAGTGGAAACGTGAGCATAAGCCGCCTCTCTTTTAGAGACGAGAGGTTAAAAAACCTCCCCTTCCCTTCCCTCTCATCTCTCCCTTTCTCTTCTCTCAAAACCCATGTAGGGAAAGGAAGAGAATAACCACAGCAGTAAACTTTCCCTCCAGAACCCCTCTCTTTCTTTTTTACAGTGTCTACACATTAAAATCAGGGTCAGTGGGGTTGTTTCTTCTCTCCCTTCAATATACCCTTTTGATAAAAGATCAGGAAAGGGAAAGCAAGCAAAAGGACTGTCTTCACTGCAGATCAGAGCTTTTAAAGATATGGGTACTTTCTGAATCTAGAAGATCTCTCCCTTTACTCATGGGCTTCTTTTGCAGGTTCATCTGAATTGGCTTTGTAAGCAATTCTTCTCTCTCTCTCTCTTGGAGCTAGCTAGCCATGGATTCTGGTGATAGTATGCAATCGTCGAGTGGTAATAATGAAGAGTACGATTCTCGGTCCGAGTCGATCTCCACTTTCCTGAATTCTTCCGGCCACATGTCTAACCCACAACCACCACCACCACATCCTTCTCACCCCCACAACCATAACCATCCGTCCTCTTTTTTTGATCCTCTCTCGAATTATCTCGATGCTTTTCCCCGATCATCACCGAACCCAAATGCGAATTCTCTACTAATCCCTGACATGCTTTGGTCCAGAGCCCCAAGATCTGAACCCAACTGCACCGAGATCGGAGGGCTAATGGGTTCACTTTCATCGATTCAACCCATCACCGGCGTTCAAGGACCTGGTCGGAGCCTTTACCCAAGCACATCATCGATGCCACCACTGCCAATTGGCTCCGAAAATGGTGGACGGATTTCAGCTACGTCGGATCAAACCAACGTAGTCCGCAACAACTCCAAGAAGCGATCCAGAGCTTCTCGACGAGCACCCACTACTGTTCTAACCACCGACACGTCGAATTTCCGAGCAATGGTGCAAGAATTCACAGGGATTCCAGCACCACCCTTCTCGGCCTTGTCTTTTCCTCGAGCCCGATTCGATCTCTTTCCCAGTTCCTCCACCATGAGGTCGAGTCATTTAATGGAGCCTCCATCTCCGTATCTTCTACGACATTTCACGCAGAAAATGGTACCTTCATTCGCGACTTCTACTATGGTTGATGCCATTAATGCTTCCACTACGAAGCTTTCGAATACTACTAGCCCTACTTCAGCTGTTCCTGATACTTCTAATTCAACTTCTACTAATATTAACTACCAACTGCTTTCTGATTTAGGCCTGCCCAACAAGCAATCTCAAAACATACAGAACCCAATTCTCACATTCCAGTCTCTCCAACAATCTCATAATTCTCTTCCTCCTCCCAAATACCCATCAGCCACTGTACCTGTCTTCGGCGCAAAATCTCAAGGGCCGTCGTCGATTCCGCCCACCGATTCACGGCTTAAAATGGCGGTGTTAGAGGAATTTGGTATGGGCCATGGGCACCTAAGTGGCGTCCAGAGTCTTGTACCTTATGATGGTATGTCATTGAGGAGTGGCAATAATCCTTCAAACTGGGGGGTTAATGATGGTGATCAAGGTCATTTGAAGTCTTTCAATGGTATCTATGGTAATTCGCAGCGGCCTAGTGGGTGCAAGATGAACTATTCCGCTTCTTCGTCGGATTTCCATGGCCAGAAGGGATCCGAATCTGTTTCTTCCAGGGGTGAAGGTATGTTGGATTCATGGATTTGTTCTTCAGATTAGGGTTATGCAGAAAGAAACAGAAAAAAGGATAATATTGCAACCAAGAAGAAGAAGAAGAAGAAGAAGAAAAAGAAGATGTGAGAAGTCCATGCTCCTAATCTCAACCACCACTGCCAACAAAACTACCACACTATATATATATGTTCCTAGTTATATGTAAATGTAGTCTCTTATCTTTTAGAATTGATTGCGCGTCCGTATAGACATGATCAGGAAGAATTTTGTTTTCATTTCACTGTTTCTCCTTGGTAAAATGGTAGTAAGTTTTTTTGGTTTCCTCTCTATGGATTTACATTGCCACTATATATAAGGAGTGTGTTAGAGAATTCCACGCATCAATTAAATTGCATGCCTTCCTACCTGTGATTCTATCTTACCTAAACTTATGAAAATAAGCAGATTGGTGCAACACTAGCGAAAGACCAGAGATTCTGTATTGTTCTTCATCTCTCTCATTGAGACACTTTCTTCTTTTAAAATTACTGATGATGTATGGGAGTGATTGGTGGCGAGATTTGGGGAATTGTTAGCCGCCGCAATTAAATACGTGCTCATGTATTTCAGTTTTTCTTCTTTTTGTTAAAACTTCAAAGAGAGATAGATACCCATTGAGGGAAACCTCATGGTCCCCAACGGTTTTATATGGGTTTCCCTACAATGTGTACCATTTAATAATATGGGTCAGTTATGGTGTAGACCCTTGGCATTGGAATAATTTTTTTTTTTTTGGGGGCAATGGAGGGTCATGTCCCAAACTCTTCGAGGCAAGTACTAGTCCTTTTGGGTCACTTCACCGACTCGGAAATCGAAGAGTGAGAGTTGAACACACAACCACAAGGAGCAAACCCCGGGATGTGGCACTGACGATGAAGAACAAGATAGTTTAGGCACAGGATTTAAATGTGACATAGACCTTAATCATCCACCATTGGATTTTAGCAATTAGCAGCCTTTCTCCAATATGTGTTCAGTGAGAAAGGAGGAAGGAGAGAATTAAGGAAACCCGGATGGATCATTTGCAGAGAGACCAAGACATGGGATAAGGAAATAATAGGATTTAGTTCTTTTTGGCCCATTCTCGGCATTTCCTTGGTGCCGTTGAGGTGAACTTCTCAGAGGCGGAGAGATGGAAGACAAACTGATCAACAAAAGGAGCTCCTTATTCAAATTCTCAAGAAAGAAACTCATTAATAATTCTCTTAATTTTTTTATTCAAATATTATAAAGGGGAAGTTAAAAGAATGGTGAGCTTGTGAATTGTGATCCACACACGCTATGTTATCTAATAAATGGCGTAGATGAAGAAAATATTGTGCTATGTACATGAACTAAAGCTTAACCCACTATTGGGCTGGTGATTTAATTGCATTAATATTCGGATGAATAAGGTCTGAAATAAGTAGATGGATTTCTAATACCAAATGACAAAGTAAGAGGCTATTATCAATCTCGAAGTCCAAAAAATCTGTAAATCTCATCAATCGGTAGATCTTCCTTCTCCTTGTTTCACTCAAACAATAAGTTTCTTCTTATGGAAAGAAGTATGATTAGAATTACAGAAATGCTAGCCTCAGTCACAATCTGCTCTAGACGCAAGGTGGTAGCAACATGTGTCAAACCATCTCCATGGGCAGCAACACCACATGTTGCACCCACTCTGTGTCGTATTTGGAAAAAATTGGACATATTGCATCAGGGCTAGCACTCCTCAAGAAGGGAGATGATTAGCCATGGATATTGGGAGATGGAAGGGTGAGAGAGAAAATATTTATTTATTTTGTCAAAGTTTTTGAATGATTTTAATAAGGAGGATATATGATTAACCATGAGATTTTGAGGGATCTTTATAAAAAGAGAAGATAAAAAAATAAAACTTGAATGATGTTGCAAAAGGAGAGATGATTTTCCATGGAATTTTGGGAAATTGAAGGCTATTTTGAGAGGGTGTTGTGACATGTGACACTCTCTTTTGGATTCATAGTGGTCCCTGCCCGTGAATAATCTGGTTTTAGCAATGATGGCTTCTCTCAGTTTATCTCTCTCTCTCTCTCTCACTCACTCGTCCTCGGCTCAGGCCTCAGGGACTTGCCAGTGAAATGGGGCCCCAAAAGATCAATCTGAATTGCAGAAGCAATGTTGTGAAGAGGGCTCCAACCCCTCTTTTTCTCCCTGTAAAGGTCCTAAAATGTCGAGCCAAACTCAAAAGATAGATAGTTCTTCGAATCCCCAACAAAAAGCTTGCAGTCATTCCCTCACTTGAGAAAGCATCAACTGTCCAATACTAATATGAGAAAAGGATAGCATTTCCCCACACACACACACATGTGTGTGTATATATATAAAGTTATTAGACGTAAGCAGTGATGAATCTAGACTACAGGATGATGTAATTGAGTCTATGAAGACTCATTATTTAATTAATTTGACAAATTCTTTGGTGGGTAAGCTGGGTTAAGAGGTTGAACATGTGACCTCACTGTTGCACCACATGTTAGAAACTCTGGTCATAACCATTATAGCAAACATTAAAGTTGTCTTATGCAATAGATCCACCACCAGATCATAGAAAGCCACATTGATTTTAATATAAGATGGCCTTTAATTAGTTATGTCTCTATCCTACTAGTTTAGTTAGGTAGCCCACTAGAGATCAGAAAAGTCCTTCCATGGAAAGAACCCTCGATCGAGCCAATAATTTTGCTCACTGTCTATTTTAAGTAGGTTAGTCTCGGGACTCCCTTATTTGACCATAGAAGGGATGAGATACTCAGCTATCTAACTTAACAAAATTAAACCCTGCCTAAATTTTTGGGGGTTAATTTCAACCCATAAGCTTTGAATTACTTGAAATTCTTATGGGGAAGACCTAATCATGGTTTCAACAACAGTAATATTGTCATTATAAGCGTTTGGGGTCGAACCCTTTTACAATCGTTGTTAATCGTCACATAATAATAGTAAGAAAAGTTAGGGAACGAACCCACCGTCATAACAGTGGATAATAGATGAAGGTCCATCCCTATTATCTTCTATGTTATAGACGTTGGACCTGATTAGATTTGTGCTATCATGAGATCTAGCTAAAGAAACCCGTGTTTTAGGATAAGGGTTTGATAATTATGATGGTGGTGATATTTATATTAACAACAACAATCACTAGTTAAGCTTAATCTAGGGTTCACTATCCGGCCTATATATGCTTGGAGCTTGATGAGTATGAGCATCTGTATCTTTCTTGCATGGCAAAGAAATGTAAAGCTGGTCATTTTGAAAAAAAAAGATTATGCATGCAGCAAGGTATAGAGTATGTTATTAGATTTTATTATTAAAATATAGTATATTAGTATTATTAATTTTTTTAACTCGTGATAGAATTTTGAACCTTTAGTTCATGGGATATAATCCCTCATAATAGATCAACTCAATCTTCAAGATTTTTTTTTTTGGGAATAAATCAAGTAGTTCATAACATAAGGAATTTCATGTAGGCAGTGAAGGCTCAATTAGTAGACAGCCAGCCCTGCACGAACAGAATTTCACGACCAAACAACATCTTGACTAAACCAATAGAGAGGGACCTGCTATAATTAAAAATCCAATCAAACAATTCTTAAAATTCGAAGGTCGTCGCTATTAGAGATAGGTTTAGAAAATACAGAGTAATGGTATAATAAAGTGAGATGAGATACACTGTATCTCATCTCATATCTAGGTAGATTTGAATTTGAAATAGATTAGTATCAAATCTTAGATTTGTTTAGGATTAGATTTGATTAAGATGTGATACTGTTTCTATCTTGAGACTCATGTAATCTCTATATAATCCTTAAGGAGGAACCATTGTAATCACTCAAGCTATTCAATAGAATCTAAGATTTGATACTAATCTATTTCAAATTCAAATCTACCTAGATATGAGATGAGATACAATGTATCCCATCTCACTTTATTACACCACTCTGTATTCTCTAAACCTATCTCTAATAGTCGCCTACTCCCATTGTGCAAGGATGGTGTAGATGCATTGTGTCCTTCATTTAAGGGTGGTGCTTGGATGAGTCCAAATGAAAAATGATCATAACAGATTAGTAGAAGTTTCCCTCGGTGATATTGTGGCATGCCATCCATTCACCCTGACTCAATGTGGCAACCAAAAGTGGTGCTAATGACTAACTACTAACCCATTATCCATATCCCAAAAAAAAAAAAAAAAAAAAAAGGAAAAACTTGTACGGCAAATTGAGATGCTAAGGACACATGCCTATGTTGCATAGTATATAATTTCGATCATGGGGATCAATTTCTAGCCGACATTAGTGGCAGTGGCAGGTTTGCTAGACTCAAAATCATCTGTGGAGTTTTGATGAAACGATCTTCTCATATTTGTCTCATTTTTTTTCTTTCCAACAACAAATCCAAGCATCCTTTTTAGGAATTTTAAATCCCCAACTTTGAGAAAACTTTAGTCAAATTTACTCTCTATTTAATTTGAATTAGTCTAGGAATACTCCCAAATATACTCCCTTAATTATCCTAACCATTTATCTTAAGTATTAAACGGTTAGGATTAGAGTTGACGTGGAATTAGAAAAGACAAAATAAGCCAACTCAAATCTAGACCCTTAGTGGTTATTTATAAACTGTTACGATTAGGGAGTATATTTGGGAGTATCCATAAACCAAGTGATCATTTAATTTTCTATATATTGGTTTCTTAACAACCAAGCATAGAATCTCATTTCATCTCTATTTTCTTTTCTTAAACTAATTTAAAAACAACCAAACAGAGGGTGGAAATATTATTTGAGAAAATTCATAACTAGATTAATATTTGGGTTTGAGTATTCATAAATAAACCTAGGATGAGGCATGCTAGCCATACTCTCGGGCAATCCCTACTCTCAGCCAAAAATAACACCTCTATTCTATAAGTCGCAATAACATGTGTTGGTTTTTGACCGAAAGTAATGACCGCCTAAAAGTTGGCCTAGCTCGCAGCCCGCCTCAACCTAGGATATATACTCGGCCTTTTATAGTGCCGACTGCTGAGAATGTGTGGGAGACTATTGCCCTCCCTACTCCCTGAGAAGGGACTAGGGAGGGCTCAAGGATTATATCAGTCCTCGTGCCAGAGGAAGTGATTTATTGTCTTGCCCCACTTTTTCGTGTCACATGTCCCTTTCTTACTTCCTTTACTTGTGATTAAGATTCACTAAGGATGAGGGTTAAAGCATATAACCTTAGTTTTTAGGAAAAAATTAACCACAGAGATTAAAACTTGTTGAACATAGTTCAAAGGGGTTTTGTAAGGAGAAATAGTCCCCTCCTCGGCCGAGGTGGGGATGATCATATATATATATATTTAGTAAAAAAAATTTTATTCATGGAGTCAATAGAAAGATGATATTAACAAGAAAAAGGGGGGAGATGACTTTTAGAGTTGCAGGGTCAATTTCCTATGTTCTGAAACCTATCTTAAGTCATAACTTATCCCTTTTAGATTTTTCATGGAATTAATTATCAAACTGTTTCACAAAATGGGATGCATACTAATCTTTTTTTTTTTTCTTTTCTTATATGGTGTTTACTTAGATTCTCAGATCATCTTTGTCTGCCTCAGCGGATCAGAGGTGATTTTCATCAACCCCACATGTCTCCCACTACCATCACTTTTCCAAATGTGTATCAGAGGATTAGGTATCTTCTTCTTAGCACGGTCATTGCCGTATCTTAGAATCCATGAGCTGCAAGCAAACCAAGTTTAGCCTTTGTGCTATAATCCCATATAAAGCACCTAATAATGAACGGGCATGAGCTTAATTATGTAGTTAATATATCATTGGAAAATCAAGCTTAAATCAATACCATTCATTCACTTATTCTCTCTCTCTCTCTCTCTCTCTCTCTCTCTCTCTCTCACACACACACACACACAAACACAAATATACACGCATGCATGTCGAAGTGTAAGCACTTTAATGAGCATGGTGGGTGCAGTGGACTGAACCAGAGGTACCTGAACATGAGCCATTGCACCGAGAAGGGGCAGCAACAAGAAACAAAACAAGGAGCAATGGTGGCGCCGTGAGCTAGCAAAGCTAACCGTCCTGTGTCTCATCATGTCCATTTGCCTCCCACCCATAATGCCTTATCCCACAACCCATATTACTGCAATCATAGCTACTGAGTCATCAAAGGAAAGAAGCACTGTAATTCAAAAAAAATTCACTGAATATATCCATCTCAAATCCCACTCCTTTTCCAAAGCGATAAACCCCGAAAAATGAATGATGATAATAATAGTATTTAAGGAGGTGATAGTATAGAGCAAGGTCCAGGAATTTGTATCCTGTAGTCCAATGGGTATCCGTTGGATCCCCTTTTTTTTTTCTCCACAGCAGGAATCCACAGGATCCAAGGGGTTTCCATTCGGGTACAAAAACCCTAATTTTTAGACCCTGCTCTATACTATCGTGTGGCGGTAGTAATAATGCGATTGGACTATGGAGCCTTTGAGTTAGGTCTGATAAGATGGAACGGCAAAGCTTTCGGTGAGTGGCTTCTCGACACCATATCAGATGAAAGAATCTACACCGTCCATCTCAATCAAATAAGCTTTAGTGACCACTATGATCTCTTTATAATGTGGAATGATTGGATTTTGTTGATGATTATGGAAAGATTGTGGGCTACTGTTTGGCAATGCAGCAACGTGGATCCCACAAATTTGGATGAAAGAAATAAGAAAGTTAATTGACTTTTGGAATTGATTTTATCAATAAGTGGCAACCGACTCTTTAAGCAAATAAGGGGTTGACTTTGCGTAAATAACGAGGACTTGGATTAGAGAAAACGAGGGGCACACCTTCGCCGGGTGGGTCGGTGGGTGTATGTTTATCTTCCCTAACTACACCACACATTACTATAGAAATGGCGTGTTTGGACGCAGAGGGTCCTTCCCTACTCCTCAACAGCTAACTCTTATCTGATCAAGTTGATTTCTGTTTGTTCATTGGGTTTGTGTGTATGTGGGTGCAGGGGCAGAGCCACATGGGGCCCAGGGGGGCTGAAGTCCCCCTCAATTTTTGGAATTTTTTTTTTCCCGTATAATATCAACATGGGCAGCCTCGGAGCAATGGTGAACCGGGGTGGCAATACTGAGGCTCTGAGCCCTCCTGAACTTTTGAGAAGAAATAAATAAATAAATTTATACTTACATTATTTAATTTAAAAGGATGTAGCACGGGAAGAGAACAATTACCCCCTCAACTAAAACAAAAATTAAGTTTTTTTATATTATATTATTTAATTTAAGATGACATAGTCATTAGCAAATGAACTACTCCTAACTTATCGGCGGTTTCCATCATGTAACGCAATGGATGATCCTCATTGGTCCACACCCCACTTTCTAACACTCACCAATTGTGATTAAGATTCACTCACCCCTAGAGTTAAGCAATCCAATCTTGTTTTCTAGAAAAAAAAAAAAAAAAATCCGAAATCTTAATTTTAATTTAGTTAAGCTTAATCAGGATTAAAGGAGTGTTAAAAGGAACACGGTGGTAAGTTAAGCAATGAACTGTGGGTTTGCTAATCACTATAATCTTTACAAACGGACAAAGAAACGAGATGAACCCATAAACTTGGCCTAAATTTTTTTCCCGGGGGTTGCACCTCATTGTTAGCCCTAAAGGTAAGCTTGTTAGTCAGTTAAACAGTCTAACACATTTGACTACCCTCTTGCTGCCGCATCAGCTGGGGTAAAACTTCAATCAAGCTATTCTGATTCATCCCCCTCAAATGAAGGGCATCCCTTCTCATCCCAACTTAGAATGGCAAATGTACCTTGATATATGAGCTCAAAATTAAGTGCTAGCTTGACTTGTTAAACAAGCTTGATCGAGTTCTTGATGAGCTGAACTCAAGCAGTTACGCGGGTAGCTTGATTCGTTACTAAGACCTATGATGAAGTATCTTCTGATTTTTTTTTTGGTTCTATTTAGGAGTTGGGAACACCCTTTTTTTCAAATTTAGATAAGAGAAATAGTAATTGTAATGGGGAAAATTGATAAAACAAGCAAGTATTACAAGGATGAACACGTGCTTAGATAAGGACCAATACGTCCTTAGCCGAGGGCGAATACATCCTCAAACGAGGGCGAATATGTCCTTTGACCAAGGACGAATATGTGCCCAGCCTAGGACGAAGCCGATCTCATCCAAGGACAAAAATCTCGAGAAGTAGTTTACTGTCAGAGCATTAATAAGACACTCATGAGTTAGATATTATCCTTGACCTAACATTAAATGTTGGTCACCTCGGATCACTTCGGCGATCAAAAAAAGAGATGTGCATTTATGAGAAGATATTTGTCTAACACTAAATGTAATGATTATGTGAGATGTATGATCATCCATTAACATGGATGACCATGAGGATTCTCAAGCTTATAAATACCCCCAGGGATCCTAGGGGTTGGCAACTTCCATGAAAACCAGACCTCATCTCCTTTTTTCCTCCCAACTAAGAGCAAATGCCCTACTTCAATAACTCTCCAACTTTTTCTCTTAGTCTTGTCTTTATTTGTTCTTCTTATGTCATTACTGACTAGAATTTCAGAGTGTCTTGATAGGGTGGAAGGCCTCTGTTCAACAAACATCGGACAAAACTGTGTCTTTCATCCTTCGACCAGGAAAGTTGTGCCACCTAGAGCATTTCAGAAATTCTTATTGCAGTAATTGCTCAAACTTGAAATTACTTGCATAAGACGATACCTTTATTTAATTGATTACATACTTAATTGATTTTCTCAAAAGAAAATAATATTTTATACTTAACTCAAGTATTTAAATAAATTAAATAATATTTTAATAGATAATATATATATATATATAATCGAGCCAAGCTTTATCGAGATGAGTATATAGTGGGATGTTTATGCTCAACTCATTAATTAAATCAAGCTTAATCTTTACTTTTATTAATTAAACAAGCTTAATCGAGCTTTTTAAGTTATTGAGCTCGAGTGGTTGGCAAGTAGTTTAGTTCGTTGATCAGAGCTTTCTTTCATTGGGTTGGATGGATCCACTTTACTTTCTGACCCGTTTACTAGTAATTCGGGTTTAATTGTCAAGAGCCGGTACGCAACCCGACCCAACTTGTAGGCGCGAGTAAATGAATGACAAGGAAACAAGAACAACCAGTACAATGCGGTGGAGTGAGCATGACCAGCCGTTAGAGTCTAGCTGACGCACCCAGTGACGTCAGTAGAACATCATGCTTAGGCTAAGAGGAGTTAGGACACAAAAAAGGGTCCCACCACATCACCGCGATTTGAGGACAGTGGGCCCACCCAATATAAGTAGGAATGATGGGAATGGGAGGTTAAGGTCTATCTAATGATAACAATTGCTTGTCTCCATGTCCATTTCAGATTGTGGGTCCCACTTAAAAGGGACGGTGGCCTGTACCTGCTCTTGTCTGTACGGATGTAAGTGTAATGAACCCTCTCCTGACACTGATACAGTTTATGACGCAGACCTCGTTTCTTTTGTTACTGTGTGTCGCACCGCCACCTCAGACTCACGTACTGAGAACCACTTCCATGAATCGCGATCCATACTACTATAATGACCCTCATCTTTTGAAAAACAAATAAAATATTTTTTTTTGGTAAACTCAGTAACACCACACGACACGACACACATGCAGACTTACCACATACGCAGCCTTATAAGCTTCACCTAAGAGCTTCCCAAAATGGGTACCAACCGTTTGGGAAGCTATGAAACTTATAAGAAAAAACGTGCTCGGATAAACTTCCGATATGGGACTAAACTCAATACCACTGAAGGCTTTGATTTTTTTGGTAAACTCAATAACACAAGGTGAGTATTGAAATCAAAGAAGGGAAACACACACACACTCACACCCCCACATGCAAACACACACACGACACACATGTAGACTGACCACACACGCCGCCTTATAAGCTTCACCCAAGAGCTTCCCAAAATGGGTACCAACTGTTTGGGACGCTATGAAACTTATAAAGACTGGCGTGCTCGGATAAACTTCCAATATGGGACTAAACTCAACACCACCGAAGGCTTTGATTTTTTTGATAAACTCAGTAACACCACAAGGTGAGTACGAAGGCAAAGAAGGGAAGCACACACACTCAATAATAATAATAATAATTTACTATAGGGATTAAAATATGTTTTTTTTTAAATTAAAAAGGGATGCATTCAAAATTAAATAGGCTTAGGCAGTGTCCACTTTTTGAAAAAATTAAGGCATTGTCATGAAGCATAGGGTATTATTTAATTATTTAATAAGGCATAGTTATTGGGCGAGTGCCTTGAATTTTTGAAAACAAAATATATTCCTTATACTATATTATTTAATTATTTAACATGGTATCACTAATTCACTATAGACTAAGGAAATAACTGCCCTTATAAATAAGGAGAGCAATACCATAGAATATATGTAGTATGGACAAAATGGCCCATCAACTTAGTCGTTAAAAAAATTCCAGCCCACAGCCCCAAAACCACCATTCTCCTAGACCCAAAATATTATGTACCCGCATAATCATTCTCCATAAATTCGTCAACAATTGCCAATATTTTGAAACAATATTTTGTGTGCTCCCCCTACAATAAAATCTAGCTCCCCCCCTGATAATGACCATCTACCACATGCAAAATGGGCTCATTGGCTATTGGATTTCACCCTTGTCTAAGCCCAACTTGCCTGTGAACTAGTTTCGGGTATCATCTAGAGTTAGAACTGTAGCATTCAAAGGCCAACAGCGTTTGGGTCACTTTCCTATTTTCTATATGGGCTTTGTCTATCCATGGCTAGGCCCAAGACTAGCCACGTATACGTCTTTAAATAACACTTTGCATTCGTGTTTCACTTCATAGTAGAAGAACAAGATTCGTGTTAATATCCCAAGTATTGGTATAAGGGATTAATGAAAATGATGCATTCGATAGCCCACAGTTTGTGGCCCAGCCCAAACTGGGCCCTAGTTGATCATAGCTTTAGTAGCTGCAATCAGGTTGGCCCGGCCCATATTGATCCCTACACGTAATCAAATGGTTGACATGTAACATTTCTCGGCTTGACTATGGGGCAGACTGGAACCATAGGTGATGATTGGATAGCATACATTGGACTGTGGTCTACTCCAGGTTAGTCTTTTAGCAAACGCAAAAGTATTCGTGCTAGTCCTGGCCCTAATGTTTAGCAGATCTTAAATTAGCCCGACTCAGGCCCGGCCTAATTCTGCTTCAAACTTTGAAATTTGAACTATTGACTGTGCCGGGTGGTCGGATAGCCCATTTCTGTCCTGGGCTGAGCATGGGCTTAACGTCTATCATACAGGATTTAGCCTTGGCAGATCTAGGCTCAGCCTATCAAAAGGGATCTAGGTTAAACTCATATGGTGAAGCCAGACACAGAAAGGATCAGGTTTGTACCTAAACAAATTTTGGGGAGAAATCCAGCTTGTTAAGAGGATGTCAATCTCAAATGGCATATGAATAGCTCAGTTGTGCCTTAACATAATTACATAACCTGTAGTAAAAACTCTCTTTAAATTCATCATGAATGATTAAGCATTTACAATTTTACATGTCATAAGCCCTTGATGATTTAGCAAACACCTAGTAAACTAGATATACAAATTGAAGATTCTGCAACATGCATCACAACGGCAACCAGGATTATAAGCTCACAAATAAATACAGAGGCAAGGAGTAGAGAGTGAGAAGAGAGTCAAATGCTTAGCTGGGTTTCGTTGCGGAGATTATGACGAAAGGTCCATTCCTCATTCTCGTAAATCCCACAAGCCCGCAGAGTTTGCAGAGATCTTCTAATTCACGTTCGGATAAGAAAATGTGACTGCTCGAGATTTGTCCTATATACTACAACGAGAAACCAATAATCCATGATTAGCCAACAAAGGTCCTGATGAAAGAAGGTTCGATCCATATGAGCAATGCTTATTAGACAGACTTGGCAAAATTTTATTTTAATACTTTTTACCAGGACAGGATGGTGAAAAAATTGGCCCGATTGAGTGATCCTAACAATGAAATCTGTTGCCTTTTTTCTCGACTACTCATCATGATTTCCCAAATGTTGAAAGGAAAATGTGGAAGATTTATGAATAGTAGCCATGTCAAGCCAAGTAGTGCCAGTGGAGCTTAAAATTGAATCATTATACCTGGCGTAGTATCCTCAAAACTGGGAGAGCGGCAAAAGGGCCATCAAGTATGTAGGTGGTAGCAACAAACATACCTCCAGGTCGTAGAACTCGACTTATTTCTGCTACCTATAAAAACAATATTCCAAATTATAGAGAGCAGGTTATGAATGCAAGTTAGACATTAAAGAAAAGGATCTCAGACTTGTCAGTACAGTTAGATGAAATTGTGGAATTAGAAGACCATAAGGTACTGGTAACGATTCGATCACATTCTTCTAATCTATGTTCATGAACCATAAAATCTTATTTTAAGAAGCAAAAAGGTTTCCACGAGAGTTAAGACGGAAGTTGGATAAGTAGATTCATGTTTTTTTATCAGTATAAACACCCAATTCTATGACACAATATATTGACATGTCACAAGTTTCTTTTTCATTTTCCTATTTTCCCCCTTTGAAAAATTTAAGAATTTAATTTCCCTTGAATTACTTTATCCACAATCACAGAGTGTAGTCTGGAGAATATAATCAACTTCTTATTCAAAAAATTTCAGGTAATGTTTTTCGTTGATTGCTTTTTTAGGGAAACTATTTCTTGACCCAAGTAGATTACTAGATACAAGATATCATGCATACATGACTGTACTTAAGTTACATGCACATACATAAATATATGAGTACATAAATCAACACTGAGAGACATATAACCTGATTACCTTTTATGGGTGATACAATGGTTCTTGATATCTTAGTGTTTTACAGGTTGTGTGCTTGTTGATATCCGTCTTTCAAATTGGTAGTTTCTGACTTGGTTTCTCATTTTCAAAACAGTCAAATTGTTTTTTTTTTCCTTCGGTTGATAAATAGAAGCAAAAGAAAATAGAATCTAGGAGAGATTCTGGTAAATATGATGAAAAACAGTAGCCTCTCCATAGACTGCCTAAAAGGAATCAGCCTTTGCCAGTACAGGTTAAGAAACAAGAACATGCAGATGAAGACCTCACCTCCCCATAAATTTCATCTCTGATTCTGATAATTCCCAGAACAAAAAGTATTTCAACAACCCCATGGTCTCCTTAAAGACTCTCCCAATGCTGACCGAGGAGAGAAGAGTAGAGGTGGTGATGTATGAGGCGGAAAGGGGAAGAACAGAAAATAAAAAGACAAAAAGAAAAAAAGAAAAGAAAAGAAAGGGGGTAAGAATTCCCTGATGTACAAGCAGCATAGGGCCACCAACTACAAAATACAATAATGCTAGCACGACAACATAACAAAAGACCCTGCAAGGACTGCACTTGATCTGAATTGATAGTATTACCCCAATTAGTGTGAAGATAAAAAAATCATGACCAAATTAAATGGCAAGTTGCAGGGAGCCAGGGACATTTAAGCAAATTAGCATAACGCATAGGAAAATATGTCTTAAAGGGCGAGGGGAGAGCCAAAGGAAATGGATGGACATGGCGAAAAAAGATTTAGATAACACAAGCTTTAACCAAAGATATGCTCCTGATAGACTAGAATGGCAGAACATGATACGGGTTGTCGACCCCAAATAGTTGGAATAAGGCACTGATAAAAGGAAGAAGAAGAAGAAACAGTCAACTTTTCTTGCATATTATTATCAAAAGGTAATTAAAGAAAACTGAAAATATGGGATTGTTCATAGTCAATGGAAAGATAAAAGATAATATTGCCCCTAAACCAGAACACACAAAGTAGCTCCGGATTTTCAAGTTCTACATTCCAGATTAATCTTCCCAAGCTGCTGCCCAGATATGGGCATGAATACAGAGATGGATACAGGAAGCATCGATACAACTTATGCAAGGCACCGATATCCCATCAACATGTTGGTAAAGCCTCAGCATGTTGACACCATAGACTTGGGTTTAAAACCATCCTCATCGGAGGAGTAATCTGCTTGTCTCCCCATACAAAGTTTTTATTACTGTAAGGTACTTTGCAATGCAATACTTCTATATTTTTTTCTCATAAAACAAAACAGAAATCTTTAGGGCTCAGAAATAACTGATAATACAACAAAAAACAAAGAAATTGTATCTATGACATTTCCATGCAATACTCAGTACCAGTATTGAATGCTCTAAGCAAGCAGAAGTCTAGAGACCCCATAGAGAAAAGAAATGCTTACAGCAGCAGATGGTGAAGGCCAACAGTGTAATGCAGCACCAGCATGCACAGCATCAACAGAACTTGAAACAAAAGGAAGTCTAGAGATATCAGCTCTGACCAGGATTAAGTTTCTGGAAGAATACAAGTTTAATCAGAGATTTATGGTCTCAAATTGCAATCCAAGAAGACTGGACCACTTATATTAAATTCTTTCTGAAGAACTGGAAGCAATAGCATTGCAAAGTTTTCACCCCATATCTTATGAGATGAGCTTAGACTAAAAGGTCAACATAGTACTCTTTGGGGAAGCCTTCCTCCTGCTTAATGAATTCATAGCACTGCCTTAGCATGTTTTCTGAGAAGTCCAGAGCAACAACAAGTGAAAACAATCCACTCTTGGCAAAAAGCCTTGAGAATAACCCGCTTCCACAACTGGCATCAATAATATTTCCACCTAAAACAGGCTTAAGGTAGTCCTTGGTCATTTCAAACTGCAGTTAAAACACTAAATGGTTAATGGCTCAACCCTTGAGGAAGAATGTGAAAGCATGGATGGCATGGGTTTGCAGGAAAAACAATGGAATTCCTTTGGTATTAACAAAATGACAGGAACCAGCACGTTTTTATAAATATACAAAAAATATGACGAATATGCATTTAATACTTATTAACAAATCACAGAAATCTCTGACATAGTTGTACTCTATGCAATGCCGAGAATTGGAAAGGATATGCAGTGTACAAGAAGAGATGCTGCAATTAAAATAAATAAATAAAATGTAGATGATTAATTGTTTCATATCTCATATTGGTGGAACACTGTTTTAGTAAATAAAGAAACATCAGCTTACCTCTTTTTCAGGGCCTGGAAATCCACCCCATACAAAACTTTGACGCCAACCCCTCTCATAGAGAAATGATACCAATGGAGTCCTGCTCCAACAAACGAAATATATCTATGGTAAGGAAGATGCAAGAAGGAAGAAAAAGTACAAATAACATAGCTTTGTCCTTTGCTATTGAATGAAGTTTCTACCGATAGAAAAAAAAAAACTATAAAGTCTAAAAGGAGAAATGTATACAAAGATGGGTGTATCTATAGTATGAAACTATTATAGAAAGTTTTCATGATAAAAATGATATCTGGAAACCATGGTACATATACATGGGTTGGGAATCACCATTTGGCGGCTCAACTTAACAGATCTACTAGGTTGCGATCAGGTGATGACAACTAATCAATCTATGGCAATACTTTGGAGTTTGGACAACCACATAAAATTATGGCATGCGATTCAGAAGAAATCCTATAGATCAGATCAGTTAAGGTCATCCAGACAGAATCTCATACGAACCTCCTAGAATCGAAAAGTGTGTCATGATCTCCTGCATACGTCCATGGTTTTTGTATTTCCTTTACAGATGGTAATTAATCAAATATAAATTAGTGGTATTTGCTCAACTTTGCATTTTGTTTGTTTAATAAATATAAATTGTACTTGGAACTTCCTCACTGAAATTGGAACAAAAGTCCAAAAGTTCAACATGGCATCCACAAATAGTTCTGCCAGTCCATTGTTCTAAATATCTACTTCCTAAAATTAACTGTTTCACATCTCTGGTGGGAATGTGGGATACATCCAATGGGTGATATTGCATTGTTATCACCTGGCAGCATATAGTGTGGCATCAATGACATGGTTCAAGATATGGCAATTCGGAATCCATGTATTTGAAACCAATGGTGAAGAGAGCAAGAGAAGAGCCAATGTTGACTGGACACAAGGATGAGGCATTTATGCATAAAGCGTTGCTTGATTCAGAATATTCAATACATTGATACAGACATACAGTAATTCACTTAACATGAATATCCCAAGATAACATGATTGGTCATTGCATTCAAATTGAGGCCCAATTCAGTAAAGCTTATGAACTACCAAATTGAATTGTTTCATTGGTTACAACACCGTGGTTCTAGGAACCAACAGTGTTTAAAGTTATGTGATACCACTTGTTGGGAAAAACACACTTCCCCCTTGTGTATGCAAATCAAGGATATAAAATACCACTGTATAAGAAACAAAAGATCAAACACAAACACACAATTTTTACGTGAAAACCCCTCTCTGGAATATCACCATCTAGAGGAAATGAAGGAGATCTGTTAATCAAATAACAAGAAGTGCAGACAGCTGCACCCCAAAATGTCTTAGGTAACTAAGCTGTAGCTAACATGCTTCGCACTCTTTCCATAATAGTATGATTCATCCTCTCTGCAACAACATTGTACTGAGGGGAACGAGGAACTGTCTTCTCATGTCTTATGTAAAACTTGGCACAATAACCATTAAACTCCCTTGAGGTGTACTCTCTCCCGATATCAATGCGAAGACACTTTAAAGATCTACCTGTCTCTCTTTCAACCTTGGCATGGAAGAATAGAAAAATCTAAAACACCTAATCTTTGGATTTCAACAAGTAAACCCACACTTTTCTAGATGCATCATCAATAAAAAGTAACAAAATAAGAATTCCCACCAAGAGATTTCACATCCATGGGACCACATATATCAGAATAAATCAATTCCAAGATGTTTCTAATTTTATTGGAACTAATACTACAGAAAGAAAATCTTCGTTGCTTGCCAAAACAACAATGATCACATGGAGTCAGTGGCATGCCTTCGAGACTAGGGAGAAGCTGCTTCTTTGTAAGAATTTGCATATCTTTCTCACTCATGTGGCCAAGCCGTCTATGTCATAAAGATGAAGACCCAACCATAGTGACATTAAATTCACCATTGGAGACATTCGCATGTGTTCGGTAGAGAGAGCAACACTAGTTGCCTTTAGCCATAACAAGAGATCCCTTGGTAAGCTTCTAATACCCTTGACCTAATCCCGATTGATAGCCCTCATCATCTAAACACTCTACTAAATAAGATTCAATCGAAGATCTGGTACATGTGTTACATCTTTTAATACTAGCTTCATCCCTACACTGGTTTCAACATTTACATCTCCTCTTCCCACAATCTTAGAAGAACCACTGTTCCTCATCTTCAACAAGCTGAAACCTCCTGACCTGTAAGATGAAGATATGTCTATGTGGGGTAGCATGAAAGGAAGTACTTGTATCAATTATCCAACCTGTGCTTTCCAAAGAAGATGAAACATTAACACATCCATCACCACAATCATCAAAATGCCTACATTGGCTTCAACTGTTACTGCGGTAGTCATTATTTTTGGCATTTCCTTCCTTCTTGAATTTTATGCACTCTTTCTTCATATGCCCCTTCTTGCCACAATAATAGCATGTCATATCCTTTCTTGATTTTGACTTGCTTCTAAATTTGAAACAGTTGCCTTGTTCTCGGGTCTTGGATCTACCCCGGTTTTCTGTAACAAGTGCCTCTGATTGAGAAGAACCCAGATATTTTCTTCTTGTTTCTTCATTCAATAAACTACTCGTTACTTGGCTCATAAAAACAACCCCATCTAGAGCAGAGTTACTAAGAGACACCACTAAAGTCTCCCAACTACCGGGCAAAGAACTTAGTAGTAATAAGGCTTGTAACTCATCATCTAGTGTCATCTTCATATAGGATAGCTGACTCACAATACTCTGCATCTCATTTAAATGCTTTGCGACAAAACTACCTTCTTTATACTTCAAATTCACAAGCTTCCTAATCAAGAAAGCCTTATTGCCTGCACATTTTCTCTCATACAACCCTTCTAATTTCTTCCAAAGAGAATGTGCTAATGTTTCCGAAGATGCATGATGAAAAACACTATCATCTAACTATTGCCGAATAAATCGAAGGGCTTTTCGATCAAGCTTTTTACAATCATAATTGCTCGTATATTCCGGTTTTGATCCATCACCAACTACGGATCCATACAAGTCCTTGCAATACAATAAATCTTCCATTTTGGCTTTCCAAATAATCCAATTGCTTCCATTCAAGCCAATCATGCGACTTGTGCTTACCTCCATTGATTTGTACACAAATAATTAAACCTTAACTCTGATACCACTTGTTGGGAAAAACACACTTCCCACTCGTGTATGCAAAATCAATGATATAAAATACCACCATAAAGTAATAAAACATCAAGCACAAACACACAAAATTTTAACCTGGAAAACCCTCTAGTGTAGAGGGAAAAATCACGGGACACATAGTCCAAAAAAAATTATCGACTATGAATACAATGGGATTACAAGGGTTTTCTCTAGACACTACTAGAGGAAATCACTTCAAGGGTAAACTCTCTTGGATCACAAACCTTCACTTTTAAGTGGATAAAACTAGAAAAATAAGACTACTCACTTCAAATGATTCAAGTAGCTAACAAAATGGAGGATCCATTTTGCTTCTCCAAAGTCTACTTTTCTTGTTGTAGAGAAAACCCCCAAACAGCCTTCTTCTTCCAGAGATAAATGTTTCTTCTTGGCAAAACTGTTTATATCTCTTAGAGAAAAAAAACAAACTCAAGTATGGGTAGACAAAGAGCATTAAATGCTCAACTACCAAACACTTCCCCATGTATGCTAGGCTTACTTGATACCATAAAATACTGTTGGAGGTGGGAGATACTTTCTCTCTACCCTAAATGGGCCCACCACCAAATGAGGCAGGACAACACAACAACTAATGTAGATTTCCTGAAATCCGCATTTCCTGCCATATCAGCATTTGTAAAACCTTGTAGTAAAGGTTTATCACCACCAAAGCATAGAAACAATTTTGTTGAACTCTTGAGATACCTAAGGATCCACTTGACTGTTGCCCAATGTTTTTTGCTAGGATTGACAAGAAATCTACTAACAACACCTACTGCATGGGCAAGGTCAGCTTTTGTACACACCATGGCGTACATCAAGCTTCCTATAGCTGAGGCATAAGAGATCTTCATTTCTTCAATCTCTTCCTTGCTTTGAGGGCTTTGTTTGGCACTAAACCTGAAGTGACCACCAAGTGGAGAGCTAACAGATTTAGCATTCTTCATGTTAAACTTTTCAAGCGCCTTCTCAACATACTTTTCTTGTGACAACCATAGCTTCATAGCTTCCTTGTCACGAGAGATTTTCATGCCTAAAATTTGACTTGTCGATCCCAAGTCCATATCAAAAGATTTGTTTAACTCCTAGTTAGTAGTTAGTACCTCTACCAAAAATCAACATATCATCAACATATAGTACAAGCAAAACAAAATCATCATCATAAAATTTCTGGATGAACGCACAATGACCAGAAGTTGTTCTCTGGTACCCATGAACTATCATAAATGATTTAAATTTCTTGTATCATTGCCTTGGGGCCTGTTTTAACCAAAACAAGCTTTTCTTCAACTTATAAACCATGTTTTCTTTTACTTTCACTGCAAATCCTTCAAGCTGCTCCAAATAAATGTCTTCTTCCAAATCGCCATGGAGAAATGATGTCTTTCCATCTAATTACTCAATTTCTATGTTCATGCTTGCAACCAAGCCCAATACTACACGGATTGAAGACATTTTTACCACGGGAGAAAAGACTTCATCAAAGTCAATGCCCTTTTTCTCCCTTTACAATCAACCTTACCTTGTACCTTAGTTGTGAGCTTTTTTCATGAGTCGGGAGGGGGATTTTGTTGGGTTGTCCCGTCTCATTTGGTGGTGGGGCCATGTAAGGTAGAGAGAAAGTCTCTCACACCTCTAACGGTACTTTATAGAAATAAGTAAGCCTAGCATACATGAGAAAGTGTTGGGTAGGTGAGCATTTAATGCTCTTTGTCTACCAATACTTGATACTTGAGTTGGGTTTTTTTCTTTTTCTCTAAGAGATACACACGGTTTTGCCAAGAAGAAAGGTTTATCTCTTGGAGCTGCTTTGGGGTTTTCTTTACAACAAAAAAGGTAAAGAGTTTGGAGAAGCAAAATTGATAATTCATTTTGTAACTACTTGAATCCTTTGAAGTGAGTAGTCTTATTTAGCTAGTTTAATCCACTACATAAAGGTGACGATTTGTAATCCAAGAGAGTTTACTCTTGAAGTGATTTCCTCTAGTAGTGTCTAGAGAGAACCCTTATTAATTCTATTTTATTCATGTTGAGAATTTTTCTGGACTAGGTGTCCCGTGGTTTTTCTCTCCACACTAGAGGGTTTTCCATGTTAAAATTGTGTGTTTGATCTTTTGTTACTTTTATAGTGGTATTTTAAATCCTTGATTTGCATACACAAATGGGAAGTGTGTTTTACCCAACAATATAGACCATAGTTCAAAAACCCGAAAACTCAACTCGACTCGAAAGTTAGCCGGGTCGAGTCACTCGGAAAACTCGAAAAAAAATCGACTCGGTCCAACTCGGAATATATATGTAATAACTTAAAATTTTTTGGTTAAAATAACTCAAAGTACGATGGTTTTACAGTTTCAAACCTCAAAATTAGGTTTAACAAAACTCATAGTAAGTTGTTTTTGTAGACCCTAAAAAATATGATGCAAAAATAGTGTGACATTTTAGTTTAGGTTTTAAAAAATGATAAAAATACTCTTTTGTGACTCGACCTAGTCTGGAGAGTTGAAAAACTCGGCTAGACTCGATCGAGTCACCGAAGTAACTCGGCAAATAGTGTCTCCTTCGAGTTTTGAGGCAACTCAACTCGAAATTCAGCCGAGTCGAGTAACTCGGCCGAGTTACTCGGGTGACTCGCCAAGTTTTCGAACTATGATATAGAAATACAGTAATTCACTTGATATGAATATTCCATGATAACATATTTGGTCATTGCATTGAAATTAAGACCCAATTTAGTAGAGCTTCTGAACTAACAAATTGAATTGTTTCATTGGTTACAACACCGTGGCTCAAGGAACCGGCAATGTTTAAAGTTATGTGATTTAAGAAAGTTCAAAAAATGTGGATCGTAAGACCACACATTGAAACCCGTGGGACCATATAACCGGTAAAATGTATAACTCTAAGCTACCCAAGGATTAAATAAGGTTTCGGAGGATATATCGGTCCCAACTGAAACCTATACGTATCGGTTTCAGACAATACACACATATATATATATATATAAGAAAAAAAATTAAAATAATCAAATTAATTTTTTAAAAAATCAAATGAGTTATAAAAACCAAATATAAAGTCATGAGAAGTGACTCAAAAACAAAGTAGCAAACATAATTACAATTACAAAATGAATTAAAACATAAATAACTAGTAAACGATACGTATCGCCCGTTTCGTATCAATATAACTACTGAGTACCGATACGTATACGTATCACCCATTTGGTATCGGTTTCTGCGATTTTTATTTCCATGATACTACCATAAGCTAGAATGTAGATGTGAATATTTTTTTAAAAAATACTCCTATACAAAGTTTAAAATATAGCATTTACTACACGAATAACAAAAGGTGAATGGCAGTGCAGATCCCAGGCCCAACCACCTCAACCCTCTCTCCCCAGGTCTGGTCTACCAAAAAATCCACCCCCAACTCTCACCGTAAATTTGCATGAATTCTGCTTAAGGTCAAAATGGCAAAGCACTCAAATTTCTCATAAATTTGTGAGGTGAATTCACACCTGAAAATTTCTGTTGAAGCCGGCATAGATTCACCATACTCCTTGGCACCACTAGCTACTGTCAAGTCAAGATGGGATTCATTTCTGTAGTAAGCCTTCTTGCAAGTGCTGCATCGATAATTAGACCCGGGTGTGGATTCTCTGCAGCAGATTCATCCAAGAAAAACACCATAAACAATAAAGGAGTAGTATGCAACTCTAGAAAATAAAATCATGGAAAAGAACAACTGAAATATTCCAACACAAGAATGTGAGCATCCTTCTCCTAAGGCTATTGTCAGCACAAGAATATGAGCATTCTTCTCCTAAGGCTGTGATAGGAAAACTTACACTGTTAATCCTGGATTGCCGTTCCATATCAATGGGTCATAACAAATGGGACAAGCTAAAATGTTCTTGTCGGTGCTAACCTCCTTTTCACTTAAAACAGGATTCTACACATAAGCCATTTCACGTGAATAGGTGGCAGATAACAAGTAACAGAAATTAAGTCTACATAACTTTAAAAGCATGTCCATCTTGTGGATGTAATAACATCTTGAAAGGTGTAAAAGACGGTGTGATATCAACAATAAGGAAGAACCCCCCCCCCCCCCCCCCCCCCCAAGAAGCCTAAAGGCCCTAAACAATCCTGAACAAGTCAAGCCTAAATAACCACACTATCTCCCTGTTAATTGCTACAAACCTGACAAGATGCTAGAAATATGATCTGTCCGTGCTTCTTAGACAATCAACCACACGTATCCAAGAGAAAGGCAACCAAAGATCCACATTTAATAATGCGTGTGTGTGAATTATGAGATTTAGGGGATTGTCTTAATAGAAAATCAGAATATCTAATCTCAAAATGACAAAGACAACAAGAACAACTAAATGATAAGATAATGACTTGGGTTAAGAGGGGTCTTGGTGGAATCAGATGAGATGGTGATAAGAGCAAAAGGAAGTCCAAAAGCAGAAGAGATAAGGCTAACGTTCCAACACCTTGAGTAGATTCATCCTCAACTAAGAATGGGAATATCGTGACACCTTCACCAGCACAAACAAGACTAAACAATTGCCTGATGGCCTATGAACACCTAACATCTTTGATGGAAAAGACATCAAGTGTCATATTGTAAGAAACAACTCACAACAATTCTCCTGTAACTAGTCCCATGCATGATGCATCTATACTCACAATTCTCTCTGCCTTAGACCATTTCTACAATACCTGAAATGGGCTCAGCGGCTATATCCAACATATAACATTAATTCAGAGAATTAAGCATTAAAGACAGAGAAACAATGACATGTGCACATCAGGGATCAAAATAGAAAGTACTCCAGTAATTAAGACCAAATTCACAATGATAATTCTTGAAGAATTTACAGATTGCTTTAAACAGATTCTACCCATGATTTAGAAAGAAAGAAAGAAAAAAAAAAAAGGATCATAAAATGGAGAGATAAGGGGGGCATTGAATCAAAATTTAAAAACTAACCCTAGAATACAACTTACAAAAGATGAACTTCTACACTTTGTTGAAAAAAAAAACAATGTTTGTTAGGGGAATCATGAACTGTTCATGAAACAGTGCTTGAATCAAACCAGTCCATATCAATTGATGCCACAAAGAATTGAAATCAAATAGGGCATCAGATTAGAATATCTCTGAATTGGGGCTTCATTACTATTGCATTTGAACTGATTATGTGGTTCTTCATAAATGCCGATTAAACTCACAATAACCCACTGTTTTCGAATATCAAATGTCTTCCCCAGAAGAACAAAAACAAAGAGGTAAAAGAATACCAAAATAACAGGATTAGTAGTAAGAAAAGCGGGAGCAGCTAAAATACGCATGAGAAGCATAATAGCAACAAAAAAGAGTTAGTACAGGCTTGGTTTCGATGGTGGCGATTGAAGAAGCTCTAACTTTTGCAGCGAAAAGGGGTCTAGCAGTTGGTCTTGAAGATTTGGAGAAACAACGTCTTGTAGTACCGATCTGACTCGGAAGAAGAATGGTTGAGATATTCCTAATTACTGTCGCCATGATCTCTCTCTCTCTCTGGGCTATTAACTGTCACACGTACAACTTCAAAGAATAACCCCACTTCTCTTCACTTCTCTTCTGCGAAAGAACCTTTGCCAAATATCATTCAGGCATTTTCCCAAATTTTCTTTTCTAAACGACGAACGTGTTTAATCCTTTTCCCCAAAAACATAAGTGTTCGTCTTCTCTTTGCGTCGCAATTACTTCCCGCCACTAGTAAAATAACAAAATCCTCTACGCTTATAACCGGACTTGGGGAGTCCGGTTACGCCGCTGAGGTCACCACGTGTCCTTGATTTTTAGAAAAAAATTATTAAAAATACTTTAATATTGATTCGATCTCGAGAGGACTCCCACCACCAAAATAAAAAAAATAAAGAATATGAAAGAACTTGTAGTGTTGAAAGGGGATGGGATTTCGTTTGTCCAGAATAAAATCGTCTTGCCTCCGTCCCAGAGGCCAACACGTGTCCTTTTTTAAATTCCCTTTTAACTTAATTACTAACAAAACCCCCCTATAATGCACGGGAATAAAATAGAACGAGATAAACATGCATGTTTATGTATTTAAAAATATGTGTGTTTGTATGAGTGTAATCTTCCAACTAATTATGAAAATGAGAAAAAATTAGAATGAATTTGTAATTAAAATATAAAATCTGAAACTTTAATTGGTATATAAACCTTAAAACCAAAACATTAAGCACCCCAAAAATCCATTGATTAAAAAGTAAATAAACTTTGTAAGAGAATAGTGCAAATTTAGAAAAATAGTATACAGAGAAAAAATGAATGAAAAATCTGATATTTTTAAGAATCAAAATTAATAAAGTATAATTCTAAAATTGCAAGATTTCTCATCTTCTATGAAATTCAGTTGGTATAAACCATAAAACAAAAATATCAAGTGACCAAATCCTCTACAGTGATAACTGGATTTGGTAAATCCGATAATCACCCTTGAGGTCGCCACGTGTCCCTTTTGAAACCCCTTAACTATGGTTAAGATCCACCCACCCCTAGGGTTCAACCACCCATCTGTGGTTTTTAGAAAAAATATTAATTATTTTTTTAATATTAAAAAAAATGTATAAAGTGGGTAGTTAAGAGAGGGTATTTATGAGTCCTACTTAAGTGGAGTTGGGACTTGGGAGAGAGATATTTGTTGAGTACAAGAATTTGTTGGGACATGGGAGAGAGTTAATAATGTGAAGAGAAAATAGGAAGTTAAGAGAGAGTATTTATGGCTCCCACTATATGATGATGTGGCATTACAAATCTTAAAATGAAGATCAAAGAGGATGCCACCTAGGCATCCTATTTCTATAGTATATAATATAGATAGATAGGAGTTAAGAAAATATAACAAGGTTAAAAGGACAGTTTAAGGGGCTTTGTGAGTGAACCGGTGACAAAGGCCAAACCAAATCCGATCCCAAGATAATGATGGGTAACACTTACCTTATAGGGAAGCAATACTTGCGCCCCATTGGTAGTATGTGCTAATCACAACTCCATTGATCTGAGTTCCATTCTTGAGAGGGTGTGAGTGTTGTCATCTCTACCCACCCATAACTTAGAACAGATACTAACCACTCACCGGGATTGCAACCTAACCGCGTACCAAAAAAAAAAGCACTTACCTTATATGGTCTTCTAGCCAACTCATAGGTAGACCAGGTGGAGATCAGTTCAAATTGGACTAATCAAGTGTCAAATGACTCAAATCAACTTTCGAGTCCAAGGCGTACTTATGAGCCAATTATTATTTTAAAAAAGCCCATCAACAGTTTTGGGCTGGGCCAAAGTTATAAAAGTGGCCTAAAGCTAGGCCCAAAGTAGACAACATTCAGTATACCTTATGATATCTTTACCTCTTTTGTTTTTTTTGGTAGGTACTAATCATTTAACTAGGTTAGGAGTTAGGGGGGTTAGTTACTCATGGTGGGCGTAAACAGCCACACCAAGGCTCGAACTTGAGTCACACCTCCCCAAAGGGAGATGGACAACCACTGGGACAAGCCCATGGTGTGATATCTTTACTTTTAATAGATGAAGGCATGCTTTGAAAGGAGGGCTCACGGCCATTCCAAGTTGGATGCCAGGGTCACATTTTCATGCGAAGAATCTGACTATCTCTCTCTTGTCTATTTTAAGCCCCGTAGTTCTAAGTTCTGGTTACCCCCTTTGAATATATCTCACTCATAATCAAGTCAGCAAATTGTCCTTGATTCTTTATATTATAGTCTGAGTCAATGTTATCTGGTTCGTCGGTTCACTCGGTTCGTAATTCGCAATCCGCTACTCTAGAGTGAATCCAGTTCGTTAGGGGTAGGATGAAAGAATTCGCTTTTCGGTTTGCTTAGGTTTTTTGTTTGGTTCGCTACCTTAATTCGCTTATATATATCATAATTTTAATAAATTCTAAAGATTAGATTGCTTAACCATAAGGGTGAGTGAATATTAACCACAATTATTGATTATTTAAAAGTGGGGCATAAACTAATGAGGACGGGTCATTTTGTTACATAATGGAAACCCCAAATACATTAAGTGTTTTCCATTAAAAAAATAAGTGAGTTTAACTTTACCCTTATGGCACACTTTAGGTTTACCGTGTGAGTTTAGTTTACCCTTTAACCAAAAAAAAAAACATAAAGTAATCAAAGTTCAAATAAACAAGTTGTCAACCAAAATAAAATAAAATAAATAAACAAGTGGCCCCATCGTTTTTACCACTTTTCATAAGCAAGTGTGCAAAAGTAGGCCTTGGCTCGTCTCCCAGAAAGGGCTTGTCTCGGGGTTCCATAGAATAGGTGACAAGTGGTGGAGAAGTCAAAATCATGGCCCCATGATTTTGACTTTTCCACCCATTATAAGACATGTGGCGATAAGTGTGTGAGAATAAGGGTGAGAGATATCAAATGGGGAGAAGTCAAAATTATGGGGAGAAAGTGGAATGACTTCTCCCCCATTTAACGCCAACTGTCGCACAATGTATGGAACCCTGAGAGCCCTTTCTGGCTTCGCCAGAGACAATCTGAGGCCGCAAAAGTAAGAGTGAAAGTACTTCTCTGTTTGTATTAATTACATGAAAAGTCATTTGTGATGAAAAGACATCTTATCCCTTTAAAAGATCTCATTATCTCCCATATACTGCCGACCCGGTTAGAAAACTCATCGAACCACAAACATTGTTTTGCATCCATCGATTCGCTCATAAATACCGAACTGGACCGAACCGTTCGCTTCGAACCAGTTTGCAGTTCGGACTAGTCCCCAACGAACTAGGTAACATTGGTCTGAGTTCACCTAATATTATATTCTTAATCTAAGAAGAATCAGCTTTTCATGAGGTCAGAGTTTCAACTATTAGGAATTTTTGATGTAATTGTACTTTGGATAAAGGTTTTATGCTTTTTTTTTAATAAAAGAGGTAAATCCTTACTGTGAACAAGAATTTATATAAGCGAATTTCCAAGTTTTGGTTTGTACTTGGGTTCTGTTTATTATAATCTTTATTTCCCTTGTTTAAGGGCGGGGAGGGGGGTACGGTTTATGTTCCAACCTTTTTTCTTGATGTATCTCCTATTTTTATTTAATATTAATATAAAATCAATAGGGGCCATACTAATCTCCTCCTGCACTGTGAAGCTTTAAAAAAAATTCATATTCTCAGAGAAAATAGACCCATAAGAGAAAGTCACGCAATCAGAGTTCTTGGCAGGGCGGAGTGCTAAGAACGAGAAAGCGTTATCACTATACGAAATGAAGCAACGCCTAGGTGGCGAGGGTGCTTCTCATGCCTTTACCGTGGGATCTCAATCTCGAACTAAAAAGGGTGAGTCTTCATCCGCATATGAAATATTATGTTATCTATGAGATACACATGATCTCATAGATAATCTTCAAATAGTATCTTTAGTATATTAGGATTAACTTTAATATTGCATTTTCAAGTTAAGAGTTTTTGGTTATTTATTTAAACCCTGAGTCATTGTAATCCATCGAAGTTATTCAATAAATCAATTTCTTTACATGCTATCAGAGCCACCGACCCTTTGGTGACCTCTTAACTCTTGTTTTTCTTTTCTGGCGGGTGGTGTCGCCATCGCCTGCTGGCTGTCAAGCTTTTGATTTAAAAAATAAATAAAAACTCTACCATTCTTTATACTTTTACCATCCCTAGGATCATACTCATACCCATGAATTTCCCTATTTCTTTTTATTTATTGAAGACCTCTCCAATGAGAGTTTTTCTTTAAATCGCTGGTCATACTTTATATGTTTTGGGAGAAGATCATGACAACCTGATCTCTAGTGGGCCACCGGCTCCGACAGACTCAAAATGAGCGGGATGCGATAGAGATGGACTTCCTGGACTGACGGTGACCACCAAGCATAATTGAATGTTCTAACTATTCGTCAATAAATTATCAAAGAAGATCAAGAGCAAGAAGTGCCCGAGTTGTGACAAACCTATGAAGATCTTGATCCTCATGTGTTTAAGGGGGAATATTAGAGAAATATTATGTTAGGAAAATAATTATGTAATATCCATGAGATACACCGGATCTCATAGATAATCTTGGAATAGTATCTTTAGTATATTAAGATTATCTTTAATATTGTCTTTCTAAGTTAAAGAGTTTTGAGTTATTTATTTAGACCCTTTATGGGGTTATTATAATTCATCCAATCTATTCAATAAATCAGTTTCTCTACAAATTGATCATAAAACAGCGCAGTGCGCTGGCTAGACAGATTTTAAATCGAACGGACCCCACTTCATATTTGGTGTCATTGGATTTTAAATCGGATGGCTCAACTCTTCAATAGTACATACTATCGAGAGTTACCGCTCCAATTTCTTGCCTTTGAAAACCAGGGCTTGTTGGTTCCTATTTTCAATGTAGGGGAAAACCAAGCAAAACTCAAGAGATAACTAGTCATTTAGGGTTTTGGTAGGTTTCCCTTAATATTAAATGTAGCAACATCATGACAATACTTCTTTTTCATATGTGTGGAACCCGGGGCAGACAAGATAGCATTTTTCTTTTTTTGTAAGACACAACAGCAACAACACACCGCCCTACAATCTCAACTCATGCTTTTAACCACACACACCCCTCTCACCCCTCTGGACTACTACATAGCATTGTCCATTGAAAAAATGGAAAATTTGTATAGAGTATATTAGAGATAGTCATTTGCAAGTTCCAACTTGCATCCCTAATTCCTAGGTGTGGATTTTGAAGGACAAATTATCTTTTAAACAAACATTTCAATGATTGAGTTTAAAACATTTCTATCAACTTTTATACTCCTTTAGGATTTTGAGGGGATTGTTTGAGCTCAGTACAAAATTTTTAACGACTTCTTTTCTCTAGTCTGTGTTTAGAAACTGTTTTGAACATCAATTCCTGAGCCAATTGTGGGAGAGTTCAACTGCATTCACAGGCCAACACATGTCTCTTTTAACCCTTATTAAATATTGTTAAGATATACTAACCTTAAGGGTTCAACAATATGACCTTAATTATGTTTTAAAAAAATATTTAACTCTAGTTAAAAATAATAAGATTCATGCATAAGAGACAAGTGTTTTACAATATTTTTTAAAAAAAACATAAGGAAAGTTCCCCATAAATGTATGTAGTTGTGTGTAGTTTTAACAAAACCCCTGAAAGGGAATTGGAGTTGGAGCACCAAATCAAAAGAAGATGATTGATCAATTCTAGTTCTCCCTTTACTAGTCAAAAATCACAACAGATACATATCTATATTTCACAATAAATTGCCTACTTCGAAAGCACCAGTCTTTTAGACTCCAGTAAATGGTGATACATATGCAAGCATTTACCTATTAATTTACGAGCCAAATCATCTCCGATGATCCGGTTATCACCCCTAGAGGTTGCCACGTGTCTCCTTTGACACCCCTTAACCGTGGGTAGGTGTGGATTTTGAAGGACAAATTATCTTTTAAACAAACATTTCAATGATGGAGTCTTAAGCGCTATCAACTTTTGTACTCCTTTTGGATTTTGAGGGGATTGTTTGAGCTCAGTACAAAATTTTGAAGGACTTATTTTCTATAGTCTGTGTTTAGAAACTGTTTTGAACATCAATTCCTGAGCCAATTGGGGGAGAGTTCATTTGCACTCATAGACCAACACGTCTCTTTTAACCGTTATTAAATATTGTTAAGATATACTAACCTTAGGGGTTCAACAATATAACCTTAATTATGTTTTAAAAAACATATTTTACTCTAGTCAAGAACAATAAGATTTATGCATAAGAGACAAGTGATTCACAATATTTAAAAAAAAAAAAAAAACATAAGAAGGATAGTTCCCCATAAATGTATGTAGTTTTAACAAAACCCCTGAAACGGAATTGGAGTTGGAGCACCAAATCAAAAGATGATAGATCAATTCTAGGTCTCCCTTTACTAGTCAAATCAGAACAGTTATACATATCTATATTTCACAGTATATTGCCTACCTCGAAAGCACCAGTCTTCTAGACTCCAGTAAACGGTGATACATATGCACATGCACCTATTAAATTTACGAGCCAAATCATCTCCGGTGATAACCGGATTTGGCAAATCCGGTTATCACCCCTAGAGGTTGCCACGTGTTTCCTTTGACACCCCTTAACCGTGGGTAAGGTTCACCCACCCATTTTTGTTTATTTTTTTAAAAATATTAATTCTTTTTTTAAAATTAAAAAACTGTTTTTAATATTAAAAAACTCTAAAAACAGTTTTTTAATTTAAAAAAAAGAATTAATATTTTTTTAAAAAAAAACCAAAAATGGGTGGGTGAACCCTAGGGGTGGATGAACCTTACCCATGGTTAAGGGGTGTCAAAGGAGACACATGGCGACCTCTATGGGGATTAACCGGATTTGCCAAATCCGGTTATCACAGTAGAGGATTTGACTTAATTAATTTATGCATGGATGTACTTTGGATGTCGGTGGATGTGTAAAAATTTATGTATGGGTGTACTTAGGACATCCACAGAAGCAAAATTGCAGTAATGAAGCATTTTGACGTCCCTTCGAATAAAAATTTGCATTAAATGACCTAATTAAAGTATGACTAGCAATAATGCACTCAGTTTGGGGCCTAGATCCAAACTATCATTCCATTGGGCCTAGAGAAGACCTCTTTCCTCACATGGGTGGATGGCCAAATTCAAGATCCAACACACATGAGTCTTTAAAGAGGTAGAAAGTATTTGAAACCCCCTTTTTTCATGGCATCTGTCACCTTTTCACATTGCTTCATGTGCCTCCCAGTAAGTTTTTTTCTTTTTTAAATTGCAAAGGGAAAATATCATATCAATAAGTCGATGAAGCTAACTCCAAACCCTAGGGAAAAACTCTCAAACAACCTGTTTTGGTTTTGTTTGGTTGCCAGGGTGGCTCTGTGGTTTGCTGAGGATAAAGAGACTTTTTTAACTGTTTGGCTTGTAAGAGAATAAGGGATGTGGGATGCACTATCCCAAAAGGGTCAACCTTTTTGGGTACATTTATCAATGATTATGTACTCATCTACAAGGGGAAAAATAATTAGTTGCAAGAGACGTTTTACAGCGACAAATGCAAAAGATCACTCACAATGTCACATAAAAAAAAAGTGAGTTAGAGTTTGCATTAATTAGCGATGATATCTTTTGCTTATACATTTCTGACAATAATAAATATCAAACTTAACCTATTTTTCCTTATGTGACATCAAGAGGGACTATTTGCAGTTGTCGGCTGCAAAATGTCTTGCAGTTGATTATTGGGAAACAAACAATAATCTACTTTGGGATAAGGAGACCCTCATCCACATATATATCTCTCTTACATATTTCAGAAACAACATGAGAAGTTTTTGTAATTTCGTCAAATCTAGGGGATATAAGTGTAATTTAATCTATTAATATATATATTGACAAAGACAAGTCACCAATATATTCTTGCAATGGGAGATTGTTTAAATTGTTATTGGAATATATATATATATATATATTTTAAATTTGATAATTTACTTGTAGATAGATTCCAAACAAAAGTATCACATAATTCTATTTGAGACCTTGCCGAAACTCTAAAGTTTTATTAATTTTTTAATTTTGGGTACCACACAACTCCAAAAGTTGGTAGCTCTAATCTCAACATTATTATCACTTTCACTCCTATAAGTCTTTACAAATCGTCAGTTTTAGTTTTTTAAGCCTTACTCCATCCCCCACACAGACATAAACTACAAGTAAGATGGAAAAAGATCCAAATCTCTCTAAAGAAATCATGAAACTCTTCTACTGGAGATGATCCAAAAAAATTTCTTATTCTGCATTTGAGCTGTTATATTATTTATAGTGTTGGATCTAGCCTCAAAATGTTCATCAGTAAATCAACCAATTGCCTTGATCCATTCAATTTATGATCAACTGGTAGATAGATCCCCCCTTCCCTCTTTTAGTCTTGTTCTTTTGGTGAAACTTTTAAAGTCTAGAACTTTCATTGTTTAATGCCTAATTTTATTTAATGTCTAGAACTACATATTATACCATAAAGTGCAAAAGTTTTAGAAATATGGAATTTTTAAGTTCCACAAAAAATTTTAGATTTTTAAAGTTTCATAGATGTGTAACTTCTAATTAAATTGAACTTGATAAATTTGAATATCACCGAGAAAAAAGGTTAGAAACCCTCTCTTCTCTCTTCCAAGACTCTTGCCTCTTATTACAAAACATTAATAGTCCGGTCTTTTAAAAATTTAACCAAAAGAAAGGAGATATTTTGTAGAGATTTGAAGTTCTTTGTTTTTCAATTTTTCTTCCCTTTCTTACTCTGATTGCATAACAATTTTGTTTTTTTGGGATAAAGAAAACATATGGGATTCAGGTCGTGGGTTTAGCTTTCCCTTGAATTCCAAAACATATGGGATTCAGGTATTAATGCCAATCAAGCTACTGTGAGTGATAATCAATGGCTCGGAATTACAAGCAGATTCATTTAAGAGTCGAAGATGGGACCAAAAGGAGTTAAGGTCATTTGGCCTATCTTATGTTTCACCTCGCCAACACGTGGGGTCCACTACCATATCTACAGATGGATTCCTTTCATGTTCGTCTTCAAGTGGGTCTACATTTCACATGAGTTATACATTTAGGGCGGTGGTACGTGCACCCCTAATATATGATAACTACACCCCATTTTTTAAAATTGAAGAATGCATATCATTAGTTTCTTAAAATTTTAAATGCACACCAAACTCAAAAAAATGAGTTATAAAATTTGTAGTTACACTTCAAACTTCAAATTAATTAATTATAAGAATAGAGGGTAATGCTAGCTTCACTTTTATTTAAGAGTCAAATTATCCGAGAATAAATAATATAATCACCACTTGTTTAATTAAAAAGTTAGAATTTTCTCATTCAATATTTATGGGTAGTAAATTATGCAAGTATAATATGGTGGTATACAAAAATTTCAAAACCATTAATCTATATATTTCTCATATTTTTATCCATTTCTCTTACTTAAATGGATGGAACTTCAAATAATAAAAAATTATCAAACAAATAATTGAATTTTCAATAGCTATCAATTAAACAAAGAAAATCAAAGGTATATGAGAAATCATATAATTAATTTTTGATAAAATATATAAAATATTAAATAATCAAAATTGTCAAACTAAAAACAGAGAACATAAAAAAAATTTGGTTAATAGAGAAACGATGACGAATTGAGATTCTAGAGAGGTGATGACGAATAAAGAAGAAATCAGGATGAAAAATAAAAAATTATGAATGGGGTGCACATATAAAAAAAAAAATAGATAACTTCAAAATATAAGATTTTTTTTTAATCGGGTGTAGTCATCAAATATTGGTGTGCACATATCACCACCCTTCTTTTATTCTTCAACCTGACTTCTTCTCTATTCGTCATCACCTCTCAACGGTCTTAATTCATCATCGTTTCTCCATTAACCAAAATTCTATCATGTTTTTCGTTTTTAGTTTGAAAATTTTGTTTATTTAAGATTTATTCAATTTATTGAAATTTAATTATATGATTTTTCATATATCTTTGATTATCTTTGTTTGATGGATGGATAGTAGTTGAAAATTCAATTATTTCGTTGATAATTTCTGATTATTTAGAATTTTCATTATTTAAGTAAGAGAAATAAGAAAAAATAGATTAATGTTGTTGAAATTTTTGTACACCATCGTAGTGTGCTTGCATAGTACATTCATTACCCATAAATATTAGATGAGAAAATTCTAACTCTTTAATTAAACAAGTGGTGATTGCATTATTTATTCTTGGGTAAAGTAACTCTTACAAGAAAGCTAACATTTCCTTCTATTTTTATAATTAATTACTTAATTGAAAGTTTGATATGCATCTATAAATTTTATGAGTAATTTTTCTGATTTTGGTGTGTATTTAAAATTTTAAGAAACTAATGATGTATAGTCATCAATTTTTAAAAATGAGATATAGGAATCAAATATTAGGGTGCACCTAACACCACCCTACATTTAAAAGACTCCAGATTCTCTTGAGTTGTAACTTCAGGAGTCTGGTTACGTCCAACAGGTCAATATGTAACCCTTTTAATATCCTTTAACTATGATTAAAATTTGCTAGCCATTAGAATTCAAACATCTAACATTTTACTTTTAGAATAAATATTTTAAAAAATATTAACTCTAAAAGTTAAAGTTGTTAACTATAGTTAAAAGAATAATTAAAGAGGCTTTTGTGTTGTAACGGAACTTCTTAAGTCCGGTTACAACTTCAGAGAATTAAGAGTCCATTTAAAACATTAGTGTTAGCAAAAGAAAAGACTCGGAATTCTCTACTGTTATAATCGGACTTCTTGGAGTCAACACATGTCCCTTTTAATACCTTTTAACTTTAATTAGGATTCACTAACTCTTAGGTTAAATCATCGAATCTTGACTTTTTGAAGTAATTTTTTTTTTAAACTATTAACTCTAAAAGTTAAAGTTGTTACTTAGAGTTAAATGAGCACTTAAAAGACATTTGTGTTGTAGCCGGATTCTAACAAGTCCTTTTACATGTTTATAACCGTAAAGGTTTCCACATCAAAATAAAGTAGAATGGGGTGTATCCCCCTACTTAGGAGGGAGAGATCGATCCCAATGGGTGCATTGGCACCCTTAGCCAAGCTTCAAATGTCAGGTATTAGAGTCGTTGAGCAGATCTATCAACTAGTACCAACCAAACTGCTTTAGCTCTAGGACAGTCTCTCAACACATGTAGAGTGTCCTCAACATCAGAGCCACAAGACGGGCACCTGCTATCTTGCGTAAGAGTACGGATCCGTCTCGCGTAATTCGTTAACAGTTTATCTTGCCGAACTAACCAAAGGAAGAACTTTACCCTTGGAGGTCCCGGCAATTTCCAAATCTTGGTCCAACTTGTATCATACCCCAACTCCGTGGAACTACTCCCGATCAAAAGCTTATAAGCCGAACTTGTAGTAAAGCTCCCAGAATTAGACCCACACCACACAAGACGATCTTCCAAAGCAAGGGATGGGAAAACTCTAACTGCATGAATATGAAGCTGAGTGGCCGTGGGAAGAAGGGCTCCAATAACATCCCAGTTCCACTCTCCGTGTTCATTAACATATTCCACGACAAATTTCTCCATGTCTTCTGCCATGATTGGTCCTAAGGCAACCGTACTGAGAGGGGCATTACCAATCCACACATCAGTCCAAAATTTAACAGTCCTACCATTGCCTAACACCCACCGAAGGCCACGCTTTAGAAGCTCCCGCCCCTTGGTCACGCTCCGCCAAGTGTAAGAAGAGTGAGCCTTGGTCTGACAATCAAGGAAGTGGGAATTGGGTGGATCAAAATATCTCGGGGAAACTAAAGGGGCATGGTTCAGTCACTCTTTGGAAGCTCACCTTCAGCCAAGCTACATGGGCCTTATGGCGCTGGCGGAATTTGTTACATTTTGATAAGCATTTCTCTCTCCCTCATTCCTTGGGAACCCAAATCTTAACCCGGGTTAAGGAAGTTGAGGACTCTTTGGATTTTGACCCTCTACAAAAGCCCACACAGCAACTCTTTATTAGTTGGATCCCCCCTCCTTTGGGGTGGGTCAAGCTGAACACTGATGGCTGCTCTAAGGGTAACCCGGGCCTAGCTAGTGGTGGAGGCTTGCTTAGGGATGATTCTGGTAAGTGGTTGGTCGGCTTTGCCTATAATATTGGTATCTGCACTGTGACCATGTCTGAATTATGGGCTATCTATCACGGTCTCGCCTTGGCTTGGAGTATGGGGTTCCGAAAGGTTTTTGTTGAAACAGACTCCAAGTCTGTTGTTTTGTTTCTCAAGAAGGGAACCACGGTTCGTGATCCTCATAGCCCGTTAATCACTGCTTGTCAGAATTTAATTTTACGATCTTGGGATTGCCGTTTGGAGCATGTGTACAGGGAAGGGAATTCGTCGGCAGATTGGCTTGCAAATCATGGGCTATCTCTTCCTCCTGGCTTGGCGACTCTTGTCGATCCCCCGGATAGTCTTAAGGTTTTGCTTGGGAATGATGTAATGGGGGTTACCACCCCTAGGTTCTGTTCTGTGTAACTTGTGGGCTTTGCCCCCCATTGGACCAAAAAAAAAAAAAAATGTTAGGTATTAACCTACGGACATTTAGAACAGATCCTAACCCCAGTGAACCCAAAGTTGAGATGTACTAAAAAAAAAAAAAAAGTCAATAATTTCAACTGTAGGTCCCACTTTAGCCAAGAATCTGACTGCTGTCGTGGCATCTGATTCAAACCCCGAGTCAAACAGCGGATACTTCCTCATTTTGGTTAAGAAATCTGAATATTTTGAGTTTGGCAATGAAGGAGGAGGTCCAAGAGTTCCAGTATTGTAGTCAAACACTGAAGTCAAAAAGTTTTGAGATTTTCTCTAACTTTGATGGCGATGGATTAAAATCCATACAGGTTTGTTTTTCGGTAAACAAATTCTTACAGGTTCGTAAAATCATCGCATTGCAGCTATACGAGCCTGATATTGAATCAGATGGCCAGTAATGCTGATTGGAGCATTCCTGATCTTGGACTTTGCCTTGCTCAAGAGGAGTCAACTTGATGAATGGTGGATCAGTGACTTGGTAGGAAGGAAGCTAAGAGATTTACATTTATTTATTTATTTGTATATTTATTACTAATAAATGCTTTGTAGGAGGAAGCTACAGCCAGGAGGACAGGTTAAACCGCGTTGGGGCCTCTCGTTCTTGTCTACTTGCATCATGTGACCCATCTCATCTCCTTCTACTTCCACATTAAAATCACTCCATCACTTCTCTTCTCTTTCTCATGTTAAATCTCTCTTTTCCTTCTCTCTCTCTCTCTTGCAAAATCTAGATCCAGTTCTAGTTCTATATCTCTGAAACTCCATTAGATCTCTGAAACAAAATCCAAATCCTCAAAAAATGACTTCATTTCAGTACTTGATGAGTTTTAGGAAACTACTTTTTCTTTATCTTGTTTTGTTTCTCTTCGCTTCTCTTCTCGTTTGTGCCTTCTCTGAGACGCAACTTGATCAGACAAAACAGTTTCTAGGAAGAAGAAGAGTTTTAGAGATAGAGAAAGAAGCAGACCAATCCAAGAAGATCAAAACAAACACCACATCCACCAAAAACCAGACCAAACTCATCAAGCCCACCAACAATTCAACAAAAACAACAACAGCACCAGCAACAACCAGTATCCTCAACAAGCCCCAGTTCAAGAAGCTCAATTCCACCTCAAAAGCCTCAAATTCGTCAACAACCAGTATCCTCGACAAGAGTACGACTCAGTTCAAGAAGCTCAATTCCACCTCAAAAGGCTCAAATTCTTCAACAACCAGTATCCTCAAGAAGACCGAGATCAAGAAGCTCAATTCCACCTCAAAAAGCTCCAATTCCACATCCAAGATCTCAAATTCCACCAAACCCGGCTCAATTTCAATCAAGAAATCCTCAGATCTACTCAAACCCAGTACTCCCAAGAACAAAACAACCCAACCCATTATCACCAAACAGTCCCAAACTCTCACAGAGAAGAAACCCAGTGAAATTAAATCAAAAACCCCAGATAAGAATCAGTTTACCAGTAAAACACCCAAGCAACAAAAACCCCAGAAGCCCACAATACCCAGTTGGATAGATGAAGAAGAGGAAGACAATTTAGTCTCAGAATTCAGAGATCTACCATCCAAATTCCATAGAACACTGTTACCAGACCTGGAGAGAATCTCAACGACATCCAAAGCATATATCACCAAAGCCAACAACGAAATCACAAAAGGATTCAAACCTTTAGTGGGTAGCAAATACGCACCCACCATAGCTTCCTTAATCTCCTGTGTTTTCATTCTACTTCCTCTCCTTCTCGTCTCTCTCATCTTTAATCGAATCAAAGCTTATTTTTCTCTCCAACAGATTTTGATTTTCATTCAAATTTACTTGTCAATCTACTTCACGATTCTCTGTTTATCTTCGCTTGCAACGGGACTCGAACCATTGAAGTTCTTCTTCACGACTTCGCAATCGACTTACGTATGTTTACAGGTATTACAGACGCTTGGATACGTTCTGTATCTGCTGTTGCTGTTGATGTATCTGGTTGTGGTGTTCTCTACTGAGTGTGGGCTTGGTTCGAAGGTGTTGGGCCTGGGCCAGACGTTTGTGGGCTTTGCAGTGGGCTTGCATTATTACGCAGCGGTATTTCACAGAGCTGTGCTGCATCAACCGCCCAAGACGAATTGGAAGGTTCACGGGATTTATGCCACGTGTTTTCTCGTGATTTGCTTGTTTGCAAGAGCTGAGAGGAGGAAGAAGGCGTACTTAGAGGAGGGTGGCGAAGAAGGCAAGAAGAGCTGACTTTCGCTCCCTTTTTTTTTTCTTTACTTTACCGGGTTATTTTTAGTACAAATGAAAAAAATGAAATGAGCGAAAGAATTTCGCTTGTTTTTTCTCATATCTTTGTTATTTTCTATATGTGAAATAAATATCAGAAATAAAAGGTGATGAACTGTTATTTTATTTTTATTTTCCTTAACGCAAATTATGTTGCAATTTTGATTAATTGTGTTAGTATTTCTTAAGTGGTTAATGGGATAAAGAGCCTCCTATGGCAAAACAATTGATATTAACCGTCATAATTCATGGGAATGGAATTTTTCTTTTTTTGGTAATGATATACGGTTAGGCCTCAACCCCAGTTAATGTGTTTAGTATCTGCTCGAGTTAGTGGGGATATTTTCCTCCGGCACGCACCTTCCCACGCCATCTTTACATTTTTAGAGACATTAGGCTTTGTCAACAGCTTTTTCTAAGTTTAATGTAAGACGTGGTGCAGGAATGTGAGTTCAGGAGGGCAAACCCTCCGACAAGTATTTGAGGAAGTCGGAAGTGTTTTTTATTGTAAAACGCTATTTTCCCGTCCTCTCCCCTAGCCGTTGATGCTTAAATACGCACATCTCTGGGCATACCTTCCAAAGCCTTTGGGAAGTTTTTTTTTTACGTTTTTTTGGTATGCTCTAAAGAGTTATCTAATTATGTTAGAGGGTTTGGGTCAGCAGGGTTAGCACTCATGGTGGATGTCAATAGCCACACCAAAGACTGGAACACGAGTCTCCACTCCGCAAAAAGAGATACACTATCACTCGGACAAACCCATGGTGTGCCTTAGGAAGTTCAATAAAATAATTTCAACGATGAAGGTTATTTTCGTAAATTAGATTTTAGAATAATTAAATTAGTGATGGACCGGGAATATTGTGTCGGTGGCCATAGAGAGGCAAATTGTAACCATCAGACAGCTGTTACCATGTTACAGAAAAGACAAACAATGGTTACATCATTCGAGGTGTGTTGACAAAAAGCCATTCATCCCTTTTCTCTTTCCGAAAAGCGACGTCAATAAAAAGGGCTCCACACAGCCCTCATTTCAAATCGTTTGGTTTTAAGATTTTAATTCCTCTTAATCTCTCTCTTATGTTGCCAGGCTGGGCTGAAGTCCTGGACCAGCAAAACTTTTCAGAGGAATGCTAATCCTACTCTCAATCAAACTTTATTCTCAACCTCCACCAATCACTTGTCCATTATTGATGAGAGATAGTGCTTTAACCACCATAACTGATTTGATAATGGATAGGTGGTTGGTGGAGGCTGAGAGTAGAGTTTGACCGAGAGTAGGGCTAGCACGCCTCAACTTTTTATCAGGCCTTTAAATTTCGGAGCCAAATCCTCCACGGTGATAACCGGATTTGGCAAATCCGGTTATCACCCCTTGAGGTGGCCACGTGTCCCTTTTGAAACCACTTAACCGTGGTTATGATTCACCCACCCCTAGGGTTCACCCACTCATCTTTGTTTTTGTTTTTTTTTTAATATTATTTCTATTTTTAAAATTAAAAAACTGTTTTTAACATTAAAAAAACTCTAAAAACAGTTTTTAGCTTTAAAAATAGAATTAATAATTTTTTTAAAAAAAACCAAGGATGGATGGGTGAATCATAACTATGGTCAAGGGATTTCAAAAGAGACACGTGGCCACCTCAAGGGGTGATAACAGGATTTGACAAATCCGGATATAACCGTAGAGAATTTGACTCCTAAATTTCAGCCCAGCGGCTGTCATTTCCTCGTGGTGCACAAACGTACAGTGATTATTGACTCGGTCTATAAACGCATCCAATTGCGATTGAACTTAGGGAGAGTTCAATTCGTAACGAAGGCACAAGTCAAATGCATTTTCCTGTTAACCCTTATTAACTCCGGTTAAGATTCACCAACCGTTATTAGGAAAAAGAGATAAGTGTCAACCCCCATTTTTACCCCATTTTAACTATGGCTAATTAATTTAACTATAGTTAACTTGGCTTAACCCTACGATTAGCCCTAAGTAAATCCCATACCCTAGGCTAGAAGCTTTCGGGCTCAAAGCCCACTTGAGTAGCCCAATCATCAAAAAGCCCTTTGAAAAATGAGATCAAAGTCTATTATGGACCCAAATGTGGGCCATGATCTTCTAGGGCCCATGAGGGTGGGGCCCACTTTTTTAAAAATTCAAATTTTGAGCCAAAAGCCTCAAATGGCAAAGCCAAGGGTGTATGGGCCGTATGCTAAGGTTTAGGCCCAAGAAGCAAACAAACAAAAAACAAAAAAAATTCAAAAACCAGCCCATTACTGTTCACTGTCTTCCTCAGGGAGACAGTGTACAGACCATACTCTCTGCTGCCCCTGATCCTGCCTGACCACCTGGACCCCTCTTGGCTGTATCTCAGTATGTCCCCCACGCCTAGGAGCCTAACCCTTATCCCATCCATCTCCTTCCCCCTTCTATTTAATCTCTTCCACAATCACAGTTCGAAAAAAAAACACAGTCCATTAAGCTAGCCCAACTTCCTTCCAATCTTCTTGGTTTCCAGCCTAAGGTCGTCTCGGATCTCACCAGGCCATCCCCGACCGCAAGTCCCAGGTCTCACCAAACCCCTCAGGTCACCCCCACGGTGGCAACAGTAGCAACACCACCATAGTGGTCGAGCAGGGTATACCACCCCTCCCATACCTTATGTTTTCCTTCTAAATGCTGTAAGGGACCCCTGGTCCCATTCCAGGAGTCCCATTTTGCTTATTTTTCTTTAATCTCAGCAGCTATTGTAGCCAAGGATGGGGCCCCTTTCATCTTCTTCATAGATGATGGGGGGTATCCCTTTGAGGCATGGCCACACCACCCCCCATCATAAGCATACGGGGCCTTTGGGTCCTCAACCCATGATGAACCCCCTGGTTTTAGCATCCAAACAGACCCAAAAAAAAAAAGGTTTTCAAAAAAAAATAAATTCCAGTTTCAGACCGCCCTCTGTAACCACGGTTTAACCATGGTTAGACCAAGCCCTAGTCGAAACCAGGGCCGTGGTTAGACTCTCCACACTCCCAGTTGCCCCCTGTGCGATTTCGGCTCCTAACTCCACCGTTAACCATAGTTAAATCGACCCTAAAGTGGGGTCGACAGTGTACAAAATAGTTCAATGGGGCAACTTTGGACCTCTGTGGGGCCCACATCTAACCTCCTCTTGGACCCCACAAAGGCTCAAATTGTTCCTCACATGGCAGACTTTGTAACGGTGATCTCGGATCTTCCGGGGGTTGAGCCAAACCGCGGTTAAATCTGTGCAAACTTTGGCAAAAATCTGTTTGGTTTTTTTATTTAAAAAATCGTCATTTTATGTGACGTTCAACTAGGCCACTTTGGACCTATGTAGGGCCCACCCATGAACTTATTTTGGGCCCAACAAAGGCTTAAATCATTCCCTGTATATCAGGCTTCGCAACCATAGTCTCGGTTTCCCTTGGGTTAGCCTCTAACCACAGTTAATGGCACCCTAATCATGGTTAAAAATGTGTTTGGCAATTTTAGACCTTTGTGAGGGCCCAGGCCGGGTAGGAGGCCAGTCTAGGCTCTGCCATGGTCCCTGAGCCCACTTTCGACCAAACCGGACCCTTAACCATGGTTAAATCCACCAATGGTTAATATTTAAGCATGGTTAAGCAGCCCATGACCCAAAAATTCTGGAAAAATGATCAAAAAATCATAAATATTCTCTGGATTCTAGAATGATCTTTCATGATCAATTTAACCATGATTAGGACCCTTAACTATAGTCAACCCCACCTTGGGACCTAACCGGACCCTTAACCGTGGTTAAAAAATCCCTAACCTGAAAAAATCTGAAAAAATGACAGAAAAATCCAAAATATTTCAAAAAGCCCAAAATGGTCTCTTGTGGCAATTTTCTCTCTGTCTAGCCCCTTTAACTGGAGTTAACCCAACTCGAGTTGATTTTTAACCATGGTTAAGATGTTTGACCATTTGAAAAAATCTTCAAAAATACAAAAAAAAATCAAAAAAATATAAAAAGACAAAAAAACATGCTTGTTAGGACTTATTAACCTTGGTTAGCCCCTAACCATGGTTAACTCTCCTCTAACTACGGTTAGACCCGACCTTGCACTTGACCAACCCGGTCAATTAAACCCTAGCCTCTGGGGTAGACCCTTGACCATCCTATGCACACACACACATACCCTTAGCCTTGGCATGGGCTCATGTGCCAGGAACTACGCTAGGTCTGATCTCACTTTGTGAGTACGTAGGCAACCCAATTCGGGTTCGACCCTAGCCCATCTAGCTTTCTCATTTTCTTGGATTAGCATTTGACTAAACGCTTAGGCATTTAAACTAATTTTGAAATTAAATTTGGCTTAAGTTTAGGGAGTAGGTAGCCGCTATCAAACGGGGGTCCTGGGGTGCCTAACACCTTCCCCAGGGCTTAATCGAACCACTTACCCTAACTCTGATAGACCATAAGACCTTATCCTATCCCTGGATCTATCCCTTAGAATGAATAGGTGGCAACTCTCAGTCAAACACATCATGTGAAAGTGGGTAGGAAAAAACTCATGCGCACAATAAGTACCGGTCACCCTAAATCAAAAATATCACCTAAAAGGATATGGTTTGAAAAGTTTTACCAAATAGGGTATGTACTCCAATATTACCCTTATCCGTGTTTGGGTTTTATATGTGTAGCTAAGGGGTTAATATGTCAAAAGCATACCCTATTAGGTAATAAAAATACAAAGTACCTTTTTTGATAAATATGTTAAAAGCATGCCCCTTTAGGTAATAAAAATGCAAAGCATGACCTTTTAGGTGAATCGCCCCAGAAAAAAATATTTAGCTCTAGTTAAGTACTTTCAACTAGGGTTCAATAATCGCAATTGAACTCGTAAATTGGTGGTGGCCCGTTTAATAAACGGCCTTAACAGGTAGGCCGTAGGCTCAAGCCTGCACTATTATTAATGGAGTCGGGCTTGGTTGAATCAAGACTTATATTGACTTGGGTAATTGGTGGGCCTACAAGTTTTTATGGGTGAACTAATTTATCATTAGGCCTTATATATTTTTTTTTGAGTCAGGCCAATTTCGGTATAGATAGTAGAGAAAACTATAGGCTGGCTGTGTGCGTGTGTGTGTTACATGATAACATTTCCACACAAAAAAAAAGGTTAAGAAACCCCATTTTTGACATTTTTTGTCTCACATTTGCTCCCACCTGGTCTTCCTCTACTCTCAAATCCTTCTCTCATTCCTCTATTACATCTCTGACATAAGGGGCGGAGACACATGGGCCAGGGGGAGCCCCACCTTGACATTTTGAAAAAAAAAATTGTAATGTATTAATAGGTGATGTAGCTTGGGAGAAGGGCGGAACTGGGAGACGGAGGCTCTAGCCTCCTAAACTTCTAAGAAAAAATATATTCTTTACGAAAGAAAATACATGATGACCAATGAACTTGTCTCTCAAAAAAAGGGTCAATGCCCCCGATCCTCAATTGTTAAGCCCTCAAAAGGATCCTGGCTCCGCCCCTATCTCACATTTGCTCTTTCTCTCTCCCCACGATTTATCTTCATGTAATAATCTCCTCCCACATGTAGTCTTCTCTTACTTGGAGGGTTACAGGATCCATATGATAGAGTTTAAAGTACTGTTTTTTTTTTTGGATAATGCTTTTGAGACCGTCTTATGGCCGGGACCACTGAGACTGTGCTCCCGAGCAAAGGATTTGAAGTGGGGGCCCATCATGTGAAAATGGACCCACCTGAATCCCGTGCTCAAGGAGCACGGTCTCCATGGTCTCGGCCCTAAGACTATCTCAATAGCAAAGTCCTACTTTTTTTAGGGAAATGCTAATGAAACTGCGTTAGGGTCGAGACCACCGAGATCGTACTGTGCAGCACAGAGTTCAGGTGGGGCCAACCATGTGAAAATGGGCCACACCTGAAATCCTGTGTTGCACAACACGGTCTCGGTGGTCTCGGCCCTAACGCGGTTTCATTAGCAAAGTCCTTTTTTTTTTTATATTGAGAATTCAGAAAGCCTCCCTTTTCTGTGCAGGAAAAATAACCCATCTTGGGTTTTCTCTCAGTAGTCTCATTTATTTATGAGCATGGAGGAGGTCGATCAGTGCACATGCCACCTTCTATGGAGGTGGTGATCCGTCTGGACAGTGGATATGTTACAAAAGAAAACTTGCATGTTTGTAAGCCTTTTTGTTGATATTATGCACCCAAGGCACATTTTAGAGAAAAACCATTTGACTAGCTTTTCTTCTTTTCTCTTTCGTAGGTGGAGCTTGTGGGTATGGAAACCTTTACAGCTAGTAATACCACAGTAGAGAGAGAGAGAGAGAGTTCATACTTTACAGAAGGTTTGTCGTTTCAGTTTGTGAGTTGTGCCTTCTCGAAAACTTTGATTTTATGGGCATCTTAGTAATTTCACATAAAACTAATATAATATTTTTGTGAAAAAAATATGTTTCATTAAACAGTCCGGGCTGGTTCAATCAGAAGCCTACCAAGCGGTCCCATCTCTATCTCTTGACCTCAAGCCCGATCAAATTATTAAACAGGCCTCATGAACAAGCTCGAGCCGGGCGGTCTATTTACACCCCAAAATACAATTGGAGCTATGCACAACAATTTCCCTATAAATTATGGTGGCATTTTCATGGCCCCTCCTTGGTTTTCTTCTAATGCATCTTTTTCTTATTACTAAATTTTTTTTAAAAAAATAGTAACCTCCCCCTGTGGGGGTGATGCGAGGAGGAGCTTATTGTCTCCCCTTTTCAGGCCAAGTGACTTTTAAAGTGTGGTTCGCTTCCTTTAACTATGGTTAATATTTTCAACTATGATTTTTTTTTTTTAAAATAAGGATAAAAATATGAATTCTAAAAGTTAGTAAATCTTAACCACAATTAAAGAGAGCTTAAAAGAGGACACGTGTCAATAAAAGGAGCCGCCCTCCTTTTCGCACCTGTGAAGAGGGAATTATTTTCCTTTCTTGAAAGCTTAAGTGGAATATATTTTCAAAAATATTCCTCACGTAATAAAAAATAAAAAAAAAACCTACCATATTTAAGTTGAATATGTTGTTGAACCCCACATAACTTTTCATGTCAAGCCATGAATCATATTTTAATTCTTATTAAATTTCTTGTTTTTATATTGGAAAGTGATTAAAAAAATAAAAACTCAATAGTATTTACTACCGAAAGTTGGATCATCCAATAAAATCTAAAGTCGCCAAGCCTCATATGCATTTAACAGGGGACCCATTTTATGTTTAGTGCCGTTAGACCTTAAATTGGACGGTCCAACTGATAGCACACGTTATGAGAGGTTTTTTTTTTTTTAAAGGTCCCCACAAGGACCAGATATCATTTACCTACATCAGTAGAGTCAACCGGTGAGAAGTTAGCTGGACAGTGGAGCTCTTGCAACACTTACCTTTTATATTTAATTTTCATAAAAATATAGCATTATTATGAAAAAACAAATGAGGCAGCTGGCAGGGTTCTTGCCCCTCTAGCTAGTATGGGAAGGTGTGACCTTCATCTTAGGGTCGTCTTGATCGAGTCTTACAATGGATTAACATAAGTTTTCATGTCACACGCGATTCACGCACTTTGTCCCAATTATGGCTTGCCGGTGTAATATTGTGGTAGCTTTTTTTTTTTGTTTAAATTCTAATCACTTAAAACCAAAAAATAAAACTTACTCACTCACATGGTGAGCCCAACACATACAGGCCTATGAGACTAAGCCCAACACACCTCTTCAAAGGGCCTACCTTGTAAAAAGGAGGAGCCTTATAAGTTATAAGGTACATGGAGTCTACATCAGCACATCAGCTTTGATGTGCTACTAAAACTAAGTTAGTCATTTCTTCATTTCCAAATTGTCTACGCTATTGTCATGAATCATATTGTTGTCATCAAAGACCCGTTGAACCTCATCAATCCAAGCTCGAAAATTAACTGCAACAAAAGCTTGCACACACAAGCCCAAAGGGCATCCAAACCACACCATTTCAACGAAAGGTAGGGCTGTCAATGGACCGGATCATGATCCGGATCCGATCCGAATCCGATCCGATTAGCCGGACTTTGGACCCTATATGTGATCCGTCGGATCGGATTCAGATCGGATCGGTGGAATCCGATTATAATCGGATCGGATCTGGATATAGGGTGATCCGATCCGATTAAAATCCGATCCGATAATAATAATAAATTTTAATTATTTTAAATATATTATTTAGATTTTCTATGTATAAAATATTAATTTTTAAAAAAATTAACATTAATTAGTATTAATTAAGGTATTATTAGATTTTTTATTATTAAAATAGATTTTTTTTAAAAAAAATAACCTTACTCGGATCGGATCGGATTCGGATCGGACGATATATAATCGGATCGGATTTGGATCGGTTACTTCATGATCCGACGGATCTCGGATCGGATTCGGATCAGTCGGATTCTTAATCGGATCGGATTCGGATCTAGGCAGATCCGGTCCGAATCCGATCCGTTGACAGCCCTAGCGAAAGGGCACTCCTTAAGAATATGGATGCACTCTCTTCATCAGCCCCACATACTTCACAACTCGTATAAGTAACCATTCGATAAATCAGTTTCACTAAATAAATTATATTAAATGTACAGTTGAGATTACTTCCTTAGCTATTTAGGTTAGGTCTTGGAATTTTATTGTATTATATATAATTGTTAAGAGAACATTATTTTAAAAAATTATGCTTTTAATTTATTGAATGAAACTTTGCCCTAACTTTTAAGCTCTTTTTGGGTTGTTTAAATTAGCACCTTGCATGATTTTTCCCTGAAATTTTCTCTAACAAACTTCGGCTTTGATAGTGTTCAATATTTTTTTTTCTTCAACTTCATATTGAAAGCTTGTGTCCTTTATCATCCGATCAATTGACAGGCCTAGTTCAGATTTCTTCTCAACATATCTTCCAACGTCCATTTTCATTAAAGCCGACTTCCATTACCCATTAAACTTGGTTAAATAATATCCTAAGTGGGATTTTGTGGTAATAATAGACAATCCAAGTCAAGCCTCCACTTGACTGACTCTGTATTGAAAGTGCCATCATTTAGAACATGTTTATCTCATTTTGAAATGATAATAGGTCGAGTATAAGATGTGGATGACGAGGCTAGCAAGCAAAGGTGGTGACTAATCGTTTGTTTAATGGGGGCAAAAAAAAAATTATGTTTAGATGATTTCAACCATTTGATTTTACTCAAAACTTACATAGATATTGGAGTTATTTCCAATATGAGTCTTACAGTAAGGTCTCTCTTAAGCACGACATATTTAGCCCTAGTTGCAAGATTCCAAACTCTCATTGTGCATATGACACGAATTGGTTGAGACTATAATTTCCTCATTTGAAAAAATTTGCTTTCTTAGCTTGTTGAATGGAAGCATCAACAGGTGTTGCACCTACAATGAGAATTTGAAAAAAAAATTGGAACCTGAGTATGGAGTTAGCACTCCTCTTTTGACCAACATTATACGGCAGTGCTAGCTGCAAATGCCTTATATGCTCTAACACATCTATTTGCCCACAAAAGAGATTAGTGTGTTTTCATCATCTGCTCCTACGTGGGTAGTGCTAGCTGTAAATGTCTTATATTCTCTGAAAACATCTATTAGTATTTGCCCATAACATATGACATTGGATGTGTTTTTATTAATTATTACTTGTCAACAAGTAACAACCAAACTAGATACACAATTTTCTGATAAAAGCACATCACACATCGCATGTGTTTTGTGAGTCAAGTATTTAAGGCAACCACCACTGGCATTCCCCATGTTGTATAAGATGATCAAAGGTCGGTAGATGTAGGGAGTGGACTTATATAGGGGCAAAGCTGGGGTAGGGTAGGGCCATGACCCAATTTTTTTTATAATGTTTTAGATATAATTTTTTTAAGCAAATTATATATATATATGTATAGGTATATAACAACCCCCAAATTAGGATGTAATTGTTGTCTATGTGGAAAGTTTGACCCTTCAAAATTTTGTATTTTTTGATGGAAATTGATTCTTTCCGCGAGTGTACTCCGTTCCACATGTCTTTTTTTAACATCCATTTATTGTGATAAAGATTCACTCAAACCTTAGGATTCATCCATCTAACCTTGATTTCTAAAAAAAATTAAAAAACATTGACCTTAGGTTGATTAAGCTTAGCCATAGTTAAGGGGGTTCTATAAGTCGTCACATGTCTCCTTTAACACCCACTAATTGTGGTTAAGAATCACTCACCCCTAGAGCTCATCCATCTAACCTTGGTTTTTAAAAAGAAAAAAATATTAACCTTAGGTTGATTAAGTTTAACCATAATTAAAGGGAGATGAATGAGACACATGACGGACTGTAGAAGCATGTGTGCCGCTGGATGCAATGCGCATGCAAGAAGAATCAGGACCTTCTTTTATATCTACAATATAATTAATTTATTTATATAATGGCTCTCTCAATAAAGAGAGTCCTTGTAGCCCATCCGCTCTCAGAGAGATTCCTTGTTTTTCTTATATACTAGATCTTTATTGGAATGCAGAATTAACTATGACCAGGCTCATTACTCAAAAAAAAAAAAACCTGGGATATGCTCTAAACTCCTAGGCCCCATACCCCAAAACTCTTTCTTATTAAATATTCTTCGGCCAAAATTCTTAGCTCCGCCCCAAAACCCTTAGGTTTGGCAGTGTGTGTTTAGGGTGTATGTGTGTTACATGATAACCTTTCTATATAATAAAAAAATGTGTATAAGAGATCTCTGGACCTATCATTTCCCGTTAGCAAAATTTACTCTGATTTCTATGAACTAAGACCATCTCCAAGGGTAAGTAGCAAATGGAGGTAGCAAATGTATCATTTGCTACCCCATATACATATTTGTTAACTCCAGTTGCACTTTTTCAAAATTTTCATTCCAAGGGTAAGTAGCAAATGTAGGTAGTAAATGTTATTTTACTTTATAACCCCGGAATTGATTATTACCGTTTGAATAGGATTGAAATCAAGGGAGAGAGGGGCCCACATAATATTTTATCTCAAGAAATGATTTGCCGTGTGGTTGAACACATGGAAAATTTGCTGTGTTTTCAACCACGCAGCAAAATGAGATTCTCAGTTGCTACCTCCGTTGGAGTGTTTACTTGCTGATGTGGCACAACAAACATCCTTTGCTACTCCATTTGCTACTAAGGTTGAAGATGGTCTAAGAAGATCAATTTCACTTTCTAAGAGATATCTTAGGCAAGGTCCATCCATGGAGCTTCTCATTATCTTGCATTATTTAAGCTACAACTAAGCAGTGATGATTATATATTAAGTTTAAAGTTGATAAGAACATAACCGACTTAGATGTCTTCTATGTCAATTTTAAAGTAATGAGATCCAACAAAGATCATTAGAGCCATAAACATGTGTTTTATTTTGCAAGGTAGATAGGGATGGAGTATATCACATAACCACCACAAGCTTCTTCTCCCACCATTCATGTAACATTGCAATCTTTTGATTATTAAAAAAAAACTAAATCCTCTTTCATAGAACCTATTAGAATATAGTGTAGTATAATAATGAGTTTCTTGGATTAGTATCTTGAGTCGTATGAGGATTTTTCTTGAATTTTTCTCTAACTAACTTAGGCTTCGATGGTGATCAAAGTTTTTTTTCTTCAACAACTTATTTTAGGCTTGTGTGTACATCGTCCGATCAATTGACAGACCTAGTTCAAATTTCTTCTCCACGTATCTTCCAACGTTCCATTATTAATTAAAGCCTAGATCCATTACCCATTAAACTTGGTTAAACAATATCCTAAGTGGGATTTTGTGGAGAATAATAGACAATCCAAGTCAAGTCTCCACTTGACTGACTAAAAAATGCCAAACATTTAGAACATGTTTATCTCATTTTGTAATGATATATAATAGGTCTTGGAGCATAATGTGTAGACACATGGTTGGCAAGCAAAGGACCAAGACTCATCCTTCGATGGGGGGCAAAAAAAAAAATTACATTTAGATATTTCAACCATTTGATTTAACTCAAACTCACATTGATAAGTGGAATGCTATTTCTAATCAGTCGCAAGGGAAGGTCTCTCCTAAGCACGGCATATTAGCCATGGTCACCGAGGACGTCTTTGTTTTTAATTTCAACCAAGAAAAACACTAACTCTATCGCAAGTTTTCAAACTCTCACTGTGCATGGTTACAACATGTCATTACTTGTCCATGTTATCTCTGGAAGCCAAGGGGGGCTTGGGCACATGCCCCCTAAACTTTTGCAAAAAAAAATGAATTTATTTAAATATCGTTTACTAAGATTCTGGTTACAACCTATAGGTCAACATGTGTCTTTTAATACTTTTTAATTGTGATTAAGATTCACTAACCCTTAGGATTCAACCACCTAACCTTGGTTTTTAGAATTAAAAAAATTACTCTAATGGTTAAAGTTGTTAATTAGAGTTAAAAAAAACTTTTCTATTGTAACAAGACTCCAAAGAGTCTGGTTAGCGTATTAGTCATGGGGTAGTTGTCCCATTAAAATTTCAATATATATATATATATATATATATGTAAGTATTTTGTTTAATTATTGAATAAGGCATAGTCATTGGACAAGGGGGTAACTTTTTCTTAATTTTTTGAAAAAAAACATTATATTATTTAATAGGGCATAGTCATAGGGAAAGGGAATTGCTACTCCCAAAAACAAAGAGAAACAATACCTGTAGGATATGTACAAAATGACACGCAAACTTTAGTGGTCAAAAAAGAAATTCAGGTGCTACGTCCCGAACCCTAATCCTCTAAACCAAAAATATTTCATACCGACCTAATCATTCTTCACAATTTCATCAATAATTACTAATATTTTCACTCAACTATATATAATGTGTCCCCTACAATAAATTCTTGGCTCTGCCGGTGCCCTACATGTTACCTTTAGAACTGGTTGAGATCTTCTTAACTTGTTGAAGGGATAGCATCGACAAGTGTTGCATATACAATGAGAGTTTGAAAAAATTTTGTAACCTTCATCCAGGGTTAGTACTCCTTTTCCGACCAATGTTATGCAGGGAATGCTAGCAGCAAATGCTTTATATGCTCTAACACATCTATTTGCCCACAACACGTACAACATTAATTGTGTTTTTTTTTTTTATCATTTATTTGTGCAACTAGTTAAAGCAACAATCACTTTTCACAAAAAATCATATTATTGTTTTAATTGGTTACACTAGTTTCCGATAAAATTACATCACACATGGCATGTGTGTTATATTAGTCAGTATAGGCATTAGATAATTTAAGGCGATCACTGCTAGCTGCCATTCCCCGTGTTATATAAGATAATCAAGATTTACTCTGATTTCTATCAACTAGCAAGATCAATTTCACTATCTGAGAGATATCTTAGGGAAGGCCCATCCATGAAGCTTCTCATTATCTTGCATTTTTTAAGCTACAACCAAGCATAGATTATTATAAATTAAGTTTAAAGTTGATAAGAACATAACCAACTTGGATCTCTCCAATGTCATTAAAGTAATGAGATCCAACAAAGATCATTAGAGCTATAAACATGTGTTTTATTTTAGCAAGGTAGATAGAGATGGTGTGACGGGTTGCGGGCTCACGTCGCACCCTCGAGGATTAGTCCTGACCCAAAGGGTTGGGGACACCCCGAGTTCCAAAAAAAAGGTAGATAGAGATGGTGTACATCACATTTTACCCCATTGAGAGTTAAATTAAAGACTTTGTTTCTTTTCACACAAAAAAACCCTTTCTCTTCTACATGCCTCAAATTCTTTCCTTTTTTTTGTTGAACACGCCTCAAATTCTCATGTTTTACCTAGTGAAGGCACATGCATGTATGTTAGAATATGACCACCAAGTGCATTGATGCATAATTGATATATGGTTATTCTTTAGAGATTGGTTAACACCAATGATGATGATTCTCCCACACCGAGCAAAAAACATGATGATGATTTCCCACTGTGAACTTTTTTTAATTATTTGAATAATGAAAAAGGTATATTTGTTCGAGAGTTAATTCTCTATACCTGCATATCCAATGTAATATAGCCACCCATCAAAAGTATTCCTATCTACCTATAACAGCTCTTGTTCATTGTTACAACAAGAGGGAGAGCTCAGTTTGTGGACCTTTCAACACTCTGACCTGCAACAACCAGGAGTATTCCATAGACTCCAACCCTCCACTGTGCTTACTCAAATATGCATGAAAATTGGTAGTTGCAATTAAAGATTTCGATCATCGTAGAAATGAAGTACAGTCTATGTGGATGCATCAACATCATTTTTTCATATGTTTTCAAGCTTTGTACTGGTGTACAAAGGTTTATATGCCCTTCTCTTTGCCTAATGAGTTTCATATTGAAACCAATAACGCAATGAAGTCTGAGGCATCGTGCAACACAACCATGTCAAACTACCTGAAGGATGCTGACTCGTCTATGAGTGTCTAGGCAATGCAATGTGCTGCTTACATCTACATTTAAGTTGAATATATACATGAGAATTTGAAACTTCAAAAACCCGGGGGGGTGGCTTGTATATAAGTTTCATAAAATTTGATGAGCACTTCCATTATGATGGTGTGCTTACATTTAAGGTGAGCACATACAAATGTTGAAACCATGGCCCTCTCCATGCAATTCTTTGACAAGGTACCATGTGGTTGGCAAGCTTCGTCCATTTGAACAATTAGGAAACAAAGCTATTCTACAAGTTGGGAGGCATGAGCACATTGTAACTCATGTTGAAGTGACTGTTAGGAGAAAAGAGCAAGTGGGGAGAAAATTTAATGTTACTACTATTTATGGGTAATTTGGGCATTTTAAAACATTTAAAGCATGACATCATTAATTAAAGTCCATCCACGTTAGTAACGATAAATTAATAGAAGGGGGAATCTGTTACTCAGAATTAAAACATAGGGGAGGGCAGTGTTATTTTAGAAACTAGAGGGGAGGTTTTTGCAATTTGACCAAATCACAGGGGAGGTAAGTGTAATTTACCCTTAATTTATTTATATAATGGCTCTCTCAATTGAGAGAGTCCTTATAGCCCATGCACTCTCAGAGAGATTCCTTGTTTTTCTTATACACTAGATCTTTATGGGAATGCAGAATTAATTATGACTAGACCCATTACTCAAAAAAAAAAAAACTTGGGATATGCTCTAAACTCCTAGGCCCCATACCCCAAAGCCCTTTCTTGTTAAATATACTTCGGCCAAAATTCTTAGCTCCGCCCCAAAACCCTTAGGTTTGGCAGTGTGTGTTTAGGGTGTATGTGTGTGTTACATGATAACCTTTCTATAACCAAAAAAAAAAACAGGTATAAGAGATTTTTGGACCTATCATTTCCAGTCAGCAAAATTTACTCTAATTTCTATGAACTAAGACCATCTCCAAGAGTAAGTAGCAAATGGAGGTAGCAAATGTATCATTTGCTACCCCATATACATATTTGCTACCTCCAGTTGCACTTTTTCAAAATTGTCATTCCAAGGGCAAGTAGCAAATGTAGGTAGTAAATATTATTTTATTTTATAACCCGGGATTGTTTATTACCGTTTGAATAGGATTGAAATCAAGGGAGAGAGGGGCCCACATAATATTTTATCTCAAGATAGATATGATTTGCAGTGTGGTTGAACACACGGGAAACTTGTTGTGTTTTCAACCACACAACAAATTGAGATTCTCAGTTGCTACCTCAGTTGGAGTGTTTACTTGCTGATGTGGCACAACAAACATCCTTTGCTACTCCATTTGCTACTACGGTTGAAGATAGTCTAAGAAGATCAATTTCACTTTCTGAGAGATATCTTAGGCAAGGCCCATCCATGAAGCTTCTCATTATCTTGCATTATTTAAGCTACAACTAAGCAGCGATGATTATAAATTAAGTTTAAAGTTGATAAGAACATAACTGACTTAGATATCTTCTATGTCAATATTAAAGTAATGAGATCCAACAAAGATCATTAGAGCCATAAACATGTGTTTTATTTAGCAAGGTAGATAGAGATGGAGTATATCACATAACCACCACAAGCTTCTTCTCCCACCACTCATGTAACATTGCAATCTTTTGATTATTTAAAAAAAACCAAATCCTCTTTCATAGAACCTATTAGAATATAATGTAGTATGATAATGAGTTGCTTGGATTAGTATCTTGAGTCGTATGAGGATTTTTCTTGAATTTTTCTCTAACTAACTTAGGCTTCGATGGTGATCCAAATTTTTTTTTTCCTTGAACAACTTATTTTAGGCATGTGTCTACATCGTCCGATCAATTGATAGACCTAGTTCAGATTTCTTCTCCACATATCTTCCAACCAGGGGCGGAGCCAGGTGGGGGCCTGTGGGGGCACGTGCCCCCACTCAACTTTTGAAAAAATATTTTTTCCCCATTGTTTTAGTTTTAGGTATAGCCATGGGAATGGGATACATGCGGTGAGACTGGATCACTCAATTGTGATTGAGCTTGGAGAGAGTTCAATCGCACCTATAGGTCAACAAATGTCCCTTCTCTATTAACTTTGGTTAAGATTCACTAACCTTTAAGGTTTAACAATATAACCTTATTTTAAAAAATCTCATGGGGGACATGCTGTGAGATCGGATCACTCAATTGTAATTGAGCTTGGAGAGAGTTCAATTGCATCAATAGATCAACACATGTCCCTTTTAACCTCTATTAACTGTGGTTAAGATTCACTAACCTTTAGGGTTCAACAATATACCTTATTTAAAAAAAATATTAAACCTAAGATTTAAAATTCTTAATTACCAATTTAAATATTTTATATTTTATCATAAAAACCAAAGGGTATATTATTGAACGTCAAGAGTTATTAAATCTTAACTACAGTTAATAAAAGTATAAGGGATACGTGTTGAGAACAATTGAATTCTCCCCGAGTTCATTTACGATTGATTGTGTGATCGGATCTCCATGCAGGTGCTGCACCCTTAACTAATTTTTTTTTTTTTTGTTAATTATTTTATTGGGCATAATTATATGGTAAGAGAGAGTTGTCCCTAAAATTTTTTTACTATATTATTTACTTATTTAATAGGTATAGCCATGAGGTAAGGGGGTAACGTTCCCTGAACTAGTGAAAATAAATATATGCTATTTAATTATTTAATGGGACATAGCTATGGGAGCAAGGGGATAGTTATCGAATAAATAAGGAGAAAAGTTACCCGTAAGAAATAAAAATTCTGGGGGCTATGCCCCCGAACCTCCCATCCCCTAGATTCAAAACATTTTATAACAACCTAATAATTCTTTACAAATTCATCAACAATTACTATCATTTCTATCAACCATCGTGTGCCCCCACTACTAGAAAACCCTGGCTCCGCCCCTACTTCCAACGTTTCATTATTAATTAAAGCCTAGATCCATTCCCCATTAAACTTGGTTAAACAATATCCTAAGTGGGATTTTGTGGAGAATAATAGACAATCCAAGTCAAACTCACAAATGCCAATTGGAGAGATCCTCCACTTGAGACAACCCTAAGTGGGATTTTGTGGAGAAATAACATTCCAAGTCAAGCCTCCACTTGACTGACTCAAAAAGGCCAAACATTTAGAACATGTTTATCTCATTTTGCAAAGATAAATAATAGGTCTTGGAGCATAATGTGTAGACACATGGCTGGCAAGCAAAGGACCAAGACTCATCCTTCAATGGGGGGCAAAAAAAAAAAATTACGTTTAGATATTTCAACCATTTGATTTTACTCAAACTCACATTGATAAATGGAATGTTATTTCTAATTAGTCTTAAGGGAAGGTATCTCCTAAGCACGGCATATTAGCCATGGTCACCTAGGACGTGTTTGTTTTTAATTTCAACCAAGAAAAACACTAACTCTATCACAAGTTTTCAAACTCTCACTGTGCATGGTTACAACAAGTCATTAATTGTCCATGTTATCTCTGGGAGCCGGGGGCTTGCGCACATGCCCCCTAAACTTTTGCAAAAAAGAAAAGAATTTATTTAAATATAGTTTACTAAGATTCTGGTTACAACCCATAGGTCAACACGTGTCTTTTAATACTTTTTAACTGTGATTAAGATTCACTAACCCTTAGGGTTCAACAACCTAACCTTGGTTTTTAGAATTAAAAAAATTAACTCTAAAGGTTAAAGTTGTTAATCAGAGTTTAAAAAAACTTTTGTATTGTAACAAGACTCCAAAGAGTCTGGTTAGAGTATTAGTCATGGGGCAGCTGTCCCATTAAATTTTCTATATATATATATATATTTAAGTATTTTGTTTAATCATTAAATAAGGCATAGTCATTGGACAAGGGGGTAACTTTTTCTTAAATTTTTGAAAAAAAATATTATATTATTTAATAGGGCATAGTCATAGGGAAAGGGAATTGTTACTCCCAAAAACAAAGAGAAAAAATACCTGTAGGATATATACAAAATGACACGCAAACTTAGTGGTCAAAATAGAAATTCAGGTGCTACGTCCCGAACCCTAATCCTCTAAACCAAAAATATTTTACACCCGCCTAATCATTCTTCACAATTTCATCAATAATTACTAATATTTTCACTCAACTATACATAATATGTCCCCTACAATAAATTCTTGGCTCTGTCGGTGCCCTGCATGTTACCTTTAGAACCAGTTGAGATCTTCTTAACCTGTTGATGGGATATCATCGACAAGTGTTGCATACACAATGAGAGTTTGAAAAAATTTTGTAACGGTTAGTACTCTTTTTCCGACCAATGTTATATAGGGAGTGCTAGCAGCAAATTCTTTATATGCTCGACACATCTATTTGCCCACAACACGTACACCACTAATTGTGTTTTTTTATGATTTATTTGTGCAACTAGTTAAAGCATTTATTTGTGCAACTAGTTAAAGCAACAATCACTTTTCACAAAAATCATATTATTGTTTTAATTGGTTACACTAGTTTCCGATAAAATTACATCACACATGACGTGTGTGTTATATTAGTCAGTATAGGTGTTAGATAATTTAAGGCGATCACTACTAGCTGCCATTCCCCATGTTATATAAGATAATCAAGCTTTATTCTGATTTCTATCAACTGGCAAGATCAATTTCACTATCTGAGAGATATCTTAGGGAAGGCCCATCCATGAAGCTTCTCATTATCTTGCATTATTTAAGCTACAAGTTAAAGTTGATAAGAACATAACCGACTTAAAGTTGATAAGAACCACCACAAGCTTCTTCTCCCACCATTCATGTAACATTGCAATCTTTTGATTATTAAAAAAAAAATCCTCCTTCATAGAACCTATTAGAATATACTGTAGTTGGATTAGTATCTTAAGTCGTATGAGGATTTTTCTTGAATTTTTCTCTAACTTAGGCTTCGATGGTGATCAAAGTTTTTTTTCCTTCAACAACTTATTTTAGGCTTGTGTCTACATCGTCAGATCAATTGAAAAACCTAGTTCAGATTTCTTCTCCACGTATCTCCCAACCAGAGGCGGAACCAGGTGGGGGCCTGTGGGGGCACGTGCCCCCACTCAACTTTTCAAAAATTATTTTTTTCCCCATTGTTTTAGTTTTAGGTATAGCCATGGGAATGGGATACATGCTGTGAGACTGGATCACTCAATTGTGATTGAGCTTGGAGAGAGTTCAATCGCACCTATAGGTCAACAAATGTCCCTTCTCTATTAACTGTGGTTAAGATTCACTAACCTTTAAGGTTTAACAATATAACCTTATTTTAAAAAATCTCATGGGGGACATGCTGTGAGATCGGATCACTCAATTGTAATTGAGCTTGGAGAGAGTTCAATCGCATCAATAGATCAACACATGTCCCTTTTAACCTCTATTAACTGTGGTTAAGATTCACTAACCTTTAGGGTTCAACAATATAACCTTATTTGAAAAAAAATTAACCCTAAGATTTAAAATTCTTAATTACCAATGTAAATATTTTATATTTTATCATAAAAACCAAAGGGTATATTATTGAACGCCATGAGTTATTAAATCTTAACTACAGTTAATAAAAGTATAAGGGATACATGTTGAGTACAATTGAATTCTCTCGAGTTCAATTACGATTGATTGTGTGATCTAATCTCCATGCAGGTGCTGCGCCCTTAACTAAAAAAATATTTTTATTTGTTAATTATTTTATTGGGCATAATTATATGATAAGGGAGAGTCGTCCCTAAAAAAAGTTTACTATATTATTTACTTATTTAATAGGTATAGCCATGAGGTAATTGTAACGCCATGAACTAGTGAAAATAAATATATTTTTTTCATAGCATATATGCTATTTAATTATTTAATGGGACATAGCTATGGGAGCAAAGGGATAGCTGTCAAATAAATAAGGAGAAACAATACCCGTAAGAAAAAAAAATTTCCGGGGGCTATGCCCCCGAACCTACCATCCCCTAGATTCAAAATATTTTATAACAACCTAATAATTCTTCACAAATACATCAACAATTACTATCATTTCTATCAACCATTGCGTGCCCCCACTACTTGAAAATCCTGGCTCCGCCCCTACTTCCAACATTCCATTATTAATTAAAGCCTAGATTCATTACCCATTAAACTTGGTTAAACGACATCCTAAGTGGGATTTTGTGGAGAATAATAGACAATCCAAGTCAAACTCACAAATGCCAATTCGAGAGATCCTCCACTGAGACAATCCTAGGTGGGATTTTGTGGAGAAATAACATTCCAAGTCAAGCCTCCACTTGACTGACTCAAAAATGTCAAACATTTAGAACATGTTTATCTCATTTTGCAATGATATATAATAGGTACTGGAGCATAATGTGTAGACACATGGCTGGCAAGCAAATGACCAAGACTCATCCTTCAATGGGGGGGCAAAAAAAAAAAAATTTACGTTCAGATGTTTCAACCATTTGATTTTACTCAAACTCACATTGATAAATGGAATGTTATTTCTAATCAGTCTTAAGGGAAGGTATCTCTTAAGCACAGCATATTAGCCATGGTCACCTAGGACGTCTTTGTTTTTAATTTCAACCAAGAAAAACACTAACTCTATTGCAAGTTTTCAAACTCTCACTGTGGTTACAACATGTCATTACTTGTCCATGTTATCTCTGGGAGCCAAGGGGGGCTTGGGCACATGCCCCTTAAACTTTTGCAAAAAAGAAAAGAATTTATTTAAATATAGCTTACTAAGATTCAGGTTACAACCCATAGGTCAACACGTGTCTTTTAATACTTTTTAACTATGATTAAGATTCACTAACCCTCAGGGTTCAACCACCTAATTAATCTTGGTTTTTAGAATTAAAAAAATTAACTCTAAAGGTTAAAGTTGTTAATTAGAGTTAAAAAACCTTTTGTATTGTAACAAGACTCTAAAGAGTTTGGTTAGAGTATTAGTCATGGGGCAGCTGTCCCATTAAATTTTCAATATATATATATATATATATATATATAAGTATTTTGTTTAATTATTTAATAAGGGATAGTCATTGGACAAGAGGGTAACTTTTTCTTAAATTTTTGAAAAAATACATTATATTATTTAATAGGGCATAGTCATAGGGAAAGGAAATTGTTACTCCCAAAAACAAAGATAAACAATACATGTAGGATATGCACAAAATGACACACAAAATTAGTGGTCAAAAAAGAAATTCAGGTGCTACGTCCCGAACCCTAATCCTCTAAACCAAAAATATTTCATACCCGCCTAATCATTCTTCACAATTTCATCAATAATTACTAATATTTGCACTCAACTATATATAATATGTCCCCTACAATAAATTCTTGGCTTTGCCGGTGCCCTACATGTTACCTTTAGAACCGGTTGAGATCTTCTTAACCTGTTGATGGGATAGCATTGACAAGTGTTGCATACACAATGAGAGTTTGAAAAAAATTTGTAACAGTCAGTACTCCTTTTCCGACCATTGTTATATAGGGAGTGCTAGCAGCAAATGCTTTATATGCTCTGATACATCTATTTGCCCACAACACGTACACCACTAATTGTGTTTTTTTATGATTTATTTGTGCAACTAGTTAAAGCAACAATCACTTTTCACAAAAATCATATTATTGTTTTAATTGGTTACACTAGTTTCCGATAAAATTACATCACATGACATGTGTGTTATATTAGTCAGTATAGGCGTTAGATAATTTAAGGCGATCACTGCTAGTTGCCATTCCCCATGTCATATAAGATAGTCAAGATTTACTATGATTTCTATCAACTGGCAAGATCAATTTCACTATCTGAGAGATATCTTAGGGAAGCCCATCCATGAAGCTTCTCATTATCTTGCATTTTTTAAGCCACAACCAAGCATAGATTATTATAAATTAAGTTTAAAGTTGATAAGAACATAACCAACTTGGATCTCTCCAATGTCATTAAAGTAATGAGATCCAACAAAGATTATTAGAGCTATAAACATGTGTTTTATTTTAGCAAGGTAGATAGAGATGGAGTACAACACATGGATGATTAGTGTGAATCCCAGACAATAACCACCACAAGCTTCTTCTCCCACCGTTCATGTAACATTGCAATCTTTTGATTATTAAAATAAAAACAAATCCTCTTTCATAGAACCTATTAGAATATAGTGTAGTATAATAAAGCAACACTAACAGCCCCTCAAGATCTCCAATGGATCATATCCTTACTTTGTCTATGAGTTGGAGGCCAAATCTCGTTAAAAGGATAAGTTAGAAGAGAGTGCATTTGTGCCATATCTCTTTGATGGATACTTGGCTACCCTGCTTTAATTACTAGAGCTACTAAAATGCAAGCCAAAAAGAGAGAGAATTTGAAAATAAGGGGCCGTTTGGCTTAGATTATTTTACCGATTATAGTTGATCAAGCTGATTATAATCAATTATGACCTAAATAGCAGTGTTTAATTACCTACTAAAATAGTTGATAATCAATTTTAGTGATTATAATCAATGAAAAATAATATAAAAATAATTAATTATATTTTAAGCATGTCCAACTCAACTTCATTTGGCTCTTATCTTTCATTTATTGCACCTCTCATTCTTCTCATTTTCCCTTTACCTTCTTTTACTATTAACATTTTTTTCGCTTATTTTCGTTTGTTGGATGTCTATCTGATGTTTCCCGCAAGTTAACCAAACAAGTATATTTTGTGGGCTTTTCCTAGGCATCAATCTCTCAGTAATTCATGTCATTTTTGCATTCTTGATGTAGACTGGTCCTCTGGATCGAACGCTCTAGATCGATCCACATATGCAGCACATGAGTAAGCAAACACTTACTACTATTACAACTACTATATGTGGGACTTGAACTCGAGATCGAATCACAGCCAATCACGATTGAACTTGGGGAGAGTTCAATTACACCCATAGGTCAACACGTGTCCCTTTTAACCTTTAATCATGGTTAAATTTTACTAACACTTAAGGTTCAACAATATAGCCTTGGTTTAGATTTTAAAATAAAAAAAAATTAACCCTAGGGTTACAATTTCTCAACCCTAGGATTAAATGCTTTAATATTATTTTCTAAAAACCAAGTTTAGGTTGTTGGAGCCTAAGGATTAGTGAATCTTCACCGTGATCAATAGGAGTTAAAATAGATACGTGTTGACCTGTGGGTGCGATTGAACTCTCCCCAAGTTCAATCGCGATTGGCTGTGATTTGATCAACTCGGATGTTTCATTAACTCAAAACACCGTTGCATGGTCCTGTACGAATTTAGCCTTTCGTGAGTCGCAATGGCTTATTCAGGCTTTTTTTTTGGGTGGGGTACTTATCTTATTCAGACTCAATCTACAAGATTGGTTTCCTACTCATATATAGAAAGATGTAACTCAATCTACAAGATTGATTTGCTACTCATATATAAATAGATATATATGAATCTGGGTGGGCGATTTTCTTCATTTTTTTATGATCTAGGGCCGCTTCCTGAAAAGCAAAAGCACCTTCCCTCTATAGTTCCAAACACCTATATATGGCCCCATGAACCCAAAGCTCTTCACCAACAACACATTACCCACTATTTCATCTTTCACTAGCTCTTTCTTCTATTTTCATCATGGGCGTTTCTCAAAATCTTTCCTCTCTTAGCTGTGAATTGAGAATCATAAGAGCGAAAAACCTCGACTACATATCGACAGGTAACTTATTCGTTAGACATTATCTTTGTGCCGGGCACAACAAAAGAATTCGGCTTAACACCCGAGAAATCTCATCAACATATGATCTATGTTGGAACGAGTCTATCTCGTTGGAGTGTTTGGGAAACCAAGACTCCATGGAGGAACTAAAGCAACAAAGTGTCGTGTTCGAGCTTCGGTGGAGAAACACAGCACCAATTCTCGGGAAAATTGGTGGGTCTAAGCTCTTGGCTAGAGCGGAGGTGTCATGGAAAGACGTATTGGAATCGTCCGGTTTGGCGATTGAGAAATGGGTTAGTATGGTTTCAACGAGTAGTCGTGTTCCTGAAGGCCTCAAGCCACCTGCACTGCAAATTGGAATGAAGGTTCGAGTCCCCGGAGAGGCGGAGATGATCAAAAGAAGGAGGGATGTTAGTAGGCCAAAGAAATGGAACGAGTGTGGGTGCAAACATGGCGAGTGCAATGATATAGATCATGACGATATTTTTGCACTGGCTGCAGCTTTGGAAGTATTGTAGGTGCAAGCTAGCAAGCGCTAAGATGATGGTTTTGTAATTCAGGCTTATTGGATTGGGATTGGTTTATGAAACTGTAAATAAAGGAGAGACAGAGTAAGAGAGATACACTCTTTAATAGAAGGGTTATCCCTAAGTCTGATTTAAGTTTTCTCTTCCTATATGTAATTTGGAATTTGGATTAACAGCCAAGTGGAATCAAAGTCTCATTTCACCTTCTTATTATATGTTAAATACTCCTGCAGTTTATTACTCTATTAGATCTTAAATCCTCAATATGTGCATCATGTCAAATTCCAAATAGTTATGATCATTCACAATCTATCATCAACTGGGCTCTAGGGGATTTTTTTTTCAAAAAATCAACAGGGCAGTTATCGGTCGGAATCTACACCGAGAGTGATAAACCCTAATCACTATTGAATTTGGATCAAATTTTTTTTTTTTTGGTTAGAATTGAATTTGGATCATTATTCCTGAAATATACACCAGAAAGACTCGAACCATATAGTACTTGCTTATGTTATAACGCGAAAACACGACATAATCAAAAATCCATCGCCCTTAAATCTTCCATTCCATGGTCCTCAAGATTCACAGTTGTTCAATGAATCTTTTAGTTTTTTTTTTTTTAAAAAAAGATAACCTATGTTAAGAGTGGGGAACCCTGAGTGAGTAGGTTACTTTCTTATGTTATAACGCGAACCATATAGTACTTGCTTATGTTATAACACGAAAACACGACATAATCGAAAATCCATCGCCCTTAAATCTTCCATTCCATGGTCCTCAAGATTCACAGTTGTTCAATGAATCTTTTAGTTTTTTTTTTAAAAAAAAGATAACCCATGACAAGAGTGGGGGAACCCTGAGTGAGTAGGTTACTTTCCCCTAGAGAAGTAATTGGAGGCAGTAGTGGTCCACTTCCCTGGTTCAAAAGTTTCGACCAAGGGACGGTTGTGGTGGATGGGCATGTTTGAATTCTGAAATGGTTCTTTCCAAAAAAAAATAAATTCTGAAATGGTAGTAGCCCTAGGTCAATGCTTTGACCACTTTTGACTAAAGGGGAAGACTGGTGGACTGGTGAGTAATCCTTCTCCCTCGCAAAGGTGCTCTCCTCCTCACCATGCATTAGAGGCTTTTTTGAGGGTGCTCTCTAATGTGATGAGTTTGCAGTGGGCCACGGTGGCCTCATCATGAGCGTTGGTTCAGTGGGCCAAGGTGGCCTGAGCTTAGGTTCAAGCCAAGACCAATCCAAGCCCAGCAGGTGTCAGGCTACATAAGGCTTTGGACCGGGGACGGCCTAGGCCCTCAATCATCGGCCGAAGCTTCATTGATGGGGATAAAATGTCTTTAAAAAGGGGGGATAGTTAACTATCCTTTCGGTTATGAGGAGATCTGTAAATAGGGCTGTCAATGGGTTGGGTCACAGGTATGGTTGGTTAAGGAACCATGTTTCTCGTGAACAACTCGAGCTTGGTTCGTTAAAAGATCGTTTAGGCTTGTTTATTTAGCCCGAACTAAAATTTCAAGTTTGTTGAATTAACGAGCCAAGCTTGAGCACGCAGGTACTCCGCTTGTTAAAAGCTCGGCTCGATTATATATATATATATATTCTTAACATACTAAATATTTATAATATACTTTCTTCACTGAAATACTAAGATTATGTATATTTGTTATATACTTGTAAAGATTAATAGTATATAATCTATTTTACATAATAAGAACACTCTTTATAGAATTATAAATGTATACTTAAATTTTAGTTAACGCCGTAATTTCTTTACCTAGGATGATAAAGTAAAATTCTCAGGAAATATATATAGCTATGTCCAATGAACCAAGTTGCTCGCGAACAGCTTGAGCTCGGCTCAAGTTCATTTATTAAAGCTTGACCTTAGTTTAATTATTTAATAAACAAGTCAAGTTCAAGTTTGATTTTCAAGCTCGTTTAATCCCCCCTCCCCCCCCCGCGCCCACACCTTGCTTTAGATTTCAGTATGTTTAACAAACAAATTAACCTCCCAACTGAGCAGTGTCTTGAAGTATATCCGCTAAAGAAATTTGATGATGGAAGGAAAACCCTACATTAACCATGTCATCCACTCAAAAATCCCCTTCCCTGAACACCATTATAAGGAGCTAGTGAGCTACCACAAATTATTTTTCATTCTAACAAATGTTCCGGTTCTTTTGATTATAAATAAATAGGGAAATGCTTTTGAGACCGTGAAAGGGCGGAGACCACTGAGACCGTGCACGGGATTTCAAGTGGAGCCTACCATGTGAATGTGGTTCCCACCTGAAATCCTGTGCATGGATGTACAGTCTTTTTTAGTAGTAAAGTTCAAATAAATATTAATAAAGCTTACATTTTTTAATCAGCCCGTCTAGCTCAGTTGGTAGAGCGCAAGGCTCTTAACCTTGTGGTCGTGGGTTCGAGCCCCACGGTGGGCGATCCTTTTTATTTTTTTCATCTTCGTAAGTGTTTTCTATGGAGCAGGCACCATTTTCTGTGATCCCGTATTCCTGCTAAGGTGTTTGGTATTTGTAGGATGTAATTTTCTCTTTTCTGCTATTGAAATTCCTTGTAATGTGGGTGGCTGGTTCAATGGGCTCAGTACAAGAACAATTTATAGTCGAAGGTTTCTTGCTCAGTGGTGTGTCCTGAACTCCTCCTAATCATGTCAAGATATTTTACTGGAAGACTCTCTCACCTTTATTGATCATCAATGTTATCTGCTTTAGTTTGGAACATTAGAGTGATTTGCAATCCTTACAACTGTAGGAGATTGAAGCATTTGAGATATTGGGGTCGCGACATTTAAAGTCTTGCTGAATCTCTAGTCATTGAAACTTATGTTTAGCTATTAAAAATTATCGAACATGACTCACCACTGCTCACCGTTTAAAAAAAAAACACTGATGTGAAAAATCACCTTCTCTTAACTGAGATCATGAAGATGATTATCTATTAACCCTATTTAATTCACATTTGTTGATATTCTCTGTCATTTCTTGATTTTGGTATGTAAGTTTATGTAAATAGAAGAAGAGGGGACTTGCAGCTGTGCTAGAGTTATCTTACTAATTAAAGGCTGATAGGCTAACATTTTATTAAGATAAAGATAATATAGAGAAATCCTAAACCTAGGAAAAGAGACATCTTAGCTTAGAATCTTCCCTATTGTTTGTAGTGTATGTTCCAAGTTAGGTTGCATGTGGGCATATCATTACTTAGCACATTCACAGTTAGCCCCACCCCTATGTGCCCTCTCATTTCAAGGGGTATAACAGACCAATGTTCAAAATCCCGATATTATCGGTGATTTCAGTCAGCCAACCCGAATCAAAATTTTGGGATTTCAACGGGATTTCGGATTCTAAGAATTAATATTTTATTAAAATTTTATATATTATTATTTTTTTTTAAATATATATATCCAAAATTTTGATAAAAATATCGAAATATTTTAAAATTTTAATTTAAAAAAACCTATTTAAAAATAAATTTCCGAAATATCGTCAAAATCCCGGAATTCCGAAATTTGACCCAAAATTCATGCCGAAATCATGTTTTCCAAAATTCACTATGTATCAATGTTGTTGGGGTTGGACAAAACTAGGAGTTCGCAAAATCCTGCAAAATCCCAACAGGATTTTAAACCTTGTAATAGACCTCCTAGTAATCACCAGAGTAGTTTCGAGTCTCTTGAGTGAGGCAAATGATATGCCCACCAATTTACTAACCTACTAACTTTTGATGAATGATGTCATGTACCCCCAGACCTTCAAATATCCCCAAGTCCATTTGAGATGTAATCTCTGGAATTGAATCAAGATATTCGATCACCCTCAAAATGTCTATCAAATCAAAGTAATTAACTCTAATCTCTTTCAATCACTTTATTGTATCTCTAATAAAAATGCATACATGCAAACCTAAAATGAAAGGGTAAACATTACACCTTGGTGCTATACCACATTAATTTAATTTAGTTTAATATCTTGATTCAATTCAATGGGATGAAATCTCAAATGAAAATTGAAGATAATTCAAAGATGATCAACAGAGCTAATCAACAGAGCTACTAATTAGCGCTAACCAAAGGGGTGTGAATTAAAAAATATTAATCTCATTGTAACGACCCCAAAACCCCACCTTGATCATAATGGGACTTTGGGTCCATTACATTATTTATCTCTAATTAACCTCCATAGCAATAAGGTAGAACTAAAAGATAATTCTCCCAAATTAGTAACTATAAAATTTCTTTTCATAAATGACTCATCCGATATATAATGAACCAATAATAATCCAAATCCACAAACATAAACTAAAGCAACATCAACTAAAAAGGTCTCAAGTCTATTATCTTGCACAAGTATTCTCTCAACAAAACTGGAAATAAACTAATAATACGGGAACCGGTCAGGATCCCGAGCTCCATCAACCGGAAGATCGCCTTCTTCTGCTTCTTCAAAATACTATTCTTCCACCCAAGGAGCAGTTGCCTGATCTTACGTTAAACCTGAATGACAATAACAGGTCGACTGAGCATTGAATACTCAGTGGATATCCAAACTAACTAACAATAGCACATGCATATATCAAATATCCAAATCATGTAACAGTTGTAAAGTCAATAGCAGCTTAATATAATATGAATATAATCAGAGTGCGGAAATATGTGAATATCATGACTTAGCTTGACTCGTGTACTTGTGTAACTCTTGAACTTGTATCATGAATGTCATGTATGCATATTTTCCCATAAAAATAGTTATCAAGGTCTTTGTATTTAGATCCATGGAGGTGCATCGACAAAAGTGTAAACCCCTAGAGCTCTTAGATCTCAAATGTCCATGATAATTATCCAGGACTTGAAATTTTATCCTTGGAGAGCATCAACGAATACCGGAGCTATTTGAAATTCATGGTCCTTATAAAATCATGCAGTGTCTTTGTCCTTGTACTTGTATTTTAGTGTTCAGAATCCTTGTACTTGTCATTGTCCTTGTAATTCAGTATCCAGTATCCATGCAATGTCCGTGTTCATGCTTGTGTACCCGTGAGACTCGTAAACTACCACACATGTGAACTTAAGCTTGAGTATTGTGATTAAGATCCGAATTCGGTCATCACCTAGATTTCATCTTCCGTCAAGAAACTCCGTTATGTTACATCTCCCTAGCTAGAGAATTTCCAACACAGATAACTTCCTTTAGGTTTTGACCTATCCAAATATCAACCACCATGCAACATGAATAAATATAATTTATCATAACATACTTCATATCTTGTCATGCTCATGCTAACATTTCTAATATTATTTCTAAGCGTAATTCATCATAGCATATCTTATAGTACTCATACAAACTTTCCAATATCATCATTTTCATACTTAGTTTTACTAGGCATTTCAACAAACACTTACCATGCGTTAGTTATGTATATAATGCTCTTCCTATTTTCACATTCCACAACCATCACATACTCATTCATAAACCATATTTTGCATTTCACAACCATCACATACCCATCCATAAACCATATTTATCCATTCCAAACCCAACACAAATCCATACATTCATAATTCATCAATTCTTCATTTTAATCTATCCACCATCATTTTCATTTATTCATAATACATAAACATAATTCATAATTCGATTTAAGCTTCTAAAATACTAATTCATCCACATCCTTACTTAACATATAAATTCAACACTAATCCATCATTTATCATACTAAATCAATAAGCATAATAATACGAGAGCTAAATTAGAGAGGATATTGACCTAAATTCATATTTATATTATTTAATTCATGCATATTCATGTAAATCTCTTGATAATACATAATCATTTCTATTTTAACATATAAAAACATTACTAAGGTTGATTTAAAAAAGATATCAACCTTAGGGATTCTTCCCCTGAATCCAACTTGCTACATGAAGCTCCTTCAAGCTTTGGGTTTACTCTCTAAGTTAGGTCTTCTTCTTCCTTGAGCAATTTCTTCATCTCCAAGCCAAAACTTCTTAAAAACCTAGAGTTTTCTCTCCTCCTTTGCTAAATTAGATTTAGAATAGATTAGAACCCTAAAACCCTCGAAATCGAACCTCTATTTATAGCCTAGGGGTTAAAAACCCCAAAATCCGAAACCCTTTTCAAAAAATTCTAGGCGTGATTACGATCGATCACACATATGCTGCGATCGATCGCAGACCCTTGCGATCTATCGTAATTTGTGGTGATCTATCGCATATCTTCCCGAAAGATTTCCTCAAATTTCGACTGAGTGCAATCTATCGCACCTACCTGCGATTGATCGCAGCTCCCAGTGCGATCTATCGCACCTCGAACTGATCCGTCGCAAATCGCACAAAACTTTACCCCTCTTTTTGACTGAGTGCAATCGATCGTAGGCAACCTGCGATCGATCACATACTCTGTTTTTCACTTTCTTTAATACTTAAACTTTATTAACCCTCTACACCGCTTAGCCAAAAAACTCGACATGCATAATAACATAACACATGACTAAACTACCTTTATTAAACAAGATAAAAACGGGGAATTTAGATCCAGGTCTCTACACTAATAGACTTGTTAGGCAACGGTACAAAACTATTAGTCTCTTAATTAGGGGGTCATCTGGCTGAATTCGAACCACAAAAACCTCTTGTAAATTAATTAGGCTCAAATTGGGCCTATTAAAAATTCACAAAAAAATGCAATGTCGCCCATTGACACTCATACTCTTAAATCTTAATCCAACATTATATAAATGACCCTAGTATCTAAAGGAAAAAAAATTGAGAGTATTCGCCAAAAAAAAAAAAAAATCAATAAATAATTCTATCAATACCTTCTTGACACCTGCCTCTTTAGTTGGTGATACGTTTCCCAAAAGAAAAGTGAGGAAAAACAAGAGTTTAAATATAGAAAATGAAGAAGCAAGGTCACCTTGTTACCACCCAATTAAAATTTTGCACGTGATAATAAAATATTGAGAAATACTTAACTTACTGTCGCAATAGACTACCTATTCTAATGTATAGTCCTCACGGGTCAATACACCATTTTTATCACACATCAACTGTAGTTAAAGATTCACTCACTCCTATAGTTAAGCAATCTAAGTTTGATTTTTTTTAAGCAAAAAAATCACAATATTTACTTTAATTTTCTTAAGCTTAATCATAGTTAAATGAGTTAAAAGGAACACGTGGTCATGACATTAGACTACCTATTTTAATGTGGGGTGTGCTAATCACTATCCAAAAATATTTATCAACCAATTTTCTCCTCATCAGGTCACAGTTCTGCAAAATGTTGTGTGTGACAACCAAGTTGACTTTATTCACTGATCACTACTTTTTAAATATCAACCTGTGAAAAACTTTTAAAAAGTATTTTGGTAAATATTTAGAGAAATGTTATCCCTAAGCCAAGACTTTTTGTCTCACAATGGTGGTGATAAGTGTCGCTACATCACCACTCTAGTCAGGTGCTCTAAGAGGTCTGAAAAAAAAAAAAGTGTCAACTACATCTCCCGATTACGTTGAGAATCATTGTAAACCCGAATTTTCTCATGTTTAAAATTTTAGTTTTTTAAACCCTGTAGGGTAGCAATGCCATTTGTTAAGAGCTTAGGAAAAATTGAATTTTGAGAGTGAGGTAACACATTTTTTTTTAAAAGAGGTAAAATATAAACACACACCTCAAATGTTTAATACTAATCTAAATATTTATCAAAACATCACTGAATAATTACCAAAAGTCCAAAAACAGACATGTATTAGGAGCTCCGGAAATCATTTTTAAACCGGAGCTCCGGTTGAAAACTCTTTAATTCAAATTTAAGTAGCGGCTACTGGGTAGGAAGACGGTGTGCTCGTAGTGGTGAGTAGGGAGCAAGCAGAAGAGAAAATGATGGGTTGAGAGAGAGAGAGAGAGAGGATAGCGACGTCATTTCCAGAGACCGGAGCTCTGTTTTTGGTGCTAAAGATTTACAGAAGAGAAACCTCTCGAGCATTCGTGCTTAAAGGAGAAGCAAAGGAATGGAGAGAGCTACTCCTGTGAGAAAGCCTCACACATCTACTGCAGATCTGCTTACTTGGTCGGAAAATCCTCCCGTCGATTCTCCGGCAACCGATTCTGCAACTTCAGGTTCGCGTTCCGGGATCCGTACGCACCAGGTGAATGTTTTCCAGTGTGAAAATGGTGGATTTTTTTTTAAATAATTTTATTTTATTATTACTGATTTAATGGAGACTTAGGGTTTTATCTTCTGGAAAAATTCAGCCTTCCGACGGGATCAGTAAGGTGGTTTTCGGAGGTCAGGTTACTGATGAAGAGGTTGAGAGTTTATTGAAAAGGTTAGATCTGATTGTGTTTCTGTTAATATCTAGGGTTTTCTATTTCGTTGTCAGTAATTTCGTGTTTGCTTTGGTTCTTGAGTTTCTATTTATGGCAATAAATGCTCTTATAGGAGGAGCTGGTACGGAGGCTTTGTTTTTCTATCCTTTTCTTTCATCATTGTTCACGTTTTTGGCATTGTTTGATTTCTTTTTGTTATTTGCGTTTTGTAGTTGGGAGGTTGTTAGTAAAAGGTGCTCTTTATATCTGTTGATGCATTTTCATTTCCAACATTTTCCCGTTCCCTAGTCATGGAATGTTGATCTGCACAGTGATTCGTGATTCGTTACGATCTGCTTATTTTGTGATTTGGTTTGAAGCATAGTTCCACGGAAGCTATGTACAGGGTGGGAAGCTCGTTTTCCAAACTCGCTTCCTCGGATGGACTCACTTCTTAGGAAACTCACTTCCATCACGTCTCATCTAGTAATCAAAGGGAGTTGTAATCAAAGGGAGTTGTATGTGTGAAGTGATGTGATAAACCGCAGTCTATAGCATAGGGTGTAGACTCTAAGCAAGTATCGTCGGTTTGAAACCTAAGGCATCTACTTTTCCTCAAAAATCTCATATAAGATAAATCAAAGGTATAGCTACCCATAAATAACATAAAGGGAATGAAGAGCCTATATCTCATTTCTCGCTTCCCATTTCCTATGGTTTTTTTGAGTTCGCTTTCGTTTTGCTTCTCGTTTTGGTAACTATGGTTTGAAGGAATGATAGAGAAAATCTCTCTTTGGATCTGAATTTTGGTTTGATCCTCTAGATGTGTTCACATGGATATGTGTGAACCTTACGATTAATAGCCAAAATGGTGCAATTAGCCCTTTATATGTCTAAACAGTGATATCTCTGTTCTGAATTGGCTCTGATTTCCTTAATTTTTCTTGGTGATTTAATAGTATTGGAGAGTATCCATAGCTTCTTGTGCTCCAAAAGAGTGTTTTTGTCACATTTGGATCTTTGGAATGACTTATGGGGAATGTCATTCTGCTAATTTCTTGGAGTGACGGAGTTAACTAGTTTTTAAATTTAATCTGCTCTATAGTAATTAGTAAGTCAAACTGTTTACCTTTGAAATCTGGATACCTTTCTCCATTTTTTCCAAAATAATTTCTGAGGAAACTCAATTTATGAATAGTTGGATTTGTTTCTAATGGGCATCCGAATGCAACCCTAAGGATGGCCCTTCAATTTTTTATTTTTTAAAAAAAGTCTACTTTTTCACTTGGCATTCTTTGTGGTTCTTTCAATTAATTACTTCTCATCTTCTGCAGACCCATGTTTCAACATGTTTATTTTCTTTCATATCTTTTTGTGTTTTCATAGTAATATTTTGAAAGGTAGGGAATCTAAGGAAGAACCCTAAGTATGTTCATATTAACAAATCATTGTACTTTTTGGATGTACAGAACCATTATTAGACTTAGCCATTAATGGTCTATCAAGTTACTTAACATTCTTTACTGTTAACTTTATACCATATGATGTTTGCACTCGCTAAGAGTTGGTCTCCTAGACTGCCTTAGTGGCCTATATAAGATGCTTATTAATGATATTCTTTAGCCATTGAAAAGTTTCTTTCTGTTTATATTTCAGAAATGGCAAAGAATCACAAACAAGATGCTCTTTTTATCTACCTCAAGATTGTGTGGAAACATGTTCTTTATTAAATGATATCCTATTATGTGTTCCGTGGAAGATTAACTTGATTTCATGATACTATGTTGAAGATCTATGTAAACCCACAACTCTTTGGCGTACGAAAACCTTCTTGTTTGGAAATAGGCATCAGCATTTCATTGCTTAAATGAAAATGATGTATCAATTGGTAATTTGGTACTCATCATGGCAAACTGGAGTAGACACATCTCTCTATTCTACACCATTTTCTCCAAGTGGAGTCTAACCTGTAGATTTTGCTCAGTCCTATAATAGTGAACTGCTGAAATGAAATGATGATAAATTGGTACGCATCATGGCAAACTGGATTAGGCATCTCTCTGTAGTCTACACCATTTTCTCCGAGAGGAGCCTAACCTGTAGATTTTGCTTTCTTGTATTCAGCATTCCTATAGTAATGGAACTTCACTTTGTATGTTCACTTATTACCCATTGATAATTTCTATTTACAGGGTAGAGTATTTCATGTTTTGTTCAATCTACATTGGAGATGAGACAATTAACTATTTTGAAGGATCCATGTTCCTTCGTATTGATACTAGAAAATTCAAAGTAAACGATATGGTTATAAGCTTTACTAAATAATGCATCAAATTGAACGACATTGTGCATCTCCATTAAAGGGTATGTAGCACCTTCATAGTATCTCAATATGTAATAGGTCTACAACTGGTGCTTTCCCAATTGAAAAGGCCTGATTGTGGACTACCGATAGACCTGGGTTCAAAGCCTTGACCAACAAGGCTTGGGTAAAAATCCATTTGTAAGCAGCTCACCTAATGTTTTTTAAAAAAAATTAAGGAAAGACAAAAAAAGATGTTATATGTCACATATCTGTATCATTTCTCTAAGGCCTTCTGAAACTGTCTGTTTTGTGACTTTCAGGAAACCTTGTTCGGGACATAAATTAAAGGAGATGACTGGTAGCGGTATTTTTGTAGCTGATGATGAAAATGCTGCACCAGAATCTAACGGTGCCAATGCGACTCCTAATAATAGAACAGGACTACGTATTTACCAGGTAATTATTCGATCCCTCCGGATTTAACTTGCATTATGTGTATTAGTCCCTCTGAAGTTCATTGCAAAGGCAATCTGCTTATATGTACTACATGCCACATGTACGTACATATGCAGGTATGTATGTTTCGCTGGGTGCCCTGTTGGATGTTCTCTTGGTGCTCCTTCCAAGGGCGATCTCTTGATCCATTCGAAAAGAGAGGGACTGGTGCATTTTTGAAGACTCATCTTATTCCCAAGCTAAGGTTAGGCAGCAGACTCAGAACCTCCTGCTAGACTGGACCTCAATCAGAGATGACTTTGAGGAGTTGGGGATTTTGAGTTTCCTTGCCTAATTTTTGGAATGGATGTTTTCTAGGGTGTTTTTTATTTAAGGATTTTCTTGTAATTGTTTTGTCTCTAGCATTTTATTCTTCGATTCACTGGGGATATTCTGTATATTCTCTCTTTCTTGAATGAAATTCTGATTTCCGTTCAAAAATGTTTACTGAAATGCATTTTATGAAGGGATTTTTCAGCAAGCAGTAAGTGGAATCAGCCAGATCTCATTCAGTGCTGAAGAGAGTGTTTCTCCCAAGAAGCCTACATCTTTGCCTGAGGTGGCAAAGCAGCGGGAGCTAAGTGGAACACTGGAAAGTGAGTCAGAGGCAAAGATGAAGAAGCAGCTATCGGATGCAAAGTGCAAGGAGCTTAGCGGACATGACATCTTCAGTTCTCCTCCCGAAATTCCAACTCGGCCGTTGGCTGCACATTCCTCGAATTTGAAAGAAAGCAAAGACGCGAAAGAACCTACACCACGAAATGTATGCATGACCATCAAAGTCTCTTATGTTAGTGAGTGAGTGGATTGTTCGCATGTGCTTTTGTTTTTTTTTTTTTCTCTTGGGGGAGGGATGAATCTTCTTAAGCTTCCAACTAGCACTCTTCCTTGCTCTTCTCCAGTAGTAATACTTATGTCCGGATGGGAGGGCATGCAGAAGCCTTCAATGCTTGAACCCTTACTGTGCATACATGACACATGCACAGGGAGGTTGGGCAAAAGATTGACCCATCCAGATGGCCCACTTGCTTGGAAAATTTATAGTGAATGTCTGCAAAAGTTGTGTATAGTTTTCAAAAAAGATGTTTCTTAAAGCTCCCTAATCTTGCGCAACACAGGCAGGGAGAATTGCTTCTTCCAGTCCTGGCACAAGTATTCTCTGTTTCTCCACTTGGTCTTGACAAAGCCTTGAAATTCTTCTTTGACTTGTTTATTTATCTGCCTGCCTTTGCACTTTACTTTCTATAGGCTTTAGAGATCTAATCTAGTTATGAACTTGGTCTAAATTTCAAAGCCTGCTGGAGGCCAGAGTAATATCATTTTCAGCGAGGAACCCGTGATCAAGACTGCAAAGAAGATACACAACCAGAAGTTTGCGGAGCTGACAGGCAATGGCATCTTCAAAGGGGATGATCCTCCAGGGTCTGCCGAGAAGTCACTGAGCAGGGCAAAGCTGAGAGAGATGAGTGGCAGTGACATCTTTGCTGATGGGAAGGCAGAATCCAGAGACTTCCTGGGTGGGGTCCGCAAGCCCCCTGGTGGTGAGAGCAGCATCGCTCTGGTTTAACTCATCATCTCTAACTCTATTATTTTACATTATTACTTCGTGTTTGGTTTTCTTATGATCCTAGTGGGCGACATGTTTTTATGTGTTTTGACCGGTGAAGGGCCATCAATGAGTTTAACATCCAGACCGGAACAATGGAATGTTGGGTAATTAGCTAATTCAAAAATATTGTATTTCTCAGTGTTGTTTGAAGAATGTGTTTGGTTGTTTCTACATCCATTTTGTTGCTGGAGAAGCTATTTAAGTACTCTGTTAGTTTCATCAGTTGTGAACATGGGAACATAAAAATTATCATCCATCTGTACTATAGTTACTCAATGTTGTATCAAACACCTTATTGGGATACCTGTAGGAAGGGAAGAGGCATCGGTTCACAATTCATTGATTAAAAACTTTTAATGTCTTTGTTATCCATTCTGAGAAAATGCTTAGGTCAAAAAAATTTACAGAGAATTGATAAAAACTAGTTGGTAATCAATATATATATATATATATAGCATAAACTTCTGGTTTTTTATTTTTATTTTTTGTTTGATCCGAGAAGAAGAGAATAAATAAGAGTTCCATTTGAGTTGATTTGAATAAAGCAGAGTCCTTGGGTTCTTTTGCATCTGCAAGAGTTCTATTTTGATTATTTTTGGCGTTAATCATAAGTAGTGGAATAAGGAGTAGAGGAGTGCTAGCCCTAGGTGCACTAAGTCAAATTTTTTGCGTTGGTCAAATTTTTTTCATAGACGCAATGTGGGTGCAACATATGGTGTTGCTAACCTATAACAAGGAGGGCATGAGATTACCTCTAGTGCACGCTGAGGCCCAGCCTTGGGCGTGCATTCAAAATCCGGTGTTTGGCGCTAAAAAGAGAAGTCATTTCATTTTCTTGCCTGTTTTTTGACTTCGCCCGCATTGAGATCTCTTCCACTTTTTACATGGCAGGTGATGAATGGATGCTTGAGGCCTGGAGGTGCACAAGAGGCAATCCCATGCCAACAGGGAGACGAGCTAACACTTGTTGCCACCACCTTGCGTTTGGAGAAGACTTACGACTTTTTTTTTTGTTCGAGATATACATTTAGGCCGTGATGCCGGTTAGGTGTTACTGTATGTTCAGTTAGTGGGCGGGTGGAGAGTATATACAAACTCCTACCCTCTTGGGAATGGAACCCGGTACCTCCCCCCAAAGCAAGGGATACACTACTGATAAAGCCCTGATGTGTGAATACTTGCGACTGGGGCTGGCATTTCTATAAGGAGTATTTTGGTGAAAAAAGTGGTTTCAAATAATATAAGTATAAACCAGTCAGAGACATTTCTATCTCAACGAAGAAAAGAAAAAAAAAAAAAAGACAGAGAAAAAGCTGGGAGAGAGATGGTCGGTAGTGTGGGTGGTGGGTTTAAGTAGGAAGCATATTGTTTGTATTCTTCCTTGAGTTCTTCCCTCTAGCCTCAGTTTTTGAAGGCCAAGATCTCTTTAACAGGTGTTGAACACATGTTAAATTTGATCATGGCCTTACAACACTCATGATCACAAGAAAAAAACACAGACAATTTGCTTCCATTTAAGTAGGGGAGTTAGTACTGGTTGGTTGGGTCTAACAACTCATTTTATTTTGAAAATTAGATTTCGGCCGAAATTTTGGATTTCAAAGATTTCAGCCGAAATTTGATTTTTTTTTTTTAAATAATTTTTTTTATTGTTTTTTTAATTTGAAATTTTGGGTCTAACAACTCATTTTATTGTTTTTTTTAAATAATTTTTTTAAAAAAAATAATTTTGTGAAAATTTGAAATTTTATATATTAATTTTAAAAATAAAATAATAATATTTATATAAATATATAAAATTTTAATAAAATATTATTTTAAACATATATATTAATAAAATATCTTTATTATTATAATGAAAGAAGAAGGGGTAAAAAAAATTGTTTGATATTTTATAGTATCTTTGAAATAATATCTAATTGCTAGTATTTTTTTATAGTATTTTATAGTATTTTATAGTATTTTTTTAATTTATAGTATCTAATTGCTACATGAGACTACGTTAGTAAGGATATTAAAATAATTGCAATATAACTAACTAAAACTCCTTTAGATCACGATTCCCTCAGTCCCCTTTTTTTTTTTCTCTCACGCTCTCCCACTCTCTCCCCCACGTTAACTGACACACTTCATTGTGTTTTTCAGTTTCTTCTCTCACGTTCTCTCTCGCCTTGCCACTTGCTGTTGCCCTCTACCCCTTGCTGCCATGGCATGCTCCTCCCTCATTTTCTTTTCTTATGTGTTTCCTTATTTGGTTCAAATCAAGTGGTCCCTAGAATATTGGATTAAATTTATGCCGATTTGTTTTTTGATTTCTTATATGTGGTGAGGCAACCAATGTTTGGTTGATTCTGTAACTGATTTATCTCACCAAATGCGGTAGAGATTGGAAGATGTTTTCATTTTAAATGTGATTGATTTTTGCGGGTAATTGGACTAAAACTTACGTCCACCTTGCCACCATAGATTTCATAGGTTTTCCTCTATTTCTATATTAGACACTAAGTATATCATCAAAATAACATTTGATATATTGTATTTTACATTTATTAAAATCATTCTTTCATTGTTTATATTTTTTGCAGTAATTAAAACTATTAACTCACGTACATGGCACGTGTATTCCGTTAGATAATTTTTTGGGATTTCGGTTAGGGTTGGCTGGCCGAAATCTAGAAAATTTTCCGAAATTAAAAACCTTGCTCGCTTATGCATAGGCCGGTTCGGGTTGAAGTTACACGTGCTTGACCCTAGATATCTCTCGACCCGATATGATCCACCACTCACTTGTTTTGTGGACACGGTATCAAATAAAGTCTAAAGAGAAGGGTATTTCGGTCCTTTAAATATTAACCACTCTTTCAAATATCTTTCAAGATCTGTTGCTGATGTAAGGATCATCAATAGTCGACATCTTGCATTGCACCACACCAGTGGTCTGTTTATTTTGGATACTACTAACCAGAAAATTAAATATTAGTAAATAATAAAGAGTTTAAATATAAGATTGAGCTTCGCATGAAAAAACTTTTGATGGAACTCGGTCTTATAATTAATGAAAAATATTTAAATAATTTAACTAATTTTTTAATATAATTACAAGGCTACCATTGCTTTTACAAAAGACTTTTTAAGCATAGCTTCATTCATACTTAAAACTTATAAATAATCCTTATAATTTAAGGACTAAGGTGACATTTGGTAATACTAAATCAAATAAGTAGAGCTTATTTGAAAATTGAGTTTATTTAAATTTTAGATTATTAAGTTTAAATGTTAATTAAACGACTAGATCTTTTTAAAACAAAGGTTTTATGTCTAAAGAAAAAAATAACCCTCCTTTTTCTCTTAAAGGAGTGTGCAACACCAGTTGCAATAACTCTAAAATTTTATACAAACACAAGACTAATGCTCTATTTGTTTTGATGTAAAATAGAGGAAAACAAAAGAATTTCACACGAATATGTTATTTTTTGTGTGTATTTTTCATAGGACAATTGACATTTTTCATGAATTTCATTTGTTTTCCCCTATTTTACATAAAAACAAACGGAGCATAAGTAGAATAAGTGGACATTTTTTTTTTTTTTTTTTTTTTGACATTTGAAGCCCCCACCTTGCATTATCGGAAGAATGCGAATTTCTCGGTTTCAAGAAAAAGTGATGGTTGTGTTTGAGCCGAGCTCGAGCTCGAGCTTGGCTTGAAGATGTTTAGAATGGTTCGGCTCGGCTTGGCTCGGCTTGGCTCGGCTCGGCTCGATCAAGTATTATTCAAGGTCCCGTTGAGCTCGAACTGAGGCCCCACATCGTAGTATCTCTCTCCCCTTTTCTGTAAGTGTCTCTTCCTCACTCTAGTTTTAAATTTTAATGATGGGAGAAATGTACAGTATAAATGGTAGCCCATCGGCTGTTATTCTTCCTCTTTTCATGTTTCTCCAATTCCTCTCAAAATCCAAACCCAAACGAGATGGTTGAAATACAATGCACTTGAATTTCCGCCCGGTTATTGGGTCTCTTGAATCGATATCTGATTTGGGTTTTTGGGATTCTGATATTGGTTTCTGGTTTGTTCTTTTATTATCTATTTATTGTTCTCGTTTGAAGTTTTAATAAATTGATATGGAAAAGAAAACATGAAGGATGATCAGGAGCTTGAAATGCTGTTGGATGAGATTCCTCATGCAACATCTCTGATCTGAATTGTTCTACACAGACAATTCATGGTATGTATGAGGATGACCCATCATGTCCTTACAAGTAAATGTGTGTCTCCCCTGTTAGTGGACTCTCTGTGCAGTTCGAAGGCTCTTCATGGAGCTGGATCACTAACTCCACCTCCATTTGAGGAGATTAAACCCCCAGACTCCAACTAGAAATACCCATTTTTCCCAAATGGATTATGATTGGATTCGAAATTACCTGATTCTCCTGTTGGGAAGAAGGCCAATAGGAACTTGATGGATGAATTGGGTTTTTCAGGAAATTTCCTTAGAATGCATATAAGAGATATGAACAAGAAGATTCTTCTGCAATTGGGCAATTCCCGGTTTGCTCAAATGGGATTGGGTTCTGTTCTTCTTTGGTCGGGACTAACCATGTTGAAGAAAATGGTCCCTTTGATAATTTTAGAAAAGATTTTTCTGATTCTGGAAGACTTCAATCCTCTGCTCAAAAAAAAATTCTTGAATTTGGATGACGAAATGAGGTGGGCATTGCAGGATTTACAACAGAAATACAAGGTGGGGGATTTACCAGGGTCATGACTCTATCATAGTCCATCTTATGATTTCTCTTCTCAGTTGAGTTGTTGCACAGGCCCAATGAATTTTCCATGGCAGCAAACGAAGGAGAATGCGAAGAACTGTTACCATAGGGGAATTCGGATACCAAACCCGGTCCCTTCTATAAGTAGGCCTTTCAGTACTGATTCCTTCTACTCACAGAAAAATGGGATGGATTCCACTGGAGATATGGGTGTATTAAATTCACCAAGTTCTCCTCAGTTGATTCACTCAAAGCTGTCTTCGAGTGTGTTTCCAATGTTTGAAGGGAGGATGGGCGCACCGCCAAAAAGTAGTGTCTTTCAGTCTGTTCCCTCAATGAGAAACACACAGGATTTCGAGGCTTTTAGCTGTGAGGATAGCTTCATCATACAAGCAAAAGGTTCGGATTATGCCATCAACAAGAGATGTGATTGTCCAAGGGGATATAAGAAAGGCTACTGCAATGAGATTGGTGCAGGGAACACAAGAGGAATGAGTTCAGAGTTAAATGGCTGATCTCAATCTGGAGGTGTTTACAAAAATGGTCGCAGTCCAAAAATTTGTTGCCCTTTGCTACTGCCGCCAAAGTATAATTACTTGGTGGAAGTCCAAGGATATATATACTTCATAGCAAAGGATCAACATGGTTGTTACAAAGGAAGATCGATGAGGGGAACCCACAAGACGTGCAAATAATATATAATGAGATTATTGATCATGTGGTTGAACTTATGATGAACCCCTTCGGGAATTATATTATGCAGAAATTGTTGGATGTGTGCGATGAAGAACAAAGAATGCAGATACTGTTTATGGTAATGGAAGAACCAGGCAAACTTGTCAGAATTTCTTTAAACACGCATGGGTAAGTCCTAAATATGTTATTTGGATGCTCCTTTTGCTCATGTATACTTTTTATGTTCTTTGCATTGCTTGCAATGTTCTCTAACAAGATTTTTATTGTATCAGCATGCGCGTGGTACAGAAGTTGATCGAGACTCTCAAAACCAGGCAGCAGATTTTGCTATTTATCTCTGCTCTTGAACCGGGGTTCCTTGATCTGATCAAGGACCAGAACGGAACTCATGTCGTCCAACGTTGCTTGCAATGCCTTAGCAATGAAGATAATAAGGTATAAATTCTTCTCTTTTTAAAATCTATCCAGAGATTTACATGGTTGTTTCATGGATGTCCATGAGTTCATATCGAGTATTATATGTTGTGGACTCTGCTCTTAGATGCCAAGTGATAGGTTGAATTCTAGATTGTCCCATGAGGATGAATCTTCGTGCATATTTGTTTTAAATCAAGTAGTATTATAATGTAAATTGATATTTATCATTTTATTTATTTCTTTGTAGATATTCTCTTGAATTTTTTCCCCTGGATGCAATCTGCATTTTATTCAGTATGTGCCATGAAGTTGAGATATCCATGTATAAGTTCGCGTCAATCTTATGCAATTGCTTATGATGATGCCAGCAATAGGACCAGGTTGAAAAATCTGCGTGGACAAATGGTTATCCTAGGAATAAGAAAGGGAAATTGTAATCTATTTGTCATGTGGATTAGTAGGTACATGCATAAAGCATAGGAATACGAACTCTTGAAGATGTTCATTCTAGGTGATAACTGAGAGCAGTCTCCCAATAAATTGTCTCTTTTGTCAAAATGATGGTGCCACAGCTACTTATTGTAAATGCTGATATTTATTTTTTCTATTTACTATTCATTTCCTCAACCCCATTTTGTTTCGATAATTTTCCCCAACGGAACAACAAACCACATGTAGAACTATAGACGAACTAAAAATTTCCTCACGATTGGAAACTTTAAAGCTTATGACTTTCTTCCTCAACTTAGTGAAGTTTACAATCTTTGTATCGAGGTCAATTCAGCTAGTCCAAAAATAGAGTACGAGCACTAACAAGTAGGGTGAATGGAGTAAGTTTTGTCATAGTCATTTCACTTGGTATAAATATATAGCTGGGGAGGTAACTGAAACTAATTGAGCCAGGACAAAGTTTTACTTGAAAATTGACAGACAAATCTCATTTTGACTCAGCTAAACCTTGGTCCTTGGTCCTTGGTCCTTGGTCCTTGGTCCTTTTGTCTCGTAACAACAATGTACTTTATCTCATATTTATCAAATCTGAACTAGTATACGACTCGGATGTAATTTGCGTCAATGTCATCCAACAGTTTAAATCTCGCAATTTGCATCAATGTCATCCAACAGTTTAAATCTCGCAATGGAGACCATGGAACAAGAGGCAGCTTGAAAAAGAGAGAAAGACGACTGTTTCACAACATAATTCATGTGTGGCATGAAGTCTCATTACCAAAGATTACAGTATAAGTGTCAAGATGTGACAAAACTTGTGCATGCTGTCTTATTATGGGTGTGCCTCAGTTATCTGTGCCAAAGTTTTAAGTTCGATTGCACACTGTCAGTGTGACCAGATTGATGATTAGACAGAAACATAGATGAAGAAGAGGTTATGTATAAATAAAAATGGTACGGTCATTTCCCGTACAACTGACTAATTTTCCTGTCAGACAGGTCCTATTACACACTAGAGAAAAGAAGAAAAATATGCAACTCTTGCAGTTGACTAACTCAATCAACCAATGCCCTGCTTATTAGGTCATGAGATAAAGAAGGTGAGACTTGCTAAAATATGAAATTTTAAATGTGGCATCATCAACAAGGAGTCACATGGAACTAAGATGAAATTAAGTGGAGAAGGACAAGGAACGGAGCATCTAGGCATATGGTTGTTTTGCTCAATGCAGTGTAGATTGTTCCTGAAGAACTGGTAAACTTCCCTAATCTTCTTTTAGCCTCTTAGATTACCTGCGATTAAAAGGAAAATAAGACTAACCATGTTTTACGGAGCAGAATGGCCTCTTAGATTACCTGCGATTAAAAGGAAAATAAGACCAACCATGTTTTACGGAGCAGAATGTTGACCAACCAATAAAATAAGCAACATATTCATAGATTGAGTGTAGCTAAGTTGAGATGGATAAATGTGAAAAACTAAGAAAGAAAGAGGAGCACATTTAAGAGAATCTAGGAGTAGCTCCAACAGGTGATAAAACAAGGGGGAGGCGATCGAGATGGTTTGGTTACGTTCAACAAAGACCAATGGTGACACCAATGAGGTGAGAGTTGGTGAAAGTTGAAGGCTCTAATGAGGAGAAGGCTGGAAAAGACGTGAATCATGGATGGAGATATTGAGAAAATTAGTGAGCTAAAATGGCACAATAGGATTCGTGTTGCCGACCCTTATAATTGGATAACGCGCTGATAAATAAGAAGAAGATTGCTTGTTACTAATACAATGCTTAGTACTTTAATTAGAGGAATAGTGTCAAAGATTAAGCCCTGGATTGTAAAATTACAAACGAGATTACTCTTATCTTGAAGAGGATAATTTTTTTAGAAGGGATATGGTTCATATGAATGCCTAAATATAATAGAAATGAACAACACCAGAATGAAATTCATTATAGATAGCACGCATGAGCTACATAGCTTTTATAATTGTTTAGAATCTATTATCGGCATTTTAATCTTTCATTCTCTTTGACCGATCAAAAAACAATATTTCATTCTCTTTGAACCTGCTGTGATTTTATTGGGGCAAACATTTAACATAATTCGCCCTTCTTTTTCCCCTTCAATTATTTTTGACAGTTCACTTTTGACACTGCTGCAAAATTTTGTGTTGATATTGCAACTCATAAGCATGGGTGTTGCGTTTTGCAACAATGCATTGCTCATTCAACTGGAGAACATCAAGAATTGATGGTTGCAGAAATTTCTGACAATGGACTTCTCCTCACTCTAGATGCGTGTGGGTAATAATTTAAAATAAATCAATGTGTACTGTCATTGATTTGTTCTTTCTGAAGCACAAACTTCTGAAATGATATTATAATCGGTTAACAATCAGTTTAGGTAAAGGCTTTCTGTTCTATATTTTATCTGCTTCAAAATTTAAATCCAAAGGCTTGCTGTTCTGTATTTAAGCCATCAAGTTTCCCTTTATCTGCTTCAAAATTTAAATCTTAGGCTCGGTAATTTAGGATGACATTGGACTGTCTTTAATTTGATAACATTTTTACGCAACCGGGAGTTTTTTTTGTTCTTTTTGTTCAATTTCAGTTACTTTGGATGGTCAAATTACAGTTATGTGATAGTTATCGGAGTAAGAAGATCCACGACTCATTTTCTACTAATTCCTTTTAAGTTCTTACGTGTTATTCTACATTATATTTAGCTGTCTTATTATTTCTGTCAGTTAATGTTTGCATATTCATCAGTGGAATCTTTTTAGTAAGAGACTAAGAGGTCTTTCTCAATTCAAGTTGCATAGCTAAATTTTGGATTTGTGTCTTGGTATATGAACAGCTGCTATTTGCTTTGACTTTACCTCATTGAAACCTGAATTTGGGTTTATGAGTTGTGTCAGTGACTCACTGGCTGCATAAATTTCCTTGTTTTGCCTTTCGGCTTTGCCTTGTGGTATTGTTGAGTTTAACCAAAAAAAAAGGTATAGCTACCAATAGTAAACTTATTTATATATCTTTTCAGCCTCTTGTAAGTTGATTGCTCAAAGTTTCATAATATCATAAAGACTCGATCATGTGCTTTGAACTTGGTTTGGAAATTTATGTTCTTGAAGGTTAGTTTGAAAAGATATAACATGGCAATTTTGCTCATTTTCTCATGAGCATTGCAGATTACTCTCAAATTCTACAAGAGTAGTAATCGGCTCCGGGCGTCATTAAGTTCATTTCCTTGTCTCTCAAATCCATCGTTTTAAAATAAAAAATCTGCAGAGTTGTCAATTTATAACTCTTTTTGATGCTGCCTATTGACTTGGAAGTTTTTTCCCCCATGTCACAGAAATTATGTTGTTCAATATATCATAGAGCTAAAGATCCCATCTGCCACCGCCAACTTGATTTCTCAGTTCGAAGGGAACTATGTGCACCTCTCGATGCAAAAGTTCAGCAGCAACGTGGTTGAAAAATGTATCAAAGTTTTCAGTGAAGAAAGCTGGTCACTAATCATCCATGAATTGCTCTCAACATCTCGCTTCGAACTGCAAGACCCATATGCAAACTATGTCATTCAATCTGCTCTCGGAGTTACCAAGGTTCCCAGAGTTTCTAACCTCTCTCTCTCTCTCTCTCTCTCTATGTTCTAATTCTTGTTTCTAAAACCAGGGCCCTCTCCATGCTTCATTGGTTGAAGCAATCCGGCCCCATATTGCAAGAGAATTTTCTCAAGAACCATTTTGAAGAAGTGATGTCTCCCCATGGTAAGAACTGGTGGTGTTGTTCTCCATGCTTACCAGCATGTTCTCTATTACTACTATGGCCACCAGAATCTCCAGCTGAAGTCTGATAGTGATATCACAATGAGGATAATGATGGGCTGCATGTATACGTTTTCCATGAGCTCTGTAGAGTGTAAAAAAATTAAGCAATTTTGCTTCCAGTTGCTTAAAATGTGGATGTTGGAATGTATTATTCTGTTTTGTTGATTCAGATTTTGAAAATTATCCTCTTTCAACTATGAAATAGTCACTGTATGAGATTCTACAGTGTCGAACAGTCTTTTTCCTTTTTTTGCTTTCCACTGCTTTATTAAATGCAATGTGTGGATTTTTTTCTCAGTTGATATTTCTTTCCATTGTATTTTGCAGTTAGTATACTTAAAAACTGTGTTGATATTTTTTAAAAAAGGAGCAATAGAAATAAGAATGGAGAATGAAACCCACTACATCTCCTCAGTGCAAACCATGTGGGTTATTAGTCTGTCTACCCAAGCCAACCGATTGCGCTATCATCATACAAACTCGACGGATACCATATAGTTTAACAATGCACTTCTTTCATCGAATGCCAAAGTGTAGTAATTGCTCTGAGAGATTAACTTCTCCTTAACAGTTTTTAGACAATTCACAGATCCAATGGATTGAACGAAAGGTAAATATCTAAATTACACCAGACACCAACTAATGATCCAATATGACCAGAACCAACTTTTGAGAAAGACAGGATATTGGAATAGCAGAAGACAGAGTTCATGCATATGATATGCTTCAAGATGTTGTTCATGAGTTGTGTTTAGGACCATGCCATTTGATATATGGTGTGATTTGTAGGGACCATAAACCATGGTGTAGACAAAAGGAAAACTATAGTCTCACCACTACACTAACATTTGACTTTTGAGAAGAAAATTTAACTAACCCCGATCATTCGTCAGATGATTGCAACTATCTGATAGATGTCATTTCTTGTAGTGATAAAAAAAATTATGGCGATCTGCTAAGCCTCCAAATAGTCAAATACTACGATATTTGATAACACTAAGTTTTTATAATAGAGGATCCACATATAACCACGATAAAGTGCATATGGTACTAAATGCATACATGCTAAATCACTGACAGAAGGATACATTTATTGCAGTCATACCAAAAGCAACTCTCATAACACATGATGACAGGAAATTTTTGCTCAAGCATTCTCATGCCCTACCAGGGCTAGAAGCATTTTTTCATAATCCCCCGAAGTGTCACCAGCGATGGCACGATCCAGAGGGACGCTGTTTCTTCGGTAGTACTCTTCCTTTATACGTTTCATGTCAACCTCAGCCCTAGTAGTAACGACCCTAGTAAGAGCCCCTTCATCTGTTCCCGACTTGTTGATCGCCAACCGAAGAACCTTCTCGAAATATTTCTCAGGGCAGGTCAAGCACTTCACTGTGGCTCTCATTAGTGCTAGGAACTCGTCCTTGGGATCAAACTTCAGATCCTGCAAATGGGATTCCCCGGTCCAGATTAAATCCTAACATATGTTAATTCGTCATCCAAAAGTTCAAAATGAAAGGAACAAAACATACCTTTCTTATTCTAGGGAACTTGATATTCCCACTCATACAGACCAGACCATAAATAGTCTAAAAGCGGCATAGCCATACAATTGTCACTCTATGATGGTAGGTTGGCATGTAAGCTCTAAAGGGATGCTCTTTATAGAGAAAAAAATAAATAAATAAATTGGATAGTCGTAATCATCCTATTTATCTTTCTTTTTTTAATGGTCAAAATACATATGGCATACAGTCTTGAAAAATTTTCTGTAGATCAGGTCATTGCAATCAACTGATTGGGTTGCTAGACAACCTATGATTGGGTTGCTAGACAACCTAGGACACATCCTACTACAATTAATAAGGACTCAGAGCATACATGAGACATGTGCATACCTTGTTGAAAGCATTCCCAAATTCATTGTTGTAGTGGTTGACTGTTGCATTGAGTTGTGCTTTGCTCCTTGTACTCAGGATCCTGATCAGGTCCTCATGATTGTAAGCCTTCTCCGAAATGTTCTCACGAAGTATCTTAGCTTCTAACTTTGCCAGAGTCATGTTCACCTCGGCTCCCTCATATCGATATGAGCTCACAAGAGGTACCAAAAGCTGGGATGGAATGAAACTAATGAAGTAACCAACCAATACAAGATCTCTACTCGCAGTAGGGGAAAACTTAGAATTTTAGATAGGTGAGTCAGAGCAATGCAAGTCAAAATGAAAATTTTGGGGAGTTGAAAAATAATATTAATCCCCAGTAACTTTAGTTAAGCATTAAGTGTGTAGTAAAAAATAAAAATCTGGTGTTTAATAAAGGCTAATAGCCTAATAGTGATAACTTCCACCAGCCTGTGATGCACCCACTGGTTTTACCAAGATGTGACTGTCTGTTCAGAACCTCAGAATTGAGTTCAGCAAGTATGACCACATAATCCACTGTGTTGACACCCATCCAATCAAATGGTAGCTAATTTCCCACCACAATCATGCTTGGGTTGTTATGCTGCTATATGCACCAAAGACATTTACAAGAATATATGCGTAAATACTTGTACAATTTTAGATAAATTTACCTCACTCTGCTTGCTGTTAAAAATGGTGCGCACAGCATGTAGAGCAAATTATTTTCTAAGAGATGGAATTTTTTTTTCCAATCAACACCATGTATATTCCCTAAGGGTCCGTTCTTTTGCTGAGACTTATAAAGCTTGGCACTTTGCACTTTGTCATGTTAGTTGTTGGGAAATTTGAGTCACTTTGTCAAGGTTTCTAACAAATAAATTCTTACCATCATGAGTTTTCAAGTCTTATCATTTTTTATGAGATTTGAAATCATTCATTTTGCTGCATTTGAAGTCTTGTGGGAATTGCAACTCAAGAGATGAAAAGCACAATACATCTAGTTCTCAAAAGAGAATGCATATAACCAAACGACAAAACTTGCAAAGTGCCGAAATTTATAAGTCTCAACAAAAGAAAGGACCCGGAAAAAATCATAATTTTATCAATTGACACTTGGAAACTCCTGGTGGGAGTCAATTTAGCAACTAATGGTGTAGAGGGAAGTTTGTACCTTGCGGAAGTCTCCAGTTGTGTGATATGCAACATCTTCTTCAAGGGATCTCTTGAAACGAGCATGGTAGGCTTGCCTCACCAAAAATAGTTCATGTGAAGACCTTGTACAAGCTAATTCCACAAGAACCCAATTGCTTGGAGTCAATTTCCTCGTAGCTTCGTTAGCCAACAATGCATCACGTTCAGCAGGATCCAGTGTCCATAGCATTACTACCCTCTATTCAATGAAACAAAAATTGGAAAAGCAAGTATCAGCTCCCCTATTACCAGTGATGATTATTTCCTCACTCCCCATCTCAGTCAACCCAAGGCTAGGCCTGAAAATATATACTATTTACTAATTTACACCCTTTAACGCATTCTATTCTATCACTACAAAAGAGAAACTAAACCGAGACCCATTATAAACATGGAGCCTCTGTACATTTCCTATACCACTAAGTAAAATGGGCTGGAGAACATTCCCTGTTAGAAACAAAAAGTGCATCAAAAACCTGACCTCAAAATCACTGGAAAGTTCTTTGTCGAGTGCTTTGAGGAGATCCTCTCCATAAGTTTCGGCATAAGTTTGACGAATTAGCTTGCGCTGTGCAGCATTCCTGTGAGCCAATATGGATATGATCAACCCCTCGTTTGTTCCCCATCCTGCAAAATTATTGATCAAAATGTCTTACCATAAACTCATCCTTAAAAAAACGTACTTATGCTCAATCATCTTAACTATTATTATCAAAGCATACCAAATAATTAATAGCTATAAGATTCATAAAGATGTTACGAATGCAAGAAAATTACAACCAGATTCTAGGAAAGAGGATATTAATAGTTTTCTTTTTTTCCCATATAAACATTTTCGTACAGTATATATATGAGAAATACTAGGTCAACTTCTGCAAGTTCAGTCTTCACGACATCTGAACCTGACAAGTTCATCCAATAGCTTCACTATAGCAGAAATGGATTAAGCAAACACAAACCAGAGATATGGTCCATCATAAAGCAATTGAGAGTAACAACTAACAGGCAAACAACCTTGTTAAAAAACACGTTCTTGCTAAAAGAATAAATCACTGTGTCCGAATTCTCTATGTAGAAACAAGATTCATCAATCATTCCCCACTCTTCTAAAGATATAAGACAATATTCGTATGCCCAAACATAACTAATACTTGTCAAACTCCCTATTACATGTAAGGTTATTACATGGTAGCCCTCCAGGCAAAGGACTGGACCTCATTATGCTTTCCTGTAACATCACCTCGTATTCTTGTTCCATTTCCAACTATTTGATCTTGATGTACAATACCATAAAAACACTAAAAAGTTTCCACAATGCAAGCATAACAGGGGCACCAGATTAGAAAACTAACATCTAAATTCAACAATCATACTCAATAATTCTAGATCAATCAGGAGAAGTTCATGGGAGCTGAAAACACAGCATTATTGTTGGGTTTCCCTCCTCATTGAGGTGGGACCCACTTTTCTTGGAAAGTGTTGGCTCTTTGGGAATGGGGCATTTAATGCCTTGTCCCTCATTCGATCATTTGGTACGGATGAGACTTGAGAGAGAGACCTCTCCTCTCTCATTTTTTTTGTCTGTTCTCTAATTTTCTCCTAATCAAGCTTAAGTGTGAAAAGGGAGAAAGAAGAAAGAAGATAGAAGCCTTTTCTTAAGCCTAAAGAATTCTTCCTTTGAAGTGAGGAAGATTTTGTGATCACCTCCTACTATTTTAAGGTAAGATAAGAAATACACATTTTGTATTTTGTTTATCCACCATTTTGGTTGAGTTGTATTGTTCAAGAGTTATTGTTTTCTTTCTTTGCTCAAGATAGCATCTAGCTTTGCTAGAGAGGAGTTGTAATCCCATTATTGATTTACTGAAGAATTTTCCTGGACTAGAATCCTGTGGTTTTTCCTTTCATCTTGGAAGGTTTTCCCGTTAAAAATGTGAGGTTATGCTTGATAATTTGGTTGATTTTATTGTGGTATTTTTATCCTTAGTTTGCATACATAAGAGGGAAAGTGTGATTCCCCAACAATTATCATTTGGCAGTGAGAGCAACATGTGATCTACACACCAGTCAAAATAAAAAATTTACTATCCAATCGTAAACACGACAGACCAAATGTAGTATCAGATAAGCATGCCTTCAAGGAAAGTCGCAGTACTTGCATGCAATTCCTTGTAGACAGAATTGAAAACGAACAGAACATCAAGGATCCCTTCCACTATCAAATCAAACTAACAGGTTTTGTAACATCAAATGCATCCAAAACATAATAGAGATCATTTCAACATTAATGAATCACGATCACTTGCAGATCAGCAAATCTAAAACACTAGATTCCTCTATTTCCCTAAAACCGTCTGAGATTCTGATCTCAGAAGATCGAAACAGCAGGAAGAAGAGAATGAACAATCTGAAACAAACAGACTTCAATAACAAGCATATCAGAATTAAACCATCACTGATCTGATATGAAAAAAATGGGAAAACATCTAATTAACTGCAAAAATCGAGAATCTGTAAGAGGCCCGATCGAAATGTCTAGAAAAAAAATTAAGAAATTGTAGGAAACCTTCGAAAGCTTTTTTGAGTTGCTCACAATCTTCGGCCACAGAGGGAAGCGATTCGGGAACTGCAAGAGTCGCCATTGTTTTTATTTTCTCTCTGTGAGTGTGTCTCTGAGGAATCGAGAACGATATTGTAGATTAAGGACAGGTGAATCACGATTTATAAACTCGAAATCTTCGAAATATCCGCGTAATTTACTCTATTCTTTTGTTATATATATATATATATTGTCCAAGCTTCCTCGACGAGGGAATATGTGAGCTACTACTTATTAGGTGGCAGGACACTACTCATCCATATCTATATTGATTACGATTTTCAACACTTCATGATCCGGTGAGGTGGTGGGGCACCATTTCCTGCAGAGAGTTTAAAATGCTTTGTATATATTGAACCCAGAAACGTTGGTTCCATCATCCATTGGGGTAGGACTTTCGTTCATGACTTAACCAACAGCCTTTATGTGTAACTCCGGATCTGTACCCTCCAATTAAGACACTGGATCTCTGGTAGTTGCTAGTGAGGAGGAGACTGCAGTATTTGCATGATAATTAAAGTTTTGATTTATATGGTACATGATGTTTACCCACAAAAGATCTCAAATTATAATTATTACGATACAACACTTATCTAAACCAACAACTACAGAGAAGACCCCGAGTTGCAAATATTGCAATTATCCAAACCAACAACTACTGAGAAGACCCCAATTTACAAATATTAAGTACAGCACTTATAAACAAGTCAATTGTCGATATGAGCAACCCTTTTTTTTCCTTTTTTTGTTTTCGGTTCCGTAGCATCCTTTATCCAGAGTTGGTAGGTAACAGTAATGGATTCCAACGGACCAGATTACTGGTTAATCCTAGCCTTATTTGAGTTTTAGACGATTTTATTTTATAAAAAAAAACATGAAGAGGAAAAAATTCAATTAACCCGGGATAGGTGGCGCAACGTTGTGAAAATCAAAGACAAATGGTTCAACATTATGAAAATTTGTCTCATTGGCTTGTAGTTGGAAATCCAAAGTCCTTCAAGAATTCATGACGACTTGACCTTTGGCCATGCTCACCAAGAAATTATCCAGAAATTGGGTTGATGGTGATGTCATTCAATAGTAGAACTTGAACTTCAAACTAATATAACTTTTTATTTGCACATATGTTTAAGTACTATTATAATATATGCTTTTGGGGTGCTTCAGAATGAAAAATCCTCATTAATCTACTATGCAATTCTTCGATGCTCAAATTTTCATTTTAGGGTCATTTTGATTTTGATTTTTTTTTTGTGTCGGGGGTATTTTCATAATTTTAACTCTAGATATTTTTGTAATTCTTCTTTAGGGTTTTCTTTTATATCTTGAACATGTAAGCACTCAATTTTTACACCTTGCCTTCACCATGGTTAACATCATTAACCATGGCCATCCCTAACTGAGTCCCCAGTCAAAACCCTAAACCCTAGACCATACCCTAGGTAAACCATATACCATAGATCAAACCCTAGCTAAACCCTAGGTCTAACCTTAAGTAAACCCTAAACCTAACCACAGGTGAACCCTAAGCCTAAAACCCTATGGGCTCAAGGCCCATTAGCAAACCCATAAACCCCAAAACCCTAGTTTAACCCTAGGTAATATCCTAACCCTAGGTAATACCCTAAGCCCTACGCTAACCCTAGGTCTAACCCTAGGTAAACCCTAGACCTAACCCTAGGTAAACCTTAAACCTTAACCCTAGGCCTAGCCCTAGCCTAAACCCTAGTGCAAACCCTAGGTAAAACCCTATGGGCTCAAAGCCCACTCAAGGCCAAAATTCCAAAAACAGTATCTAAAACCCATCTTTGGGCCCCAAATATGGGCCCATAGGGCCCAAACCTAGTGGGACCCACCTTACCTTTTTCAAAATTCGAATGAGGGAGCCAATTCCAAATAGGGAAAATGGGGGAATTGCTTTGGCCCACACATGTGAGGGTTGGGCCCAAAATGAAATAATAAAAAATAAAAAAACAAAGGGGGAAGACACTGTTCATCGTCTTCCCCAGCTGAATCGTGTACAGCAGCCTCCCCCTGCTGCTCTGCTCCTCTCCAAGGTCCTCACCCTTTGTCCCCCATGCCTCTGATAATCCCCAAAATGCCCCCAATGGTCTGCCCCACTCCTCTATATAAACACCCCCATCTCCACGCCCAAGCTTTGTCCACATTCGGTCTCCCCAATCCAGCCTTCACCACCTACATCAGTCCAATCCCAAGATTCCTTTAGCATCCCAGTAGCCTCTTGGGTCTGTCCTAGCCCTTGCAACACTATAGCATCACCTCCACAGTTTAGATTTTCAAAAAAAAATAAGGGAGAAAACCTGTCCATACTTTGCCCGCCCCACTTTAGGCCTTTTCCAACATTGGCCACTCATCTCTGGTGATCCCCAGACCTCCTTTAGACTCCCAGCAACCTCACCTACTCACCCCAACCGAGCTCTGCCAGCACTACCACTTGCCACCACCTTGCGTAGCTACTGCCAAAGAAAAAACCAAAGGGTATACATCCCCCCCTCCCTTGTTTTTTTAGTTTGTCATTACCACTGTAAGGACCTTTGGTCCTCTTCCAAGGGTCCATTTTATCTTTTTCTTTTCTATTTTTTTTAGCTTAGTCCACCTAGGATAAGGACCTCTCTGCCTTAACCGTAGGCATGGGGGACTCCTTTGAGGTGCAGCTCGGGTGCAGCCCCTCTACTCATGCATGGTCCATCCTCTCAGGGTCTGGGGGTCCCTCAAGTCATGAGAGAACCCCTAGTAACCATGGGTGCATCCCCAGCAAAAAGAAATTTTTTTTTTTCAAAACTTGCTATTATTGGCCTTTACTGTAACACCCCTTTAACCATGGTTAGGTTAAGCCTTGGTTAAGTCCAGGGTCATGGTTAGTCTCACCTCACCCCTGACTACCTACTTCGGTCTTCCCATGCCCTAACCCCCCACTTAACCATAATTTACTTTGGCCTCAAAAGTTGAAACTCGTCATTTTGGACTATCAAATAGGGTACCTTTCACCCATTGTGGGGCCCACATGTGACCTCCTCCTGGTGTCACGGTCAAAGTTCTTAAGTACTGTCATGACCGTGATACTGGGCCGGGATGACCTAAGCATGGGCAAAAAGATGTTAATGCGGTGCCTAGGAGATAGGCGATGGACTATGCAAGCGATAGCAAAGCGTGGTGCAAGGTTGGTGCCTTAGTATTGAGGTACTGAAGTGAAGAGACATGGAGGTGTCTTGATGTTGTGTAAGAGGTACTATGGTTTGGGTGAAGTGCACGCAAAGAGTTATGGAGTGAAGCTTAAGTTTGGTGCTTGATCGGACACATGTGGGCGAGTGTTGTGGAGCCACATGGTATGTTGGAAGTAAGGCCAATAGTACCTTCATTCGAAGAGAAAGTTAATACGAGTTCAATAGTACAGATAATTTGTGGATATTCAATATACTGTTCCGTAAAAGATCAGTATGACTTCACCAACAATGGTGATGTTTCCTTCTATTAAAGGGTGAAAGGTTTATCATCCACCTTGAGGAGAAGCGCGTAGCTCTACCTTCCCTTGTGGCACATTTGGGGCCACCTAATAAGTAACCCCAAAGTAATTGGGGGCGGACTCTAGGATCCTAAAATGGATCTTGTAGTCTCCTTGGATGTTTTGGATGGTTGTTGGAACATCCAAGGACAGTGCAAAGGAGACAGATATCTTAGCACTGCTCAAGAACCTTTGGGCAAGAGGTTTCACCCTAGCTCGACCTATAAGCGTGCGGTATGCATCATAGTCGTCTAGGAGGTATGCGAGATATGGTTGGTATACTCGATCAGAGGACCGAGGATCGCGTTGTAGGCGTTATGCCCTCAATGCTCGATAAACAGGGCAGTGATGCTCCTAAGCTATCCGCAATGCGTGGGGATGACCGATAGCCGTGTTCGAGAGTATCAGGTCGCGTTGGATGTTCGGCTTGATTGGGGAACCTTAGCATCATAAGAGATACGCGAGACGGAACCTCGGTGATGCAGGAATCTTATGTGTTGGACGATTTTCGGGTGCGACACGATGAAGTAATGCGTAAGTTAGCTGAGCGTAGCTTAGCAGATGAGACTCGGTAGTGGGTCGTACCTTGTCGTACCATTGTAGTACGAGACGTCGGGTCGGTTCAGTGGACGGATAGTGTAATGGTGTAAGGCTGGCTGAGATTATGGGATGATCGAGGCGCCGCACAGTTGTTCCGCAAAATCAAAAAGTTAACTGTGACAGTTGGTATCAGAGCATGGTTACTCGTGAGAGCCTGAATCTACAGTTTGCAACAGGTGATCAATTTGAATGCATAAGGTGCTTCTACTGTGGTTCCGAGTAGTGGGAGTGCTACTGGCTACAGAGTTTGTTGACTTGTAGAGAGTGGACTTGTTACGGGAGAGACTTGTCCAGGATCGAGATGAAGTTCAGCAACAATATAGGTGTTGGTCTCTAATGTAGTAAGGCTATTAATGGATAGTAGTCAATGAGAAATTCAAGATCAAATGTGTACTTAGGGTGAAGACAGTGTTGGGACTTGAGGAGCATAGTGTTAGTTCAAGATGAAGACTTCAGGAGTTGACGTATCAAGACTACACGTAGTGAAATAACACACTGGTGCAAAGATCAGGTGAAGTGTTCTCTTAGTTGAAGGCACGGGATGTTGAGGTACTAGAGTAACACGACTATGTTGACAAGGTGCCAAAGACTTGAGTAATCAAATACTCTTGTCAAGGTTGGAAGCTCAATTGTATGAGATGATGCAATGGAGTGGATGAGTGTTATCTCAAGGTACTCAAGGAGTTGAGGTATTAGTGAGGCACAACAAGGATACAAGATGTAAGGCAAGCTTAAGTGGGGGATCACTCGGGCAAATATCATAAGTATGAGGGAAGACCTCAAGAGTGAGACAATGTGTTAAAGGTTGAAATGACGTAGTGGCTTCAGACAACTTCATAGGTTGTTGGCTAAGAAAAGTTGAGCTTGACGGATTGAGTTCAACACAAGTGATGGAGTTAAGGATCACAAGAAGAAATGTGTCAATGGATTAATACACCACCAAGGAAGATGTGCAAAATGGTTTTGCACCAATGAATAGAAGAAACAAGATTAGTGCATCAGGGACTTGATGTACCAATGGAGAGTTTTACATAGATTTAGCGTAGTGGACGCTATTGCGGTTTTGAGTATCATATAGGGTTGTTGGCCGTGTTGCATCGGAAGATGCTTGGTGTGTGTTTGTTACTTTAGGTAAAAGATGTGGATGTCGGTCTTATTGTGGGATAGCTTTAGTGTTGAAGTGGTACAACACGCCGATGCTTGCATGCGTAAACTAAGGAAGCAGACCGTAGAGGAAATACCGTATGAGATGTGGTTGGCTGATGAGCCTCGTCATGTGTGACGTACTTCATGTTCAAAATGAACAATGAGTGTAGTTCGACGGAGTGAACTGCAATGGATGAAGCTTCAAGAGTGAAGTGGATGACAGCTGGATGCCTAGTGAAGCTAAAGATCAGGGTTGTGAGACTGAAGATCGAAGTTTATGGTGACGATCAGTGTCAGAGTAATGCTTGGGATAGCCAAGTGATGGTCTTGGGAGGACCAAACATGCGCATGGAGATGTGCACTTGAAGAAATTAGAAGAAGATTATCTCTCTCAGAAGTTCAGACAACGTGTTGAAGATAGAAATGTTGAAGACAAATACAGTGTACAGAGTCTCTGAGGCCAAGTTCAGTGTGAAGTTGGGCGAAGTATAGTGAATGTATCAGACCAAATTCGTGAGAATGTGAAGTTTAAGACAATAATTGATATATTAAGCTGTCAGAAGTGAGTTCTGATCTGAGGAAAGAGCAGGTGTGCAAGCTGTGTTGTGGAGCTGATGAATACTTGGTGAGAGTTGATGAGGACATCGATCTAATCAAGTGGGGGAGAGTTTCACGGTCAAAGTTTTTAAGTACTGCCATGACCGTGATACTGGGCCGGGATAACCTGAGCATGAGCAAAAAGATGCTAATACGGTGCCTAGGAGATATGCGATGCACTATGCAAGTGATAGCGCAACGTGGTGCAAGGTTGGTGCCTTAGTGTTGAGTTACTGAAGTGAATGGACATGAAAGTTTCTTGATGTTGTGTATGAGGTACTATGGTTTGGGTGAAGTACACACGAAGAGTTATAGAGTGAAACTTGAATTTGGTGCTTGGTTGGACACATGTGGGCGAGTGTTGTGGAGCCACATGATATGTTGGAAGTAAGGCCAATAGTACCTTCATTCGAAGAGAAAGTTAATACGAGTTCAATAGTATAGATAGTTTGTGGATATTCAATGTACTGTTCCGTAAAAGACCAGTATGACTCCACCAACAATGGTGATATTTTCTTCTGGTGAAGGGTGAAAGGTTTATCATCCACCTTGAGGAGAAGGGCGTAGCTCTACCTTCCCTTTTGGCACATCTGGGGCCACCTAATGAGCAACCCCAAAGCAGTTGGGGGCGGGCTCTAGGATCCTAAAGGGGATCTTTGAGTCTCCTTGGAAGGTTGTTGGAGCATTCAATGACGGTGCAAAGGAGACAGATATCGTAGCACTGCGCAAGAGCCTTCGGGCAAGAGATTTCACCCTAGCTCGGCCTATAAGCGTGCGGTATGCATCATGGTCGTCTAGGAGGTATGCGAGGTATGGTTGGTATACTCAGTCAGAGAATCGAGGATCGCATTGTGGGTGTTATGCCCTCAATGCTCGGTAAACAGGGCAGTGATGCTCCTAAGCTATTCGGGATGCATGGGGATGACCGATAGCCGTGTTCGAGAGTATCGGGCTGTGTTGGATGATTGACTTGATCAGGGAACCTTAGCATCATGAGAGATGCGCGAGACGGAACCTCGGTAACGCGGGAACCTTATGTGTTGGACGAGTATCGGGTGCGACACGATGAAGTAATGCGTAAACCAGTTGAGCGTAGCTTAACGGATGGGACTCGGTAGTGGGTCGTACCTTGTCGTAGCATTGTAGCACGAGATGTTGGGTCGGTTCAATGGACGGATAGTGTAATGGTGTAAGGCTGGCTGAGATCATGGGATAATCGAGGCGTCGCACGGTTGTTCCGCAAAATCAAAAAGTTGACCATGACACTGGGCCCACCAAAGGCCCAGGGTCTTTCTTTTACTTCAGGCTACACCCCTGTGGTCTCAGTTTACCCTAGGTCAATCCCTAACATCGAGTTAAAACCCGGCAAACCAAGGTTAGTTAGAATAACGTCATTTCAGTCTTGCGACCAAGACACCTTTGGCCCACTGTGGGGCCCACATATGACATTCTCCTGGGCCCACCAAAGGCCCAGGGTCTTCCCTAAAGTTCAGGCTATCCCACCGTGGTCTCAGTTTCCCCTGGTTCAGTCCTTAACCCGAGTTAAATCTCTGCAAACCATAATTAAAAATGTGACTGAAATTTCTATTTTTTTTTACTTCTAGCCTTAGTACAAGGCCCAGACCAGGTATAAGGCCAGTCTAGGCTCTGCCATGCTCCCTGGGCCCTTTCTGACCTGACCAGACCCTTAACCATGGTTAAATCCACATGTGGTTACTATTTAACTATGCTTAAATACCCCTTAACCCACAAAATTCTGGAAAAATATTTAAAAAATCAGAAATATTCTAAGGATTCCAGAATTATCCTCTGTGATCATTTTTATCCTGGTTAGGACCATTAACCATGGTCAAACTTTATCTTTGATTAATATTTAACTATGGTTAAGCAGTCCTTAATACACAAAAATCTGGAAAAATACTCAGAAAACCAGAAATATTCTGAAAAACCTTAAAATGGTTTGTTTCAGCTATTTAACTATGGTTAGCAATCCTAACCATGGTGACCTACCCCTTAACCATGGTTGACCAATCCTTAACCAAAAAAATCTCAAAAAATCCAAAAAATATAAAAAGACCAAAGATACAGCTTCTGGACTTTTTAACCCTGGTTAGTATCCCTAATCATGGTTAAACATCTTTTTAACCCTGGTTAGCAATCCTAACCCTTGGTTAAAACGTTTTTGGCCTACCAGGCCTCATCCCTTGACCTACCGGGCCCATCCGTGGCCTATCGGGTCCAATCTCAGCCTATCGGACTTGACCTTACCATATCAACTGTGGTTAGCAACCCTAACCATGGTAAAGTTGACCTAACCCCTGTTAGTAACCCTAACCTTAGTCAAACTCCTCTTCTGACCTATCGGACTCAAAACCTAGTCTACCAGACTATCCCTTTGGCCTACCAGGCCCAATACTTTGCACTTTGACCAACTTCGGTCAAACAAATCATAATCTACCGGATTAGGCCCTTTAGACACCCTTGGTGCACACACACACCCCCTAGCCCTGGCACGGGCTCATGTGTCAAAACTATGCTCGGTCTGATCTCACCCTTATGAGTACGTAAGCAACCCAATCTGGGTTTGACCCTAGTTTAGCTTTTCTTTTTTAGATTAGTCTTATCTTAAACACTTAGGCATTTGATTAACATTGACTTTAATTTTGCTTAATCATAGCAAGTAGGGAACCATTGAAAAATGGAAGTGTCGGGGTGTCTAACCGCTTCCTCGGACTTAACTGAACCTCTTACCCTAATCTCTAATCGTAGAACAAGTCCTTATCCAAATCCCGGGGACTTATCCCTTCTGAATGAATAGGTGGCGACTCTACACTCCCTGTGAGATTTTTAGGGTTTTCTGAAACCTGCACTCATAGAACCCTTAATCCTTGTGATCTTGGATGGTCATATCAACCTAAGATTTAGTTTCCTATTTAAGGTTCTCCATACATTTGTAAAAAAAATTATAATTTACCATAAGCTTAATACAAGAATTCAAGTTCTTTTTCTTTCATATTTTCTTTGTTGTGATTTATCTACATCAGATAGCCATTCAATGAGTTCTTTGATCAAAAAGGGATGATGGTAGCTGCCCCCTTCCCCTCTTGGAAATTATGCATGCTTTCCTGCATTTATTGAGCCTAAGATTTTCCCCAGTCATCTTCTCGATCTAGATCCATGTTTGTCAGAATCAACTAGTTTTGGATTGATTTTGAAACCATATTAGAGAGAGGAGTGTTAGTGCTAGATGCACTAAGTCGGGTGCAACATGTGATGTTGCTACCCTATAACAGGGAGATGAATTGACATTTTTTGCCACCACCTTGCGTTTGGGGAAAAATGCTATTGGGGCTAGCATTTCTGAAGAGAGAGAAGTTGATTCGTTTAGCTCATGTGCGCTATGACCCACTGAATAGCTAGTCCACAAATTGAACAGCTTCAAATCAACAAGACGAATCATACTAATATGGGTATTGTTTGAGTTGGGGTCATTTCATTGGAAGCCTTCCTCTAGCTGGCTTGAGCACGATTGACTTAAGATCAGCTCATCCACAATTGAAATGTATTTGAATTTGACTTAAGCTAAGGACGAACCAAGCTGAGTTCGTAATTAAGCTTCAAGCTCAACTCGTTTTAAAACATAACTATTAAATATAAGATAATTGTTAATAAAGAATTTAATCGAGCCTATTCTAGCTATTCAACTCAATTGTTAATTGATTGTATTCTATTAACTCGGCTAAGCTCGATGAACCTTAAATTATGCCCAAGTTAGTTTCATATCAAAGACAAGTAGACAACCCGATCAGAGCTTAATTGACACCCCTATCGGGGGGCATGAGTAGACTTGTCAACATGGTGAATTTAAAGCATATAGTGCTCTATCTGTATTCAATTAATAATACCTACTATCTGAATCCACTCTGATACGACAGATACTAGATTAAGGAAACTGGATTTGAATTCATTTAAATACTCTAATTCTGATATATATTATCTAATTTTGTCTCATTGTCCTAATCAAATTTAAAGGAACGAAGGGAAATGAAATGAGAGGACCGAATGAAAACCTAAATTCATAACCATTAGACCAACCCACAATACCCTAATAATCCCACTCTCAAAACACCCAGATTCATAACATCAGACTCATTAATAAAATAAAACTATATAATTTTCAACAAACGTTCTATAGAGATTGGTACAAGTAGCTTGATCTTCTTTGCTCTAATGAAATCTGTAACGGATAAAATTCATAAAATCAACTTAGCGTTGGAGAACTAGCTCGTTTTTGTTGTTTTGTTCACGAAAGTGACACGTGGACACGAGTTGGGGTCACGTGCTTAAAATAGAAGGGTCACCCTTTGTCTGATGCACAACGTTCCCATTGTGCGCATTACGACGTCTCTGTTTTCTTGTAGAACAACATTTCCGTTGTGGCTTGACAACGTGCTCGTTGTCTGAAGCACAACGTGACCGTTGTACTATTGACAACGTTTTTGTCGTATATGAACAACGAGCCCGTTGTCTCACCGACAACGATGTCCTGGCTGTGTTTTAAGACATCTACACCGTAACCGAGCTCGAGTCAACAACGAGACCGACTCGTAAAAGGAAGTGATCGGGAGGCGATCCATGATTCTGACAGGCGTGCCGAAAACACTGTTGCGTGCCGAAAGCACTGTCTTGGCATTTAATGCTGGTCACTTCTGCGTACTGTCCGATCCCGTCCGATTGGACTTATAGGAGGCTCTCACGTGCAATGCAATCGGCGGCAGATATGACTACATATTTGGCAATGAGTACAAAACACGTGGTATGGACACCTATGGCCATCCATGGTCATCGATGGCCATACCAGCCTTATCCTATAAATACCCCGTGAATTTTAGTGCTTAGGGGTTGGTTAGTTGTTCATCATCGGTATTTGAGAGTATAAGTGTTCAGTGCTTCCCAGAGCCTTGCGTAGCTTTCAGTGCCTCTTTCAGTGTTTATTGTTCATCATCTTCTACATCTACTGACTTTAGCATCGGAGTACAGGTCAGGGTGTCACACCCTCCACTCCAACCTTCTACCAGTAAACCTGAGCGTGTGTGGAGCTGCTGCTGACGCGTGTCCTTTCTGGAGTTTTTCCCCCACAAAAATTGGCGCCGTCTGTGGGAAATAATAAACGAACCCCCCTTTGCTCTTTGTGATCATAGCTGATCAGTCATCTGTGTTCGGGCGTGAGGATCAAACCCCTCAGGCCACTCCCTTTTGTACCTTCTGTCGTGTACATCCCTGGGGTCAGTCCTTCGACTGGGCACCCAGAGAGGACCATGCCTCCTCCTGTTGAGCTTTCCGTCTCGGATCGCATTCTGGCGATGTTGCAGATGCAGCAATATGCTCTGGATCAGATCACCAGGCAGCAGCAGTTGATGCAGGCGAGGCTGGAGGCGTTCGAGCATAGCAGGCTCGAGGTGGATGAGGTGCCACTGCAGAGGCCTTCCGTGAGACGTCAGTTTGACTTCTCTTCTTCTCCTTCTGCACCGGAGAACCGTGAAACCAGGTTTGTGCTTCATCCTATTGAAGGGGATGTAAGACAGCCTCAGGTTCGGGCAGAGCAGAGTATCCCTTCAGATCGCGTAGATTTGCGAGAAGGGGCAGGGCGAGAAGACTTGAGAGGGGGTAACGGAGGTGCAGACGCCCAGAAGACTTGGGTGACTGCCAAGGAGGTGGAAGCTTTGATCGGTGCTCGTGTTAAGAGCATGAAGGGAGGGATTCCTGACCACTTTGCTCAGTCAGCAAAGGATAACGTTGAGAACTCTCATTTCACAGACGCCATCAATCAGTCATATACTTCTTCGAAGTTTATAACTCTGATCTTCCCCATGTACACTGGAAGGACGGACCCGGAGGAGCATTTGTTTGATTTCAAACATGCGATGGTTGTTCGTAATCCAGATGATGACCTGTATTGCAAGGCTTTCCCCAACAGCCTGTCTGGGGCAGCGTCGAAGTGGTTTCAGAACTTGCCTCCTGGTTCCATCAGTAATTTCTCAGAGCTCAGGTCAGCTTTCATTGACCGTTTCATCATCAATAAGAAGAAGAAAGCGGGTGCAGATACTCTCTTCTCTTTGAGGATGAAGCCGGCCGAATCCTTGACGGACTTCATTTCGCGTTTCACTGATGAAGTCCACAACATCGATAAGGTCGACGAAGCGAGCTGTATCGCTGCTTTCAAGAATGCTATCCCCAGGCATTCCGAGCTCTACAAGTCCTTGGCTCTTGACTATCCTGTCAAGATGGACGAGTTGATGGTTCGTGCCACCAAGTACGGGCGGTACGAGGAGGACGTATCCGTTGTACCGGTGCCGAAGCCCAGGACGAGAGCGGTGGATGTCGTGGAGAGGACACACTGATCATCGAAGAGGAAGGAGAAGAAGCAGAGGTATGAGTCTTCATCATCTGAGGACTCACCTCCAAGGAAGCAGAAGGAGAGAGTAGTGTATGTGACCCAGCGGGATCAGCCGGATCGGCGCCCGCTAGATAGAAACTTTAATCAGCATCAGAGTAGGACGGAGAGACGTCCTAATGATCAACAGCAGGCGAGGCAGCAGTATCAGCCACGCCAGGTGCAGCCTCAGGTACAGCACGAGAGAGGCGTGCAGCCTAGTGAGTAGTGATCTTTTGCAGATCGAGCACAGCGCATCAATTTCATAGTCAGCCCGGCGACCATCATAAGGTCGATGGAGGATCAGCCGTACTTCGAGTGGCCGGCTAGGGCTGTGCAGGATATTACATCGGGACCACGGGTGCATGAGTATTGTCATTATCACAAGTGTCGTGGTCATCTCACCAACCGATGTCGTATTCTGAGGGAGTACTTGGAGAGACTGGTTCAGGAAGGGTACTTGGGAGAGTATCTTGCTTCTGGCAACAGCGGCATGGAGCATGCCAGGGAGCCGGTATCCCAGGCTCGTGGAGGAGAACCTTCCAGCAATCCAAGTGCCAGTGGAGGAGCTTCCCGGGGCACGATCAATGTCATTTGCCGCGTGCAAGCGCTGGAAGCAGATGTGGAGAGGAACTTCAGGGCGAAGGCCAGGAAGTTGTCTCACGATGCTACAGTGTGTCAGGTGCAAGTGCCTAGCAAAAGCTTTGAGCAGGCACTTACCTTCACTGATCGTGATCTAGCAGCAGTGATCCGACCTCACTATGATGCTCTTGTTCTCACCATGAGAATAGGAGATTTCGACATCAGGAGAGTGCTCGTGGATTCCGGGAGTGGAGCAGACATCTTGTATCTTCATGCTTTCACCCAGATGAAGCTGGATCCTTCCGTTCTCATCCCTGCTCAGACTCCCCTGTTCGGATTTGATGGCAGCTCGATGAAGCCTGTAGGCGACGTTGTCTTACTCGTTGTGGCTGGACCCGTTGTCCTTCAGACCAGGTTCTCCGTCCTGGATGCGCCATCACCGTACAATGCCATCTTGGGTCGTTGGTGGACCCATGAGATGAAGGCCGTCCCGTCCTCGTACTACCAGGTGTTGAAGTACCCAACGCAGGACGGGCCTCGAGAGATCAAGGGTGATCAGTTGGCATCGTAGAAGTGCGATTTTTCTGCTTCCGTTGTGCCCTCATAGCAGTTACAGGTCGTTCCCGTTGTGGAAGAGAGCTCGGAAACATCGTTGTGCAGACCTTCCGTTGAGCCCACGAAAGCTGTCAATTTGGGAACGGAAGAAGAGTCAAAGGTGTTGCAGGTCGGGACGAGCTTGACAACGGAGGAAGAGCTCGAGTTGCTGAGCTTCCTTAGGCAGAACCTTGATGTCTTTGCATGGTCTCACAAAGACATGACTGGCATCGATCCGAGTGTTATCTGTCATCACCTCAATGTTGACCCTGCTATCCCTCCAGTGAAGCAGAAACCTCGGAGGCTTGCTCCAGCTTATCATGATGTAGTGAACGAGGAGATTGACAAGCTGATTCAGTTCGGGTTCATTCAGGAGGTGCAGTACCCAGATTGGATAGCCAATATTGTGGCTATGCCTAAGAAGAAGGGGAAGGTGAGAGTTTGTATTGACTTCACTGGTGTCAATAAGGCCTACCCCAAGGACTTTTTTCTCATGCCAAGGATAGACAGGCTCATTAACGCCACTGCTGGCCACGAGATGTTATCCTTCATAGATGGTTATTCAGGCTATAACCAGATCCTCTTGGCGGAAGCAGATCGAGAGAAGACCACCTTCATAACGGAGTGGGGCTTGTTCTGTTATCGAGTGATGCCTTTTGGCTTGAAGAATACAGGTGCCACCTATCAACGTCTTATGAATCTCATGTTCGGGTCACTTCTTGGCAAGACGGTTGAAGTTTACATCGATGATATCGTTGTAAAGAGTCGAGTACGAGGTACTCTGGTGACGGACCTTGCTGAGCCTTTCTCTGTTCTGAGATCTTTCAATCTAAAGATCAACCCAGAGAAGTGCACCTTCGGAGTTACCTCAGGAAAATTTTTGGGTTATCTTGTGAGTCAGCGGGGGATTGAGGCTAATCCAGCTCAGATCCGTGCTTTGATAGACATGCCAGAGCCTAAGTCGAAGAAGGAAATCCAGAAGCTGACAGGCCGGATTGCTGCACTCAATCGATTCATCTCCAAGTCATCCGATCGTTGCAAACCTCTTTTCGAGTTGCTGAGAAAGGACTCCATTTTTGCGTGGACTCCAGAGTGTTCTCAAGCTTTCCTTGCCTTGAAGGAGTATTTGGGCTCAGCTTCTATCCTTTCGGTGCCTGAGCCAGGTGAAATCTTATATCTTTATCTGTCTATTTCAGAGCAAGCCCTTGGTTCCGTCCTGGTCAGGAGTTGTGATGGGGTGGAGAAACCTGTCTATTTCATCAGCAAAACCTTTCTCAAGGCGGAGTGCAATTATAGCAAGCTCGAGAAGGTATGCCTGGCTCTTGTCTTTTCTGCGGAGAAGCCTCGTCCTTACTTTCATGCTCATTCTATCGTTGTCATCACAACGTATCCCTTGAAAGTCGTGCTGGGACGACCCGAGCTGGCGGGGAGGATGTCAAAGTGGGTTGTGGCTCTGAGTGAGTTCGATATTCAGTATCGGGCTAGGAGTTCAGAAAAGGGGCAAGCAGTGGCAGGTTTTCTTTCTGATTTCCCTGTGGAGGAGGAAGCAGAGGAGGTGGTCGTTGATCTTCAGGAACTTCCTATTGAAGTTGACAACGGAGATGCCGTTGTGGATGGAGCCGAGTCATCAGGGTGGAATGGTTGGCTATCGTACGTGGACGGGTCTTCTAATTCTAATGGTTCAGGACTGGGTGTTGTGCTTATAAGTCCGGAGAACATCAAAGTGCAGAAGATGTCGCGTCTTGGGTTCACTGCCTCCAACAACGAAGCTGAGTACGAAGCCTTACTGCCTGGGTTGGAGAGTGCTCGAGAGCTGCAGATCTCCAAGTTGAGAGTGTTTTGTGATTCACAACTCGTGGTGAATCAGGTGAATGGTGTTTACGACTGTAAGGACGACCGGATGAAGCAGTATGCTACTCTCGTTCGTTCGCAGTGTGAAGCATTCACCGTTGTGGAGATCAGGCACACTCGGAGAGATGAGAACAGGCATGCTGATGCTTTGGCGTATCTAGCTTTCATGGTGCAGGCTGACGAGCCTAAGGCTATTCTGATGGAGTTCCAAGAGTATCCTTCAATAACGCTTCAGGCACAGCGATAAGTATTTTTTGTCAATCCTGTTCCGAGCTGGATGACAGGGCTGGTGGCTTATCTGAAGGATGGAATTCTTCCTATCAGTGTGAAGGAGTTGAGGCACATTCAGTTCAAGGCATCTCGTTATACCTTGGTGCGAGGAGAGTTATTCAGGAAATCTTTTGGTGGGCCTTTGTTGAAGTGTGTTCATCCTGCAGACGTGGAGAGAATACTTGCTGAGTTGCATGAATGTATATGTGGTATACATTCAGGGGGAAGAACCATTGTCCACCGAGCTCTGGGGCAAGGTTACTTCTGGCCTTACATGCAGCTGATGCTCAGAAGTATGTGAAGAAGTGCAGCCAGTGCCAGCGGTTTGCTCGTTTGATTCATGCTCCGGCTCAAGAGCTCAACACTGTATCTCAGCCTTGGCCATTTGCACGTTGGGGACTTGATATTGTGGGACCTTTCCCTAGGGCTCCAGGGAACCTGATCTTTCTTCTAGTGGCAACTGACTACTTCTCTCGTTGGATTGAAGCTGTTCCCCTTGCGTGTATCAGAGAACAAGAGGTGAAGAAGTTCTTGTGGGAGCACATCATCTGCAGATTTGGCATACCGCAGTCCATCATTACTGACAACGGGAAGCAATTTTCAGGACTTTTGATTGCCGACTTTTGCAGCGAGCTGAAGATCAAGCATGTTTTCTCTTCCCCGTATTATCCTCAGGGGAATGGATTGGCCGAGGCAACCAATAAGAATATTCTCAATGCCTTGAAGAGAAGACTGGAAGATTCGAAGGGGAAGTGGACCGCCGAGCTGCACAACGTTTTGTGGGGGTATAGAACAACTCCAAGGAGTCCTACCAATGAAACTCCTTTCTCTCTAGCGTACGGTATGAAAGCTGTCATTCCTACTGAGATCAGTTTGCCTACAGTGCGTTCTTGGCACAACAAGAAGAAGGATGGAGAGAAAGATCATAACACAGAGCTTATGGCTATTCATCTCGATCTGCTAGAAGAGAAGCGAGAAGATGTCAGCATTCAGATGAGGAGGTATCAACAACGATTGAGGAAAGCCTACAACAAGAAAGTACAATGGAGAGTGCTGCAGGTTGGTGATCTCGTTCTCCGAAGAGTGTTCCAGAACACGAGAGAGCTTAACAGTGGCAAGTTGGGACCTAACTAGGAAGGGCCTTATATCGTAGAGCGATTGGGAAGTCCTGGAGTCTGTTACTTGAAAGACTTACAAGGTAATCTCATCTCAAAATCCTGGAACATTATGAATCTGAGGCAATTCTTTCAATAGAATCTGTGATATGCTACTACATGCATCGTTGTGCTTACAAGCTTTCAGTGATTTTACATGATCATAGTGCTCATATTTCAATATGTAACTTGCAATATTATGCGCCTGCTTGTTGTCTACACTATGCTCTGTCTGGTTTATCAGTGTTATATTGTGAATGTTTTGCAAGTAATTCAAATAAAATTTTGACTGAACAACCTACTCATAACGAACACGAGTGGCTTATATAAGGATGTCATCTGAGCAAATCTAGTGGCTTATCCTAATGACATCCTCTGAGCATGTGCTTCGAAACTGAGTTACATTGTGTTCATCATATGAATTTTATTTGTCAGATTGCATTCACAGTGAACTACGCGAATGATGTATCTGGAGTAGTGTTTTGCTCGTAGTGCATGATCGTAGTGTTTTGCTCGTAGTGTTTTGCTCGTAGTGCATGATCGTAGTGCTTGCTCGTAGTGCTTTGTTCGTAGTGCATGCTCTTAGTGCATGATCGTAGTGCTTGCTCGTAGTGCTTTGCTCGTAGTGCTTTGCTCGTAGTGCATGATCGTAGTGCTTTGTTCGTAGTGCATGCTCGTAGTGCATGATCGTAGTGCTTGCTCGTAGTGCTTTGCCCGTAGTGCATGATCGTAGTGCTTTGTTCGTAGTGCATGCTCGTAGTGCATGATCGTAGTGTTTGCTCGTAGTGCTTTGTTCGTAGTGCATGTTCGTAGTGCTTTGCTCGTAGTGCATAATCGTTGTGCTTTGCTCATAGTGCTTTGCTCGTAGTGTTCTACTCGTAGTGCTCTATTCGTAGCGCTTTGATCGTAGTGCTCTACTCGCAGTGTTGTGTAACACTTATGATTTTCACTCTAATACATACATTCACATAGTAAAGTGCCATATTCATATCAATGCTGTGAACCGTGAAAATTAACTCAACTACTTGTGTTGTGTTGTTTGTGCATACGATGTGCTACGTTACGAGGTGGAAAGAGACACGTACATAAGAAAGTAAGTGATCCATTCATGAAGAAGGCCCATTTCTGGGTAATTACAGTAGCAGAGGGAAAGAAAAGAAGTTACATCATCAAAAAAGAGAACAGAAAACATAAAGGGGAGCAGCAGATCAGGCGAGCTCAAGATCAGCATCTATCGTCGTCGCAGCAGGGGCAGAAGTAGAGGCTTCAGCAGTTGGGGTTTCCACTGGAGTAGCTTCATCGGCAGCAGCAGGAGCTTCTGGAGCAGCTGGCTCGAAGGACGGCTCAGCAGGGAGAAGTGCAGGACCTTCGAGAGAGTGAGGTTGCTCGACGCCTTAGACCTCGGCCTCGTCGTCTAGCTCTATCAAGTCTTTGCTCTGAAGCTCGGAGACCATAATGGCGTCCTCTTCGTTGTCTATTTTCAGACGACCTTGTTGGCGAAGCGATTCGAGTAGCTCTTTCTCGGTCTCTGCCCGATCCTCATCCAAGAGCGTGTCCAGCTGAGACTGATAGTGCTGTTGCAGTCTCAGGGTCACAGACCTCTCAATGGTCTCTTGAGCTTTCTTGGCCTCCTCGAGCTCCTCCGTCAGTGCTGTCCTGGCTGCCTCAGATTCCTCCAGCTGTCTGCCCAAAGCTTGGGAGACGTGCTCCAGTTCGCTGATGCGTAGAACAGCGTTCTCAACCTCCTGCTTGGCCTTCTTCTCGGCCTCCTTTGCTGACCGTGTCTCAGCCTCAGCTTTTTCTTGTGCCTTGGTGGCAGTATTCAACCTCACCTCAGCGCGAACAGCGTCAGCTTTGGCTTGAGACAGATCAAAGTCTGCCTTGAGTCTCTCTTCGACGAGAGTCTGCTCCAGCGTCTCAGTCCTGCCTTTCCAGTAGTTGATCCCGTCTCGGAGGTGATTGTAGCTATATTGGCTACGATCACAGAGTTCCTGCACGAGCACGTTCATCTGCAAGGAAGTGTCCGGGCGTTAGCACAACGAGGAGTAAAGTTTCAGCAGTAGAGTAAGTAGAAGAGGAAGTGAGAAACTTACTGTCGCCACAGACTGGCAGGCGGCGTAGGACAGATCGGTCAAATGGAGTTTGCCGACGTCAGCAATGTCCCGGGGCAACCTCATTGCATGAGTCAGAGCTCGGGCGGTCTTCTCCGAACTCTGCACCGAGTCGTTCACAGTCGGTATCCCGTACCGAGAGAAGTCGGGCGACCAGTCCGGAACGCTCGTCGGTAGCATACGAGCTGGAAGACTCGTTGTGCCAGCTCCCGTTGCGGCCAGGGCAACCACAGTGGAACTCGTGCTGGCTGGGGCAGTTGCAGCTCGAGAGGGGGTAGGTGCCGAGCTGGCTTCGGGCACCGCCGTTGTCACCACTGCTCCTGGACTTGTTGCAGGAACGACAGAGGTGGAGGGGGGAGCAGCGATGGCTGCGTTCTCTTTCTCCAGGCGTTTGTCCGCCTTTGCTTTCTTTCTGGCCTCGTAATCGGCCTGGGTCGGCATCTTTCTTTTGGGGTCAGCAGTCGCTGTACCCTTGGAAGGAGGATTCCTCTTCTTCAGCGGTGGTGGCAGCAGAGCTGCAGGGCGAGCAGACCTTGGCTTCCTGCTCAACGGAGGTGGATCCATGCCAGCCTTGTCTTCTTCTTCTTCGGCTAGATGAATTGCTGGTGACGGTGCAGAAGTAGAAGCACCTGGATGCTGTTGCTGTTGTTGTTGTTGCGGTTGTTGTTGTCGTCGTTGAGCAATTGCAGTAGGAGTACTGAAGGCGACCCACGTATCAGGTTCCAGTGGTTTCCACCGGATGTATTCCCCACCTCGAGCACGTCCGATGTTGGTGAGGAGGCCTTCTTCTTCTGGGGCCAACTTCTTGTATGGGAGCTTCTTCCCGTCAACTGCACACAGAAAAGCAAAATGAGTACAACGAGAGTCAGCAGGACGGAAGCATACAACGTACAACGAGAACAGAGTCAGAACTGTGGTGCACAACGGACAACGGACGACCGTAGTAGTATACCTGCTTCCGCTCGGAAGACATTGGGGACCTTGGAATTTTCTGCCTTCCAACCGCCAGAGACGACGAAAGGAATGGCTTTCCACCCTCTTTCTCTGTCGAGAATGCCTGAGACGAGCTCTGGATGTCGAGGTTTCTTGTTCCACGAGTAGTAGGAGAACAAACCATCGTCATTGCCTCGGCATCTGACAGCATGGCAGAAGTGGAATAGATGCCTAGCTTCTATTGGGTGACCGTCCTTGATGAATTTGATCATCATGGACATGTATTTGTGGAAGCTCGGATGCATTTGTCCCGGTGCGAGTTGCAGGGCGGACAGAACTTCCTCCAGGACGGGATGGAGAGGGAAGCGGAGGCCAGCCTCGAGCTGGGAGAGATAGACGACAGTGCAAGCAGAACGCTTATCAATGATAGCGTCATCCCGTTTGAAATGGAGATTGACGTTGGAAGGGAAGTCGAAACGTTCCCTGTAGTGGTTCAGATGTGCCAACTGATGTTGGCGCAGAGCTGAGGATTTTTCGATGTAGGCACCATGAGGTGCGCTACCTGTGCAACTGGCCTCATCTTCGGTAGGGTCTCTAACTTCCTCTAACCTAGCGGGTTCTACGGGAATGATGGCAGCCATAGTAGATGGAAGAAAACAGAGAGAAGGAACAAGAACAGTGAACAGAGCACGAAGAATACCCAGAGCAGAATCACTCCAGGAACCAGAGAAGAAAAGAGAGGGAGAAACAATAAGAAATATTAAGAAAAAGGGTAAAGAGCGTACCGAACAGAAGACGACTGAGAGAGATGGTTGAGAGCTTGAAGAAGATGAACTTTCGGTTGAGAAGAAGATTCGGCAGAGTAACAGTGCTTGAAGGAACATGGTGAAAGAGAAGGAGTATTCGGTGGGGATTTTATAAGCATCTCAGATTTGTGAAACTACACCACTACCCTTTATCAGAGCCGCACACCTGTGTCAAAGGGAAGAAGAGCAGTGGCAAGATCGTCTTTTCACCAAAAGAGAGTAACCGTCAGAGTTATCAAAGCGTTTTGAAATTCAAATCGGCGATGATGACAGCCTGTCCGCATTAAAGAGACGTGACGGTTCGCACGCGCAACCAGCTGGCGTGAACGGTCGATCTTCCCAGTGAGCGTTTAAAGCACGCAACGTTACATCTTCTGGAGCAGGCCAGGTATGATCTTTTTGTTCGTTTATGACGCTTCGAACTACGTTCCAAGCATCATAAAGGGGCAAATTGTAACGGATAAAATTCGTAAAATCAACTTAGCATTGGAGAACTAGCTCGTTTTTGTTGTTTTGTTCACGAAAGTGACACGTGGACACGAGTTGGGGTCACGTGCTTAAAATAGAAGGGTCACCCGTTGTCTGATGCACAACGTTCCCGTTGTGCGCATTACGACGTCTCTGTTTTCTTGTAGAACAACGTTTCCGTTGTGGCTTGACAACGTGCTCATTGTCTGAAGCACAACGTGACCGTTGTACTATGGACAACGTTTTTGTCGTATATGAACAACGAGCCCGTTGTCTCACCGACAACGATGTCCTGGCTGTGTTTTAAGACATATACACCGTAACCGAGCTCGAGTCAACAACGAGACCGACTCGTAAGAGGAAGTGATCGGGAGGCGATCCATGATTCTGACAGGCGTGCCGAAAACACTGTTGCGTGCCGAAAGCACTGTCTTGGCATTTAATACTGGTCACTTCTACGTACTGTCCGATCCCGTCCGATTGGACTTATAGGAGGCTCTCGCGTGCAATGCAATCGGCAGCAGATATGACTGACATATTTGGCAATGAGTACAAAACACGTGGTATGGACACCTATGGCCATCCATGGTCATCGATGGCCATACCAGCCTTATCCTATAAATACCCCGTGAATTTTAGTGCTTAGGGGTTGGTTAGTTGTTCATCATCGGTATTTGAGAGTATACGTGTTCAGTGCTTCCCAGAGCCTTGCGTAGCTTTCAGTGCCTCTTTCAGTGTTTACTGTTCATCATCTTCTACATCTACTGACTTTAGCATCGGAGTACAGGTCAGGGTGTCACACCCTCCACTCCAACCTTCTACCAGTAAACCTGAGCGTGTGTGGAGCTGCTGCTGACGCGTGTCCTTTCCGGAGTTTTTCCCCCACAAAATCTTAATTTTTTACACTATGACTCTATACCCCGGGAGATTATAGGAATATAATGGTTTCTTACTGTCCAATAGCTTTTTAAGTCATATATCTTCTACAACAAAATGATATGTTTCAGAGGATTTTGAGAAAATTAGGGTTATTCTTCTGAAGGGAGCTAGGTTTAGGTCAAGGAGAGGAGACGTCCAAATCCAGGAGAGGAGATGAGACGTACGAACCGAACTGTCGAAAAGAAAGAGTGAAATCTCAAAGGGTTAGATCTTGTTATAAATTTTTAATATAGGTTGTATAATTACGTTAATATCCTCCTATGTGTAAAAAAATTACAATATTGGTAGAAATGTTGTTAAAGCTTTATAACAGTATAAGAGTGTTGTACAAAGTGTCTTGCATTTAGCTAGATTCGACTTTAGTATTGCACACCCGGGGCCCCTCTTTTAAGCTCATACTCTACTCAATTGAGAATTTTTTTTGGCACACACATGTTTGTGCGGTTTTGGGGATTCCTGATTGTACTAAGAATTTGTTTCAAGTTCGGTTTTTGACCTGTAATATTTGGTCCATGACTTTCTATTCTGCAGATAATAAGTCTATATGAGAAACTGTGGGATAGTGATCTCTTTAATCTTTTCGCTTTTCACTAGTGAGGAATTCGACCTCTCCGTGGATGTAATCCACATCGGGTGAACCACATAAATCCTGTGTTTCTGTTTTTCTATTTACAGGTTGTTTCACCACATAGAGGGCATATTTAGCATGCAAAAATATCTTATATACTCTTATTTGATCAATTATTTAGTGAAGCGAATAGTAGACTATCTGTATTCGCTCCAATCATAAACACATAAATTAATGGATATCTGAATCTGATATCTGCCTAGCCAAATTTGAATACAAATAGGATACGATTATTATTTATATCCTTGACAGACCTAGTCACGAATTATGAATGATGAGGAGAATATGATGTCCCACATTTTAGTTGTCTCTCATAAGCCTAAGTGTCCATAGCGGGGAGTGGAAGCAAAAGCTAAAACAAGAGTAAGAGTGCGGAAGCACTAACTTTAGAAATATCCTCCATATGTTCGGGAGCACTTCCAAAACATAAGTCTATACATAAAAATATGAATTTTTTTTTTTTATGTAATTTGTGTTTATATATAATTTGTAGAAGAAGCAAGAGTATATAATAATTATTTTCTTTTAATTATTTATTTTGTGCATTAATTTTTATTATTATTTTGTGTTGAACAATGATTTAATATAAAAATAAAAAATAATATGATCCTCGGGGCGAGGAGCGCAAATTGCGTCTTGTACCATTTTTTCTTGTTGCTTGTCTCATTTTAACTCCCTTTAACTATGGTTAAGATTTGCTAACCTTAGGGTTAAAGCATTGGTTTTTTAGAAAAAAATTATTTACAGGACTTAAAACTTGTTAACCATATTTCAAGGGTTGTTAAAGGGGCTTTGTGAGGGCGCTCCTCACCCCAAGGAGCAGATTATTGCTCTATAAAAATACATTTAGACCTCCACTTTTTTTTATTCCACTCATTCGATCCATACTTCTTAAAATTGGTCTACAATTTTATTTTATATATTTTCTCCACAACTTAAAGTGTTGTAGATCTTTTTTGTCCTAATCATATCTACATTTTAATGGTATATGTATATGTTAAGCTGAAAATCACATTTATAATACATATCTAATGTCCTTCAGAATATTTTTAATTTATAATCAATATTTAATGTCAAAATATTTCGAATATATTCATTTTATTTGTAAAAAAAGAGAGAAAAAAATTAGCTCTCTATAAATTAAAAAAAGGATAGAATGTTATGAATGATAATTGTGTAGGAACTTGACGAGGTCCGTCATCCATTAATACAACCCTTAGGATCGTGACTAGACCTTGCCTTTAAAAAAATCCATCTTAGTTGGAAAATAAGTCTAAAGATTTTGAGATAGCAAGTACATGCTATTTTATGCCGCGCTCATAAAATATGGATTTACCAAAATAAAAAAGTGCATGTTATTTTAAAGTCAGCAACGGATCTAGTAGATGCCCAAGTATTACACCCGAGCATAAGCCTATTCGGTTAATATATGACGAGAAAAAAGAGGAGAAATAAAAGAAATGTATAGAGATTTAAACAACTTTTGACATTTTGATTTCTCCTCATATTTCCTCACCACGTGTCAACTGAAGAGGCTCTGCCAGAGGGAATCCGTTGCCTTTAAAGCCGGGTCTCAGACTTGAACTATAATCCTGCTAGCAAAGCTCTTTTTCACATTTATGTCTGGAAATTTGTTATTAGAATCGTATGTTCCTATTGCATCTCTCACCTATTGTAAACAAATTCACGTTTACAAGAATCAACAAAATTTTATAAGAGTCTCATAAAATTGAAGAAATCATTTCATTTAACATACAGTGTTTGATACTTTAAGGAAAATTTTATAAGCATCTTATAAAATTGAAGAAATCATTTTCCTTTAACATACAATGTTTAATACTTTGATGAACCTGCCTGCTTGTACCAGTAGCCGTGTGTCTTCTATAGCAGTTAGTCGGGGATTCATTCAAATGAGTCATGGCGTGTGACACATGATATGCTCACCATTTGGCATAGTTCCAAATGTTAGACTCTTTAACCCACTAACCCGTGAACAAATACTAACACAACTAATTGGAGTAGAAGCCTAACCATATTTGCAATATCCAACTTTTTGTATAGAAATTCAATAAAATTATAAAAATTGATTAATTTATCTACGCTTACAAAATGTTAGGATTTTTATATTATATATACTAGCGGAAGGCACGCACGCACGTTGCATGTGAGAGAGGGGTGGGGGAGAGCGACTGGGGTGAACCTTAGAGGTGAGTGAATTTTAACCACAGTTAAAGAGTGTCAAAAGGGACACGTATTAACCTGTGGGTGCAATTGATGAGAAATGGGTAGTTTGAGGTGGGTGAATTTTAACCACAATTAAGAAGTGTCAAAAGGTGTAGATGAGAAAAGGGTAGTTTGAGAATTAAGTAAAATATTAAATCAAGGTTTTGTCTTAAGGGTAATTTGGGAATTTATCAAAAATAGGCAATAGATAGATTGTAGATGAGAAATGGGTAGTTTGGGAATTAAGTAAAATATGAAATGAAGAATTTGTAAGGTTTGTATATAAAGGTAGTTTGGGAATTGGAAAAAAAATCAGATTACGGTTTGTTAAGGGGGTAGTTTGGGAATTTCTATCATGAGGTAGCTTTTCTCATTATAGTAGAGAAGAGAAGATATATCTCTTTTAAATTATTATTTTTAAGTAAATCCACCTTATCTATACTAATACTATATGCTGGTTGGTGCCACATGGCATACCTCAAATCTCTCGATTCTCTCTTCATGTTGGTGCCACGTGTCTGTTGACATGGCACTTTCCTCATAATAATCCAACCAATTAATGCCATGTCATTTGGCATCATATATATGTAATACCTCTTAATTAATGACACATATTCATAGTGGTCCTTTAATTAATTTTACCCTCCCATGTTAATCAATTTTACCCTTCCACGTCCCTTCATCTTCAATAGTATGCGTGTATGTTTGATATGCTATAAAAAGAAAAAGAAAAAAAAAAAATTAACTCTCTAACCGTTCCCAAGTCTCTTCTTCTACCATAATTTTTTTTTTTTATTTTTTGACTCTCTAACCGTTCCCACAATAATAAGTAAGACCCACTCTTTTTGCTCCTCTCTTAGTAACCCACTCAGACGTTACATTCTCTCTCATTACATCCCACTCAATTTCTTATTAACAATAATTAATGAGGTCCTCTACCTTCTCTTTGTGAGTTTAACTTTCAAAGCATTTTTCTCTCCTATTGATTAGCTTTTATATTTCTCTTATTAAATATCTTTTAATCTATTCAAACGTTTAATTATTAGAAGATGAAGGAACCAAGTGTTTCGTTCAAACATTGGTTCATATATATGTGACATTTAGATGGGGGTTCTTAGCTCATTCAGATGGGGTGCTTAGTCGTGATAAGCATGAAATCGAGGGAAGGTGGTGGTGGGAGGATGCCAAGGCTAAGGAGTGTGGCTTGTCGTGGTTAAATGGGTCTGCTACAGTTGATATTTTCAACACCGAGAGCTTAGTGACCCTGAGCAAGCTGGGGATTGAAAACCTGTCTAGATTTCAAAACGGTGGCTTGTCGTGCTCTATGTGCCTTGGTGCTGCTTCTACTAGGTAAATATTCTTAAGAAGACTCTATAACTATGGAAGTTGCTAATTATGCAGTGTATGATGGTTTTTAATTACATTTGCTTAAATTTTGGACAGACATTAATGGAAGAATTGTATGTTGAATTGGCGGAGAAGCTGGCAGGGACGGGCTTGAAGGTGGGAAAGTTCCATGCAGATGGTGAACAGAAGATGTTTCCACAACAAGAGTTGTAGCTGGAGAGCTTCCCGACAATACTATATTCCCTAAACACTCCTCCCGAACCATCAAGCACCCATAGGAGAAGAGGGACGTTGATTAGCTAATGCCCTCCGGTGATGAAACAAGTCTGAATTAGATCAATTCAGCTTCCATAGGGTAGGCAAACAGATAATTTGGGTTTAACAATCAATTTACCGTTGCTTCCATCCCCATTGCGAGTGGAAGAGAAAAGGGCATGGGGAATGAATTTTATGTTCGTTTATATTATAAGCATATAATATAAGGAGCGGAGACACTCCTCCCTTTTTTTTTTGCCCTCCTCCCTATACCTTTTTAAAACTCTTTTTTCTCTATTCCACGTGACCCTTCGCCTAACTGTTCAATTAGTCCATTCATTTATCAAAGATTTGATTAAAATAGCTATGCCACAAGGATTTGATTAAAATAACTATACCAAGAAATGATGAGCTTATAGTACGTGTACTTCTATGAGTACATGAGCATGATTTGCACTAGACCAATCATAGGGCTAAAGGATCATAGCTCTAAAACGACCAAGTTCAAGTCTTCCCACCCCGCTTCTTGCTCTAATGGTGTGGTGTGGCCTCTCTCAAGTGAGAGGTCTCAAGATCTAATCCCCCAGGCAATGAGTCATATGAGCTCCAATCCCCAAGTTAATCACTAACCGTAGGTAAATGATATCTGAAGAAAAAAAAAGTTCAAGTCTTCCCATGCAAGACCCAAATTGGTATGTGACGGTACTAATTAAGATCAGATGGTTTCCCAAACCATAGATCATGTGAAAAAAGTGAACATGGATGAGAATAGCAGGTACCCAATCACTATCTTAACCCTAATAAAATATTAATTTTAGAAGATCCATTTCACTATATGATTTGAACTAGCTTTTTATTCAAAGAATAAATGTGTTATCATCTTAGACCCTTTTAGAATAATGATAGAAAATTTGAGCATGTTATTAATTGGCTATTGAGTTTTATTTTCCATGGAATGATATAGAATTTACTAAGTAGGATCTCTTTTATTTATCATTACTCCCTTTGTGTTTTTTTTCCGGCACTGCATCTGCACGGGGATTTCGCTAGTATTATATATATGGACTTTCCTACTGAGACCGCGAAAGGGCCGAAACCATGCATGGATGCATGAGATTTCAGGTGGGGCCCTCATTCACATGGTGGACCCCACTTGAAATCCCGTGCATCTTCGTACGGTCTTGGTGGTCTCGGCCTTTTCGCGGTCTCAAAAGCATTTCTATATATATATATTTTCTTTAAAAAAAAATAAATTAAGGTGGCGTTTGGTAACACTAGTTTAAAAAGAAGTGCTTATTTGAAAATTATGCTTAATTGAACTTTAGATTATTAAGTTGAAGGTTAATTGCATGTCTGCATTTTAGAGGTAAAAACCTCAACTTTAAAAAATAGATATGGAGCTACTTTTTAAAGTAGAGATTTTTACCCCTAAAATCTCTAAAATGTAGACATGCAATTAACCTTAAGGCTCAGGATTCTCTCGAGTTCAACTTGAGAGAATCTCTCCAGCTTGAACCCCTAGAGGTCGCCATGTGTCTCCTTTGACACCCCTTAACCATGGGTAAGGTTCACCCACTCATCATTGGTTTTTTTTATATATTAATTATTATTTTTTAAATAAATAAAAAATTATTTTTAGAGTTTTTTTAATATTAAAAAAAGTTTTTAATTTAAAAAAAAGAATCAATATTTAAAAAAAAAAACCAAAGATGGATGGGTGAACCCTAGGGGTGGGTGAACCTTACCCATGGTTAAGGGGTGTCAAAGGAGACACGTGGCGACCTCTAGGGGTTCAAACCGGAGAGATTCTCTTGAGTTGAACTCGAAAATATCCTGAGCCTAACCTTAAACTTAACAATCTAAAGTCCAACTAAGAATAATTTTTAAATAAACACTTTTTTTTTAGACTAATGTTACCAAACGCGACCTAAAGTGTTTTTTTCACAAAAAAAAAAAAAAAAAAAAAAAAACTACCTAATTTCAGAACTCTTTTTTGGGTGCGCCCCATTACCGTACGGTCCCATAATCCTCATCCTTGTGTCTAACACGCCGTAGCCTGAGTGCGCAATAAAAAAAACAAAAGGCATGCGGAGAAAGACAAGATTAAGAAATTAAATAACAATTAAAAAAAAAAACGACGAATGGTGGTCCCTAGTCCCAACTCGCGTAAACAATACTCACTACTACGTGATACCATGTGCACTCTCTGCCAACAAAGATGCCATGGACACGTGTTTTAACCACGTACCGGAAAGGGTTACTGTGGACCAATGAAGTTTCAGGAACTGATCGAATCTCATCCCTTCCTCTCGTCCACGAATTTTGATGCACTATTCTCCATTCTCCTCCAGCGCCACTATTTTGATTTCTGTTGCCACGTGTCACTCAGTACACGACACTCTTTTAATTTTTTAAAAAATTAAAATAAAAGAAATGGAACCTCGTTCCAAACGACAAAAGGATCTGAAACCTGCGAAGTAATCACAGGGGACTCCGGATCAGAGCAACCTCTTTTTTCCGATGGTTTTTGCCTGCTCTGTAACTTAAATCCTGGTTTTCCGGCAACTTTGTTTTGTGGAGAGCGGTTTTCTGGTAAATCCATATACTGCACTTACTGGTTTTATCTTCAAAGGTTAATATTTTTGTGCCGATTTACTCTCAAATCGAAGAACAGTCTGAGATGCTTAGACTTTCTGGTATATTTGGGGTTTCGATTAGGGTTTCTTGATTGAGTGCGGGATCAAATTTTTTTTGTTTTAGTTTTAGTTTTCATTTTCTTTTTCAGCAATTGGAAATTGCTGAATTTTATTTATTTTGTTGTTGTTGTGTTAAACATGACATTAGATTCAACAATGGTGCGTAGCTTAAGTGCCGGGTAGAAGAAAGATCTCGAGGAATGTCAGAGTGGGGCATGGATGAGGTAGGAATTTATGTTATTTAATCTAGGTTTAATTTTGTCTATATTGATGCGTAGATCTAGGTTTTGTAACAGCCCTTGCCATTAAATGCGTTGTTGTGGTTCTTGCATTGATAGCTCTGGTGTCTGCCGCTATGGTTTGATGGAAGAGGTAAATGGGAAAAGAACAATAACAAAATTGATGCTTTGTCTGGTTGTTACATTAACCTTAAGAAAAATTTGTTCTTTCCAACCCACAAGTTGTAAGAAGAGACCAGAAGGACTTCAAACTGTGGTTGAACATGTTTAGTTAAGTGATGTTCGGGAGGTCATTTTTCGTTCAGTTAGGTTTACGTAACTTAGTACATGATCTACAATGTTGAGCCAAAACACTATTTTGGGTTCGATGCCAACGTAAAATAAGCTAAGAAACAACAAAACACGTAGAACACAAGATGTCAAGATTTATGTGGTTTGTTATCTTATTGACTATGACTATAGGCAAAAACAATCAATGAGCTTTGATTATGCAAATATTACATGCAGAAAAGGTTCCTAAATAGACCAAATGACCAATGGCCTTTTCTTTCTTTTCTGTTTCCTTCGTTGATACTCCATGCATATTGGGCACTTTATTCTTTTCATGCGGATACTTGGTGATACCTGAATTCTTCCTCAAATGACATAATACTTCTAGTCAATTGGTCATTCATTTACTGCTGCTAACTCATCTCATCCTATATTTCCAAAGTAGCATATTCTATTGGGGCATCTCCAATCATTTCTTGGTAGAAATTTTAAATATTTCCTCATAAATGGATGATGAACAACAAGATATTCTATTGTCAAGAATTCTGCATTGTGCATTTTACCTTGTTTGAGGTAATTTGGTACCCTCAAAGAGCAATAGGTAGACAAATGCCATTAAACATGGTGTTGGTCCAAGTAATTGGCAAATGGCTCTGGCAATGTTCTTTTGGTAGTAGCTTAGGGAATGTGCTAGTTGACGTGGCTGACAATACTGCTGGGAGAGTTGGTTGTTAACCTATTAAGTAGTTATAAATATATCTTCTATTGTGATGGGCCTAAAAATATAAGCCAATAATGTGCTATAACACATATTTGGTGTATTTGTGTCATACACTCTAGGAAGGGTATTATTGCTCTCACTATTTTATGTTTATAATAAAAGCATGAGTGTTGACCTAGACAAGGTTAATATAATCATTCTTCAAAAAATACATATCTTCTACAACCTCATTTTATTTTATCCTTTGTTCTTCCTTCACACAATGGGGTTTCAATTTATACTTGGTATTAGAGCAGGTTACAACTCGGGTGATTACTGGAGGACGGAGGAGTGCAATGTCACTAGCCGTATGGACAAATTAGTGTGAAAAAAAAATATGGTAAAAGGAAATACCTTTTGATGATTTGTGTTATTTTAAGATTTTTTAAAGGTGTTTATCTAATTGAATTTGAAAAAATCCAAACAAATAAATTCTGATCAATTGGATGGTTAAGATCCTTAGATAATTTTTAATGAAGTAAATTGGTAAATTTGATCCATCTCTTTTTTGTGAAGGGTTTGAGACAAGTTTTGAAGCATTTTGTGAAGATTTGATACTTCTACAATACTTTTTCTAGGGTATGTTTAGTTGTTTACACTATTGGATTGTGTAATCCTAGTAGATGAGAAATAATTGATCTATGAAGATCAATAATAGCAGTTGAGGGCTGTTTTGTGTATATCAGCCTTGTTTGTAATCTATAAGTAATCGGATACCTAAAGTTGTATTTTTTGGCTTCAAAAGCCTTCCCATCTAATTCTATGTAGATTTAATATTGCATGGATCAGTGGTATGAATGGTAGCTCATCAAAAACGGATGACCCAAGGTTTTTGGCGTATGTGGTCTCTCCACCAGAAAACTCCTAACACGTTAATTACAACCGTGAAATTGAATGATTGAAATTACCTAGAATGGTTATAGTCAGCGAAGATGTTTATTGGTAGTCGATGAAAGAATGGGTATTTTACTGGGAAAGTAGTGGAGCCCAGTACATCTGATGCCTCTTATGACAAATGAGAGTTTGAAATCTCACTATCATGTCATGGTTGCTTCGGTCTATGCAACCACAAGTCTCTTGTGGTTTTCTTTTCCTTCGGATAACTAAGGAGATTTGGGATTCCTCAGCTTAGACATAGTTTCAAGCGTGTGATATTACAATAATCTATTAGTTAGGCTTGGAAATATCTTATCTCCGACAGGGGGACAAGTCTTTGGTCGAGTATTTTGCTACTCTTCGTGGTTTGTGGGAGGAGTTAGACCATTATTAGATGTTTCATTCGGTGTGCACTATAGATGTGTAATGGTACTGGAAATTGATATAGCATAATAGAATTTTTGAATCTAGGCAAGGTTGAACTCAATTTGAAGAGTTCAAATTGAATAAGGGCTGGTTTCCTTCACTGAATCAAGTATAGGCCCTAGGCCTAGGAGGGAAAGTAGAATACAGAGCTATGGCATATGATGCTTGTGAACTATTATGGATCAAGACCTTGTTGACATAACTTGTGTTCCAAGTCCAGTTACATATGAAGTTATACTATGATAATAAGGCGCCATTAGCATCGCACATAATCCAGTCCAATATGACAGGACAAAACACATAAAGGTCGGCAAACATTTTATTGGAGAAAAAAATACATCTAAAGTAATTTGCCTTTCATTTGTTAGAACAAAGGCTCAGTTAGTAGATGCTCTTACAAAGGCAGTGCTTCAAACCGATAACATAGTATTATTGGCAAGCTGATCATGTTAGATATCTACACCCCACTTGAGGTGGAGTGTTGTGATGGGCCAAAATCTATAAGCCCATAGAGCGTTATAACACATTTGGTGTATTTGTGTTGCACACTCTAGTTAGTGTGTTATTCTCCTCACTATGTTATTTTTATAATAAAAGCATGATTGTTAGCCTATACAATGTCAATACAATCATTCTTCCAAAAACACTTATCTTTTTCCTCATTTTCTCTTTTATTCCTTTACATATTATGGTTTTAATTTCTGCTTCTTCCAATTCCAAAAGTGGATTAAGAACATTGATTTGGCAACAATCACAAAAAGGAAAAAAAAAAAACACATTGAATTGCCATTTTCTAGGTGGAGGACATACCCAAGGAAATCAACCCTCATTTTGATAGCTCTCAGAAGCAGCGAGCTGATTTCTTTTCATTGGAGTTGTCGGTTAAAGTTGTAAATCCAAGCTGGAGGGCCTGACCCAGAAATTGGTCTATGACAATGCAGGCCATATAAGCATCGAATGGAAATATTGTTCGGAAAACCGAATGTTTGGCTGCTTCACACAATCGAATGGTGAACCTGGAGACTTGATCCTCAATTGGCTAGACAGAACCTTCAATCGCAGGGGCAACTTTCTTTGAGGTATGTTGTCCTATGTGATTGTTTGTGGTTTATTGAAGGAGAGGAGCAAATGGATTTTGTTTCTTGGAATATAGACACCTCTGTGCCTCAATTTGGGTTTCCATCGGCTTAGACTTAATAATATGGCAGCTGTTCTTATTAGGGATTTGGGGGAGGATAATACATGTGATTTTTTTATTTAGATGGAGTTGAATTGCTTATAATAACACATTCCCTCTTTGCTAGTTCTCATCTTAATACAATTCTTGTTATTCATAAAAAAACTAGCTCAGTGAAATGGTTGGCTACGTTTTTGTTGAGCACCATAGAATCGGTGTATTGGCCTTTATTTTTTTACCCCGTGAAATAAATTTCTACTGTAGTAGTGAGTAGGGGTTGCTGAGGAAGGTGTATTTTCAGATTGTGCTTGTATTTTGGTGTCTAGTTTGGGACAATTCCCAACAATATATCTTGGCCATCCCCTTGGGGATAGACCCTATCGAAGAGTATTTGGGACCAGTGAGGCCGTGACAGAAGAGTAAGTAAAATACTTGCCACTGGAATAAGAGCTTCTCCCTAGGTGAAATAATCACTATTATAAAGTATTACTGTATTACAGTGAATCTTCTAATGTTCTATATGTTGATCTGCAAAATGCAGTGTTGGAGGCCAAGTTATTGGAAAAGCTTCAAGGAGACCTCCTTTGGGAAGACATGGGAGATAGAAGAAGAGTCCATTTGGTTTAAGTGGGAGTGTTTTATCACCTGAAGGATAGCAGCGAATTGGATTTTAGGAGGCTTCAATGCATGAACAAGGCTCTTATGGGACAATGACTTTGGAGATTTAGCTCTAAGAATAGGGCTTTGTGGAGATTTAGCTCTGAGAACAAGGTTTTGTGGAGAGGAGTGATTGAGGCAAAGTTCGGTACATCTAGGGGCAAATGAAATCTGAACAGAGTCAACTCCTCATATGGAGTTGGAGTTGGGAAAGGAATTAAGAAGGTAGTAGGGTGCATTTGTAGTTGTGGAGTGGGGTGGGGTGGAGCAAACAAGTTTTGTGCTTGTCAAAGGTAGTAGGGTGCACTTGTGGGAAGACAAGTGGAGTGGGGTTGGTAGGTTATCTAATTATGCTCTAGGATTTACAGACTTGCTCCTCAAAGAGATTTTGTGGTGGAGAATCTTTTTTTATTGGAGAAATGGTGTCGTAGTTTGGAACCATATGTTTTTTTTTACAGAGGAACCTTGGGGATAGGGAGGTTGAGGAATGTGTTCATCTTATTGATTTGTAATGTGGGGTTCAAGTTGACTCGGACTTGATGACAGCCAAATTTCGAAGGGAAATGCTAGAGGGATTTTCGCTACTTCTGACTTTTGACTTCTATGAGTCTTTATATTATAAAGGGGTTGGGAAGTTCATCAAAATCCCTCACTTTAAGAAGATCATAAGGTTGCACATTCCCCTAGAGGTGCACTGTTGTTTGGTTGACGGCCTTGGACTATATTCTTATGGTAGATCAATTGAGGAACTGGGGTTTCATGATCGCTAACATATGTAACATGTGCAAGGAAGTTAAGGAAGATGTTCATCATCTCCTCTTGCATTGCCCATGGCCGTGGGTGGTCTGGAATTTCTTCTCCTTATTTGGGGTTTCCTGGGTTTCTACTTATAAGGTGTGGGAGGCCTGGCTAGAGGGGGCCTTCGGGTGTAGGGAAAATTCTTTGGAGTAAGCTGCTTGCGGCAATTTGTTAGGGTCTGAGGGAAGAAAGGAATAGTAGCGTGTTTGATGAGAATGATTCTCGTTTACCCAACCTATGCTCTACTGCCGGGTGGTGTCTTTGAAGTTGATCTGCCCATTTTCCTGAACTTTTAGGCATCCGTAGCTTTGATTGAGTGTAAAATTGGAGTCTTGTAGTTATTTGTAACCCTTGAGTCATTTATTTGGTTTTTGTTGGGGAATAACCCTTGTTCCGGCAAACCTTATAAATTCTCCTTTCTCAATACAAATTATTTGTAAAAAAAAAAAAAGCTTGGTGGGTTGTTTGTTTGAATAGTTTGATATTAATTTTCGTAGGCATGTTCAAAATGGTCCAGCTATTATTGCCATTAGACGGCCTAATCCAATAGATTTCGTAGGTATTTGAATTGGTGTTGGTGGTTGAGGTGCAAGGCTCAACACTGTACAGGCATTACTGATATATATATATATATATATATATATATTTTTATATATCATTTTACTAATAAAAGTATAAGGTGTATAACAAACTTTACGTAGATGTAACTACCCTTCACCTTAATTTATTATATTATATATTAGTTTATAAAGAAAGTATACAATTAATAGAATAATCCCACCACCTCATACTTATCCATGAGAAGAAAGTGGGTCTTATTAGTAGGACCCACCAATAGATTCTCCCAAAGTATACGTAAGAGGTGGTCTAAACTCTAAATTGGAATTCCAAACACCCTAAAACTCTACAAGTTAAATTAGGAGTATTTTGATTCAATAAGAAACCCTACTACTATAAAACTCTACAAATTCTAATTAAAAAATAACTCTGAATAAGTAGTTAGTAGAGATACCACTTACGTGTCCCTCTCAATTAGTATATTAGAAAATTTTCTCTCTTAATTTAGTATTGCATGTGAGATCGAACCCTAGATGGGAAAAAAAATCTGCAATATAAATTCCTATCTGGTATTCCAAGTTTATATCTCATCACTGTGAACTTAAGCTGATCAATGCCTGCATCGATAATTTTTCTCCGAACTCGAATCCACGACTAGAAAGACAAAGAAATTGTTAGTTTACTTCCTTTTGTTCCTACTTTATTGTTTCTCTTTTACGTGTATACCGCTATAGGTCCACAATTTATTTTTACATTCCTTCTTTTTCACTAGACAAACGAGCTGCCATCAACATTTGCATTTCCCCTGCTGTATAGTTTTCTAAAGCAAAATTAAGATTACTGAAGGTCTTCTGTATTTACTATGATGATTGTGGATTGTTAAATCTGCATTCATGGCATTCTTCTATACAAAATTTTCAAGTAAGTTTTAGTAGACATAGGATTTTGGTCATGGCATGTAATCGGTGACAGGAAATAGTATATCATAGTCATTTGTTTGTAAGCAGCAATTTTTATGTTGAGTATTTGTAAACAGGATTTTTTGAATTGTGAAATTGTGTTACCTACATTATATGGATATTGTCAGAATGTTCTACTATAGTACTTAATAAATTGTTTTATTGAATGAAACATCCAACAAGCAATCATACTACTTGAGTGGCCCACCTCAAGGGTGTTAAATAATGGCAACAAATTTCCTCAGGCAGATGCCCAAGTATTACACTCGGGCATAGCCTCTTCAGCCGATGTGTGCAAAGGTGTTTCATTACGGAGGTGATAGCATGCATCACCGCATTCAATTGGGTGGTATGCGCCCACCTTCCCAGCTCACTACGTGTTCTCTTTAACTCCCAGTAACTGTTCTCTTTACTCACCCTTAGGGTTAAATAATTTAACCTTTGGTTTTAGAAAAAAAATATAAAATATTTAACCACATGAGTGAGTGAATCTTAACCAAGGTTAATTTTTTTTCTAAAAACCAAGGGTAGATGGATGAACCCTAGGGGTGAATGAATCTTAACCACAGTTAATGGATGTTAAAGAGGACACGTGACGGGCTGGGAAGGTGGGAATGTACCGCCCAACAAAAAGTGGTGATGGATGCTATCACCTCCTTAGTGAAACACCTTTGCACGAATCAGCTGAAGAGGCTATGACTGAGTGTAATACTTGGGCATCTGCCAGAGATAATCTGTTGCCTTAAATAATAGGTCGGAATTTGATAGTGGACTTTCTACATATGACAAAGCATAGACGCATGCACCAAGATTAGTAGTGTGCCATGTCAGTCTTTCAATTTTAATTCATGTGGGTGTAATGTGCTGAAATCCATGGTAGTCTTTCTTAATATAGAAGCTAAAACTATATTGTGAGCAGTGGAAGGATGATTGAACAACATAAGGGTATCCAAAAGTTGTTCAGGATTGAGAATTTAGTTCAAAGACTACCATTTTCATTTTAGTAGTCGCCCTAATGTGTGGGGAGAGACCCCGACGATTTCTGAACCCTCATTTCAACAAGCTATACCCCCTTCAACTGGGTGACTATGACGATCTTGAGTCGGTTGATCAAAAAATTAGGATCAAAGGAGAATAATAAAAATAATAGTAAAAAATATATTTGTAATTTTTTTAATTCAATTAAAATTATTGCAATATTTTTCATTAATAAAAAATTGATAGGTGTAAAACATGTGCACTTTTACTAGTATATATATATATATAGATAGATAGACAGATATGACTAGCGGGTGGCACATGCGATGCACGTGAGAGCGAGGGGAAGGAGTTAACCACAGTTAATAAGAGTTAAAAGGGACACGTGTTAACCCACAGATGTGATTGAACTCACTAGTGGCACGTGCGATGCATGTGAGAGTGAAAGGAAGCAATTAACCACAGTTAATAGGAGTTAAAAGGGACACGCGTTAACCTGCGGGTGCGATTGAAGTATTGAACTCTCCCCGAGTTCAATCACGATTGGTTGTGATTCTAAATAGATAGATGAGCAAGGGTTAGTTTGGGAATTAAAGTAAAACATTAAATCAAAGGCAAGGGGTAGTTTGGGAATTAAAGTAAAATATTAAATCAACGTTTTGTTTTTATATAAGGGTAGTTTGGGAATTTCGGAAAAATCATCTACGTATGCCTCTCGCATTATAATAGTAAAGATGTGCAAATGTATGCTCTCATTTCCCAGAAGCAGCAATGGGTTCTAGTTCTTTATGTATGGTTTGTTGATGCTGAGTTTTGATTTTATTTTTTCTATTCTTTTTTTGCCTAATTTATGCCATTGATAGCCACTCATGATGCACATGACTTGACTATATATGAAGGGAGTGGAAACTGGAAAGCATTTAATGTTTGAAATTATTGTACCAAAGTATGGGACACATTTTACCAAAAAAAGGAGAAAAAATGTGTATTCTTTTCTTCAACTATCAAATTATGTTTAGTTGTTTACAAATGCGAAGGCGTGAGGAGAGGCATTAGGACCTCAAGATGCGTAAGGCTTAAGCCTCACAAGAAAGCCCCATTCTCCCTCATTTTAACAAATAAATAAAATATAAAAGAAATTAAAAAAATATTTAAAAAGTTAATGAAAGATTATAGTATATATATATATTTTTTTTTTGTATTTGCGTACATGTGTGTGGGTGTGGGCACATGTATACACATAAAAAATACTATAAAAAAAATAAATATAAGAATAGCAAACACTTTTTTTGTTCATATACATATTGAATATACATATTGAAGATTGATGATGTTCAATCATCAATTCATGTGGTGGATTTAGAATTTAGTAAAAATTTGTAAAGAAGTCATGAATTACATTGTAGGCTAGTGGCTCCTAATTTTTGCAATGTCTAGTACGTAAATTAGTGTGAATTATCAAAAGGTTTTAAAAGTCAAAATACGTTAAACATAATAAATTAAGTGTTAGTTGAAAGTTGAAACAAATGTCATCATCATCATTTTCAATTTTATCTGAAATAAATAAAGTGTCATTTGTTATTAATTGAAACAGATAACAAATTTAAAATAAAAAACAACTTTTAAGTCTCAGATTCTCAGTATGTGGCTAGAACCCTAATTTTAGTTAATGTATTAGGCGTATGTTATAGACATAAAGCGAACCTCAAGGCGTGAGGCGTATTCCTCATGTGAGTTTCACACTTCGAGGCGTGAGCCTTATGGGATTTAAGCCTTATGGTTAAGCCTCAAGGCATAAACCTCACACACCTTTTTAAACACTGGTTTACAGTGTTTCCAACATGCCATAACATATAAAACTTTTCTCTTAGTGCGCCAAGCATTTTATTTTCTTTCGAATGAGGTCCTTGTTAGATCTTCCATTTTTCATGGTGTCCTAATTTGCATGCTTGGGATATAGATCTATCCCAGAAAAATTAAACCCTCAATTCATCAAAGTTAGTAAAGCCACTAGATGCGCGACTTCTTTTTCTTCTTATGTGGTACTCAACATTCAATTGCACTACTTTTGAAGTTCTCTCTCTTCATTAGTAATTTAGAATTTCGTTGATATGAACTTTCAATTTGCTTTTCCCAAGTTATGTATATGGTATTAAATCTTTAGTTTCAAAATTTATGCATTTAGTCTTTCTTTGTGAATTTTTAAAAGAAGTTTTAGATAACTGTGCAGTACTTACTGATAAATGTGCTAATTGTGTTATAGCTCGAAGATATTGTGTGGGATAAATTTGGTGGGAGTGATGATCATATAGTGCCACATCCTGGTGATGAACAAGTGGATGAATGTGCAGCTCAGGGTGATCACCATAAGAAGCCACTAAGTGAAGTAGTAAGTGTTGTTACAAAGAGTGGCAATAACAAGTATGCTGCTATAGATGTTACTCAGGGAAAGGACAAAACTTGCTTTTCAATTATGAAGGACGAAAAGGATCCAATGCTTGAAAAGGGTTCATGGTCTCACACACCTGACGGTGTATTTCCTGCTTCATGTGATACTGATTCCATCAAAGAAGTGACAAGTTTGGCTTCTGATGATACTAGGATATCTGGTCACTGCTTCACAAGTAGCAACATCGATTCAATTGGAAATGAGTTTTGTGCAGATGATCCTATCCTCAGTGATGGGTGTGCTGCAGTGGACAACTTGTGTCGCTTTCCACTTGGACATATATCTGTTATTTTTCGATATTGATCATGATGACAAGGAGAGCAGCAATCTTTTGCTTTACAGGTGGCCTGATATCGGCAATTTTGAGGATGTTGACAAGATGTTTAGGTAGTCCTTAAATCCTTCCTTTCATTTCCAGAGATGAAGAGCTCTCTATGAAACATGATTAATGAAAATGTGCTTTTCTGTTGCCTACTGCTTTATCTGTTCTGGAAGTAAATTATTTTGCCTTGGTCTTGCAGAAGCTGTGATTCCACTTTCGGGCAAGGGAATGTTAATAATGACAATGAGTTGTCCTGGTTTTCACCTTCTTCACATTTTTTTGATGGTTCTGAAGATGCTTTGAAAGCAGGCTTCAAATCTTCGTGTTCAGAATCCAGTGCATTGCAAAGCACATCAGAACATCATGAAACTGCCATGAAATATATGCCTAACAGTGCCAGGCCTTTGATCAATGACGCTGAGAAGCAAAGTGTCCCCAATACTTATAAAACAAGGTCTCTGGCATTAGATGCTGATGAACCTGTCGCTATTGGTCACTCATCCTATACCAATTTGATGGATGTAACTGCTGAAAATAAGGAATTCATGTCAATGAGACAGGTCTGTACAATTGTAACTGTTTCAAATGATTTCATGGTTCATTTTGATTTTACAATTTATTTTGACTCTGAGGATGTTGGATCTTTTCTTTATTTATTGCTTTTAAAAAATGGTTAGGCTTATTACTTTTAAAAAATGGTTAGGTTCCTACATAACTTTGCAGGCATGTGAGATCAATGGAGGGGTAGAGGTTAAAATATCACATTTCATCCAGGTTAACAATGAATGTAGTGGGAAGGTATGTCAGGAAACCATATATGGTAATTTTCATGAGATATTTAGGGCTGTTTGCCGCCACTCCTGGGGAACAAAATCATAGAAACATGTTTGGCAAGACTTGGGACCATAGTCACCAAGTACGGGTACGGGTACGGGTTTTAAACAAGAATAATCCGTTCGGGAAGTATTGGTTTTATAGGGCAAAAAAATGAGAAAATTTTAAAAAATAATTAATAATTATGAGATAAATAGGAAACTTGATTCCAACTACTAGCAATCATTTAAATTCATCATTCAACCCAAGAATTGCAATTATATAGCCCTTGAAATATCATGATTCACCATTCAACCATTTAAACAAACGGATATCATCATTCACCATTCAAAAAAAGTACTATGCCATCATCCCCTAAACTAGACTCCATAATTTCAAACCCTAACATAAAATTCAAACCCTCATATAAGCTTCAAAGTTCAAACTTTAACATAAAATTCAATAATATCTTTGTAAAAATAAACCCTATATGAAACCCTATTATAAGAATCAAATAGGTAAATGAGAGAGAAACCCTAAAAACTTAAATTTTAATATGTAAAGGATAAAAATAATTGGTCTAAAACTTATTTTAAGAAACAAATATGCTTTTTGTATGCATATTATACAAGTTTAATATGCATTTTATACAGGTATCACCATTTTAAAATTAATACGGCATAAGTACTCCATTTAAAACAATGACCCCCCCCCCTGCAAAAAAAGAAGAAGTTTAATACACGTATAAAATGCATTTTTGTGATAGAACTTGGGACTAGAACAATTCTAAGAATCATCTTGATTCTAGCCAAATTTTTTGAAAAAAACAAAATTTTGAGAACAATTCTTAAGGGAAAGAAATTTGTGTGGGTCTCGACGCTACTTCTCCAATCTCCCGTTCTTCTCTCCCCTCCCCCCGATCCCACTCTCACCACCACCACTATCACTCCCACCCCCACGGGTTCTCCGCACCAAATTGATCATGAGAATTCAGAAATCTGGGAATTGATTCATTTCCAGGGATAGTTGCTGGAATTGATGCCAAACAGGCCCTATTGAATCATTTTTGTAAATTTGAGTCAGGTTCAAAATTGCATTGATGAAAATAATAGTCATCCAATACTTGTCATTCTTGTTTATATAAGATTTGCATTCAGATGTAATGGGAACAGTGGGCACTTCTCTAATCTCTCTGCTTCTAGTGAAGCCTTTTTTTTTATTGTTTCCACTTTCCAATATTGGTTGTAGAGTTCAATGAATGGATGGCTATAGAGTATGTATATTCTATATGGAATGCTGGAAAATCATCAACTTGACATCCATTCTTCACTCTGCCCCTGAGAGCCTTCCACTTGTATAGTTAAATGTAATATCCTGTGGCAGATCAATTTGCAAAGAAAGAGGTTGAAGCACAAGAACCAATCAGAAGGAAACAGAAAAGACCAGCATTCAGAATATTTAAGTGGTGGTTCTTTTTGCAGCCATGGTACTCTTAAACAATTTGCAGTTGTAGATCTTCCCTCTGTGCCCTCCCCTCAGCAAGTTTTTCCTTCTCCTGGCCCTCAGCTTCAACAGCAAAAGCAAAACTTAGAAACTGATTCCTTAAATTACTTGCACACATATATTCCTTATGTGCATTTGGAGTACAGTCGTCCTTCAGATCAAATACTCGTCACACCAGCACCATTCAGTATCAAATCTGAAAACAAAGGACACTTTTCTCTTTCTAGGAAGGCTTCTTCCCATGCATGTAATCATGTGCAAACTATGGAAAGGTTTCCTGATCCTTTAGCAGATTCTCCAGCTATGACACCGGACAAGAATACAAAAAAGCTTCACCAGCAACAAGAAGTACAAGCCACATTGAATATTGATCCCCGTCATGAGGATTTGGTTCAGGCTGCATTTACTGATCAAGTTCCAGTCGAGAAGCTAGAGCATCAAGTTCAAAATGAAGATCATAGTGATGTTGAAGAAGCATGCATACCAGCAGTAGAAGTTGATTCTTCTACTGTACAGGAAAGCTCTTGCATGAGTTCTGTGTTGGGTGAAATCTCAGTAGAAGCAACTAGTTTTCAGCAGCTTCAATATGTCATGGAACAGGTATACCAGTTTCTTAGAACTTTTTGGAACACATATTTTCATTGTTAGGGCACCACATTTTTAAAAACATACCACCGTAAAGAATACATTTATACACAGGTCTTGTTACTGTTCACACCGTTAGTAAGAATGGTTACCTTCACCGCACTTTTTTCCCCTAACTATTGAAAGACTAGAAGTGCAAAGACTAGAAGTGCAATGCAAGAATATTTTATAATGTCACAGATATTAAAATGGTGGATGAGAAATAAAGGTAATTAGTTGTAAAAAAAAGATTGTCAGATCCCTGCACCTCAGAAGCTTATTCATTCTACACAGGTATAGAAATCAAATGGAGCTCACCATATTCACACACACGCACACACATTCATGCATATGTATATTTTCACATTTATGTGTATGTGTTTGCTGTTTGGGTTCTCCATCTCTCTTGAATTGTTTATACATGTTTATATCTTTATTTACATATGTAAAGGTGTCTTTCTCTGTTAGTCTCTTTTTGTTTAAGCATTTCAACAAACACTTGTGCATATCATGAAATTTGTACACATCCTGACATCCATACAACTACGCGTGTCTAATATGGATTTGGTTCTAACCAATTTTTGAAAGGTGGAGGCGTGAGGCAAGGAGTTAGGACCTCAAGACAGCATGAAGCTTAACCCTCACACTCCGTCATCTTTTAAGTAAAAAACGATTAGAACTGAAAATTTTACAAAAAGATTCAGGAAGGTAATATATATATTTCGAGGGAGGGAAGAAAAATGTTGTATTTCAGATTTGTCTTTTTGTTCATATACAAATTTAAAAACAACTTATGTTTGGTCATCCATTCATGTCGCGGACTTTCGACTCCAACAAACAGTCTCAAAAAAGTCACAAGAAATTACATTTTAGGCTAGTGGCTCTAACGCGTGAGCTAATGTAATCCTTTTTATCAATTAAAAAGCTTTGCTGATAAAAAAAACACTTTATTTATTATAAATTAAGTGCTAGTTTAACAAATAAGAGAGTGAAAAATAAAATATGATTTTGTTTGGCCAAAATCCTATTTTCGGTTAATGTAAGAGGCACATGCCTAAGTCATAAGGCAAGAATCGAGGTGTGAGGCCTGGAGCGTGAGTGGTGCGTCTCACACTTTGAGGCATGAGCCTCTTAAGGTTGTGCCTCAAGGCATTTTCCTAACGCCTTTCCTTGAGGCGTAAGTCATACACACCTTTTAAAACACTTGTTCTTCTATCACTTAACATTAGAGGGTGTTCTTTTTCTTACGAAGTAATTGGTGAATTCTATTAAGCTATTAGGAAACGTACATAATGGGGGAAAGACATTCCCCTATTATTACCATCTCCAAATTAGACAAAATCCCAATGCCTCTCAACTTTCACCTCTGTGTCCTCGAAAGCTTAAAACTCTTTTGAGATAGACACCCATTCCATTAAAAGCCACCCAATGTTCCTACAAATCTTTGGAAGAGTACAACTAATATCCTAATAAATCCTTCTATTACGCTCTTGCCAAATGCTTCAACAATCAACATATGGCAAAATGGAAGATTTGCAGGATTTGCCAGATAATTCTAACATATAACATTGAAAGGTCCCTTTATCCATGAAAGGAACACCTCGGAAATCGTCAGCGGACAAATGAACTTCATTCCAAAGAGTGGGAGCAATTCTAGGCCTAAACAAAGCTTCAATGTATGAAAAGTTGGTTGACATATTCTTCATAGTTTGTACGTAATGAATTATTCAGAAAATTCATCCCACAATGATTAAGGTAGTTACCATTGAAATTTTATCTAGCACTGATGTTCAAACAAAGGCTTCGACTATTGTGGGAATTGACTTGCCCCTAATGTTCACGACCGTCCAGCTATCCTTCACGTTATCCGACAAGGACTCATAGAAAGAGATAACAGAGAACTACTAAAAATTTACACACCCAGGCATCATCTCTTTCTGAATGAATGGGAGAGTCCTCTAAATTCTTACAAAAAATTGGCAATCCTCAACCTCCCTCTAATAAGTTCCTCCTAAAAATCAGACTTCATACATTCCCATCTCTTTTAAAAATATTGGTCAACCATTAGCCCCTTTAGGGCCAATCTATACATAAATGGACATAAGTCTCAAAATTTACTGACTCTACTCCATACATCTTCCCACAATCCCATTTTGACATCATTATCACTTTAGAACTAGTGCGTCCAAAAAATTCTTACAGAGACTTCATGATTCCTAATGAAATCCCTACTCCATAGGATGAGGAAACTACTCAAGAGTCCTCATTGTGGTCTTGAACTCAACAAATATGCCCAATTTTTTTTTCCAAAGAGCAAATCATCTTACTGAACCTCCAAAGCCACCTGCCATGAAGGGCATTATTCATAAGCCTCAATCTTCGTAGCCATGACCATGCAATGTCTTAAGCCGGCACTCCTAACTCCACGTTGTAAGATTATATCACCTTCCCATCCGTAGAAAATATGTTTGTAGCTCCTTAATGTGTTTAGCAATCGATGCAAGCATTTGGAATAATGACATGTAATAAATTACAAGACTTGCCAAGATATTGTAAATGCTACAAATAAGGCTAATTGGCTTAATCTTTCGAATCCACCACACCTTCTTTTGGATAAGGGTTACAAACGTAGCACTGAGTCTGTGCCCCATTTTCCCCACCATGGAATTTATCGAACACCTTCACTAAATCATCTTTGATGATATTTATATCGTGAAACTGTCCAGAATCCGGGCTTTATCCTCATAAAGAATAATAGCTGCTATCACTTCCTCCTCAAACTTTCTCTCATGCCTGGTCTTGTGAACATCATACCAATAGTCAAACTCTAAGCCTTCAATTTTAGTTTCAAACCAGCCTTTGAAAAATAGACTTTCATAAACAAAACATTAGCCTTCCTCCACATTTCTACAACGACATCTACCTAGTGGTACCCAATCAATTCTACTTCTATAGTTAAGCCTCTTCCTAATGCTAGCATAAGAAGAGTTATTTGTCCCCTACTTAAAGCCAAAAAATTCTTGACTTTTGTCTCCAAGGCACCGTCTGTGTGAACCTATGACACAATGCATCTTTTCTTCTTGATATATTCTCCCTTGAAATGGAGCTCTTCTCCTCCTATTCAATAGCTATGATCTCCAAAGCAATGTCCATATCTTCAATTTCTTTTTAAGATATTTCAATTTCATATTAAAAGAGAACCCCATCCACCCATCAAAGAAGAAAGAGTTCTATTTTATGCCTCCATCTTTAAAGTCCCGTTTCTTGCAGCCACATGTTCTCAAATTTGAACATTGACAGTTTTTTTTTCATCATTACAAAATCTCTCAATAACATGGGTTTGTGATCCGAGATCAGATTAGAGAGTGCTTGCTGAGTTAAATTGGCAAACCAAATTTCCCAGTCCACCAAGAGAAGGAATCTCTATCCAATCTAATCATGATAAGATCTTGTTGATTGTTCAGCCAAGTGAATAGGGCTCTTTTAAAGGTAGATCAATTAATTCATCTCTATTTATGAAACCAGTGAAACCTTCATGCAAGAAAATATCTTGTTTCTTCTACTCCTTTATTTTCAAAAGAACATTACACAAAATGAAAGTCTCTACAATCTACTCAAACACCATGGATGGTCCAACCAAGAGTGGCTATTTGAATACACCCCAACAGGAAGGTCTATTGTTTGCTTCATTAGGCCCATTCACTGCAGTGAAAACCTGCTTGAACCTATCTGCACAATTCCCGAACAGAATGGAAATTGGGAATGCTCCAATCTGCACATCCAAATTCTCTTATACATCTGGTTTCCATACAACAAAAAACCCCAGCAGAATGAAAAGCCAGAAGCATTGCCCAATCTGCCTGATTTCGATCCCAGATCGCTGAGATAACCATGTGTCAATCTTGTCCAATTTTCTCTTGAATCAATACCACATCTGCTTTACTATTGCGTTGCACTTACTTAACGAGCAGAACTCCAAGACTGCAGGTGGTATATGATCAAATGCTAATAGATTTTCCCCTCCTTCCCCCCTCTACCTCTTGAACCCAATTTGCGTGATACTCCTGAAACCAAGTCATTTTGACATCAATTGATGATCCTCAAAACTTCCTTCCACCCACCCTCCCTTAAACACTTACAGCCAGGCACCTCCCAAAGAACCTGCTCAAGCCTGCAGAAATTTCCAGTATCACGCTCTTCTCCTGAAGGTCAACCTCCTTAACAATGTCAAGGCTTCCAGAATTCTCTAAGCATCCATAGTCCTCAGAATAACACCACCACCATCATTTTGCAATTCCTCCTTGCCATGTTTAATTACTGCCAAATCCCAATTTTTGGGTTCCTGCCTCCTGTTACAACTTACAAGCAATGGTTTGGAGCACATTGAATCATTGGAGCAGCAACACATATATTCCCAATTCCCAGGGGAGTCACATCAATTGGATCCAATCGCCTTCTAAAGAAGAGCTGCAAGAGAAATCCACACTCCATGAACAATCAATCCTTCATCAGCCTCTGGTTTGTCTGGGACATAGGGAACAATTCAGTTTGCCTCAAGGACGCCACTCCACATTAACCTCAAAGGGAGAAGCAGATGGAACCATTCAACAGTAATTTTTCAGAGGGTCCAATCTGGACCCCCACGTGGCATCAAATGGTATAATCGAGCTTTCATCCTGCTAACACCTTGCCACGCCCTTTAATAAGTCTCTCTCTCTCTCTCTCTCTCTCTCGACTTTCCCTTTACTTACAGCTGTTGGAAGGTTTCCACCCTCACCTTATACTAAAACCTCCTTCCTTCTTGAATGTGACCACAAAAGGGTTATGCATACATTGAACGGAAAAGTACATGTGGCCCTTTGATATAAATTGGAAGCAGTCACGTTCGAAGTATGAGTGCAAGGGGACGGTTAGAACTTCCACTTGCATCCACACCACCAGTGGAAATGCTTCCTATTTAAATTGTTCCAGTCTCACATTCCACATTAAATAGGTTGCATAGAAGGGCCAAGTCGCATTTTACCTTGCCTCTAATGTCTGTCCGTGCATGCACGTTTTATGTGCAGGGCAATCATGGTGATTCTTAAACGTGGTAAGGAGCTACTAAATATGTACCAAAACTGCACATTTTGTCTAAGTTCTCTGATTATGCTCAACTTATTTGGAATTGACTGAGTTGAACCTGCATGATTTCAGTTGGATATTAGAACAAAACTGTGTATTAGAGAAAGCTTGTACCGGTTGGCTAGAAGTGCTGAACACAGGCATAATTTCGGAAATTCAAATGGTGGCAGCAGAGATGGCAGAGATAGAAGTGGAGTATTGACCACTGAAGAATCAAATAAGTATAGAAGTCTCAGCTTGCTTTCTACCCATTATGTTATTGTTTTGTTTGTTTTAGATACCAATAACTTTAACAGAGCTCTTGCTATTATTTCATTGCATGTGAGAAATTCTGAGTCTTAGAAGTTCGGTTTCTCTAGAAATAATATCTCCAATGGAAGAATATTACTCTTTTTGACTTTTCTGATAAAAATTGTCACTGCTGGCTATATTAGCATTAGTTCTGATAAAGTAGTTAAGAAACCACTTTGTAATTATGAGTTTTTTTCGCGCAAAGTGGATTTGGAAGTCCATGCACATTTTTTTCCCCGTCTGTATGTGAAAATCTTCCAAGAATTTATGTTCTTCATTGTCTCAGTAAGAGTTTACAGTTGTGATGCAGTTTACAATTAAGAGCTGATATATATATATATAATATTAAGTCTTTACATCCTTCGTTGTTGATACAGAGTAAACATGCATATGCAAATGACTTCTTGTCTTCTACTTGTCTATTTGTTTGCACATATTGGAAAGAAAAATCAGATTTAACTGTTCAATCATCCCTTGAGGTCTGCCTCTACCTTTTGTCTTTCTATTTCACGACTACCAATCCGACTTGTAGGAAAAAAAATATTTAGATACTCCCCATTTGGAAACTTATTGAAGCTATGTTTGGCATTGAAATAAAAGTCGCCGAAACCAATACGTATCGGTTTCGGTTGGGTCATTTACTTTTTTTTTTATAACGATATGTTAGCCTTACTAATACGTATCAGTTTCAGACGTAAGACTTGTTCAATGCTAGCATCAATGTTTTAAAACGTGAAGACGTGAGGCGAGACGTTTGGACCTCCAAAGGCGTGAGGCGTAAGCCTTGAAGCATAAGGCTTAAGCCTCACGCCCCCTCATTTTGTAGATAAAAAATAATTAGAAATTAGAAAAATTACTATATATATATATATATATGTATATATAAGTACTAAGCAAATTATCAATCATCGTATAAAAAGAAAAGTAAGTCTTAGAAAGCAAAGCAAAAGTTGCAATCTACATTTATGTTCATATACTTATTGCAAAATAGATGATGCTCAATCATCAATTCATGAACTGAATTTTGGATTCCAAGAGACAACTGCATAGAAGTCTTGAAGAGGGAAAAATGAAGAAAGAAAAAAATAATTTCAAGAGTTTTTAAATAATGTAGCCAGAACCTAATTTTAGGTTAATGCATGAGATGTATGCCTTAGTCACAAAGCAAGTCACAAGGTGTGGGGCATTCGTCTCATGTGGATCTCACTCTGAGGCGTAAGCTTCAAGGTTAAGCCTCGAGGCGTTTTCATTAAGCCTCACCTTGAGGCGAGCCTCGAGGCGTAAGCCTCCTGTGCCTTTTAAAACATTGGCTAGCATTAGTCTTACCGATACGTTAGTCTTACTGATAGCATTAGTCTTATCAATACGTATCGGTTTCAGACATAAGACTTGTTTGATGCTATAGCTTCATTAGTCTTACTGATACGTATCAGTTTCGGACGTAAGACTTGTTCGATGCTATACCTTCAATTAGTTACTCTACTCATCTACTACCTACAATTCTACTTGATCTTGACTTCCTAGTACCTTATTTTTTCAAAATAAATATATATGTGTTGTGCGATAGCTGGCCCGGGTCGATCTCCTCCCCACATCCGTGTTTTTCAACTGATGAGAAGCCGGGGTCGTTAGAGTCGCCACCAATCAAAATCCGGGTATGATTGGTCACCCACAAATAAAACTCTCGATATAAAAGAAAACCGAGATTGGGCCCGGGGATTCTCTTATGAGTTGGGGAAGGTGTTAGGCACCCCACCTCATCCGTCGAGTGACGGTTACCTCTTAATTTTCTCCGTTAAATTAATTTAAAATTATTTTTCCTTTCTTTGTTTGTCTCTTTTTTATTATTTCGAGATTGGAAAGCCACCCCTCCTCGATCGAGTTAGGGTGATTTTTTCTCTACTTACGCAGCAAAAACCCCTTTTCCCTAAATCGACGAACAGTCACGCTCTCTCCTCGACCGAGTTAAGAGGGACCCCGCCTACGATTGGGTGGAAAAGGGACAAAAAACTACTAACAAATAATAAAGAAAAATGAAATAAAGAAGTGGAAGATCTGGTCTTCCGGCTCTTTCCTTCACCCGGATTTCCACTTCCGCACAACCGTATAGAGGGAAATCGCCAAGCTACTAAGAGAAAGTGAGGGAAGAAAAGACTTGGACAGGTAGAAGTAGAAGATGGGAATATAGCATACCTTTTCTCTTTTAGATGCTCCAAGTGTTTGAAGAGAAGAGAATGATTTCGCGAGATCCGCACTCCGATGATTTTTCCCCAAAGTTGGTGAAGGTCAATCCTAGGTTGATAGCTTTGATGGCTGGAATTTCTGGGTTTTTTGAAGGCTCACACCAAAATTAGAGGTTTCTCCAAGTTATGGGTTAGCAAAGCTTGGCTTTTTCAAAGTTGAAGAATGTGTTGGGGTGAGGATCCTTTTATAAAGTGAAAAATAAAGATTTCGCTTTTTCTGGGCGATGTGGGACTAAAAAATAACCTCAAAATACGTTGGCACACGAAACGAGGTTGTACTTAGGGTTTTTCCGTAGCCGCGCCTTTCTAAAAGCCGCGGGGATTGAATTTGGCCAAAAACAGGGACGCGCCCTTTAGAAGGGCGCGGGTCAATTTCGAGTGAAAAAAGGGCCTGCCCTCTTGGGCTTTGGCTGGTTTGGGTTTGGGCTTCACTTTTGGCTTTAATCTTTGACATGCTGGAGTCCGGATCTCGTTGTTGCTCTCTTTCAATACTCGGCATCAATGGGCTTTTCAGGCCCATGACATCATGCAAAATAGGGTGTCTACATGTGTTATCTGAAACTGATACGTCTTGGTTTCGTTTGGGATCGATGCAGTCCGCGAAACAGTTTTTTAATTCCTTGATGTTTGGTCTTGTGGATGTTTGATAGAACATTAACCTGGAAATTAAAGTTCAACGAAAATACTCATGTTTTTTTCCCTGTTATTTTCAGTCACCATGGAGCATGTGCCATGCACAAAAATGGCAAAAGAAAAATTAAATAAATAAAAGATAAAGAAAAAACAATTACTAAATAGTAAAAAGCAAGTTAAAAATTTTAAAACCTTAACAAAAGAAGATGTGCAACATTGTTAAGAGTCAGATAGAGAAAATAACAATTACTAATAGTAAAAAGTGAGTTAAAAAAATTATAAAACCTTAATAAAAGAAGAACATTGTTAAGAATCTCATACGTGGGCCTTAAATGCCCCCATAGCGTCCCTGTGATATACTGAATGCTATTTTTCAAGCTGGAACACCTCCCTTAATGGTAATATTATGAGTGTTGTTCATCAATTTGGGCCGGCCTTTCAAGTTTTACATTAAAATACGAGTGGGCCATGACATAATAATTGCTCCATTTGTAAAATCCTAAACATTTGATCAAATAGATTTGAGCACTTTGGTCTAATAATAGTTGAAAGCTATATATTTCTAAATATCAACATGATGAGATGATCTCAAGCATCCAATTTTTCTCATGAGTTGGATTATTTACAAATTATAAATGCAAAATCCATTCAAAATTTTCACTTGTTAGGCTACTTACATCAGGGTGGATATAAAATTTTAAATCATTACATGATCAACCACATGTTCTTAAGTCTAAACCATTGTGTCTAGGATTTAAAACAAACAGACATATATTCAGTTGACCGTTAAGACCCTGCAATGATTCATTCTATCTGTGATTTTACCATAAAAAAATAAAAATAAAAGTAAACGACAATTTTAACTATCTCTCATGTGTGTCATAGAGAGTTCATAGAAGGAGAGAGGAGAAGTTCAAAGATCTGAAATTTAAAGAAAGAATCAAGTTTCACATCCCTTTGATTTATTTTACCGCCACATACCTTTGATTTCTCTAACCACCAAGAAAATGTGTTTGTTACCAAAAAATAAAGTTATTAAGAAATTCTAAAATATCTAAATTCAAGCACACTCATCCCATTTTGAGCACTAATCACCATGTACTTGAGGGAGAAAAATTAGGGAAATGGGTTACAGAGGGTATTAAGAGAGGGAGAAAATTTAGGGAAGTGAATTAGAAAGATGTTAATAGAGGGAAACAGATAAAGGGAGAGCTTCTGTAAAATCGCCATGTGTCTCCCTCACTGCTTCCCTTTAATTATATATAATTAGGAGGCCTTTAGGATTGACAAGTTAGAAAGTTTTTATATTTTATTGTGATCCCATTAAGATAGATGATTCGAATGAAATGGAAGGTGCTACTGCAAGGCTTGCAAATATCATCAAGGATAAGTTTGATGGGCAATTTGATGGTAAAAGAGGATTCCTTGAATGCTACTGTGTGGGCTCGTTGCTCCCAAGAGCCAAGATAGCTGGAGACTATCTATTGTGATCGACTATATAAGAGAATTAGTTCCGGGATGGACTTTATTTTCTGCCACATGTAGGGATGCAAATGAGATAGTGGATTCATCAACTAAAAGCAGTGTACATAGAGATCTTTTGAACATGAGGAATTCTTTTACATAGTTTTGTATGTCTTTCCTTACAATTTACAAAGGAAAGATTTATTATGAGCATAGTACTTTAATATATATGGCCAGCCTGGAAATTGCACAGCATTCTGATACTACTCAGTTTATACTTTAAAAATCTAATCCTCTCAATTCCAAATTTCAGAAGTCCCCTTTTAGAGTCATCCTATTTCTTCATAATCCCCTAATCTAAAGATTCCGAAAACTTCCATTCTATCTCAGTTCCCCTTTTTCCCCCAACTTGTAGAAAACTACCTTTCTCGACAAGATATTTCAACCAAAGATCCTAAGCTTCTTTCACAATTACTATTGTAACATTTTTTCTAAGTTTGTCTTCATCATATTACATGCACAAAATGTAAGATTCTCCTATTCTATATCAGCTTTATAAGTCTTCCTTTCATAGAAATTTATGTTTCCTAATTCCTGCTATATTAGGGCTCTGGATGTCACGCCCCAAATTTCGGATTTCCGAATCTCGAGGTGTGACGTCATAGCAGATCAAATATTGGTCAACTAACATACATTCTTTTCAAATACACAAACCATGTGATATTACAGCGCAAAAATAAAAGATAATTTCCATTCCTAAATATATACAATTAACATCTAAAGTTCTTAAACATCATTCACATCTCACACGCAAAACATTAAGACTAATGTATCTCCAAAATTAAAGGCCTCACCTCTCGAACCCTATACGCCAAAATCTACTTTCTCTACGACTGTCCACTCCGCAAAATGATGGATAAAAGAAAAATGAGCTAGACAGCTCATCAAGTAGTCATATTCAATAGGGTCCAAATTTAATTAAAATATATCCTTTAAAAACAAATCACATTAACCCAAATGAAATAAAAAAATAAAGAATCATAATTGATTCTAAATTGTCAAAAATTCTTCATATTCTTCATAATATGTTACTGTGAATTCATTTGTCTTGTTGTTTCGGAAGTTCTGCTAGCATATTAAGCTTACTCTCATGAGTTTATTAAATGTCTTTTATGCAGATGCACAGGATTTATGGACATGGAAACAGTTACAAATCCTATAGACCGGTCTATAGCGTGCTTACTGTTCCACAGACCCTCAGGCCCATCTACAAGGCCTACTAATGGCGCCTTGTTTCTTGAATCTCATACCGCAGTAAGCTTTCGCACATTTGGTCCTGAAATAAATTCTATACTCCACTCAGTGTTGCCCTTTTATCCTTCAAACCTCATGCTGTGGAACTGAATGAACAGATTCGTGTGTCTATAACCAATCAGCCTGTGATGGCTGAAAACCTAGTTTGTCAGGGAGAAATTGGCGGTGGTGCAGATTCAAAATTGCTGATCACTGAGCAGTACTAAGGAATTGTGAGCTTCAGCTACAACTACTTTGAATTATTTCTGTATGTTTATAATGGCTGCATTTTTTTTTTCGGTAATCATAATTATAACTAGATGGAAAAAATTTAACAGTTGCATATTGAGAGATAGAACAAACTAGAGAAGTTTACAAAGGGGTAAACTCAAAAGAAGAAACTAATCTCATTACACATTTACACTAGCCCATAAATAGATAGATTCCTCTGAGAGCCACAAGGGCACGCCCAAATCTGCTCTGCTCACCCTAAAATGGCACCCACCTCTACCCCCGGAAAACAAGCAAAACACGGACCATGCTATGGCCCTAGGTAAAACAGACCAAACCGCCTCCTTGCCACTATCCCAATTCGCCGTAGACCAACAAGCTAAAAAAAATTCTGAAAGGAGAACTGGAAAACCCATTTCACTCCCAGATGGGAAAGAAAATGTCCCCAAATATCAGCTGCTACCAGGCAATGCATCAACAAATGATCTGCCGACTCTTCCATAAGGAGGCACATATAGCAACAATTAGCCATTTTTCACCCTTTATTTTTCAAGTGGTTAGAGATCACAAGTGAGAATTTTATTTAGAGCCAAAACCAAAGGAATAAAGATACCTTCGACGGGATTGGAGGATTTCACACAAACTTATAAGGAAAAGGGGACGGGGGAAACATAACCGAATGACTGTAATAATGATTTCACTGAGAAACGACCGTTGTTGCCTTTAAACTATACCCTTATAATGGCTACATGTTGTCATGTATGAATAATATTTTAAGGGTACCAGAAAACATGTCAGCATGATGCCATATTTTTTATTTTTCGTTTTCTGAGATGTAGTCTCATAGCCTATGTTGCTTTATATCCTTGCAATAGTTGCACCTAATTAAGCTATTTGTCCACTTATCTATCACTCATATTTCATATTATCCTGCATCATTGGCATAGTATCTTTATCCCGACTCGTATAACAATACCATCCAATTTCTTTGTAAGAAAGATTACTGGTTATGAGTTTTTTGATTAAATGTTGTAACTTTTCTTGCTCTACATCCGTTTATTGCTACCATTTAACTAGGGTGACTCACATTATCTTTTGAACATAATTCTTTGAGATGTGCTATATGCATCAGTACATACGTATATACTTATGTACATATGCATACTTACACATAAGCATGTCCTTATTAACATATAAGTTAGCATTCAAGTCATTTCTCGTTCCAAAGAAAGAAGGGGTGTGGAAGCTACTGGATTTCAGACTGATAAGTCTTGTGTGTAGCATATACAAAATATTCACCAAATTTCTCTCATACTGCTTAAATGAAGTGGTTGACAAAGACGTAGGGGCATACAAAGTCGCCTTGTTAGGGGAAGACATCTTGTAGGCGGTTTATTAATCGCTAGCAAATGCATCAACTCCATAAAGCAGGAACTAGAGGAGTTGTTTGCTAAGTGGACCTAGAGAAGGCTTTTCACCATGTGAAATGGTCTTTCTTTGATCACATGTTGGCTAGAATGGGTTTTGGAAGTAGATGAGGATGTTGGATGTGGAAGGATTATCAGATCTCGGTGTGATACTTATGATGAGGTTACATCACATAACCCATCTTCACTTTGTCTCTCGAATGACCACTGGTTTGTTACTATTCGTTCCCCATGGTAGCACCGTAGCAGTGTACCAAATGATAGTCTAGTGTGTTGCAACCTCTCTCCTTGTCATTGAGTTGTCTACACTCTGCACCAAGTATTAGGACCCATATGAAGTCGTTTCTATCAAAAAATGTCACATCTTCGAAACAAAACTTATTTCAGAAAATAGACCAAATATTAGTATCATTATGGATTGGTGGATAATCCAAGAAAATGCACTTTAAGGATTTAGGATCTAAGGACTACGAGCTCCTAACAAATGGACAAAGCTGACATTTTAAAAAACTTTGGGAGGAATAGTAAACAAAGGACGATCAAGGTAGAGACAATGATAGGGGACCTTACCACTAAGAACCCTAGTGGGCATCCGTTGTTGTGAGAACTTTTTTTAACTTGAATTTCTTTGGACCTTTCATGCTAAGCATAAGAGCATGTGACACTTCTAGCAAGTTCATTTTCTCTCTCTGCAACGTAATTTTGTTGTGGAGTTTAAGGGACACATGTTCTGATGTATGATACCATGATCTTCCAAGCATGGTTCAAAATATCGGTGTTGGGTTCCATATCGGTAAATCCTAAACAGGATGCGTATTGGTGTATCGAACCGTATTAGATGGATACGGTGGACAAAAATCAGGATACACTAAGAAACACTTAGATACGCAAGGAAAAACTTGGATACCTTGCATAAAACTTATTTTAATGCAAATATAAGCTAAAAAAAAAATTTTGAGGCCTCCAACTATGTTTATAACCATACAAACGAGAGTTAAAAATTTTATAAGTTAAAAAAAAAACGTGTGTGCTGCTGAAAATGTATGAAAATACAAACCATAGTCACTTAGCCAATTATAGGAAATATACTAGATATTAAAACCTTATATTCAATTAGTTAAATAAGAATGTATTAAAATACAACCATAAATTATAAGCTTGAAGTAAGCCTTTTTTATGCTGAACTATTACACTGTTAGTTGACTTTTTAACATTGTAGATGAAAATATTTTTTAAAACTAAAATATGAGACTTTTTTTGTTGGACTTCTGGGTTTTGGTAATGTTTTAATATTGTAGAATTTATGAAATTTTAATATTTGATAAATATCTTACCATTTGAAAATTAAATTTTTGCCCTAATGCCTAAAAGGCGTTAAAAAGGGATTTTGATATTGAACTGGGAAGTTTTTTTTTGGGTTCGAGATATACTTTTATGAAATTTTAATATTTGATAAATATCTTACCATTTGAAAATTAAATTTTTGCCCTAATGCCTAAAAGGCGTTAAAAAGGGATTTTGATATTGAACTGGAAAGTTTTTTTTTTGGGTTCAAGATATACGTTTAGGCCGCAACACCGGTTAGGTGTTAGTATCTGTTCAGTTAGTGGGCGGGTGGAGAGTATATACAAACTCCCACCCGGTACCTCCCCCCAAAGCAGGGGATACACTACCATTGGGACAAAGCCCTGGTAGTTGACTCTTGCTGAATCCTATTATACCCCCCATTTGAACTGGAAAGTTGACTTTTATCTTTTAAGAATTTAGATCTAAGATCACTTTTATGTAATTCAAATGGGGGGTATAATCTTATTTACATATAAATATCTTAAGTAAATGAAATTAAAATTAATTTAAAATAATTTTCTTAAGTGTTATTTATGTAAATATAACATGGAAGATAACTCGTATTTTATTTCCGTTAACCTAACAGCCTTCTCTTGTGAGGTGGGCTATTGGGCTGATGTGGCTTGGTGGAAAATCCCCCTAAGGCTAACCATACAGCCCTTAAAAAATTCAACCCACTCAAGGACACCTCTTGAGGTACTCCTACTTTAATTTGGTAACAATCCAACTCCTCCCACATACTGCAAAGGGCCGAATAGTATTCAGCAAGAGACTTCTCCCCCTGTAAACGATGAATTATTTCTTACTGCAACTGGTAATCTGAGACACAACATTCCAGATCTCCTTGGCTGTCATGAGAAACAAGAAGATATGTGGCCATATTGAGTGCAACACAGGACATTGCTGTTAGATTTTCGGACTCCCATCTTTCAATGTAGGGGCAGAGAGATCTGGTTGTATGAGTATACCAATTATATATCCCTACTTTCCTCTTACTTCAATAAACATACCTTTAGATAAAGACCATTCCAAATAATTTTCCCCGTCTAACTTAGCTGTAGTAATCTGCAGTCCTAGGCGCACATATGTAGATTTGAACTGACAACAGTGAACTAAATATGGTGAAGAACCATACGGACGGTAACAAAGGTTAGAAAAAAATTCAACAATCCTCAAATCTCCTCCGTTCCACACAACATAAATTTCTATGGCAGAGAAATATTAAAGGGGTTATATTATACAAAAAAATCCATCAAACATGCTCTTAAATCTAGATCTGCGGGGTGATACATTTTTTCAGAGGATTTGAGATGTCTGGCTGTAGGGCTTATGGCTTCATATGTACGGTCAGATGGCATCACTCAATCTGAATCTTCCCTTTAAATCTTGATTTCTTGATCTAAATGCCATGCTCTAAATTTGAGGATAAAGGCAGCAAAGAGAAAAGAAGAAGAAAATAAGAAGAGATGAGAAAATAGAAAGAAATAGGTCATATGTCCAGAATGAATGGAATGTCTCATATCTCACTCTATGATATATTAATGAAATAAAACACATGGTAATGCCCAAAATACCATGCATAGAAAAAGAAGATAAAGAAATAAATAATATAACATAAAGTGAAACCAATAGGACCATAATATTGGGTCCACCTTATCACAAGTCAACAGGGACAAATAAGGGTCAGTTGTGACATTAGCTTCACGTGAAGAATGCATTTTTTAACAGAAATTTGTATGAGGAAATTTATATATATAAATTATGTCGTGTTTTAGACTAAGAAAGAACACGGTGTAACTCGTATGCTCAAGAATATGTATGGCCTCAAACAATCTCCACCCATTTGGTTCATCTAGTCAGCACTCAGCACTCAGCAGGATCATGATATGTATGGCTTAGATGTGGAGTCGATCAATTTTATGAAGATCATGAACGCATGACAGTGGTTGAGCTTGTCAACATCAAATATATTATGCACATTGGAGGTGGCACTAGTTAGTTAGAATCTTAAAAAATGTAAGTTTTGCCACACATTGATCTAGGTCCCTGTCCCTCGAGTTACTTGGTATTTAAATTGCAATGTTTAAGGATGGCACATATTTTTCATATCAGAAGTCTGTTAGATCTTCTAGGGTTATAAGAAAAATGAGATAAATCTACTCTCTTGTGGCACAAATGCAAGGGTTGCATACAGTTGCCAGAGATTTATCTTTTGATCCTTCTTTTGCAGATTGATTAAATAAGTTGATCAGTTTCTTAATCCCACGGCCCAATATTGTTTCTGCAATTCAGTTTGTGGATCAGTGTATGTGTTTTCATAACTTTCTAATCGCTACGCTGCCTATTTGTCCCTGCTGTCTCTGTTTTGAAGTCAAACTTGCATCATACTTCTGGTTATTGTACCTTTGATGGAAATAATTTAGTACGAAATTTTGAAGATAGATCATGGCCATAGGTGGGGCATAATCGATGGTAAATGTTAGCTCTGATCCATTTTTTTCTTTTGAAGACTGTGCTACTTCCTACTTGTGATCAATTGTCTATGGAACTTTCTAATAGAATGGGAAACTTTTGTCGAGCTTCTTATATCTCTCAGTTGTTATGCAAGACAACAATTCAAATTGCCTATTAATCTGAGGAGAGTGAATCAGATATTGGTTGATTATCACTTTTTACATGAGAATATTGATCCAATGAAGTAAGCACCCTCTTTTAGGGGGAGTCCTGGAAGGAATGGCATATCATATATAATTGATTTGTAAAGGATAGATTAATTTTCTTTGCTTTTTTTTTATGTTACATACATCTCATTATATTTATTAGGTGTCTGTTCTAAGACATTCTATGTATTTTCTCTTTATTGAATGCAATGATGTTGGGAATAGGGTATATAATCCTATTAAACCTTGTTATTTCTGTTTTCTTCTTATTTTACACAAGATTTGTTCTACTTGTAAAAGATGAATCCAACGGTTTGCTTCTCTTATGTCTCCTTAAATAGGTCTATATATGAAATTTTTATTCAAATTTTGGATTAATAATTTAATTTTGTACATTGTGTTTGCAGTTGCGTTAATATTTTATACCAGAGTAGTTTTCGCCGGATGTTAGTTTCACTTTGCAGAATTCTTGCGTTGTCTACATCAACATAGAAGAATGTAAGTACCTATTTATGATTTTATGCTCGTATTACCTTTCTTACCTTTTATCTTCATTTGTTTTTTACCCTTCTCTCTCTCTGGAAATTTGATATATTCATGGCAGCTTTGGACATAAAATAATTTGATTAGAGGACAAATGGATGACACGTCTATATTATTGCAATTGCAGCTTCCTTGGAACTTGGAAGTCCGTAAGGACTCGAGCTAAGAGAGTTCTCCTATGATTTTATTCATGAATGTATATATTCTACTTTAACTACCAACTGTATTTTAGTATTCTAGTTATGTCTTTTGATTTTCTTCTTGTGGAAAATCGTTTTCTGAGTCCATTTGCTTCACTAAGAAACCAATCCAATTGCTCACTGTCAAAATCACCAAGGTTTTGCCCATGTAGTCCTCTCAAAGTGGTGCTATCTTGGCCAAATTGCAATTAATATGACTTGTGTCGGATCGGTAGTTTGACTTTTATTTATAAATTTATATTGAGAATCTGAGATACCTTCTTGTTGTTGAGTATTCTCTAGCTAACTCCGAGGTTCCATCTACATGCTCAAATTGTTTAATGGTGGTTTATACTATTTAAATAACCATTTGATGGTGGTCTACTATTTAAATGCCCACTGTACAGTGTGCACTAGTAAGAACTTGAGAATAAAATAGCTGACACGCGGTATGATACAAAACGACTCCAATTAAGTCGTTATGAAATTTTAAAACATGTAAGAAGCAAAATCTGAAGAAACTATTCAGGTCCGTCATTGGTTTTTTTAAGTCACACTCGGTAAGTTTGATCACAGAACAGGCTGCTTATCCGATCATTTTCTGCTCTGCCAGGAAAAGGGTATTCCCCGACTTTGTTGCCCTCACTGAAGAAGATTATCTCTAAGATTCCTGCAAGGATACTAATCACCTGAATTTGTAGTTTTGACTTGTCTTCCTCGCCTTTTGAATGAGAACAGCTCATGGGCCAATTGAAATCTCCGATTGTTCTTTCTGAAATAACATGGAGCACCTCATGAAAGAACAGAGGGGTACCAAAAGCTTTTATAGTTCATAGGATTCCTGTATTGTTTGTTTCGGCTGCTACAGAATTTCTGATAGATAGAACATTCCTTCTGACTTCTGCCATATTGGACACTTAACACATCTTCTTCATACCTATGTATTCCCAATTGAAAAATGTTATGGTGTTTCCACCTGGGGTTGCTTCTATGTTGGGCATTTTAAACAGTGGGTTGAGTTCTGGTTGAGAAATCACAGCCTCATGATCGGGTTCTGATTGGCATTAGGCAACTCAACGACCGGAATGCTGCTATATATCTACATGGAAAAAATTCTCGCAGATGCAACCTATCGACAACTCTGGCCTGCACAGGTGGCCCTTTTTTAAGCTTCTGTGGCCAATCCAGATCATCCATGGATGGCCTTATGAATTGGCACGTGTCAGCCCTATCTATACCCTTACCGTGTATTGGAGGGAAATCCTACATACATCAGCTGTTGAAGGTTCTAAATTTTCCAAACAGGGGGGGGGGGGGGGGGGGGGGGGCGATGTTGAGGTAGGAAGAAGTGTATCCCATTGGAGGTTTGACTCCATTTCGCTGAAACGCCTATTAGCATACTAACCTTAGATAAATGATGACATGTAATAAAAATAAAATGATGTTCAGGTACAGAACATATGGAACCCCTTCCATTTGGAAGAAGTATATCCCATTGGAGGTTTGACTCCATTTCGCTGAAACGCCTATTAGCATACTAACCTTAGATAAATGATGACATGTAATAAAAATAAAATGATGTTCAGGTACAGAACATATGGAACCCCTTCCATTTGACTGCGATCCTAGCTGCCATGTGTAAGAAACCCGGCTTTGTCCAGGCTCCGTACGGGACATCCTTATGGATGATGCTGTGGCACATCTTTAGGTCACCGTTCTTAGCTTGAAAAGAGACATCTTTGGGTCACCGTTCTTAGCTTGAAAAAAGATTTAAAATCTATTTATTATCAACGAAAATGTTGAATTATGCAATACAATAGAAATGACATTGTCTTAGATATCAACTTGAACGGGCTGCCAAAATTTTACCTTACCTGTTTGGTTGCCTATAACATAAGGTGAAAATATGGGGAAAAGGAAGAAAATTTTGGTTTCCTATATAAGATTCTTATTTGCTTTCGTTTGCATTTTTTTTCTTAGTATTTATTTATTCTTTTGGCAACCAAACAAAACAAGGGGGTTCAAGTTCATGACAAGAGTCTTGACCAATGTTCTTCAAAAGACTGGTCGGATGAGGTGCAAAAGATCAATTTATTTATTAAAGACACATAACATACCTCTATGCTTTCACAACTGATGTCCTTGGTCGCTCTCATTCTAGGACAAGGCAAATCTTAAGATTTTTCTTCATAGCGCTTCCTAGGTAGTCTTTTTCATGGTGGCTTTCACTCTGGGGTGGGGCACTCCATAGCTCTCTGCAGGTAACCTTTTTCATGACTCGAACTCGTGGCGTGGTTTTGGCTCTGTTACCAATCATAACTATCAATACTTTTTTAAAAGACCTCATCATGAGGTAATTTACTTATTAAATGCAAGAACAAATACAAATCATATATACTATAAGAATTGGGAAATAGAATCCCCCGTCCAAGAGGGTGTTGGTGGGATACCTTATTTCCTTGCCAGCTAAGTTAAAAAAAGAGGCAGGCCCTGCAGAAAACAGAAACACCCTGAATGACAGAAGATAAAGAAATGCGGTCAACTGTCTTTGCCCATTTTGACCGATTCTCGCGAGTCACCAGACCCACGACTCGTTTAGTTTTCCCTCACTTCTTTTGCTGATACACAAAGCTAGGAAAGAGACTTTAATTGCCTGAGTTTTGCAAGTCTTCACGTTAATTTTTTTTTCTTCTTTTGACTTATCAATGTAAGAACTCGATACATCTGTGGTGTCTTAGCTTGTCTGCCTCTTCCTCCCTCAGGAATGAAGCTTTCTCTGGTTGGATAACCTCTCTCCGGGTGTCATCGTCTTTGCGATTTCAATCCCCATTCCTAGTTCCCCAGCTTTATGGATAGCTCTACTGCAAACCTTGGAGAGGCATCTCAGATGGAAGTTCTCACTGAGGATGTTAGACGGAAATTATCCCTTGCATACCTGAATGAACCTCTAACAGTGGCTCCCCAAATAGTATCAAGTAGCATCTCAGCCTGCCATAACAGTCTCATCGGGAAGTTCATCACCGATAGGCCAGTCAATATCGGCATAGCCCAAAAGACTACTATTAGGGCTTGGCACACTCGAGCTCCAGTGAGCGTTATTAATCTCTCTAATGGCTTCCTTCATTTCAAGTTTACAAATCCGGCAGACTTGGTGAGAGTTTTTCAGCATCAGCCTTGGTCTTTTAATGGACATCCTCTCTTGCTTATGCATTGGAAGCCGGATATCATGGTAAATGAACTACAGCTGAATGTCCTTCCCATATGGGCTCAAATACATGGTCTTCCTCCGGAGTATCAGACCCATGAGGCCGGTCAGCTAGTGGGCGAAAGACTTGGTATAGTCAGTGATACTGTAGTCCCAGATGAAAACACTAGTCAAGGTAAATTTATAAGAGTCAGGATTCAGAAGAATATTCACCTTCCTTTGCATCCATATGTGACACTCATGCTCCTATCCAAAGTGCCAAAAACGTTCCCGATTACTTATGAAAAGCTTCCTATAGTTTGTTACTCATGCAGAAGGATAGGACACGACCAAAAACACTGTAACTTCAACAAGCAGGACGATGATGGTGAGTTGCAGCCACACCTCTTTGGCCCTTGGGTCCGTGCAGAATTATTCCACATCGCAACATGGCCACTATTTCCGGTTGAGAGCAGCAGTTCGCCGGAAAATGGCCGGAAGGAAGCTTCAGAGCCGACGATCATGGCGGTGGAAAAGACTGTAGTACGGATAGGACAGCAGGGTGAACATTCTGAAATTGCAGTGTCGTACCATCATGGAGTCGGCGAGGGGGACACAAACTCTGACGCAGCTAGGCCAACTGTTCTGAAACAACCAATTGTTAGGGGACAGGTCACCAAACGCATTATGAAAGCACTGGTATCAAAACGGCAAATCTCTTGACCAATCATTGAGGGCCAACAGAGGGAAATTTCGAAGATACGATTCACCCCTGATGGAAAAAGGGACTCATCTCCTTATCCTAAGAGAGCCCAAATTTCTCATCAAGATAGTGGTTGGTCAGGCCCACTTCGATCAAGCCCAAGATTCTCTAGTGGTAGGCCCAGGATATATCAGAACCCGGACATTAGGCGAAGGATGGTCCATCCAAGAAAGCATAAGCCAAAGAACAAGGATACCCCGGAAAAAGAGAGTTCACAGAAGCACAGGCTGGATTCATTTAACTGTTATGGGATATGAAGCTATGATTATGCGTCAACAAACATCTCTCAAGCTATACATGGTCTAGATGCTCCAGAACAACCGAAGGCTGGGCCCCTCTCCAACATCCACCCAAGAGCAGACTATTCACCAAATCTGGTCTTACCTAGAAGCCCTCAAGTGACTGAGTTCACTCAGCATGAGGAGGAGGATACAGAAGCTATACCATTTATCGGGGCGGCTGACTCGAGTCAGTCCCCCCGACAGCCATGAAAATCTTAGCTTGGAACTGTCAGGGCATCGGCCAAGCCCGAACAGTTCATGCACTCAAGGACATGGTCCTTTGCCATCGGCCGGAGTTGGTTTTTTTAATGGAAACAAAGAATAAACGAGGTAAGCTTCTTAATATAGCTAGTAAATTACAAATGGAGAACTTGTATACGGTGGAACCAATCGGTTTGTCAGGGGGACTAGCAATTATGTGGAGTCACCCTCTTGATATCCAAATTCTTACAGCTCATGCTCATCAGATAGAGATCTCTATAAAAGAGTATACAGTTGACCAACGTTGGCAAATCTCCTGCACGTATGGCTCAAATGAAGAGTCCGTTCGAGAGCAACAGTGGCGGACAATGGGTATAGGAGGACAATCCATAACAGTTCCGTGGCTTTGTATAGGAGATTTCAATGAAGTTCTAGAGAGCGGGGAAAAAAAGGGAGGAATTCCCAAATCATACCAACAGATGGCCGGCTTCCGGAGTATGGTTTCAACTGCAAATTTGGTTGATCTTGGCTTTCAAGGCCCCCCGTTCACTTGGTCCAATCGCCGAGCGGAACCGGACACCATTCTTGCCCGCTTGGATAGGGCTCTTGCAAATCCAGCCTGGATTCAAGCTTATCCAAATGCTTTGATAAAGATTCTGCCCGCGGTAGGATCATATCACTGTCCGCTCCTTGTCATAACAGATTGGATATCACAAAGACGGCGGAAGTTTTTCAAATACGAGGCCATGTGGAACAGCCATAGAGAATGCCCAAGGATCATCCAAGACTCCTGGGGAACGACCGTTCTGGGATCTCCCATGTACCAGGTGAGTAAGAAAATTAGTGTATGTAGGGACTCCCTTATAAAATGGCACAGAATTGCCTTTGGCACCATAAAAGAGAGGATCTCCAAGCTTAAGGACAGATTGGGACAGTTACAATTCCAGAATAATTCTGATCAGGGGATTCAGGAGCAACGCAAGCTTACCATAGATTTGGATGAAGCGGTCCATCAGGAAGAGGTCTATTGGCGACAGAAATCGAGGGTGGAATGGCTAGAATCCGGGGATAAGAATACGGCCTTTTTCCACACCACCACTCTAAATAGAAGAAGAAGAAACAGACTGGTGAACATCAGGAATTCAACAGGCCAGTGGCTAGGAGGTGAAAAAGAGGTAGCAGATCATGTGGTTAATTTTTTTCAGGAGCTATACACTTCGGCAACCCCCCAGATCACTTCGGAGATGTTAGCATCGGTGCCACTCACTGTTAGTCCTGAGATGAATGCAGATTTGTGCAGTGAGGTCACGGTTGAGGAGATAAAGCAAGCATTTATGAGTATAGGCTCAACCAAAGCACCCGGGCCAGATGGTATGCCAGGGACGTTTTACCAGACGCATTGGGACACCTTGGGCACTGATGTCTGTCTTGCTATTCAGAGTTTCTTCTCGACAGGCTACCTGCTAAAGCAATTCAATCACACTAATCTAGTGCTGATTCCTAAAATTCGAACACCAGAATTTATGCATCACTATCGGCCTATAAGCCTTTGTAATGTGATATACAAGTCGATAGCTAAAATCCTTGCTAACCGGATGCGGTCTATACTGCCTCTACTCATCAACCCTGCACAGTCGGCGTTCGTTCAAGGTAGACAGATCTCGGATAACGTGCTTATTGCCCATGAAGTCAGCCATTACTTGAAAAGGAAGAAACGGGGTAGAGATTGTTGGATGTCAGTGAAAATAGGCCTTACCAGGGCTTATGACAGTGTCGAATGGGAGTTTTTGCTTGCAAATATGGGGAAAATGGGATTTTGTGCGAGGTGGCTGCACTGGATCCGTCAATGTATTACAACGGTATCTTACTCAGTTGTGCTCAATGGGCAACCAACGGGATTCTTTAGACCGACTAGGGGGATCCGCCAAGGGGATCCCTTATCCCCTTCATTATTCCTCTTATGTGCTGAAGTTCTGTCTAGTAAGCTTCATCCCAATCAAGGCATTAGTGGTATCAGACTTGCGAGATCAGCCCCCCCTCTATCCCACTTGTTTTTCGCGGATGATTGCCTAATATTCCTGAAAGCGGATCTAGAAGAACCATTTGTTCTGAGGAATCTGTTAGAGGAATTTGGTAATGCATCGGGTTTGAAGGTTAACTGCAATAAGTCGGGGCTGAATTTTAGTTCCAATACACCCAGGCGTTTTCAACATATGATCCGCAATATCCTCCATATTCAGTCGGTTTGCTTCCCCGAGAAGTACCTTGGATTACCATCTGTGTTGGGGCGATCCAAGACACAAGCCTTTAAAAACATTAAAGAGTGAATCCAAAATAGAATTCTGGGATGGACAGCCACGACCCTCACACAAGCTGGTAGAGGTGTCTTGATTAGAGCAGTAGCCCAAGCTATTCCTTCATATGTGATGAGTTGTTTCAAACTCCCTATAAGCTTGATTAAAGAAATGAACTCCATGATAACGCGGTACTGGTGGACCCAATCAGGAGAGAAAAAGATTCATTGGATCTCTTGGTCTAAGATGTGTTATCCGAAAAGTCAGGGAGGCATGGGTATGAGAGATCTGAAGGCGTTTAATGGGGCTCTATTAGCAAAGCAGGGGTGGAGACTACTAAATCAACCTCGGACGTTGTGGGCTCAAACCATGAAAGCTTTATACTTTCCCAACTCAGATTTTATAAAAGCCAGAATGGGAGGGCGAGCCTCCTGGGGGTGGCGCAGCTTGATTGAAGGTCGGGACATCTTATTGCAAGGTCTGAGATGGCAGATTGGAAATGGAGAGTCGGTGAAGGTTTGGAGGGATCCCTGGGTACCTCATCACTCCAAGTTCCGGCCCATTCCATTACCTGGGGTTGACTATAGTGATATGAGAGTAGCTGAGTTGATAGACTCAGAGAGGGGAGAGTGGAATACTCAAAGGCTGGGTGGTTTATTCCATATGGACTCCATCAAGGAAATCAAGAAAATCCCTATTAGCCAAACTGGTAATGTGGATAAGCTGGTATGGAATTTCTCAAAAAATGGGGCATTCAAGGTAAACTCGGCATCCCATGTGGCTCACCAGTTTTTCGCGACAAATCAGCCTTCATCGAGCAATGGTCAGCAGGGAAGTGAAGATACAAAATGGAAGAACATCTGGAAAATCCCAAGCCCATCAAAAATTCAGTTGCTTATTTGGCGTCTATGCCATAATGCAATAGCGGTGTCCACTAATTTAAAAAGAAAGCATCTACAGGTTGAAGATATTTGCCATTTATGTAAGGCAGATTCCGAGTCCGTGGTCCACTTGTTCGTGATGTGCCCATGCTCTAGAACAATTTGGTTTGGCTCCCCACTCTCCATCCGATCTCCTATGGTAGCCCCTAAATCTTTTAAATCTTGGTGGAATGGCTGGGAAAATCAAAAGAAGTTCCTTAGTGGTAGTGATGAGATTGTCATACGGATGTGTACAGTTTTGTGGAGTATTTGGAAGTTACGGAACGATACTTTATTTAAGGGCTCTAATCCGAATCCATTAGAGGCGATTGACGGGGCGAATCGGCTCGCGGGAGAGATTCTATCAGCATTGGAAGTGAGGAGAGCTTTGCAATCTTCTTCTCCATCCAGTGGCTTAGTGGGATTCGCAACAGATTGGCAGCCTCCGGAATACCCTTGGATAAAGGTTAATGTGGACGGGGCCGCGTTGCCCTCAGGAATAGCAGCAGGGGCAGGTGTGGTGGCTCACGCCCATGACGACAGGTGTTTGGGGAGGGCTAGGCTCCCTCTCCCCGGGGGTTCAGCTCTTGGAGCAGAAGCAGCAGCCGTAAGGATGGGGATAAATTTTGCCATTTGTAATCAATGGCATCATGTTATATTGGAAGCTGACTCAAAAGAAATGATTGAAGTGCTAAACTCTCAACAGCCTCAAAGTCCATGGGAAATACATGCTGTGGTTGAGGATATTACAAGGCTGAGATCTAGAATCAACAACTTGGTGTTCCAACATGTACGGCGAGAGGTCAATCTTGAGGCACATAAGCAAGCACAGTTGGCTTTAAATAGTAGCATTCTCCTTTCTTCCTCTGAGAATGAGAGGAATTCTAGTAATTTCGGCTCAGGGATTGTATTCGATCTTTCTTGAGTTATCAAATATCTAGTTACCAAAAAAAAAAAAATGTGTAAGAACTCGATAAAACAAAAAATCCTTGCTATCGTATTAGAGATTTTAAAATCCTCTGTTTTAGTAAAAGTGATTATTCGATCATTAATATCTGCACAATCAATTTTATGAGAATTGATTTTTGGTTAATAATATCTCATCCAAGGCATTGGATTACCTCTGGTGCACGTCCGAGGCCTAGCCTCGAGCGTCCTTTCATCACTTGCCATTAGTGATAAAAGGGGGAGAAAAAGAGAAAAGGATGAGATATTACTACAAGAGTGGTCAAAAAAAAGGAGAGAAAATGAAACGACTTCTCCTCTTTAGTGTATTAAAATCAAGGAAGCGTGCCCCCATCGGTTGTATTTGACCACGCGATTTTGTTCCGGGCACCAGAGGGTTCCGGGCTCCAGTCCTCTGGTGTGCGCATCGTTGAGATATCCACTCGCGAGTAAGTAGCCTCGTACTAACTTGCTGTCTACTCATCCTTCACCTATTACCCCAAAACAAAAAAAAAAACAAAAAACAAAAAAATAAATAAAAAAATAGAAGCCAAATAACAATATTAAAAATTGACCATTTTTATAAATTACGATATCTTACCTCTAATTCCTAATTTTATTTATTAAAAATATATATATATATATATTATTTAATTGATTGATTTCCTATTGGAGGAACGAAATGCTTAGCAATCCATCCATTAGAGAAAAATCATTGGCGAGCAAAGGTCCTTGAGTTGAGGAGGAGGCTATTGCTTTTTACCAAAAGAGAGCTTCACTGAGATTATCTCTTCTTTTTATTCTCCTTCTCATTCTCATCTTGTTGGCCAATTTTGGAAAACAAAAAAGGTAGTATTTTCTCTTTTCTTATCTTTAATATAAAGGGGTTTTTGCTGTATTCCATCTATGGGTCGTGAACCCTCGCTTCGTACTCAAGCAGCCCACTTCGTCTCTGATCTGACTACTGTTCTCCTCAACCCCATCTCCGATAAGCCTCATGTAAGTTGTTTTCTCTTTTTCTTTTTTGCCCTTTTGTGCCTTGTAAGCTATGTAGTTTCTTGAAATTTCGATGATTTTTTTTTTTTTTTGGGGTCAAATTCCCGTCTTTTGATAATTTGTTGAAGACCCATTTCAAATTTAAGTCTGTATCTGGATTTTATGAAATGCGTATGCTGTTTTTAGATGTTCTGAAGTTCTGTATTGGGTGTTGGGTGTTGGGTGTTGGGTGTTGGGTGTTGGCTGTTAGAGTTTTCACTTGTGGATGTGTTTATTTAGGCTAGGGTTTTGTTCTTGGTTAGTTAATTTGAAGAGGAATGGAGGATGCCTATAACTTGCTTGTTAATTCAATTCAGTATTGAAATTTTGCTTAGTTGGTTAGTAACCATAGATAAAACTAGACTGTTAAAAGCTTATTACAAGTTACAACTCAAAAGGTGATATAAGAACCCACCAGGGGTTGGTGCAGTTGGCTAGCATCCCGGGTTTGCTCCCCGTGGTTGTGTGTTCAATTCCCACTCCTAGACCTACCCTGGTGTCCGTAAGGAAAATTCCGAGTGGGTCAGTGCGGACACCCGAAGGGACTGGTCCTTACCTCAAAGAGTTTGGGACACCCTCCGTTACCCAAATATAAAAATAAAAAAGTGATATAAGACCCAAATGAGAAAATGTAAACTTTTGTATATTTGTTTTATACTCAAACTTTGATTTAGTTCAGACAACATTTCTTTGTATCACGGTTGCCCAAAGCAGAGCAGATAAGCAGTAATTTTCCAAATTGAGGAAGTGCGAGAGCATAACAAGCACACTTAATAACTTGTCCAGTTCCATGTACCTTGTTTTGACATTTGTAGTCATTTTCTTTGTTAGGAGGATATGATGGGACTGGAAAAAAGTCAACAAGAGTCAATTGCAGACGAGGATATGGGGGTTCCATCCGATGTGCCTGATACTTCTTCTTTTACCGCATTCCTCTACTCTCTACTATCATCTTCAGAATCTGGGAGCTGTTCTAATGTGGAGGGACAAAATGGATACCATGCTGAAATGGATGAATCAACTTCTGACGTAGTAATTAACGAAACCAGTGGAAGGAAAACATTATTAGCTAGGGGGAAACATTCTCTAAGTAGAGCTATCTACAAGGCAGCTAGGATCTATGGATCTCAAAATCAAGACTCAGAGAGCAATGGTGATTATAACATGAATATCGATGATGGAAATGATTTAAAAGGTGTTGGGATTGAGTTGAGACATGTGCAAACTCATAAGAATCCTGAATCGTGGGTTAATCTCCCGGACATGTCCGAACCTTCATTGCTTCTTTCAGAGAAAACACGAAGTACTCTCTATTTTTCACTTCCAGCACTTGCTCAAGGGAGGAAATGGGTGCTGCTCTACAGGTTAAGAAGCACAACTTGATTATTGCTAATTGTATATCTATCTCGAGATGTACAATTGTTGGGTGTCATAGTTCGGTACCATTAGACCATCATGGTACTTTCTTTAATATCTCTATGTTGTCTTAATGCAGTACCTGGAGGCATGGAATATCACTTTCAACCCTATACAGAAGAAGCATGCTTTGCCCTGGTTTCAGTTTGCTGGTATTTTCTTCTCAAATAGTCCTATAAATAGGGAATTGTATAGGCTATAATATATATATATATATATACACACACACACATATATAATAAGATATTAGCATCTAACTTCATGGAGATCTCTTGAGATCAATTATAAATTATAATTACGGACTATTTCATTGACAAGTTTCAAGCAGTTGCAAAATATTGTTTCCTTGAAGTAGAGTCATAAGCTAAAAGGGAGCTTTTAAATTTTCTGAATGAAAGTTTTCTGATGTGGATATATAAGTCATTTGTCAAAGCTATCCATGGATCCACTGAGATCACAAGCGAGAGTCTTTGAAAAAACATGATGTCCTCCTCCATTTCTTTGTGATTAAGTCTTCATGGTTGAAACACCGTTGGCACGGGAACCACAGTCCACAATGTTTGAGATGTGAAGTTATTCCATTATGTAGCTTGTGTGCTACCGATATTTTGCAATGGTTCCTTTGTACTCTTAACTCTGTAGACCATGCTCACATTAATCACATGAATGTCAGTGTTAATGTGAAGTGTCTAGTGACCATGAAGGTGAAGGTTTTGTAACCTTCTCTTTGTATTATAGCATGACTGATTCTTTCCATGGTCTGTATTGCTCAATTAGTATCCCCCAGCGGCCACCTCCTGGATGGACAATGGCCACAACTTCAATTATGATTTTCCTAACAGTCAAATATTTGGCTTTTCCCCAGTTGTGAACTACCTTTTATTGCCATTCAATTTTATGCTTGTAACAGAAGATTAAGCTCGTTGATCGAAATGGTTCGTTAGCTGTGGGAAATCTCCTAGGTAGTCACTAGTTGAACAATGTAAGCGAGATGTATCTGGGCCATATGTACTGTATAGCTTGAAGGACAGGAAACTATTCTATCCTTAACTGATGCAAACGTTGAACCTTATTATGAGATAACATATTTTCTTTTTCTTGTTTCATACATATATTCTTATGCATGCATTTGTTCCTTCCCCCTTTTTTTTTTCGGTTTAACACAACACCACCACAAGGTGAAGCTGTAAGGCAATTGAAAAGAGGACACACACACATGTTCCTTCCCCTTACCACATGCATTTTTTTCTTCCCCTTAACTGGATTATTTTGTAAGATATGTATATGTATACTTCCATTCTAGGATGAAGTTCTTTCCCCTTACCACATGCATTTGTTCCCCTTTTTGAGGTTGTCGGTGACCGTAAAGGTGCAGTATTTGGTGGCTTAGTTGAGGCACCACTGAGAGCAACCAGTAAGAGAAAATATCAGGTTCTGCTGGCACACACTATTTAAATCTTGTTCAGCAACTCTTTTCTTTTGTATTTCTCACTGAATGTTATGGGTTTCAAGCAGGGGACAAATAATACATTTGTTTTCACAAATACTTCTGTCCATCCAGTTGTATTTCGCCCCACAGGTACTAATTATCCCTTCTATTTTTTTTCTTGATAATACTTACTGAACTTCCATCCACTTCAAGTTTAGCAAGACCAAGTCTCAGGCTGTTGGTTCCATCAAGAGCAACAAACTTTCTTGTCTTAAAAATAAAAAGAAAAATAGAGAAAGAAAGAAAAGAGTGGCATGTTTTGCATTCTACTTGCTTACTTCGGATATTACTATCACTATTTGAATGTGTATGGCTGCAAGTAGATGAAAGGATTTCCATGGATCGATGTCTACTCATGCCAGAAATAGGAGAAGCTTTCCTTTGGAGAGCAGCTGAGCACAAAATGTGCCCATAAAAGCTCTGTTTTATGGATTCAATATCCTCATCCCTTATCCCTCGGTGAGCTATAGATTGTGTATTCCTCATCCACGACAAGCACATCACTTGTCCTGGAGCTGAGTAAACCCTTGATAATTTTTTAGGTTATTTACTTTTAAGCTTAGTTACCAAGTCGGAGTTTGGGAACTATTTGGCTAGGGGAAACTTTGGAATAAATTGGAAAACCGGGGGGGAGGGGGAAATGTCGGTCAAGAGATTAATAAATTACAAATAAGAATTTTAAATATGTCCACTAATAAGAAAAATGTTTCACATATTAGATATTTAATTGGGAATTTTTTGAAAAGTCGTGAATAATTCGCATTTATTTGCAAAATTTGCAACTTTTTGAAGAAGTCGCAATTTACTCAAAAAGTCTCGAATATTTCATTTGTTCAACGCAAAAGTCGCGACTTATTTGTGACTTCTGAAAAAATTAAGGGAAGTTATCATGATTTATTTATGAGTAAATATAGTGGAACTAACTGCTCTGGTTACGCAGGTGCAAATCGCTATTTCACTCTGTGTTCCACCGACTTTCTAGCATTGGGTGGGGGTGATCACTTTGCGCTTTATTTGGATAGTGATCTGTGAGATTTCTACCCCCTTCTTTTTTTCATTTTTGGTTCTCTAACCAACTGATGCTTGTTCGATTGGTCTGGTCTGATTCCGGAATTTAAATAGACTTGGGTGCAAAAACCTTGACCAAAAAGGCTTGGATAAAGACCCCACTGTGCAAGCAGTCTACGTACACAAAAACAAATTGTATAATATACTCTGTATCAAAGAAGTAAATGACTAGACATCAATACTTTATCTTGATTTTATTTTTCCATGCTTCATTTTCAAGATTGAATGGGTCAAGTTCGACTTCCGAAACCTATGGGAACTCCTGTCTTGCACTCTCCAAAGACTTTGAAGTGAAGGAAGTTGAGGTATGCACTGAGTCACCCTTGTGTTTCTCACTCTAGTCCATCATATTTTCTGGGTGACCGTGAATATGAAATGCATATGCATGTATATAACAAATTTCAGTTTCCTATGTTGCGCAGTTATGGGGCTTTGCATATGCTTCAAAGTACGAGGAAACAGTTGCTTTGTGCCGGACAGAGGCACCTGGAATTTGTCGATGGTGAATATTCCAAAGAGGACCACATATCATTGTGAGATTGTCACCCTAATGAATCAAACAGGTTGTGCATGATACACTTGCATGATGCCAGATACAGATCACGCTAACTGAAAGTAGACGAACTGTTGTATATATGTCTGTCTCAGTCGCCATGCTTGTTTTTTTGATCAGTTTGTCTCGGTCACCATGTTTCTATTTTACATATACATGTGTTCCAAGGTTGGATTTGGACTGTATATAATATGTACGGAGCGCTTAACTGTGTATAGCTTACCAGTTTTGAGCATAAATTGAACTGTGAAACTGCATGCTGATTTATAATGTATCTGATTAATCATTCCCCTTTCTTATTGTTGATCCTGTATTGAACTTGCACATTAGAGTTGTTTCTTAGTATCATCAACCTTACACACTCGAGTACTGCTAGTAAATTACTTTCGCACTGGGTGGATTTTCTTTCCATAACTAGAAATCTATATAACAAAATTAAACTAGCATGACCCAAATTTGTTCTCCGAAAAATTCAGCTACTTCAAAAAAAATGATGTTTATTGTAAAGTCTTGGCTACCCAATAAGGTCATGATTTTTTGGTTAGTTACCAGCCCAAGTCTAACCTAGAGATCCTTTCATTAATAATCTAGTGGAATGCTAATCATACTCTCAATTCAAAATGTTTTCATACTCCCCTGGGTTGGTAATAAAACAAGAAATTTGGTGTCCAGTTTCCACCTGAAGTCATTTGTTTTGTTATCTAAAAAGGGTGGGAGTATGGAAATGTGATTATGTTTAGTGTTCCTCTAATAACCTATTAGAGACAGAGAACAGTGGAAGAGAGCATTCTATGTTAAAAGACTTTTACATAATGCTTAGTTTGTTTTGAGGTAAATTAGGAAAAAAAATCTGCAAAAAAAGATTTACATAAAGCTCCGATTACAATGTAAAATAGGAAAAAACAAATAAAATCCATAAAAATATAATTTTCTGCATGTTTGTTGCACGCAGAATCATTAACAAGTAAAATGTTTTATGCAAAAATGGTAGCGTTTTGAGAAAATGACATACATTTTAAAAATTCGTATCATTTTTTGTAAAATCAACGCCTCTTTAAATGTGTTTAGAGACACAAAGATATCCTTCTTTACATATATTTTTTAAAATACACAAAATATCCTTAATTCACATTTCAAAATGATAGAATACCCATTTGTTACATTTAATTTCTAAAATAACAAAAAAATACCCTCCACATGTATTTCCTAAATTAACAAAGATATACCTCTTCAAACATTTTTCAAAATGAAAGAAATACTCTCGTAATATATATTTTCAAAATAAAAATACCTCTTCACATTTATTTTCTGAAATGACAAAAATTTCCCTCCACATTTTTCTAATATGACAAATATACCCTTATCCATATGTATTTTCAAAAATGACATATCTCTCCACATGTATTTTTAAACGACAATTGTTCAACCAAGGAGTTGACAAAAATACCATCTTTACAGGTTTTTTTTAAATGACAAAAATACCCCTCTATTTACATCTGATTTCCAATTTTTCTATAATCCAAACACATAAAATAAAACAATTTTTTAACTTATTTTCAAGGATTCATTCAAATAACAAAAACTAAGTTGAAAATTCATTTTTTACCATAAAAGCTTTTAGACCGTAAATGATTTACATCATAAAACCATTTATGTGCAAAACAAACAAAGCCATAGAAGAGCTTCAAATAACACGTTTTGCTAAATTCAGACCCTCGTTTAAAAACGCAGGGGGAGGGGGGGAGGGGGGGAGGAGGAGGTTGGTACAGTATTTTACAATTTGCATAAGAATCCTTGAACAATTGAGGGACTGCATAAGAAATCTTGAACAGCTGAGGGAATTGTACTCCCCTAAGCAAAAGAACCTAAATGCACAAAACAATAACATAGATTGTAACTAGAATGTGTTACTAATAACTCTCAGCCAAGCACCTGAGTATAGAGTCTACAGACACATGACACTGAAGAACTTCAGTTGTCAGAACTCAGAACCTGTTCACTAGATCTGTGGGGATATATCACCACCTACAACTTTTTAATCTCCTTACCAAAAACAAAAGGCAACCTTTGAGCCTCATCTAAATGCTGATCACTTTTAGTACAGTGTTGAATTAGTATGGCCAGTTTGATTTTTCAAGCAACAGTTTAATTAAGACCAAGAAGGTTAGAGAGGGGGGAGAAGCGCCCCACTGAAATCTCCTTGAGAAAAATGTACAAAGAACATTCAAGAAGAATAAGACTAGAAAACTATATTTAAGAAAGGACATCCCAAGACGGTGAAATAATCTACCTATCCCATCAGCAATGAAACCGCTGTTTGTATTACTTGTGACAAATGAGATTGACATATATCCTCAATCAAACAGCAGCTGTAGTCTCCTCCACAATTCCTTCCTGTAGTTTCTGAGGATGACCAATCAATTAAGTGGAACCGTTAGCCGCCGGAAACGATGCCACTACTTCCTCATAAGCAGCAGTATGAACACCGAGAGCAGCCCGGCCAGATGGGTCAGGATTTTTTGACCATGCTGCATCCCATTCCACTGCCTTTGCAGTACTACACGCCACACTTGGACCTCCAGGAACTGTTAATCGTGCGGAATTCTGTCCAGAATTGGCTAACTCAATCAGAAATGTTTTTAGAATGAATGAAAGAACATAGAACTAGGATGGAAATAATCTAGTTAAGAAAAATAATAAGGCCTTTCGTCAAGGCTAAATGACACGTTGATAATTTTTGTAATAATGTACGTTCATTGGAAACCAGAAGAAAATGAAGGAAACAATGGACCCAGATTATAAGAATCTACCTTTGGAAAGAATCTCTCAAAAATTGTCCTGTAGTAGTATGCCTCTTTTGTTGTAGGAGTATTCTCCGGATAAATAAAGTGTGCATTCGTCAACATTGCATCTGCAACCTGGCCATTTATAAACAGGATATATTCATTAATCATTTGTGTCACCAGTTGAAAAAAGAAAAAAAAAAAAAGCATTGATGGTTCCAGGACTGGATCTTTTAACAAAACTGATTCAACATAAAAATCTGAAAGAAATCACTGCAGCAACATTAGGGGGCTGCAAGAGTACCAATCATATCACTAGTTTCAAAAGCTAAGGGATGTACATGTTCATTTGCATGGTCCTTCAAGCCATCAATCCAGCTATACCCAACTCCATCGCTGAACTGTTCCTTTTGCCTATACAAAATGTGCTGAAACCCAAAAAAGACAGTTGCAACAATTCTTCCAGACATAAAAATAAAAATAATGCATTAACTCTGTTTAATTTGACTAGTGTGAAGATTAGACATGTTACAAAAGCTAAGAAGTTACAAACCTTCGGAAGATATGGCTTCTGATCATCATCAAATGCATTGCGCAGGACCCACTTCTCAATCCGGCCAAGATCAGGTCTAATCTGTAGATATTTAATGTAGAACTATAAGGTAGACTTCTGAATAAATTCAGAGACTTTGTTTATTTATAATTGTCCCATAAGACAAATAATTGAAAGGCAAAAATAAACCTTCCAAATTCAAAAAGCAAGATAATACAAATGCATCTGCTTTTGTCTGTGAATCAAAGTAGGGAGTACTAACTGTATGAATTTCTGAAAGTTTCTCATAATGAATGCCTTTTAGGGAAACAAAGGGTCTCCATGGACATATAAACAAATATATCAAGTTACTTTTCCACGACACCATGTAACAAAGGTTCTCCATGGACATATAAGCAAATATCTAACAGGTAATGGCATGTCTAGAAAATCTCTCATCCTCTAGTCTACTCGAGGGGCCAATACTGATAAGACTTGGCATACACCAACTGGCATACACCAACTCATAAACACAAGTTAGGGTGTACCCCTAACGCATATGCAGAGGTATGGACCCAATTAAAGAGAAGACTTGGCATATGCCAGCATGCTAGAGAAATCAAATGCCTGTAATGTACTTTTGGCGCACATTAAAGGATCCAATGTCGCTAATACCCATGTTTTGTTTTGTTTTTTTTGCATGGTCTCCTTGTATTTGGTATCTTTATAAATGGAAAAGCAGTCGTATCATCTTAACTTGAGACAAGTTTCAATAAATAAATGTGCCACTATCTCAAAGAAAACAGAAAATGGGCTCCAATCAAATGACAATTAAATTGAGACAAGTTTCAATAAATAGTTGCGCCGCTATCTAAAACAGAAAATGGGCTCCAATCAAATGACAATCTTGGGCGCTGAACCGTTCTGCAGTCAAACTAGGTCTTCATTAAAAGCTAAAAGCTCAGAAGTCCTGCACTTACCATTTTCCACTCCGGATCCATGTCCATCGCAATATTGATGAATGCTTTATCCAAAAAGGGTACACGAGCCTCTACACCCCACGCTGAAGTTGATTTATTAGCCCTCAGGCAATCATATAGATGAAGAGCTTTAATCTGATTAAATGTTAGAACGACCATTAGTCTACCAAATAACCCATAAGGAATGGTTGTAATTTGTAACAAAGCCAAAATCAATAATCTCATAACATATACCATAATATACTCAAAGAATCTCTTAGAAATAGAAATTTGACAATAAAACTCCAGATTAAAGAATGCAATTGCAATGAAACATCCGCGGAAAATGAGAACCAATTCTCCAGAACTATAAAGAAAAGAAGAAAACATTGCTTGGCATGCAATACCTTTTGACATGTTTCCTGATGAAACTCCTCCTTGTTAGGCGCCTTGTGGAAATACAAGTAACCTCCAAAAACCTCATCTGAACCTTCCCCAGAGAGAACCATTTTTACACCCAAAGATTTAATTTTTCGAGACATTAGAAACATCGGAGTACTGGCTCTAATAGTGGTCACATCATATGTTTCAACATGGTAAATGACTTCCTCGAGCGCATCTATGCCTTCCTGATATGGCCACAAAAAAAAAAAACCAAATGTAACCATCCGGTCATACGAAAGACACCCAATAGATGTTTTCCTCTTATTTTGTCTTGAAAATGGATGATATTACCTGAACTGTGAAGTACAACTCATGGTGATGCGTACCAAGATAATCCGCAACCTCTCGAGCAGCTTTCAGATCCGGAGAACCCTGAATATGTAATGTAAGAGAAGAAGAATCAATCAAAATTACGGTAAGGTAAAACAGGACAGATCAAAAGTAATTTCTTTGCACAAACAGACACTGAGGTGACAGTAGACATATAATAGCGCACACTAAGTTTTTATTTTCTGGTCTGCATATTGCCAGGAAATAAATATTTCAAAACAAACCATCATTTCAACTATTTTTTGGAAGGTACCCATCATTTCTGTTGATGTGATAAAAAAATTTGATTCTTTTCCATCTCAAAGTTGAAAATATTTGTTGTCATCTCAGGAACTTGCTAGAGTTCCAAATGAACCAACTTGAAAACCAACCAAGATGATGAATTTGTAATCATGTAAAAGAATGCAATCAGAGTAAGGTGAGAGCAAAACTTGACCATAAATAAATACATAACATGGTTCAGAAATATTAACTTTATTAGATAAAATCAAGTTCAAGATCTATATCATGCACAAAATTGGACCCAAATATAGATAAAGATCCGCGCTATCTCCTAATTCCCCATTGTACTTATCCTAAAAGTTAAAATCTAAGGTAGCATTTGGGAACGCTTAATTGTTAAGCTGAGGTTTGTAGCTTGAAGATCCGTATCTAAACTGTTAATTCTCCATGAAGACTGTTTGGTAACACAAATCTGAATTTGAAATAAGATCAAAAACTCGTTTGGTCAAATAATTGGAGATCGCGATCAGGTTGGCAATTTCCAACCCGATCCGTCAACTCGCCCGAAACTGCCCTACTTTTTACACGGGTTAGGGTTGTGGTTTTGAACCCCTTTTTAAAAAATGGGTCAGGTTTGAGGTTGTCTACCTGGCCTAGCAGGTCATAATACCTAGTAACTTATTATTAACATATATATATAATATACTTATATAATGATATGTTTATTAAATATTACATTTAATTCTAAATGTCATCATAATTTAAATTATAGTTAACTTATATATTAAATTATATAAATATGATTTATTATATTATTTAATAAATATTATAATATATTAGATATAATATGTGCAAGTATTACTATAATTTAAAATATTAATAAGCAAATACATTTAATTATAAAATATGATTTGTATATTTAATTGCATAATTAATGATTTGTTAAATATTTAAGTATTATTTATCTATTTTACACGGGTTAGGACTTCGGAGGTTTAGGTTGAGGGGTCTCCTGTTGAGGGGCCTCTTGTTGAGCCAGGTTTGGGTTTGCCTTAGATTGGGTTCAGGTCAATGTAGTCAAACTGTCCTAGGCCACCGCCTTGTCTAGCTAGGACACCTATCACCTAGATCATGATCTAGGCAGGCACTCACTAAATCTTATAGAAAATTTTGGTCAACTAGGCAGCACCTCGCCTAGGGAACCCCTATCTCCTTGGCGTTGCCTGGACGCTTGGATTACATTGGTTCAAGTTGAGGGTGTTTCAACCCTACAGGAAATTGACCCGGCCAAAATGCAACCTAACCCAACCCCTTTGACACCCTAGCTGGTGGATAACAAGCGATTTTAAAGCCAAAAGGGTATTTCTGAGATTTTAAAAATGTTTGTAAGGATAAAAAAAAATTGATAGGTAATAATAATTTCATTATATCAAAGAAGGAAATCGATTCACCAAAAGTGAACTATAAGAAAAGAGAGCCAAAAAACAACAAAAAGAAGAAGCACATGAAAAATAGAAAGCTTGGCGAAAAAGCTCATTAAGCTACTTAATTACATAATTAAGCAAGGACCTGAGGGCATAACGAACCAAATCCATTAAGACCTTAAATTAAGTGTTAAGATATGCAAAAAATATGTTCCCAAATGAGCTTAACTGCTGAAAATATCAGCTAATTCAAGGTCAAGCATTCCCAAATTGTCTAACTGAAAGAAATCCTTGTAACACACTATGTCATAAAATTCAGTAATTCACCATCCAATTCTCTACTTAGAAGAAAAAGAAGAAGAAATACTTTTTCCACGATAATACAGGGGACTCCATCAAATCCTACTAAATTTGTATCCTCTAACTTAAAAGGACTAATCACATAACCGATAACAGAATGCAAACAACACAGAAAATGAAATGAAAGAATAAAACTCAAATTCAAAACCCAACCTAAGAACTCCAAAATGCCATAATCCGTTGCCCGACACTGCAAAGTCCATAACCATCTACCTTAAAACTAACCATGCACGTCTAAATCCTACCCTAACCTCACTTCCTGCCTCACCTAAAGTCCATTAAACCTAAACCCATGCGAGGCTTAAAATCCATCCAGAAAAAAACCTATTCTGCACCACTTCATACAATCACATAGGTTCCAAACCCATTGCCCTAAATCATATTCAAGCGGTAGTACCACTGCAATTGTGACTAGTCTCGGAACAATCTATTAGTAAGTTACTAATAGTAACCAGTCTTGTAATATTTATATAGATATTTGATAATATAAAATAGTTAACGATAATCCTGTAAAGTTAAGAATTTATCATTAATCAATATATTTAATAATATATGAGATAATATAAACCTTTAAAATGTTTCCTTCCAGTACCAGGTGTAAGTATAGGCACAATCAGGATAATTATATAACTTATTTTAAAAAGATGTCAAGGAAAACATGCTACATTCATTACAGAGGAATGAAGATACCAACCAAAAATTACAAAAGCTATGCTAAGTGCTCTTAATACTTTTGTTTTGCTTCTAAACTTTGCCGAATCTTGTCACAAAATCAGGGGAAAATATACGATATAAAGTGACGGTCAAAAGGAGATTCAAACCAATGTAGTCAAAATGTCGCCTACGCAACACCTTGGCCATCAGCTCGCCTTGCCAACCCCAAATTGGATAAGGCATTGATGATGATTGTTTCTAATTTTTAATCTATCTCTTTATTAATATATGAATATCAATCAATAAAGTGCATTTTACTGGACAAAACAAAATGGAAATATAATAGACAAGTATAGCACATGGTCATGTCGCATCTGTAATGACCTTCAAACCAATGCAAAAGGTATGTAACTGGGATCCCCAATGTCTAGCAACTTTTGCCTCAGCCAAGTGGCGTGAAGCCACAGCAGCAACAAGTGATGAGTCTAGTCCTCCAGACAAAAGTACACCAAATGGTACATCTGTCATAAGTCTCTTAATAACAGCCTGCATAAATTAACAGCAAAACAACATAAGAAGCCCAGAAGGGCTAACAAGTCAAGGTGAAACATCAAGCATATCCAACTGACATTTTCTTTTTTTATCAAACCATCAAAAAGGGTAAGTGACACTAAAAAATTCTAGAGATGCTTAATAGGCACATCATGGATTGGCCAGATTGCTGTGATAATGAAAAGGCCTATCACCTCAACAAGAGCAGCTACTAATAGAGAGAAAGAAAATAACTGAAGATACCAATTAATGACTACACGACTATCATCTCTCAGTCCTAAAACAATCATATAGTGGAAAAAATCGATAGTGAATACACTATATCCTAAATATATCTCCATAGAAATATTGACAGACATTAAATTTAAAATTCTCCGTAGTGATTGTTTCAACTCTTAGCCAAAAGTTAAGTTATAAAATCACAATTGTCTTCACATAAAATACTCATCTATTTCCTCTGTTTTTTAAGAAAAACTGAAAAATATGTAGATCAATGTTCACAGATCCACGTAGTTGAAATACTCTACAATATATATATATATATGTAATAATGACCCACTCCACCCTCATGTCAACAGCTTCAAAAATTAAACAAAATATAAGTACGTTGTATTCGCTTCGAACCCATCCTTTTGGATCGTCATCATATGCCTGCCATATATATGCTCAACAAATACACTTTCCGTAGCAAGGAAATTGACCAATTATTATAGAAAATCATTCTTATTGGGTCGGCAACACAAATCCTGGTCCAGAAAATCAGCAAAAAGAAAAAAATAACAGCAATAAAATAAGGAAAAATCAGAGCATGCCTTTTCGAAGGTCTCACGTAAAACTAAGGGATCATAGGGAGTTGATGGTATGTGCTCCATATACCATGGCGGGTTGTACCACCTTCTGAGCCCTCCTGCACACAACTTAAATTAAAACGGGAAATAGAAAGATTGTGAACTGAAAATACTTTAAGCAGTGAATACAAAAAGTGAACACCATGATAGTTGTTGTAACCAGTGTTACAAATCTCGTTCTCGGGTTTTTATCAGTCGAATTTTTTCTCGGGAGATTTTCAAATATGAAGTTTTTTTCCCGGGTATTTTTCACCTAAATCTCGGCAATGATTGAAATAATAATTAAAATTATAAAATACAATAATTTATATTACTAATTTATAAATTCATCAAACCAACAATATTGGGTATCTTTTGCAATATTTTATAAAATCTCGGCTAAACCTCGGGATATTTACGTTATAAAAGGAAAAAATTGTATTTCTCATAAGACTTTTAAAATACCGCGATAAAAACGGAGTTTTAAACTTAACATGTTTATCGGGAGAAATTAGGTATTTCTCAGGAGATTTGTAACAATGGTTGTAACTAAAAGAAATTTGCAAAAAAAAACTCATTTAGTGTTATACAGTTGAGAGGCGATTTCACAACTCTTTCCACAAATGTATTTGAAATCTTTTGCAGAATAATGAAATTTTAGTTCCTTGTGAGAAATTAAAAATTTGACTCTTCTTTTTATATAAGAGAAGATATTTACAGGAAAATAAAATTTTACAATTTCCTCGTATAATATCATATGGATTTTCACAATATTTTGATTTTTGATGCTAATACTTGATAACTTAATGAATCAGATAATTCTTTATATGGATTTCCTGATCTTTCCCGAAGGCTCCCTAAAATTTTACCCTATAAATGAAAGCCCGAGATTGTTTTAAGAAAACAACTTATACATTGCAGAGTTTATCTTACTTACTAGTTACTACCCAAAAACAAGATTTAGACCATGTTCTAACACGAAACCTGAATTATCAATTTAAGAGAGTATTGCATATCTCCGATCAATCCTCATTTGAACAACATAAAACTTCGATAATGATTAGCTCCATAGATGCATACCATGTTTGCTAGAATATATATGCCCTGGAAGGAAGGTCATGAAACGTTCACAATCATCACTCAGAGCTTTCATTTCTGAAGCAAACCATGTTGATCCTGGCAAAGAAAGTAGCAACTATTATATACAAATATCTCTATTGATCCTGAAAGAGGAGAAATATATATAATACTGAAAAATTGTCAATTGTAATGATTACATATGTGCAACATGGTTTAAAATTCTGGTAAGTATCGGCTAATATGTCTCCTGTCTGGAGCTAACCGGTTCATTGGTACGCCGGAAAAAAAAACACCCCATACTTGATACGGGAGATTTTTCAATTAATTTTTTTTCTCTCATTCTATTTACATTAGGATCCACATCATAAACCCGATTCGCGCAACTTTTTACATAAAATATTATTTAAGCAATTAGTTTTAAATTAATTTTTCTTTTATTTATTTAAGATACTAATATGTACATGAGGTCATACCCCTTATTTGAATTGAATAAAAATTATCCTGGATCCAAATTCATGAAGAACAAAATATCAACTATCCAGTTTAAGAACAAAATCCTTTTTTTAGCGCCTTTTAAAGACTATGTCAAATTTCAACTTTCAAATGGTAAGACATTTCTCAAATATTAAAATTTCGTAAATTCTACTATATCAAAACATTATCAAAACTCACAAAAAATGACAAAAATAGTCTCATATTTTAGTCTTCAAAACATATTTTCATCTACATGGTCAAAAAGTCAACTAACAGTATAACAGTTCAACATAAAAAGAATTAAATTAAAGCATATAATTTATGGTTGTAATTCAATGCATTCTTATTTAATTCATTGAATGTAAGGTTTAATATTGAATTTCTTATACTTGGCTAAGTGACTATGATTTGTATTTTCATACCTATTTCTCAGCACACGCGCTTTTTTTTACATATAAAATTCTTAACTCTCATAAGTATAGTTATAAACATAGTTAGAGGTCATCATTTAGTTTTTTTTTAGCTTATATTTGCATTTTAAAAAAAATTATGCAAGGTATTCAAGTTTTTCCTTGCGTATCCAAGCATTTCTTTTTTTTCCGCCGTATCCACCCCATTCGGTCTGATACGTATCTTGTTTGAGACTTAACGATACGGCACCCAATACCGATATTTTGAACCAAGATGTTCAATTTATGAAAATTACTTATGCAAGTTCTGACATATGAAGTTCAGTGTTCATAGCTACTGCTTACAATGTTAGTGTGAATTATTCTAAAGCCGTCGTCATGTATAAATTCAATATAGTGCAGTTCAAACATTTCAATGAGAGACCGAATGCACTCAAGTCTGTTGTTCTCAAACATTAGCCTAAGAGATAACCTTCAGACCTAAAAGCATGCAAAACTTATCCCTTAATAACAAATTAAATTACATTTCAAACATTGTAACTTGATCCTGCTAGCTAGCATTGCCACAAAAAGTAAAATCACATCATCATTTAGGCCCCATTTGGATGGACCCAAAGTCACGATTCGTCATGCTTCTTCCGTTGTTTAAATATAATGAATTAAGATCTTGTAAACCCAAAAGAACACAATTTAAGAATATTAATGTGAGTGTGTAAAAATATACGTGTATATATATGTCCCATTGCCTCAACATTTGGAGATGGAGCAAGTCCTAACTCTTGGACCATGCCATTACTCAACACCCACAAACACACAGGTAACATAGCTCTTAGCATGGGAGAACTTTCAGGGTTTACCCACCGAAGGGTGAATGTCACCTTCCTGCATGTGAGTCATGTGTACTAATCTAAAATCAGTTTACTGACCTTTGGTCAACCTAATAATGCCTAAGATTTCCTGATTTAGGATCCCACCATGATGCAATACATCCTTAAGTTCAATAAAATGGAAACCAAAGTGCAATGAAGTGATTATTTCGCATAAATATTACTCTGGGAGAATGTTATTGGAAAAAAGAAACAAATTTTCATGATGCAGTAGTTGAAGATAATGCCCTAAAAATATTAAATATATCAAAGCACCAATAAGTGAGGAGAATATTTAAAAATGTTGACTACATCAAGCAATGTCAACTTTGAGTTTGAAGGATTTTTTTGTTACGAAGGAGGCTACAACTATTTGGTTTCAATAGTGCGACCCAATGCCCTACAAGCAAGAGGCACAACAATGGTGAATTGGTGGTGGCCGCACGTCTCATCTATCCTCAAGGAAGATCTATCTTCCAACTTATGGCTAGATCTACGTGGATTACCTTTTCATCTATGGAATTTGGATGTCCTTCAAAGAATCGAGGACCTCTACGAATGCCTCAAGGAGGCAGATCATAGTTTAAAAAATCGCCGAAACCGTTACGTAAAGGTTTCAATGGCCTCCGATACCCGATACTTTACCTTTATCCCATTTATCCCGAAACAAAACTGTAACACCCGAAACCGTTACGTAACGGGCGTTACGCCTGATACGTAAAGATTTCGGTCGTAGGACTGGGTTCTGAAAATATTTAAACTCATTCTAAAAACTTATCTTTGCTTCCTCTCTTCTTTACCTATTCTTAGTACCTTTTTTTTCCTAAAATCCTTTTGTTTTTTTGTTGATTAACAACTTGATTTGGGGTTTAATTCATAGATTTGAAGGAATCCAAGATAGGTTCTTTATTTCGGGTATGTTTCAACCCTCGACCCATCTAATTTCCTTATTTCTAAATTTTGAGCTTCATATTGGCTTTAAAAGTATTTTATTACTCATTTATTATATGTTTTTTTATTTTTTCCTATTTATTGGAATTTATTGGATTTTTTTTATAAAAAAAAGAAAAAAAAATAAGTAAAGGCCAAAACCGTTACGTAACGGCATTATATAAAGGTTTCGATTGTGTCCGTTACGGTGTCCGAAACCGTTTTTTTTAACCTTGAGGCAGATCGGTGTACCATGACCAACGTTTTAAAACGTGAAGACATGGCATTGGGAGCTCAAGATGTGTGACGTGTAACGGCGTAAGCTTCATAAGATTTGGGGCCCTTCCTATCCCGATTAGGGATCAGTTGGGCCTTCCCTTGTACCTTCCGGCCTTATTATCTTGTTGATCCTCAATGAAGGTGGAGTGAGTGGCATCAAGCCGTCAAGCACTTAGCTACTTCTCATGGGGGCGCAAGCTTGGTCCCTTTGGAAGGAGCAGAACTGCAGAGTTTTTTATAGGATCGTATTACCTGAGGAGCTTATCTACTCGAGGATTCGTCGTTTATTACTATTCACTATATTGGCTCTCCATTGGGGGTGATTCTGAAGAATGGCATTGGATCAGCCAGGTTGATGGCAGAGAGCACAGAGCCAGTCAACTTGTTCAGGAGGGCTAGACATCGATTAACTTAGATGAGCAGCCTTCAGATTCCTTTTGTTGTTTCTTTTGTTACCAATTATTAGTCTATTTCTCATATATTATTTAATAAGCTTTCTACCAACAAACCGTGTGTAAAGCTTTCTTTTCGAGAGACATTAGCTTCTTTGTTACCTTATTCAATTTCCAAAAATCTATGCAGATCCTGATCTTTTCTCCTGGCTTTTTGGATCATGATTGGGCTAGTCACTGCACCAACTGTCCCAACATGTTGCATCAGGGTGCTCGGTCATGATGCACCAAATGTCTCAACATAATGCATCAGCCTTTAAGTGATAAGGGTGCAACGAGATTGAAGCAGGAGGCAAACCGAAGGCAGGAGATAGTTCTCTCATGTTGACCGCTTGAGTAGCCAAAGCAACAAAGAAGTAGTCAAAAAGGAAAGGGCACAACAAATCAAAGAAGAATCTGTTGAGCCTATCATCCCAGAGGGCCAAGGCCCCACCCTCCGAGTTCAATAGAGCAAAGGTAATCGATAGGAACCATGCTCCCCAAGAAGCAGACCTGGCATTGCTGGTGGAGGCAAGGGAGCGGACATCACTCGCATGTCCTATTAGTTTTGTTTAGTTTAGGGAAAGAAAACGCTTGGTGCACCGATTGAGCATCTAGTCTTTCGCTCTCCTTTTTTCGCTTTGCTTCGCTTTCAGAGTAAGGGCTGAGCCAAGGGCGGAGCCAGGAATTTTTCATTGGGGGGGCCAAAATACATGTATTAAAAAAAAAAAATTTGATTTAAGGGTATGGAATTTGGGGGGTTCGGGGACTTAGCCCCCAAGAAAAAAAAATTTGGGGTAGTTTTTTTATTTTGAGATTTTTTTTTTCCCGGTAATGCCTTTGAGGTCGCCACTTGTCCCTATTAATACCCCTTAATTGTGGTTAAGATTCACCCACCTATCCTTGGTTTTAAAAAAATATCAAATTTCTTTTTGAACCCTAGTTTAAAATTAACTAACACCTAAGGTTAAAATTATTTAAATATTTTTTTCTAAAAACCAAGGATAAGTAGGGGAACCTTAAGATTGGGTGAATTTTAACCATAGTTAAGGGGTGTCAATAGGGACATGTGGCAACCTCAAGGGCATAAGGGGACTCCATTGGGGGGCCCACCATATATATGACAAAAAAAAAAATGGGGGGGGGCACTATATAATATAGGACAAAAAAATTGGGGGGGCCAAGTATACTAAAATTATTTTTTTTTAATTGAGGGGCCCACTATTCATACTAGTGCACTAATGAATTACAAAAAATTTGGGGGGGGCCATGGCCACCCCCCGCCCCCCCTGGCTCCGCCCCTGGGCTGAGCCCCCTACTATACAGACTCATCGAGTAATCAAGAGCAGAAGCATTTAATGGCATCAGAGTTGGACCTTGACTTAGGTCAAGAAATTGTGGTTGAAGAACCTATAACTCCGCCCGATCACACTCTTGTGAACTCAAATATGTATCCTATCCTTTTTCCCCTCATTTATAAATTATAATATATATTTCCTGCTGATTACTGACAAAAAAAAAAAAATTTAGAAGTGGAATCAGATTGACTTCATTAAAAAACTAAAGAAATAACAGCTCATATCCACTTTCATGTGGCTTTGCCCTCAGAGCAATTAGGCATCACCTAGCACTAACACTATTACAAAAACTAATTAAATGAGGAATGCAGTTTCAGAGCACAAATGCCAAGTTACAATTACATACCATCAAGACCCCAGCCCATGTAGAGTGGGGTAATACCAATAGCATCCCGAGCAGCAATGAAACTTTTGTCGCGGGTGTCAAGAAGGACAAAGGAGAACATGCCATCCAACATATCCACAAAATTCTCTCCATATTCTTCATACTGTCACAGATAAGAAGATAGAGTGACAAACTACAAGCACCATGTGCACGTTTTTTAGTCCTTTTCAATTTTCTTCAAATTAAGCTTATCAACACCCACAATTTCATAAGGGAAATGTTTAAGGGACCGTGCAATATGCTACATAGCAAAATGTGCGGTCCTCACTGGTCCACACCCCCCTTTTTAACACCCACTAACTATGGCTAAGATTCACTCACCCTTAGGGTTCACCCATTGAACCTTGGTTTTTTTTTTTTTTTTTTTTGGTTTTTGAGGGGGGGATATTAACCTTAATAAAAGGGACACGAGGACATGGCGGTTGACTAGATAGTGAAATGCAAGGACGGCTAATAACTGCTCATTTCAGAATGGCTATACTATTAGGTTCAATTTCCTAGCTTCTGGTTCTAATTTGCAGAAGTTAATGTACCACAAAAATCTCAATAAGTTCTCAGTTACTTACAAGATGGGCAATCACTTCACAGTCACTTCCTGTTCGGAAGTGATGAGACTTCAGCTTTTCTCTTAATTCTTCATGGTTATAAATCTCCCCATTAACCTAAAAGCGGAAACTTAATAAATTAATCAAGAGGCTAACTTCAAATGATTAATATAGTCAAACTATGCAACTGAAGATTAAATATGTTTTGTCAAAAAAAATTGCACATTACAGAAAAACTCAATGAACCTTTGAACTGACAAAGGAAGAAAAATGGAAAGAACACTGAAACTGTGAATCATAAATTGAATACCAAAACCAATGTGTGTGCAGCAAATTTCTACACAAATGTAACCAAAAAGGAATATACAATCTAAACTTCCAGGTACCAGATCACAATGCAAACTTTCCTATTACCAGAGGATGAACACACTTAACCAGTAAACAGAGATGATGAATCTAGTGAAAGGATCCCATCACACATGGGACTTTACAGAAGTCTTGACTGTCAAATTCGATCCTACCAATATTCAAACCCCAATCCTACTTACACTTGTTGACCTCTTCCCAACTCACAAGATGATCTTTGTTCATCTCCTTACTTTACCAAATAAAGTTCCTTGGTATTGTTCAATCTTTTTTTATCGGTAGATGGTAATTATCATCGTTATATTCAAATTAAGCAAAGTAATATATAGGATAAAAGAGAGTTTACAAGCAAATAAACTCAAAAAAGTAAAAGGAAAAAACAAGACAAGAACTCCGGGTGGAGAACCACTCCAACATTAGGAGTCTAATGCGTGAACAAATATGGGATAAAGGAGAGGAAGTGTTTTCAAACACTCTTGTTTCACTCTTTCCAATTTGTATTGGGCCTTTGAAAAGAGAGGACATAAATGAGAATGTTGGCAAGGTTAAATTTTATTAAGGAGATCCTCCCTCTCAAAGAGACCCCCCTCTCAAAGAGACCAAATAACCTTTTTCCCATTTCCCAATATATATTCTCATTAGCCTCAATGTCATAAACAGGTTCTTAGATATTTTCAAGCACTTAACCCATAAGATTTACCGTGACAACAATTGTCTTGTCTTCATTGTAGAGGGGTTGATCTCCAGAAGTAGGATCTACAATAGCCAATCGTTGGTGAGCAAGATAACAATCCTGGTGACAATGCAAGCCACTCCAATCAGGCCCTCTGTGGCGCAACCTACATTTTCAATATATTGAAAACCAAAGGCAACACAGTTAGGAATTTTATCCTGCCGGTCGGAAAAACACAAAACACATACACACCCAAAAATGGTTGAACATTAAAATAAATTGTGTAGTAAAATGACCAGAAAATAACAAAGTTACAATATTTATATTTTTATAAGTAATAGAAAATTCTACTAAAGAAAAGGAATGTACAAAGAAGAAAATAAAGTACAAAGAGCTGTTCATAAGGGTACTGTGAACAAGCCCCAACTCTAGAATCTTGAGGAATACATAGTCTTCCACAACTACAAATAGCCTGTACCATTAGAAAATAATATGCTCCCACATGTTCAAAGTTATGTTATTGATTTCCTCTTCATGCAAAATTTTAAATAAATCGTGAAATTCTGAGGCCGGTCCATCTCCACCAATCATGTTCAACAAGTGCCCATCAAACAAACCACCAGCATTTTCATTTCCATTTTCAATTGCATTAGTCTTAAGCCGAACTAATCGACCAATCATGCCTACCAAAATGCCTCCAAATCAACAGCTAATCGAAATTACAATTTGATTGCCCGTTAATTACAGAAAATTCAAGGAAATTATCAGTATCAAACTAAGAAAGAAAAGCAATGACGCTTCGAATAATTAGTGAGGCAACAAATTCCACAAGGTGGAACACTGAAAAAAAAATGGAGAATTAAATACGAAATTTTGCACAACCAACCCAAAGTTCAAATATTTCTAATTGAATAAGGGGGAAAAAATTAAGCAACAAAAAAAATATATAGTTCCTTCAACCTCATGAATTTCAGGAGCATTCCTTAATCATTTCAACCAAAAAAAAATTATAAAAAAATTACCTCCGAGAGAGTTCGATGATTCGGGACCGCTTCGCCTGAGAGTTGTCGACGACGCCGAAAACGGCGAGTATTCCACACATGGCGGCTGCTCTCGCTCTCTCGGAAGAGGAGGGAGGGTCTGTGAAAACAGAGTATGGAGAGCGAAGACGAGTCACGCGGATTTGCTCTTTAATCACGGCCGTTGGGATTCTGAACACTGTTCGGAGATTCCACCATTTTTAGGGTTTTCTAAGTCTTGGGCTCGTGTTAGTCCATGGACTAATAGCTTTAGCTTACGTAGCGAGCTGGGCTTTGACTGGGATCTCTGGCAAATGCTAGACGTGTCTCTGTCCTCGTCGACACCACGTAGTCCTTGCGTCTAAACGGTTGGATTGCCCTCTTAAAAGTAAACGTTATGCGTTATAAAAAACACTACGTAAGAACGCTAAGTATACGACTATACGTTATGCGTTATAAAAAAACTACGTAAGAATGCTAAGTATACTCTCCTAATTTTAAAAAGTTTCCACACTCTCATCTTTGAATAATAAAATTTTAAAAAAACTTTTGCCAGCAAGTGGACCCACTCAAATTTTGTTTTATTATTTTAAAAGTGTAAGAGTATAAAATGAGAGTATACTTAGCATTCAGTCTAAGGCCAAGGGACTGCCTCTTGGCAGATGCCTGAGATTTACACTCGGGCACCACTCTTTGCATAACGCCGGAAAGGCCTTTAACTAGAAGAGTGATAGCATGAATTGCACATTCCATTGGGTGGTACACGCGCACTTTCCAAGCTTGCCCCATGTCATCTTTGATATCTATTAACCATGGTTAAGATTCACTCATCCCTAAGGTTAAAATATGAAAAAAAATTAAGGTTTAATTATTTAACTTTAATGAATGAATGAATCTTAACCACAGTTAATGAATGTCAAAAATGACATGTGGCGAGCTTGAGAGGTATGCATGTACCAACCAACAAAATGTGCAATAAATGTTATCATTCCTCTCCTAGTGTCTTCCCACCATGCAAAGAGTGCATAAAAGAAAATCTGTTGCCTAGTCTAAAGATCAACACACCATGGCCCATGGGTTTGTTCAAGTGGCAATGTACCTCCACCTGTGATAAGTTTCGGATAAGTCCCGAGGGAGGGCTGGTTGTAATATCCACCATGGCAATGAATTCCCTCTTACAGATGCCCGAGTATTACACTCAGACATCGCCGTGATCCATATTGTAATGGATAAAATTCGTAATTTAAAATCTGGTGTTGTGGCAAAAAGCATATTCTCGATGTTAAAACAGTGGATACGAGCTTATATGTGTTTTTGAGTACTTATACGTTGTGTATGACAACGAACTCAGTGTGCTCTTCTTAACGGGAACGTTGTCATCTAAACAACGTATTCGTAGTCGTTAAGACATCGATATCGTCCTCGTTATGGATAACGAGCCTGCGCTTTATATCAACAGCGATACCGACTTTCAGGATCCGATCCTCATGAAGCGATCATTTGTCTCTGACGTTAGATGGAAAACACTGTCTTAGCATTTATTGCTAATCACCTCAAATGAGTTTTCGACCTAGAAACCGACTTAGAGATTGTAGGCTCTCACGTGTGATGCGTTCGTCTTTAGATATGTCTAACATATTTGGTAATGAGTGGTAAGCTTATGATATGGTCATCCAAGTCATCGATGGTCATGTATGGGCATCGCAAGCTTAATCTATAAATACTCCTAGAGACTCAGTGCATCAGGATCAAGAAATATCCTAAAATAATTGGAGATATTTACCAGTGTTATTTCAAAGATAGTGTCATAACTTTCATCTCATTGTTGTTCTAGCTCTCAGTGTTATAGTGCTTCTGTGATTTTATTATTCACCTTCTTCTTCGTTTACTGATTTTACCATCGGAGTTTATTTCAAGGTGCACACCCGCCTCACCCTTTTTTTGTTTTTAGTCTTATTTGCAGGTGCAATATCATTGTAATTGTTCTACCAGCCAAACAGCTATTGACGTGCCAAGAACCCAGAGGAAATTCCCTCAAACATATGAAGGTATTTAACTAAGGAAAATAATCACCTCCTCAATAGGTGACGCGAGGAGATGCGTCTCGCTCCCATTTTCTTGCCATGTATCCCCCCTTCTAACCCCATTTTATTGTGGTTAAGATTCATCCAACCTTAGAGTTCATCCATCTACCTTTGGTTTTTTTTAATAAAATAATGGTATCAAAAAGGAAACTTGTCAAGCTTGGAGGTGTGCCTGTACCGCCCAACAATGCATGTATGCGAATGCATGTTATCAATTAAATGTATTTTCTGTGTCAAGCACCTTGAACAAGTCTAAAGCACCAAGAAGGGGCTAACTGTAAGGGATAAAATTGGTTTTTATACCAATTCCCCACCGACTCCAACCAACCTAAGCCCATGTGGGCCTGTGCACTAGCTTATGAGCTGGAGATAATATCTCCACCCCCTTTTGCCTATAAAAGGCAAAGAACATAAGAAGAAAAAGGGAGAGTGGAGATGCATGAACATGGGACCATATAAGAAAAGCCAGAGAGAGAAAAAGAAGAAGAAGAAAGAAAGAAGAACCTGGGTGCTCAGCAATTCGGTCTGCGATCCTCGACCCTTAAGGGCTGCCTAAACGATCGATCCACCCAATCTAACAATCGAGATCACCCTCATGGATCTCCCTAACCGACCGCCTATGTCCCATCATATGCACTTCTATAGCACTCGAAAAATACCCCTACACCCATGGACCAGAACACGAATCCAGAGCCCGTGGCCCATAGCACAAATCCAAAGCCCATGGCCCAGAGCACGAATCTATTGGCATTATGGGTGCCAGCAGTCTACCATTGAGCGATGGCTTCAAACAGTGTTAGCCCCAGCTCGACAGGTGTCCAGCGTACCCAACCGCTCGGGGCCCGTAATTGGCTAGTATAAGGAAATAAAGTAGCGCCTTCCCCACAAGGCCGATCTTTTGGTGTAATGGTAAGCGCTTGATCCTAACAATTGGTATCAGAGCGAGGCCGCGGGTTCGAGTGCTCCCAGCGTAGCTGCTTGGGGGGGATTGTTGGCATTATGGGTGCCAACAGTCTACCACTGGGCGATGGCTTCAAACAGTATCAGCCCCAGCTCGACAGGTGTCTGGCGTACCCAACCATCCGGGGCCCGTAATGGGCTAGTATAAGGAAATAAAGTAGCACCTTCCCCACAAGGCCGATCTTTTGGTGTAATGGTAAGCACTTGATCCAGACAGAATCTAGAGCATGTCCCCAGAGCTCGCCCTAATGAGTATGTTCTCATCCCCGAATGAACACGTCACTCTCCTTAACTAATCACGTATTCGACCCTACTTGCTCAAGTACACTCTGTACATCCGGGTTGGTCATGTTCGACCTCTACCCTCTGCGATCTTGTTCGATTCTCGCCATGCACGATGCTCCCGACCTGTATAGACCTCTAACATACAACTACGCTCTACCAAACAATCAATGACCACACAGTAAGTATCTCTAGAATATTCCAATGCTCATATGCCTATGCCCTGTACTAACTTGCCTGTCGGAGTATCTATGACAAGTCGGACGATCACCCCACCTACGGAGGATGAACCCATGCTAAACGTCAAATCCTTCGAAAAGTGTGTCGTACGCCAAGAGTATATATGACGTATGCCTGCAGACGAATGTACAGGACTTGAACCATGCAGCCCACGAGAGGTACTGTTAGCCCGAAAATTTCCCTTTACAAATTGGCGTCATCTGTGGGAAGCGAACGAAACAACCAAGAATGTCTTCTTCATGAAATTGGGAACTACTGGTATGCATCCTCTTCACGACATTGGGGGCTTAGCCATTCGGTCCGCGGTGCTCCTCCATCCTATCGTCTATGTCACATCATATGGTACCCCTATACCTTGATATTGTAAGATTGTCTGCATGAGATATCAATGTCATTGACGCATCCCTAGACAAATAGACAAATCCGGTCACGCATCCCTAGATGGGGGCAAACTGGTCACGCATCCCTAGATGGAGGGACAAATCCGGTCATACATCCCTAGACGGAGGGGCAAATTTGGCCACGCACCCTAGACGGAGGGGCAAATCCGATCACTCACCTCATTAACATGGGATCTACGTACGCACTACGGGTCACAATAGCCCAAGCATCGCATGATGTCAGGCACTTGCACTCATCGTGAGCAAGAATGGTCAAATCACCAATGTTTCATCCTCAAGCACTTGCGCCCGTCGTGAGCAAGAATGGTCAAATCACCAATGTTTTGTCCTCAGGAACTTGTGCCCATCGTGGGCAATAATGACCAAATCATCAATGTTTCATCCTCAGACACTTGAGCCGGTCATGGGCAAGAATGACCAAATCACCAATGTTTCATCCTCGGGCACTTGTGCCCGTCGTGGCAAAAATGACCAAATCACAAATGCTTCGTCCTTAGGCACTTGCCCCCGTCGTGGACAAGAATGACCAAATCACCAATGCTTCATCCTCAAACACTTGCACTTGTTACGGGCAAGATGGCCAACTGCACTAGAAAAGACACAATGACAAGGCAGTTGCACTTGTTACGGGCAAGATGGCCAACCGCACGATGACAAGGTATTTGCACCTATTACGGGCAAGGAAGACCAACCGCGCAATTTTAACCCTAGTATATTCTCAGCACCTTGAACAAGTCTAAGGCACTGAGAATGGGCTAATTGTAAGGGATAAATTTGGTTTTCACACCAATTCCCCACCGACTCCGACCAACGTAAGCCCAAGTGGGCATGTGCGCTGGCTTATGAGCTGGAGATAATATCTCCACCCCCTTTTGCCTATAAAAGGCAAAGAACATAAGAAGAAAAGGAGGGAGGGGGATGCGTGAACATGGGACCAGAGAAGAAAAGTCAAAGAGGGAAAAGGAAGACGAAGAAGAAAGAAAGAAGAACCAGGGGCTTGGGGGCTCTGCCGTTCGGTCCGCGATCCTTAACCCCGAAGGGCTACCTAAATGATTGGTCCACCCAATCCAACGATCGAGATCACCCCCATGAATCTCCCTAGCTGATCGCCTATGTCACGTCATATGCACTTATATAGCCCCCGACAGATACCCCTACACCTTGTCAATACTTGATGCTATATGATTATCTGCTTAACGATATGTCGATGTCAGATGCTTTATGCTTATATGTTTGATGATATGTCAATGTCATGACCACCTGCACATCACATATTTCATCATAACCTGCCCGAGTATACTCTTGTACGAGTGCACTCACCTCTGACTTGCCCGAGTATACTCTTGTACGAGTACACTCACCCCTGACCTGCCTGAGTACACTCATCCCCGGACTATTTGAGTGCAATCTTGTACGAGCACACTCGTCTCCATATCGATTGAGCACATATTAACCGAGCCCATACACTCATCCTGAGAGTACACAACCCGTCCTGCCATGCACGTACTCACCCTAAGAGTACTCGATTCGCCCTACTGAGCAAGTGGCCATGCCCACTGCAATTGAGCCTATGCCCATGCCCGCTGCAATTGAGCTTGTGGACCAAAGCACGATCCAAAGCTCGTGGCCCAGAGCTCGTCTTAATGAGCATGCCCTAATGAGTACGTTCTCATCCCCGAATGAGCATGTCCTCGTCCTCAACTGATCATGTATTCGACTCTACCTGCTCAAGCACACTTTGTGCATCCGGGCTGGTCATGTTCGACCTCTGCCCTCTGCGATCATGTTCGATTCTCGCCATGCACGATGCTCCCGACCTGTATAGACCTCCGACATCCAACTACGCTCTATCGAACGATCAACGAACACACGGTAAGTATATCTAGACTCCAATATTCATATGCCTATGCCCTGTATTGACTTGCCCGTCGGAGTATCTATGACAGGTCGGACAACCGCCCACATTGCAGAGGACGAAACCGAGCTGAACCTTGAACAAACCTATGTTGAACGTCAAATCTTTCAAAAAGGTGCCGTACGACAAGAGTATAGATGACATGTGCATGCAGATGAATGTACAGGACCTGAACCATGCAGCCCGCGACAGGTACCGTTAGCCCAGAAATTTCCCTTTATATTATTAATAATCAATTAATGGTTAATAACGACGAGTAGAACTCTTACAAAACATCACCCTTAGGATTAGATCTCATGACCTCCCTAATAAGGGGGCACATCATACCGCTGAAGCAAGCGGTAATTGGTTTTGATCTATGTCCTTAGTAACTACAATCTTGCAATACCTTTGGGTACTATCTTTAATTAGTATATCTTCATGGGCAACTTTATAGCGACTTGGGATTATATTCAACCGTGATTGAACCAGGGGAGTTCAATTGACCCACACATCCCATTTAATCCCTATTTACCATGGTTAAGATTCACTGACTGTTAGGATTAAACAATCTAACCATTTTTTAGAATAATTTATTAAAAAATATTAACCTTAAGATCAAAACTTCTTAACCATAATTAAAAAGGCAATTAAAGAGGCTTTGCAAGTGCAATTGAGCTCTCTCCAATTCAATCACAACTGGACATGATCCGGACTTCTATATAGAGCACGAGGGTGAGTTGTGTCCATCCTTGTTTACCAAATATGCATGTCATTAATGACACATGTGTCATGCCTTCATGTTTTAAGGCATTGGATCATTTTAGAGTGTATGTATTGTTGTAGTTTTGTGTATCTTGTTTAAAACAAAAGTCTTGTGTAAAACTTTAGTCCCACATCGGAAAATCACAAGAGAGTTGAATGAGTTATATATGTTTTCTCATCTTTTTGGGTGTGTTAAAAGGAGAAGGGCTTAGCCCTCGCATATGTGGGGGCCCAAGGAGTGGACCAAAGGCTTCCAATGAGAATTTGGCAAGCCGGGCCGAAAACCCTTCGTGTGTGTGCATTGCAGGTCGTGTCTTGCACGATGTATCAAAGATACGCGTGGCCGGCCGAGCCCCGTCGGGTCTCGCGCGTGGTCTCTTGATGGTTTTTTCTCCTTCTTTAATTATTTCTTTTTGTTAATATTCCTAATAAGTTTTATTACCGTTTGAGAAAGATTTAATTTCATTTATTGAGTCTTAAACATTTTATTTCCATGGAATATGTATGGTCTATTCTTTCTCTATATATTTGAGGGTTTCTTCTCCTGTTAGATACGCAGAAAAAAATTTATATTTCTTCATGATTACTACGAGATTATTTTTTCTCTTCAAGCTTTCTTCAAATCAGTCGAGTTTGTAGAGATCATTAGAAAGAGGGTGCTATTTTTCTTTTGATATAAATCGTTGAATCCTGGGGGTGTCCACCGTTTTCTCCTACAAGCATCAGGGTCGAAGATGATCCAATAGGGGACAATTTTCACCTTAAGGACATTGTGTCTAACACACGCCTCGATCCTATTTTACTACTAAGTCTCTATCGGTGAAATTTTTAATTTCAGATCTGCCCCTACAATTCAATTGATTCGTTATTTGCAGCGCAACTAAGATCGGTAATAACTTCATCATTTAATTTAAATTGCATACAAATATTCAAACATGTATTACGTCTTCCTTGGTGTGAAGGCACTTGAATAATCAACCTAAGGTTTAAAGGAAATGAAAAACAAGTGAATGGAAATGGAAGACATTTTTCTCTTGCTCAAATGTCGTGGTGACATGTGTTCCGTAACGTCCATATCCTTAAACTTTGGAAGCAGCATAATCTAAAAAAGGAGGGAAAACAAGTAAGACTATTAAAAATGACAGGCTGTTTGGACACGTGTCACCGAGGGCGGAGCCAGGATTTTCTAGTAGTAGGGGCACCAATGGTTTATTGAAAATATTAATAATTAATAATTATTAATTAATTTTATGGATGAAGATTAGGTGGGTACAAAATAATCTTGTTATAGGGGTGGGGGTTCGGGGCGCAACCACTAGAATTTTCTATTACGAATAAGTTCTTGGGCAATTTTGTTCGTTCATTTTGTACATATCTTATGAGTATTGTTTCTCCTTGTTTACAGGATAGTTGTTCTCTTGCCTCATGGCCAGGGGCGGAGTTACATGGGGCCTAAGGGGAGCTTCAGCCCTCCTGAAATTTTGAAAAAAAATTAATTTCTTATTACATGTACAGGGGTGTAGCCTCTGAGAGAGGCGGAGCCGAGGAGGATGGGGGCTCTAGCCCCCCCTCCCCCTCCCTAAACATAAAAAATAACAAATATTTTTTACAAATGGATACAAACGTACGCGATGGTCATGAACTTGGTCCTCAGGAAAAAAAAATCATGGGGGCTATGCCCCAGAACCCCATGGTTGGCCCCCCCTGCAAGAGAATCCTGGCTACACCAAATTAAATAAAATGGTATAAAAGATTTATTTTGTTTTCAAAAGTCCAGGCGACAGATGCCCCCATAGTTATGCCGTATTAAATAATGAAAAATGTTTAACTTAACGCCACACTTGACTATGAGTCAAATGTGCGGTCCTCATTGGTCCATGCCCTCCTTTTTAACACCCATCAATTATGGTTAGGATTCACTCACTCTTATGGTTAAGCATCTAACCTTGATTTTAAACAAAAGATTAACTTTAATTTTATAAGCTTAACCATAATTAAAGGGGTCTTAAAAGGGACACGTGAACATGACTTTTGACTACATAGTAAAATGCATGGTGGGCTAATCACTGCCCTTAAATAATATAATAGGATTTTTTTTAGGGGGGCAATGATCCCTTGTCCCATGACTATGCCCAATTAAATACTTAAACTACTTAACATAAAAAATACGAGTTCAGATATTGTCCAATTGCTAATGAACTCGGACAACTCATTACACACATAGCCCCATTTTAAACTCTAGTTAAGAACTTTTAACTGTTAAGGTTAATTTTTTTTTTCCTAACAACAAATGTTAGATTGTTGAATTCTAAGGGTTAGTGAATCTTAACCATAGTTAAATGAAGGTTAAAAGGGACACATGTTGACTTGTGGGTGCGATTGAACTTGGGATTGAATATGATCCCAACTAAAAAAAAAATCTAAAGTTTATGGGGGCACCTACCCCATTCCCATAGCTATACCCTTAAAAAAATTATTTTTCCAAAAGTTCAGTGGGCCACGTGCCCCCACAAGCCTCCACCTAGCTCCCCTCTACGTGTCACCATGACATTTCAGCCAGAGAGAAGGTATATGGCTATAGTCAAAGATGATCCTAAGTCTTTTTTCCCCCTCTAGATATATGTTTAGGCACAATGTGTTAGTATCTATTGTAGTTAGCAGTGGGGAGTGAAGCACTTGCTACTCATTAGGGATGACAACGAGCCGGGTTAATAGGGTAACCCGCCCGCCCATATTAGGATGGGTTTGAGGAGTTCTTAAATAGGGTAGGGGTGGTTTGGGAATGAAGGGTTAAACTCGACTTGAGTTCGACCCGGGAATAGATTTAAGCTGCCTGTCCATTTATAGTGTGAAAGTACTATTTTATCCTTAAATTAATCATAAAATTATCTCAATATATTACTTATAATATAAAATATCGAACTGATCCGTCCCACCCCAACCTGACTAGTGCTCAACGAGACAGGGTTGGGGTTAAGAAGGGTTTTGATAAATCGGAATCAGTCTACTCCGTCCGTCTTGGGTTTGGGACGGGAACGGGTTAAGAGTCTTGCAATTAGGGGCGGGATAAGTTGGGTGCCCGTCCGAAATCCGGCCCAAGCATGGTATAAAAAATCGCCGAACCCGTTACGTAACACGCGTTACGTAAATGTTTCAGTGACCTCCGATACCCGATAACATACATTTACTCGTTTATCCCAAAACAAAACCGTAATGCCCGAAACCATTACGTAACGGGTGTTATGCCCGATACGTAAAATTTTTTATCGTAAGATTGAGTTCCGAAAATCCCTAAACTCATTCTAAAACCTCATATTTGCTTCATCTCTTCTTCTCTACCTATTCTTAATACATTTTTTTTAAAATAATCATTTTGTTTTTTGTTGATTAACAATTTGATTGGAGTTTAATTCATAGATTTCAAAGAATCCAAGACAGGTTCTTTATTTCATGTATGTTTCAACCCTTGACCCATCTAATTTCTTTATTTCTAAATTTTGAATTTCATATTGGTTTTAAAAATATCTTATTATTCATTTACTATATGTTTTATTTATTAAATTTTTTTTAAGAAAAAAAAAGTAAAGGCCGAAACCGATACCTAATAACGTCACGTAAAGATTTCAACTGTATCTATTATGGTATCCGAAATCCTTTTTTTAATCATTTCAACTGTATTTATTACGGTATCCGAAACTCTTTTTTTAATCCTTGGGCCGAATACTCATCACTCGGAGGGATTAGACCTCTTGGGAAGGAGAGAGTCCATGAGCAAGCGGCAGGGTGTATCAAAGGTCGACAAATAGGGAGGTCTCAATGGTAATTTTCCAATTTCATAAGGAACATCTCTCTCGGTCGGAAATCGGAATGATACAGTCTAATCCAGTTTAGCGCCGACTCTGGTGGGAAAATAAGCAGAATTCGTTGCTGCAATGGAGGAGAAAGCCTTTAACCTAAAGCGCCCACTTCCAGAAGACGATGACTCCAACAAACCTCCCATGTAATTTCATGTTCTCTAAACCCTAGTTTCATGGGTTTTTTTTCTTTTCATTCCACTCCTGCATCTCATTCCACTCGCGTTTTCGTTTCAAACTTTAGGGTTCCTCAAAAAAAAAAAAAAAATCCTTTTGCCTTCCCCTAGTTATTTCTTGATGTTTAGGGTTTATCACGCCGGATTCATGCCTGAACAGTAGTCCCCTTCAGATTCACGTGTTTATTCTTAACACATATCGTGCTACTTATACTTCCACAGGTTTTCGATTTTCGAATTCGGTTCGAATTTAAGCCTCTCGCGACATCTATTTATGTCAAAATTAAATTGCTGCATTTTTTTCTTCTATGTTTGTAATTTTGGTTAACAGGCCCAAGAGAGCGAGATTTCCGAAGGGTAAAAAGGCGAAGGCGGGAGATGAAGTGGCGAGCGGGAGCAAAGCTGAAGAGGGCCCAAATGAATGGAAGGATCCTCGGTTTGCTGCCAAGGAGCGTGCGAAGCGGCGGAATCAGATGGCTGCTGAACTATTCAGGGAAGAAAGTGGAGGGATTCTTCATGACATTTCTGCTGCAGAAGTGAACTACGAGGTTTGATTTTCAGCATTTCTTCATATATTGAAATTTTTATTGTCTGCTTCTGAAATTATGTTCTGGTAGTAGTTTGGATATTTGTTTTTCAAGATGCAAAAATATGTCCAGTGAATTTATTGCAGTTATATCTATCACATAAAATTCAAACCAGTTATGCTAAGAACTCAAAACAATGGAGGTGATCTGTGAAGAGATTTTTATGTGCCCTGCAGAAAACCTTTTTTTTGATCGGTAGAAAACCTTGTGTTGTGTGTCTACTTAACTACTCGATAAAAGTTTACATGATAGAGCTAACGAACAGTGAATGAAACTATCGTGAAGTCAATTGGGACATATCATGCAGATATCTTTAAAAAAAAAAATTGATAGTCAAGACACCACGTTAGAAAAGGCCATTAGCCTTGCATAAGGAGGCTAAAGGGGTTATTCTTGATTGTCTAGATGAGATTTCCAGTAGAAGAGGCAACACTTTATGGAGGGTAATTTCAGCCACCGTTTGTTGGGGCCTATGTAAGGAGAGAAACAGCAAGATATTTTACGGTTCCGACTCCTCCTTTCCTAAGATTTGTTCATCCATCAGCTGGGTCTTGAGGAATTGGACAATCTCCATAGCCAATTCTTAAATGGTCATATCTCAAGGTTTTTGTACACTGGGAGTCATGTTATTTTTTTGCAACTCACGAGATATACAAATATATATATATTTTTTGCGGAAGTGCTCATTCCCTTTCCTCTACTGTTTCATCTGTAAATTTGCTTTCTTTCTTTGAAGTAATCATTACCCCCCCCCCCCCCAACACATTATAATCCTCGTAGGCTATTTACAATCATGTTTCCTTCTCCTTTTCACTACCACTGGCACATGGTCTTGATAGTTTTTGGTAGGTGTCAATCATGTAGGCATGGCTCTTTCCAAAGAGCAGTAAGCGTGTCAATCATTCATAGTATGTTATGGCTTGGACGGTGGACTTAAAGCCCCCTTGTCCATTGTTTTGTGGCCATCTCACCAACTTGGACTTATCAAATATTTCCAACGCCTTTTTCTATTTGTTTGTTTTGAAAGCATTTCCCTAAGGTACAAACATAGATACCCATGTTCTCGTCCATGCCTTTGATCAGCAAGTCCAGATTCCAGAAAGCAACAGTTTACTTATTTTGAATAGTGCATTTGTATTCTTCTTTTCCCATACTACTGCAGTGTTCTCCCAGATAAGTTTGAATACAGGATTTAAATTTACCTACCATCACATGCTCTAATTTGGATCCTTATGGAATTTTGTTACCTGGAGTATATTTATAATTTGGAATCCTTCTTTTCCTGGATTGGCAGCATTTTACAGTCAAGATAACTGTCAGTTTCATCAATAATTGGGTCAAGGGAAAAGATAGCCGATAACGAGGATTACTTTTGGCAGGATAATACGAACTTTGTAGATGATGGGATTCAAATCGAACCTTTTAATCTGGAGCAAGAGAGGGAAGAAGGCTATTTTGATGCAGATGGAAATTTTGTTGAATATGTCAATGAGAATGAAATTAAGGTACTTAATATAGTTTATCTATACCCTTCCAATGAAAGAATAAATTTATGTATAATTTTTGTATCTATTGTTGTAGGATGCATGGCTGGATAGTGTAGATATCTATTCAAGATTTGCTGGAAAAGGCTCTGAGATGACCAATACTGAAGATGATATCCATGACCTTTCATCGGAAGACATTGGAAAGATGAAGAGGCGTATTGCTAACCTTCTTGAGCCAGGAGAAACGGTAAATTTTCACTGTCCATTTTTGGGTTTCTGTTGGAGACCTAAGAGTATTACCCAAAATATTTAGTAACCTAACAGTATTACCAGAAATATTTAGTATATTTGTTTGTTAATATATTTTGTGGTACTCTACATTGGCTTCCTTTTTAGAGAATGAAAATCAACTCCTACTTTGTGTTTTTTCCTTGTGGAGTTCTTTCTGATTCGATGAAGAATTGTGTTTTACATAGGAATTGTGTGGACTCGTTAAGCTGTATCTTGATACTTGATACCACAGATTTAGGTTTAAATTTTAGTTCAAGTACCAATTGATGTATGGCATAATAATATGGGAACAACAGAGAAAATGGTCTAATTTTACGAAATAATGTTGTCTAGCATCGCAATAATTAAACACAAAGCATCGCACCTTGAATAAGTAAGCATCACACCATGCACAGTGCTTCGCACTCAATCTGTAGAAATCGCTCCCTGGATGGTGGACAACTCTAAAAAAAACTGAATTAAATCCCAAGACCCAATTACATATCATCATGCTGTTGAAGCTCTATTTATAATAAGATGGAACATTTTCTGTAAGAAAACTTAATTCTTTGTACTAGTATATATATATATATATATATATATATATATATTTGGTTGATAACAAGAAATTATCAAACCAATCTAACTGATATTACAAAGGAAAAACAAAGAAGGCTCCTTGACAGGGGGCCCTAAAGGACTATCAAGCAAAATAAACAAAAAGGAAAAATACATGGCACCATTCACAGCTCACAAGAAGAGCTAGGTGTAGGAGATTATATAACAAGACCATAGTAACAATAGAAGATAAATAGCTAGACATACTTTTTTTTTTTGATCGATAAAATCAATTTCATTAAGCGGAAAAATTCACGAATGGTGAATCACAAGGGACCAAACAAAGAAAGGGAAAAACCCTAACACAAACACAAAAAGCCCAATAAACAACAACAACGCGACCTGAAACACACTCTCTCAATAGACAACGCAGAATTCTCAAACACCCTCCCGTTCCCCTCTTTCCACAACGACCACGAGACCACTCCAGGAATAAAGGCCCAAATAAGATCAAGTGGACTCTCAGCGTAACGGATAGTCAACCCTCTAACAATCCCTGAAAGGATGAAGGAAACACCTAAGCAACCCCAAGCTGAGAAAAAAAATGCACCCATAGACGAAGCGCGAAAGGACAATGCAGCAACTAATGGTCAATCAATTCCTCCTCCAACAATCACTGCAATTCCTTTGACTACACTTAAGAACTCCTACACCTTTCTAGATAAAGCATTATTTACAAAACAAAATTAATTTGGATCTTATATGTTCATATTGTATTTACAAATATTAAAATTGAAAAGTCAGATTTATTTGTACAGAATGACATCATTGCAACCTTTCTTCTTTCTTAGCTCCTTGCAACCTTTCTTCTTTCTTAACTACTATTGTTATTTATCAAAAACAGAAAATGTCTTCGAATTTGGGTTGTTGGATTGATTATTTATTTGCACTCGAACTTTTTTGCCACGTCTTCCATTACATTTTCAATTGTAGAAATAGGTACAATATGCTTTTTGAACAATGTATGCACAATCTATCATTTTTTAAAAGGAAAACATTCTTCTTTGAGTTATAGATTAATGCCTCTTCTTTCAACCAGTGTTACAAATCTTGTTCTTGGGTTTTTATCGACCGAAGTTTTTCTCGGGAGATTTTTAAATCTGGAATTTTTTCGGGTATTTCTCTCTTACTTTCGGCAATTTTTAAAAATAGATATTGAAATTACAAAAAATAGTAATAATTATCACCAAGTTATAATTTCATAAAACCAACAACATTGTGTATTTCTCATGATATTTTTTAAATCTCGCGATATATACGGGATAAAAAGAGAAAATATATTTCCCGCGAGATTTTTAAAATATCGCGATAAAAATGGAGTTTTAAACTTTAGATGTTTTTCTCGGGAGAAATTGAATATTTCTCGAGAGATTTGTAACAATGCTTTCAAGTTTCAACCATGATATTTCTAAAAGAATGACCCAATTTCATAATCCATTGTGACAATTGTACACCATACATATAATAAGATTTTCTCCTTTAGAATATTGTAGGAAAAGGACATTTTATGACTCCATTACACATTTACACTCCACTTTCACTTCCAATGTTATTGATATATTTACTGTTTCCTCTACATGGTTCAAAATATCGAGTGTTGTATTGGTAAGTTACGTATTGGTGTATTCGACTGCATCGGATGGATCCGTCCGAAAAAAATCAGGATACACTAAAAATCGCTTAGATATGCATAGAAAAACTTGGATACATTGTATAAAACTTATTTTAATACAAATATAAGTTAAAAATAAACTAAATGAAGGTCTTCAACTACATTTATATCCATACATATGAGAGTTAATTTTTTATAAGTTAACAAAGGTGTGCGTGCTGATAAATTGGAATGAAAATATAAACCATAGTCAGTTAGCCGAGTATAAGAAATACAATCTAGATATTAAAATCTTACATTCAATGAGTTAAATAAAAATGTATTGAATTACAACCATATAATGTATATTCTTGAATGTAAGTTTTTTTATGCTGAACTGTAACCCTGTTAGTTAATTTTTTGATCCTGTAGATGAAAATATTTTTGAAGACTAAAATATGATTTTTTTGGCCGGACTTTTGGGTTTTGGTGATCTTTTGATGTTATAGAATTTATGAAAATTTAATATTTTGAGAAATACCTTATCATTTGAAAATTGAAATTTTGACATATTCCCTAAAAAGCACTAAAAAGAGGATTTTATTCTTGAACTGGAAAGTTGACTTTTTAGTCCTCAGGAATTTGGATATAGGATAATTTTTATTGAATTCAAATTGGGGGTATAACTTATTTACATATAAAATGAAAGTAAATTTTCTTTTGTTTACTTAAATGATATTTTATGTAAATAAGTTGTGTATCGGGTTTGTGTTGTGGATTCTACTATAAATGAAAGGAAAGAAAAAAAATAACTAAAACATTGTCCGTATCGGCCCTATACTACGGGATTGATACAAATTTTTTTTTCCTAACGTACAAGTGTACTAAGTAGCTTCAAACCCGGTACGTGTCAGCCCATATCGGCCGATACGTACTGGAATTTCAGACCATGCTCCTTTGTAGTCGAATTGTGGTGATTTAAGTTTCATTAAGAACCATATCGGTCATTTTCAATATTGCACGTCTCATTCTAAACTTTATTCCTACCATCATTCCATCAAGATACACAAAAGAAAGAACATGGACAAGTAGGAATATCTTACTCAATAGGGTGATTGGTGTAGACACCCAATTTTGCATGGCCAAAGGCCCTTTTTAACTCCAAGTATCTAAAGATGGACTCAATAAAGAAAATCTGAACTCCGAAATAATCCGAGGTTAAGCAAAAGCCAAAGCCCAATCCAAGCCCAAACTAGACTAAGTCCAAAAGAGGGGAGAAATTCATTCTTTAAAAAACTGTTTGAGTTTTATGAGAGAAATTTAGTCACGCATCGGAAAAAAACAAGAAAACTCATTCTTTTTTCTATTATAAAAAGACTTTCACCTCACACTCTTGCTTCATCTTGAAAAATATAAGGAGAACCTTTGGACCAAAAAACACCCTACTCTTGAAAAAACTTTGGAAGCTTAGAGATATCTTGCCAAACCTTAGAAAGTCCGGAGAAAATCCTAACTCACCTTGAAGGAGTCACGGAGTTCGGATCTTCATTTCTTTCATCTTTAGGTGCTTTGAGCGTGGGATCATTGGAGCGCAATAAAAAATGTTTGTAACATCTACTATATTCTCTTTCTACCCATCCAAGTCTTTTCTTCATTTGCTTTCCCATAGTAGTCCATAGATTTTCCTCCAAACGGTCATGAGGAAGTGGAAATCCGGGTGAAGGAAAGAGTTGGAAGAAGAGATCTTCGATTTCTCTTCCATTACTGTTTTTTTTTTTTTTTTATTTTAAATTTTAAATAAACTAGTTATTCCCTTTTCTACTAAATGTAGGTGGGGGCCTTTCTCGAATCGGTTGAGAAGGGAGATTGGCCCTTGCCGATTTAAGGAAAAGAGGTTTATTGCTCTAGTAGAGAGAAATCACCCTAATTCGGTCGAGGAGGGGTGAATTTCCAATCTCGAATTAAAAAGAAAATCAAATAGAGAAAAATCACCCCAATTCGGTCGAGGAGAGGTGAATTTCCAATATCGAAATAAAAGAATAAAAATAAAATAAAATAATCGTTTAATTAAATTAATGGAAAAATATTAAAAAAATAACTGTCGTTCGACAGATGAATACGGGTGCTTAACACATTCCCCTACTCATAAAAAGAACCCCGAAACCCGATCTCGGTTCTTGAACCGAGGGTTTTATTTTGGGTGACCAATGACACCTGTGTATCTTGATTGTGGCGACTCTGAGATCTCGGCTTCTCATTAGTGTGAAAGCATTAATGTGGGGAGGAGATCGACTCGAGCTGGCTATCGCACAATTAGCATTGTACTATTAAATAATGACACATTACATCTTGCTAAACTTAGCATCACTCCCAATCTTGTGGACACTCTCATGGTTGAATAAGAACCACTTTCCATTCCAAAAAAAGAAGAATTCTGAAAGAAATAATCCAGTTTAATTGCAAAATTCTAGTAATTTTCATTCACAACCTCTATTATCAAAACGAAAGATGAAGTAACACACTCTCTCTCCAAGTTATTATGACTAATGGTAAAACCTTCTAAATTATTAAAGAGAGGCAAAAACTAAGCATAGTTTCCATCACTTGTTAAAATTACCAGAACTCTCTACCTTTCTTCTAGACTTTGTATACCATTCCAAATATAATAAAATATGATTTATTAAAACATAAATTTCTGAATTTAATATAAATAACAATTTATTCTTTTATTGTAAATATAGACCTGCATTAAGTAAAATGAGTTTACTTCTGTCCTTGTGCCTCTTCCTCTTTAGCCCACCTAATGTCTTCTATCATGGAGCATGTGAGCTGATGCTTTTCGGGTGTGCCATACTATGGTACTTCATCCCGTGTTCGTGGCTGCATCAAGCTAACTTGCCAGCAGAAAATGGAAGAAATTGGTACACAAGTTTATTCTATTTCTAAGAGCTTTTATTCGTTAAGAGAATATGGAGATGGTGTTATCTATTTTGGAAGGTTTAACAATGGAAGCTAATAATCGTCAGTTAATTCAAGTTAAATTTTTTATATTTGTTGATGGTCTTGCCAAACTTTACTGGACCATTCAAATGTTAGTTCAGGTCTGCACCAAACTAGACTCGTTTATTTATTTTGCAAAAGCTAATATATGCAGTAGTTGGGAAAAAAGAATTGAAATACTACATATTGGAGAAACAATCCAACGGATAAATGTATTTTACAAGGTGATGAAGCCAAAAAAGATTATGACAGAGAAGTTGCCAGATGCAAACTATATCCAGAAGCAACTAAAATCAAGTTCTGAAAATTTCAGTGAAGATATAGTTGAAGAATTGCCAAATAACAAAATATGACAATAGGATCCTGTTGATTAGTGAATGATAAGTGCACAGAAACCAGATGGTAGAGAACAAAGCTAGGCTGAACAAAGTGATAGTGAAGAAATGCGATTCATCAATACTCAATAGTATCAGTCTTCAGGGCGGCAGTTAAATTGGACATTATAGTGCTTAGGATGTATTTCTCCATTGAATATCCCTCGACCTATAAGGTGAGCAGCTAATCTTCAAGATAAGATGGATGGATTTACTATTTGTTCAATCTTTCTTCATTGGTATTATGGTTCCTTATCTTATTTGGATTGGTATTTATTTTGAGGTTTCATCTTTTATCATTGTTCAATGTTTGTGAGACGCATGGTTCCATTTCCCTTTCCACCACGATGTATAAGTTATGATGTCCATAAGATAAAATGAATTTTGAGATTTCAGCTTATAATTTTTTCAATGTTTGTGAGGCTCATGGTTCCATTTCCATTTACACCAACATGTGCAAATTATGATGTCCATAAGATAAACTTTAAAATGAATTTTATATAGTGTATCTTAGGCAGTAAAGGTTGATTCTGTTTCTCCTTGCAGGTTTTACAAGCTTTAAGAAGATTGAAAGGGAGTTCAAATGACAAGAAGGAAAAAATGCCAGCAGAAACAAAGCTTCTGTTTGACCATCTCACAGAAGACTCAATGAAGCTGATGGAGAATGGTGATTACAGTTAAGTGTGTTTTTTGGCAGAGCCTTAAAGATATGAGCATTGTATTTTAGCTGCTTTATGAAGGATTCTATATACTATTCATCAGAACTCTATAACAATTACTTTGTACTTCTGTTAATTATTTGTTAAGAACACTCAGATGCCACCAGGCTTCCTATTTTAGCACGTACATTTATACTTTTTATCCTCTTAGCTTCTTGTGTAAATTCTTTAAATCTTTCTCCATATAAAATTGTTTCCTTGGTTCGTATTTGTTTTGCAGATGTATACCATGAAAAACAGGAGGTCTTTCAGCGAGAGGCAGGTAGTGTAATGTTTCATTCTGCTTCTTCAATTCCCCACTAATGGAATTATCTTCCTGAACGTTCAAGGTATAAAGTTCGTTGGTTTGGTATCACTAGCTGTAGATGTTTGTTTTCTGTTGATCCAGCTTTCTTCTGCTGTCCTACAAATAGGTTAATCTCCCTGAACTTTAAAAGTATAAAGCATTAGTGTGTTGATGTTTTATCACTAGTTGTAGATGCTTATTTCCTGTTGATCCAGCTTTCTACATTCTTCTTCCTATCTTCTCATTCTTCTTTATTCCTCACAACATTTCCCTAGAATCTTCTTTTCCATGGCAGAATATTCAACTGCTTTTACTGAATTAATTATTGTTTACACTAAAGACTTCCGTATATGGTTGTTGTAAGCTTCTTTCATGTTCAGCATAGAGTATCTTGTATGCAACTTACTTAACTTTCTGAAACTACTAATGTATACCTATTATCTCTGTATCAAAAGATTGCGAGAGAGCATCGAGTGGTTTACTTGAAGCAGCGAGTGGGCCTAGCTTTTTTTAGGTCGTGAGCTACCCGAAACTCGGCCAAGTCGACTCGACTCGGCCAGGTTTCGGGTTGAGTTTGATGTCAAACTCGGAAGTGACATTGAAAACCGAGTAACTCGCCCAAGTTATGTACTTTTTTGTTATAACAAAAAATCGAGTAAACTAGTCTACCTGAGTGACCAAATTTTGTTTTTTTTTAACACACCCCACCCACCCTTAGTATAAATACGAAACAAAAGAGGGGTGTTTAGTATATATTGAATTATATATCTCATTTTATGCATATTTTATCATTAATTTTGAATTTATACCACATATATAGTATTAGAAAAATATTATGTATGTTCGAGTTTTAGGTGTCATTACTCGGACGAGTTTTTCCCGAGTTTCTGAGTTGACTCTACTCAGTAAGGTTATAAGTTGAGTCGAGTTTTTGGGTTTTAAAACACTGCCTATTATGATCCCATCTCTTCTACTTTGTAATCCTTATTGTCTATTTGATTCCCGGTAACAAGTGGTCTCATTTTCCACTTGATGTTGTCCATCAAATGCGATTGCAGTCTACCGTTTAGTTTGTTTGTTTATTCTCATTGGAATTTGGGATACAGAATCTTCTAGATTTTTATGCTGAAGAACTGCTTTGGGTTTATACATGTTACGTTTTACCCTAAGAGACATCTTGTAACTCTTATCTACCTGTTCGACTGCTTATTCAAAACAATTTCCTGGATATATGACATTCTTTTGGCCTTTTCTCTTTTTGTGAGCTGGCTGCTTTGCTTCGTGGTTGCAGTGCAGTATATCAACCGATTGAGCTATGGCCTACGGGCTTGAGCCCCAAAACCAGAGAGAAAATATATAACCCACTCTACCATTTCCCTTATGATTTACTTTTTCTTTTGAAAAATTATATGCTATCTTTTTTTCTAAAGAAGTGAGGCTTCTTTTTTCTTATATATTCAGAGAAGGTCCCTCTCGAAGGGTAGGCATTAATTCAGACTACTATTTAAATAATGTTCATATCTTTTTGCTTCTTTCAGAAGGATATGAGAGGTTGGCTCATGCAAGGGAAGGTACATCCAGAAGTGCAGGCAATGACAATTCTGATTCCGGTTCAGGAAAGGACATATTCCCCAACGGAGTGTCCTCCTCACCACTCCCTGACACAACACTGGATCCTTCAAACCTGAACTTATCTACTGCACAAATCTCATCTAGCAATGGTGCTGATACATTTGACATATTTGCGAATGACGATGAAAATAATACTGTGAATCCATCTTCTGATGAGAATAGTTTGGATTCTGGTGCTACTCTTCAGCCATTTCCTCAACCTTCATCAGAAAGCCTAAATTTAGATTCAGAAAGTAAGATTATTCGCTACAAATTCCCTGACATTATCTTCTGAAATAACATGTATTTGTTGTTAAAATTCTGAAATAACAATTACTTCCTTGGATGACCTTGTAAATACTGGATCTACAGGTGGAGTTATGGAAACTGATTATGTATACGATGAGTCATCTGGGTAAGCAGTCTGCATGCATGATTGTGTCTCTCTCCTTGTTTTGATACAGTAGATGGTAATAAAATATACCCAGCTACAAATACTCACTAGATTATTTTGCATTTTCTATATAAAGATGTCTTAATCACGTGTTTGATCATTTTACGTTTGATCATTTTACATTTAAAAAACAAGTTAAATAAATGACCGCTACAATAGAAAGAACAATTGATTCTTCCTGCTGGGCAAATGAATACTCACTAGATTGGTCTTGAAGGTTTCCAACACCATGGATCCTACAAGTGCAATGTCAGACATATTTACATAAGCAACCTGAAAGTATTTAGCTTGTAACTGCAGTTACTGCATGTTTAATCTTTAGACACCTCCAGTTCTGGGATTCACACTATTGGAACTGGCGAGAGCCGCGAGACCATTTAACATTGTAAATCCACAAGCTACCAGTTGAATGGCCTTCTTTTCTACCGAATACGGCTTAGCTCTGATTTAGCTCTGATTAATATATCTCTTCTGACAAAATGTAGTTGTTATGCCAATAAATAAGTTCGTTCTCAACACAGGCTGCATTTTTTTGTCTTTCTATCCTTGGCCACATATAGTGTCACTTTCCTTTTCCAAGTTGATTGTGATGTAAATTTCTCACTGTGCTTTGAACTACACCTGCCTTGTCGCTCAGATGGCAGGGTTGTACCCAAGGTATCAAAAATCGACTCAATTCGGTCAACTTCGGCCGAATTGAGTCGACTTCGGTGGTGACCGAAGCGAAACTCCCATGTATTTTTAAAATACAAGAATTCCTGACCCAATTCGGTAGACTTCAGTGGAAAAAGCAAAAATTGGCTTAAAAAATGCTGAACTTCGGTGGAAGTTCACGGAAGTTTACGAATTTTTTTGTAAAATTGAAATTACAAACTATTTGTTGTCTGATTGAGTCTTTAAATCTCAAGAATCCCATTAAGACAAGGGACCACTGAAATCTGAAAATTCCGGTGATAATTGAGAACTGATAAGTGAAAAAGGGGGAAAAAAGGAAAAAAAAAGAAAAAATTTCAGCAGAGAATAGAGGAATAGTCGAATAGGTTAAGGGTACATACCTGGAGGAAGTAGGCGAGCTTGCCGTCGCCGTCGCCGTCGCCGTCGCCGTCGACACCCTCGAGTATTTTCTCCTTCTCGTTCTCCCTCTCGCCCTTTCCTTTCTCAGTCTCTTCTTTGGCTTGTCTGTGTTCGTGAAACCCAAATGAGAACTGTGTTCGTGAAACCCAAATGAGAAATGGGTTTGGCTTTAAACCTAAATATAAGGGTAATGCTATTACCACCCCCCTAAAAGTCATTTGATAATAAAACTGTTTTAGTGTGTTTCATTAAACAAGAGTGTTGCTAGTATTAACTCTCTCCTATTTTTTTTTTTCTATTATTAACCGTATCAACAAAATATTAATAATACTTTATTACATAGATACTTTTATTATAAATCATAATTTTAAAAATCATATTATAAAAAAAATTATATCATTTATTATAAATTCATAATTTTTCTCATAAATGTTACTAAAAAATAAATAGTTTGTTAACAGTATTTCATAAATTAAATATTATTTAAGCACCTTTATAAAAACAAAAAAATTCGATTATGTCAAAAGGAGCTTATTTGAAAATACTAACATTTTGGCTAATCAATTAGTTATAATTTATAAGTTAACATAATATTTTTAGTACAAAAAATTCTACATATAATATATTATGTAAAAAAAAATATTATATGACAAAAAAATTAATATTGATTTATATCATACACACAATGAAAAAAATTATTAAAATATTAATATAAGTCCCTTTTATTTTAAAGATTATACTTAAAATTTATGAATATTTTATTAGGTATGAATTATAATAATGTTGTATTACCATTATTAATTGCTAATAATTATAAATAATATACATAATGATATCTACCAAAATGATATAACTTATTTTACTATAACAATTATATATAAAATTTACTAAATATTGCTTAAATATGTGATTTAATAACATAAAATATATATCATGATATTTTTTTTTGGATAGATATAATTAATTCAATTTATCAAGAAGCACATGCAAAATATCTGGATTGGGCAACATGAGTTACGTCTAATGCTATTTACAGTTTTCTTTATTTCCCTCACTCCCATGGTCACATCTCATGCAATTAAAAAAATCTCCTCTATGATTTGTAAAAAAAAACATTTGTATTTTCTAACCTGTTAAAGAAAATTATAGATAGAAAAAAAAACCCTCTTTAATTTGTATTTTGGCATTGAGGTCTTGCTTGATTACATTAAGCTTGTAAACTTGTAATCGTCTAAACAACTCTCAATAGACATAGAGGTCCTTTTATTTACATCAAAAATAAAATAACGTAAATTACAGTCATCTTCTTTAAATAAAATTACATCAACTTTTTTTTACATAATTACATCCACTTCACATTCAAATAAAATTGCAGTCCTCTTCTTTTTCTCTTGATGTAGGGTCTCCGATAATTCAACCATCTTTTCCTCTTCTCATATTGATCTAGTCCTGTAAAAACATTAAGCTCATCAATTGCAGGTAGAAATAAGTTTATAAAATAATTAACATGGATGAACATTAAAAAAATAAAGAGAATAAAATGGGCTTACAGCACAGACAAACAAACAACGCATGTCACTTAATATGATTCTCACATTTGATATTCTACATGCTTGCATCCAGTAATATAATGAATTATAGATGTGTATTTATGCTTAAATATTGAATATTTAAAGTTTCATCTTAAAATTCCAATGTTTCCTTAAAGATTCCTAGACTTCTTTAATTTCTACAAAACTTCCTTGCACTTCCGTAAACTTCCTCGAATTGAGTCAACTTCCTTAGCGACCGAAGTTTGTACCGAATCCGAAGTTTAATACCTTGGTTGTACCCCTCACATCGAGGAGACAGGGATCAAATCCCTTGGAATGAGTGTGGCGGTTGATAACTTGATATGCCCACTTGCTTATTAGAACAGATAATAACCAAACTAACCAGGGATGTGGCCTAACTGTGTGACATGTACCAAAGAAAAAAACTGTGCTTCTTCTATTGTAGGTCTAAGTTGGTGATTTTAGAATTGTGCTAATTTGTGATTTCTATCCTATCATTTCATATTTCTGCACATTTTTTTTCTAACACAAGTTCACCGGATGTTTTTCTTCCTTCAGTTACTACTACAGCAGCAGTTTGGGCTACTATTACGACCCTACATCAGGATTGTATTGCTGTGCGACATCAGGAAGATGGTAATGTACATGCATCTTTCTTAAATATGCATTTGATTTCATTGTTCTTTATGTGGTCTTGTTTCAATCAAATTTTGTGTTATTGGAAACTCTCTTTTGGACAGTTGAGTTGATTCCACCTAGCAACTATTATAATATTATGTGATTCAATATTTAGTAGTTCTGTTTTAACAATTTCACTATATTGAGCTGATGGAATTATGAGTTAGCGAGTTATCTGCTTAGTTGCATTTAGTAATCACATTGTTACAAATCTCTCAAGAAATGCCCAATTTCTCCCGAGAAAAGCATCTAAAGTTTAAAATTTCGTTTTTATCGTGATATTTTAAAAATCTCGTGGGAAATATAATTTTCTCTTTTAATCTCATAAATATCGTGAGATTTGGCCGATATTTAACTGTGATTTAAAAATTTTCGTGAGAAATACACAATGTTGTTGGTTTAATGAATTTATAATTTTGTGATATTTCTTTTTACTTCTTGTAATTTTAATATATAATTTTAATCATTGCCACGATCTAGTCAAGAAATACCCGAAAAAAAATAAGACCTGAGAAAAATTTGGGCGATAAAAATCCCAGAATGAGATTTGTAACACTGAGTAATCACATGATTAATGGCATGCGATAGTGACTTCACTTTGGGGGTTAAATTTTTGTGCAATCGTGCTGGAGGCCGGAACCTCCTACATTGGTTGGGGCTCCTGCTCTGAATCCTCGATTCAGCAGTTTGGGAGAAGACGCTTCTCTAAACCTCACTCGAATAAAGTTGAGTGTGCTTCTAATCCATTGAACTCTCCATCCCAGTTTAGTAGATAGAGCAATGTGCTCTCTCTCGATTGATTGATGATAACTGATAAGTTATGAAGATTTTATTTTCGGGAAAAGGAGATACAAGATAAAAAGGAAATAGTAACTAACTCCAGGGAAGATTGTACGGGAAGAGAGAAAATTCAAATCCATAAATCAGAGAAGGAAGTTCTATCATAAAAGACTATTCTTAGCAACCTTGTCCTGGGTGAAAAATATTATTCACTTCATGAACTTCACATACAAGGTCTCTTTCCCTCTCATAACACCCAGATATTTTTTTTTCTTGAACAATGACGGAGTTGGTTATAGACATCCTATGACAAGACATTAGATATGAACTATAAAATGAGGTTTCCTATTTAGTATATACACAATATCATTGAATTGTAGCTTTGATGAGACAAAAATAGAGGATGATGTTATAAATCTGTCGAGTATATGTAAAATCACATCTTTACACCAACTTTAATATGTATGAGTGTGATATAGCGACCTTATTTGAAAAATTTTAAAAAAACTAGTCCGGGGTCTTCTCCACATTAGTACACATAAAGCATACTAATATGGCGAATACCGAGTCGCCACCAATCATGGAGTCCACCTTGCCTTGGAGGAGAAGAAGAAATAGAAGAATTAATGCCCAAAAGAAGAAACTCGGCCATGCAAAATAGGGTGTCTACAATGGGTCTATGGTTTAAACGGGTAGAATAGAAAAAATAATGAAGTCATATGTTGTTTTAATTAGTGTTACCTAGGCACTTCAGTTTTCCCAAATTTTGTTGTGCCGACACCTTGGCACGACACGACACTCCTTGGTACGTCCCTATATCGTGTCATGGTAACGTCTACATTATGGTTAGGCACATAGCTCTTCAAGTATGCAGTGTAATTTAAAAAATACAATATATATTTTAGATTGCTAGGAACTTTTTCTCGAGTTGTGTAGCCTTTTCGGCAACACAGGAAAACTTAATAGCAGAGCGGTGGCACCAATGACGATCAATAGGTACGTCTCTCTCTCTCTCTCTCTCTATTCTTTATATGAGTATTTTCTTATTACTTCGTTAAATATTTTAAAAAAATTGGGGATAGGTTCTCTGCAATCTATCTTGAATAGACCGAGAGAGTGTTATTCTGTATCTTTATAACCAGTTGTTAAAAGTATAACAAGATTCAACTAAAATCCAGATTTTTATAATGCTTATCTACAAACAATTTTGAATTGATCTTCAGGCTTCAATCGACTTTAATCGGCAATATTAGCTCCATGATAGGGATCGATTGTTTCTTCCCATATAATTCCCTAGCTAGCCTTTTAACTTATGACTTAACTGCTTTTAGGATGAATATAATAAATTTGTCCTGTCGAGGTGTGGTATCGACGTGGTTAATCTCTTGAATCATTGAAAGGAAATGCCAAGGAGCTTGGACAAGATTACTGTATCTTTTTGAAATGTTAAATCTCCTTTATTACTAATCAAAACACTTTTTGCATCTTTGTGCTTCCGTCTTGGTGCCTGGCAGAAAATTTCTTACATCATGAACTCATTGGTTTGCTTATCCTGTTGAAAAAGGTCACTTTGCGATACCATTTAGAATATTATTTTATTTTCATGTTAATTTTGGCATCAAGTACAATTTTTAGGTTGGTAAACAGTAAGCTATAATGATCATCCATGGACTGTGTGGTTGTTTTTCAATATTATCAGTCAAATCATGACCTCTATGGATGTGCAATTCTTGTTTAAAAGGTCAGGTATATTAGTGTTGTTAGCAATGACATTTCCTTTCAAAACTTCATAGTAGTGAAGTACAATCTTTAGGTTGCTTAGCAGTAAGGTCTGATTCTACAAATCCGAAGCCCCAAAATCAGTTGTCATAAAGAGTTACAACTTGCCTCCATGGCTGACAACTTAAATACTTTGTTTCCGTCTTTTTTTGTAGGTATTCATTTAATGAGCAGGCTGGCACATATGACGAAATCTAAGAGGCCGCATCCCTGTGATCTGAAGCTACTCCACTTGAGGAGTTCATACAGACCAGAAAATAAGTTGTAGTGTGTGAAATTGGGTTAGTATAATAGGTCTTATACAAATTTTAGTTTGCTCAATACCTGGATTATTACTCCTAAATCCATTTTGTTCACTTATTGACTGTTGCTTAGTGGATGATTACCTCAGAAGCCAAGAATGCCATCTTGTGGTTTATCCAAAAGAATTAATTAGCAAATTTATTTTTTCCCAAAGACATGCTGCATTATAAATTTTTCAATTTCTTGTTCAAGAGTTATTACTAATCTTCTATGGGTCCAAGAAACTACTTGACCCTGTACATCTGCAACAGTTACAATGGTATTGTTAAAACTTGCTTGAGCATGAATAACCCCCTTTGGTATTCTACCTTATAAATAGTTTCAAGTTTGGTTGTGGCTATTATTGATGGCTTGCACCCCGAACCCTCTTTGGTAATCTACCTTATAAATGGTTTCAAGTTTGGTTGTGGCTATTCTCGATTGCTTGCACCCCGACCAAACCCAATCCAACCTGTTCTCACCTCTTTAGTTTTATGTTGCCCCTTCTCAAGAAATGATTATTTGTTATCTAATTAAGGAGAAGACTTGAGAGATCAGACATGGACTTGAGAATTTTCTTCCCTGGTTCTACTATTATTCTCTAGGGAAGAAAAGTTTGGATAACTGATTTTTAGTAGTCGATATTTCTCAGTGGTCTTAAAAGTCTGTATTGTCTTGGCAAGGCAACAGCATTTTAGAGTTAGAAATCAATGAAGAGATGGAATAGATAGATGAGATATATGTGGCTGAGAGTGGTGGATGCATTGAGACATAACATTTGAATTGCACATGCTGATTTGGTCTATGGAGAAGGACCGATCCTTACTGGTGAGTAGCACTTGTGTGGGATTTTATGCCATAATGATGATGATGACGATGAAGATGTGAGGGTATATGGCCCTTTTACTTTCAATTACCTTCCTCAATAGCCCTTGAGAGACACATGTTTCATTGTGGACTGGCGTGTAAGCATGTCAAATGCCAGCTTAACAATGGAGACCACTTCTTCCTACTTCCTCGACAACTTGTAGTGTGGAAGGTGAGGCGTTGGTCCAATGCATCCTTAAAAGCAATTTTTATTTACTTATTTTCCAATTGATACTGACATCGATATCAATGACAAATGATATATCGGAGATGAGTTCGCCTAAATGCCTTCCCATAATCACTTCTTCTGTATGAAGGAAATATGATTATATTACATACTTTAGGTAAATTAAGCTCTATTATTCTTGGACCCCAATAATTTAGGACTACACCCAAACTTAAAAAAACACTTGGTATAAAAGGAAAAAGAGAATAACATCCTCAATTGAAGATAACAAATGAGAAATCAAGAAAAATCCCATTATCAGCTTCTGAATTCTCAGGAACGGAACTCATCTTCAATTACACTTCAGACCCTTTGAGTTTCCAGTAAGGAAATCAAATGGGAAACCTTTACAATTCAAGCTCTGAGGATTCAGACCCATATGGGAATTTGGTGTTTAAAATCAAAATCTTGAGATATCAACTAGATAGCCTAAAGATGCTTCACTGTATGGGATTGGAGAAAATACGCAACCACATAAAAGATGAGGAAGTGAGAAGAAGAGGAAGAAGGGGGCATTACAGTTTTTTTTGTTGTTGATGTTTTTAAGTTTGGAGAGTGGTCATTAAAAGTTGAGATGCGGGTAATACCACCCTTATTCTATCCTTGATGCAGCACCTTTTTTTCTTTCTTGCAAATGGTTTTTTTTTTTTCTTGCAAATGGGTTGGGACAAAAAGGCTACGCAAAATTTAGACCTTTGAAATTCGATTCTTTTTGCACAAATTTTTTTTTTTAAGGTATGAAGAACACAAAAAAAAAAGGTGGCATTTATAAAAAAAAAATATATATATATATATCAAAATGAAAGTAACAATCTAACCCATCCTTATCATTGGCGGGGGGGAAGGTTTAAGATATGTGCTAAATCGAACATCAATTTCTAGAGATGCTTATTGTTCAAAGTTAGGTTGAACGATGAAATCAACCTCTCCAACTCCCTTGTAATCCCTCCAACTAGACGGTTTGAAGAAGGGTGCAACACTTGCAACTGCATCACGCCAGTAACTTACTAATTTTGTTTCCAAGATTTGCAATTATATAAGTCGTCTACCAAACTCAATAAGAGCTCACCATAAAATATATATTGAGTCTGTCTATGGGTACATCCAAATATACTCCCTAATCCTAACTGTTTATAACTAAAGACTAAGGGCCAAGACTTGAGTTGCTTATTTTGTTTTTCCTAATGCCACATCAGCTCTAATCCTAACTGTTTAATAATTGAGATAAACAGTTGGATTTGGGAGTACACTTTGGGAGTATTCCTAGAGTAAATCATATATTATATAGCCCAAATCAAGGCCTAAGGCATCTATCAATTCAAAATCTTTTGATATAGTTCCAGTTTCTTTCCTTGAAGTTCGAGTCTAGTCAAGCTTTTACAATTTCTTAAGCTTTTCAAGATACATCAGCCTATGATTATGAAATGGTTGTCCATTGCAGTAAAATATTCAAGTGATCTCCACCAAGACATTTTCTGGTAATAGTCCGTTTGGAATGAAGTCAATTGTTTTATAAAAAAAAAACTAGGAATTGAACCACGAACTAGGAAATGCAGTTCAACTAGGTTGGTTAGACTACCTAAAGAACTAGGAATTGAACCAGTGAGAGCATTTGTCCAGTCCCAGAACAGTAAGAGATTGTAGCCGTAGAGGCATAGAGCAATTAGGTTGTTCATTTTACCTAAAGAAGTGCTCAAGTAGGGATTGAGAGAGGTGGTGAAGGCTACAAGGGCATAAAGTGATTAGGTTGTTCATATTACCTAAAGTACTTCAGTAGGGTTTGAGAGAGGTGGTGAAGGCTACAAGGGTCGCAGAGCAACATAGCCTCCCGTCCCAGCAAGTGAAGACCATAGAACTCCGTGGCTTGTTCCAGGTTTGCAGCTTGCCTATTCTGGAAGCATCTATACCACAGCAACCATATAATTTTATAGGTCATGTCCTAAAAAATCTCTCCTTGCCTCTAATCCAATATAACTGAACATGTTGCTTTGAGGATCAAAATTTTAATGCAGGAATCTGTCAAGGATCAACAATACAGACATTTGCTTGCTCTTTCTCTAACATTTGAGAACAATATAAGATCAGGAGCACAGACAATTATGTTGAACCTATTGCCTTAACAGCAAATTTGGTAAAGAAAATCATATTAGAGCATCATAAACAACAACAAAAAAACACCTTATTTTGATATCCTGCATCATGCCTGACAAATTGGTCTGCAAAACTGATTCATGGTATTACCTACACATGTAGAAAGTCCTCATAATAGTTATGAATACCGAATTAATCAGCAAGACTTGGTATCATCTGATGTTTATACACTACGCTAGACTTCATAAAAAAAAATTGAGAGATTGGTCTCTATACCATGAGCAGAAAAGGTCCAAAAGATCCTGAGAAGCTAATGGGGCGTTTGAATCGGATTTTATTAGCCAAAAATCAATTCTGATGAAATTGATTTTGTAAAATTAATTGTAAAATAATCACTTTTTCAAATAATAATGTTAGGGGAAAACGAAGATGAGTCTCTCAACTTTGTATTCCCCAAATACTATTATATGACAATTAATTTTACAAAATCAATTTTATCAAAATTGATTTTTGGCTAATAAAATCCAATCCAAACGCCACCTAAACCACTAAATTTTAATAACCAAAATACGCCCCCACAAATATGGCGCCTTTGCCTCAAACTTAGGAGGCCTGACTTGTTTCTCCCCATCATAAAACCGTTCAAGACCAGTGATGGGAAAAAAAAAGAACTAAAAAAAAGCAAGAAAAAGAACCCCAGCTTTGAAGGTGATAAAACATTCTTTTAAAGAAGGGAAATCTAGAATCGTGAAAAGGAAAGAACAAAAATCAACATTTAGAATAATCGTGGAAAATCCACAGCACACTTCTAAAGAGTTTTGAAGTATAACAATCATTCCGAGTGAAATTATATATATTACCACATCGATCTTAAAAATTACATTTCACATGTAAGGCAACATCAATGTGATACCAGCAATTATATTATTAAAGGGTTAATCACAAGCTATGTGTCATTATAATAGGATCAGTGCTATAACTATGGCAGCATGGACACAGAAAAATTAACTCAATGTTATACATAATTCACCCAGTACAAACATTTGCAGCAAAGTTTCCATGATAAAAGTACCAAGATTGCAATTAATGTCACAAGCTCAAGACTAGAAGAATGCAAGCTTAGACTAATCTGTCTAAACAATTTTTTTGATCGGTAATCAAAATTGCATAAAAAGAGAACAAAAGGCGAGGCAATACAACATGGGGGAGATTACAAGAATGTAAACTCAAGAAAGAAACCAAAATGATGACAGACAAGCAAACAACGAACACAGAACATAACCCCCAAACTGAGTTAAAAGGAACTTCCCCACCAAAATCTAAACAAATGGCAGTGATACAAACAGAAGCAGATCTATTGGATCCAAATGAAACACAGTAACACAACAAGCATCAGTCAGCAGCACCAAAATCAGTAATATCTATTTGACCTGAATACAGCAACTAGGAAGGACAGAAAACGCCAGCCATAGGCAAACATCAGCTACCACATCACAGGTATAGTCACAACCTCATGTGCTATGACATGATACAAAAGGTATCATCTAGAACTTCACAGCAACAGTCATGACCCCATGTGGTGGTGCAACATAAGTCAATATCCTAAGGTCTGAAAATGAAATGAAGAAAGAGTAACCAAACAACCAGCAACCTGCATCTGCTACCCTGCCCCAACCTCGTGGTTACAATGAAAGCTCAGCTTAGTATACTGGGTCTCATCTTTGGTATGTCCAGCCCATTGACAGCATCAGCTACAACTAGAAACAATTACCCCTTCCGACTAACTTTCAGGCAACTGCGGCTACTGAAGTACCTTTGAGGCACAAACTTCTAAAATCACCAAAGACAAGAACAGCCAGGGGAGGGTGGAGAAACCTGATGGATATAGGAAATTCAAAAGACAGGTGAACTGTGGACCTTGTCAATCATGAGACCATCAACGATATGAATATGTTAACATGAACGGGAAAAAATAGCTCAAAAGTTTTACTACAACAATGCAATTAAGAACAATTCATGTGAAATTCCCAAGGTCGAGTTCAGGGTAGCATGAATGAATAAAGTGAAAGTCTATAATAAGCCCCATCGAATCTGCATAAATGAAGGTAGGCATACAAGTAGCAGCAGATCTACTGGATCCGATTGCAAACCAGCAACCCAACCAGGAATCACTCATCAGCACCAAAATCGGTGGTATCATACTCGATCTGATCACTGCACGAAGGGCAGCTACAGCAGGCCACATGGAAATATCGGCTACCACTTCACAGCTACAACCACGACCTCATGTGCTATAACATGATCAAATAGGTATCAGCTACCACTTCGCAGCTACAGCCACAAACCCATGTGCTATCACATCTCAGCACATGATGCAACACAAGTCAATACATAACAGCTCGACATTAAATGAGGTTAAGTCTAACAAAACACCCCAAGCAAAATAAGCAACCATGTATATGTTAACCCAATCCTAACCTCGTCGTTATAATGGTTGGCCAGCAAACTAAATTTCAACTTAAGTATCAGCGTCAGGTAACATAGTATCATTTCCAGTCCATTGTCAGCATCAGCTACAGGTAAAGACACGTGCCCCTTCAGACCACCTTTTAGGTCATCATAGCTACAACTCCTTTCAGGGCCCAACAATTTAAAACTAACGAAGACCAGGGAGCACGGTCAGGTCAAAATTCAGAATCCTGATGGATATGAGACTATTCAGAAAAAGGTAAATTATATACCTTACCAATCATGAGATCATCAGAAAAAGTTAATTAAGGTATTGTTGCTAGCAACCAGCATACTGTTGTTTGCAACCAGCATCAGATGAAGATCATCCATCTAGGTAGTAGTACAAACAGCATCAACAGCTACTACATCATCTCGTCAATCAGCCACATTCACTCTTTCCCAGAACAACTATAAAATCCCAGTATATGGTCCATCATAAGTCATAACTCCCATTAACTGAACTAAAAAATGATTATAACAACGCACGATTGATAAGAAAGAAAAACAAAGAGAGGATATTAAAGCAGCAACCCATGAGCAGAAACAGAGTCATAAAATCTATTGTCAATACTGGAAAATTTGTACCAACCTACAAACTACCAAGAGTCCACAAATCACCCAACTGCCCCAGCTTAGTAGAAGGATGCATTAAGTTCAACAAAGGAATGATTAACCTTCAAAAGAAGTCCAGGGCTACCAAAACTAGCATTTAGTACTCCGACTAGAACATGCAAAATCCACATAGGTCCTCCACAGCAGCGAAACAGCAACAGAAGGTGCATCTGGTCAGATTTCTCCATCACATGGCAAAACGCTCCCATTATTCCTATAAAACACAATTTAAATATAATAAGTCACCAGTTTCTAATTCCAATCAAGATGTAAAGATCGGGTCCCAGGACTCACATCAGCATCTGAATTGCGTGGAGATGGGCTTCCAGAATCAGCAGGTTGACCTCGCGGGGAAACACTTTTAGGAGCTGGGGACCGTTCGCCACGGTTGCGTCTATCAGGGCTTGCGCCCCTAGAAGGAGGCGTCTTGCGAGGGGATGGGCTCCTCTGAGGACTCTTCTGAGGACTAAGACTACGCCGAACAGGAGACCCACTGGGACATATACTCAGATGGAATCATATATAAGGTACCAAGACAAAGAAGTTGAAGATCATCAGCATAAAATAAGCTAGCTTATTACCTTTCGAGTGACCGGCTTCGACGACTCCGCCTCTTATCATCATACCTGCCTTTATTACCACCTTTGTGATAATCAGGACTCACACTGCGGGTCCTGCTTCGACGACGATACTCTCTTTCCCTCCCACGATTCCTGTCGCGATCATATCTACCCCTGCTCCTACTGCGACTTCTCCTTCTGTAATCCCTGTCCCTGTCCCTGTCCCTGTCTCTGTCCCTGTATTCATCTTGGTACCTGGAAATGTTTAACGTCAGTGGCTGCAGAGTTTTATAAGAAGCTCCGAGTTGCAGGTCTACACTCAGAAAGGCCAATGAATAAAGCTTGAATAACATTTCTAAAACAAGAAACGTCAAATTAAAAGATCTACAACAAAAACATGTAGATATCTGAGTATAGCTAACCATGACGTCACATAAACGAACATTACTACAAATACCTCATTTCGCTTATCTGGGGCTTCTAAATGTGCAACAAGAAAGGTTAAAATGAAAAATAAGTACATAAATAAAGATACCTGAAGCTATGAGATCTTTCATTTGAGATCTCTTTACAACAATTTATAGTCGATTTAGTGCATGCATATGTAATATTGGTAAATGAGAGTATGAGACCATACTTTGCTACACCATATAACAACCGCTTTTGACCGCATTAGCAATATGCTTACCTATTAAAAAAAAAACATATAAATATATATATACACACACCATAAAAAATACATGCATAGAAACCCTAATATGAGGTTTTTGGAGCATACAACAGAACTCATAATGAGCTCTAAAGGGGCTTAGGCGGCTTAAACAACCCCTCATGCATGGTTGTTAAAGTCGTCCCCTCAAGCACCTTAGGCGTTTGCCTAGGCGATGAGGCGCTTTTTGCTGGGCCCAGGTGACTGCCCACCTAAGTGGGATATTAAAAATCTGATATATGTAATAGTATTAATGTTTAAGGGTACATAATATATTTTATTTAAAGATGACAGTTTGGTCGACAAAAACGTATAATATTTTACATGTTTCTCATATTTTTTATCATATAATATATTAGACTATGTATATCAATTAAAAAAAAGGTTTGCAGAAGAAGATGAATAAAGAATGAACCGTACGGTGTCAAGTATATTTTCCTCATGCTATCTTGTCCTCTATTACTCAATGGGTGGGCCAATTGGTCTCTCTGTCACTCTCTTTGTTGGTGGGGGGGGGGGGGGGGGGGCATATGATCCTTCTTCATTTTTGCATGGTTGTTAAAGGCATCACCTAGGCAACCAAGCACACAACTAGACCCCAGATGGCCCAATAATAATTTTAAAAAATCTTTAAATGTCCCAAAATCCCTTTAGGGTCCCAAAATCCATTTATTTCCTTTTTTGGGCATAACTGAAAATAATGAAGAAATTTAAGAAAAAATGGAAAGAAGAGGAATGGCCTCTCTCTCTCTCTCTCTCTCTCTCTCTCTCTCTCTCGTGTTCGGCAGTCTAAGTTGATAATCGGACTATTTTTTCTCTTTTTTTCAGTCTCACACTCCCTCTCCCTCCTGGGGGGGAGGGGGGGCATATGATCCTTCTTCATTTTTGCATGGTTGTTAAAGGCATCACCTAGGCAACCAAGCACACAACTAGACCCCAGATGGCCCAATAATAATTTTAAAAAATCTTTAAATGTCCCAAAATCCCTTTAGGGTCCCAAAATCCATTTATTTCCTTTTTTGGGCATAACTGAAAATAATGAAGAAATTTAAGAAAAAATGGAAAGAAGAGGAATGGCCTCTCTCTCTCTCTCTCGTGTTCGGCAGTCTAAGTTGATAGTCGGACTATTTTTTCTTTTTTTTTTTCAGTCTCACTCTCCCTCTCCCTCCTCTATCATGTTCGACTGTCAGTGTAGACTTTTTTTTTCCTGTTTTTTTACCCCCCCCCCCCCCCCATTCAACAGTTATTATAGATTGTTTTTGTTATGCATGTTTTTTTCATTCCCAACATTTGAAATCTCCATGTATCATTCTTAGAACTCTCCAAGATAGTTCTTTCAAAGTGCATCTTGACAATAGAGATTTAACAATTTATATGATTTGTATGGCCACTAATCAGGGAAATGCAGCATAGAAAGATCTCATATTGGGAAAAATTTCTGTTACACATAGTTCATCAGGCGATGCCCCAAGCATCCATGGGGTTTGTCGCCTCAAGTTGCCTAGTCACATTAACAACCATGATCCAAAGTATAGCTACCAAAGTTATAGTTTGATAATTATTCAACTTGGAATAAATTTAAAAAACAAAAAAAACAAAACTTAGACAAGTCAAGTACAATCAATGTTTTAAAACGCGAAAGCATGAGGCGAGACGTTAGGACCTCAAGATGCGTGATACGTAAGCCTTACGCGTCAGGCTTAACCCTCAAAAGAAAGCCTCATTCTCTCGCATTTTAACAAATAAGTAAAATATAAGAGAATTTACAAAATATTTTAAATTTAATGAAATAGTATAGTAAATATATATATATATATATATATATATATCTTTACTATTATAATGCAAGAGGCAGCCGTAGATGATTTTTCTGAAATTCCCATACTGCCCTCACATAAAAACAAAATTTTGATTTAATTCTCAAACCACCTCTTGCCTTTGATTTAATTTCGAAACTACCCTTGCTCATCTATCTATTTTGAATCACAGCCAATCGCGATTGAACTCAGCAAGAGTTTAATCGTACCCGCAAGTTAACACGTGACCCTTTTAACTCTAATTAACTGCAGTTAACTCCCTCCCCTCGCTCTTACATGCATCGCACGTGCCACTAGTGAGTTCAATCGCACCTGCGGGTTAACACGTGTCCCTTTTAACTCCTATTAACTGTGGTTAACTTTTTTCCCTTGCTCTCACATGCATCACACATGCCACCCACTAGTGTATATATATATATATAGAGAGAGAGAGAGAGAGAGAGAGATAAATAAAGTGTCATCTTAAGTGCTAGTTGAAACCAATATCATCATCATCATCATCATCATCATCATCATTTTCAATGTCTTATATGAAATGAATAGAGTGTTTTTTAGTATTAATTGAAACAAATAACAAATCTAAAATAAAAAACAGCATTTAAGTCTCAGTTATGTGGCTAGAACCCTAATTTTAGTTAATGTATGAGACATACGCTATATACATAAAGCATGCCTCAAAGCGTGAGGTGTAATTCTCATGTGAGCTTCACACTGAGGTATGAGTCTAATGGGATTTAAGCCTCCTGTTTAAGCCTCAAGACGTTTTCCTTAAGTGTCGCCTTGAGGCTCACCTCAAGGCGTTAGCTTCACACGCCTTTTAAAACACTGGGTACAATAAAGGAGAGAAATAAGATTACTAATTATGTAAAACATAAACAAATATAGTTTATACATTAACTATTTATTCACAATTTTTTCAAAAAGTCTCGAATAATTTGCACTAAATTCGTAAAATTCACAAGTTTCCAAATTCTTATGATTTTTTAAAACTTTGAGAATACTCGCCAATCAATCATTTCAAGAAAAAATTGCAAATTTATCGCGATTTATTGGAAAAAACGATGAACTTTCATATTACGATCCAAATAAGTGGTACATGATTACCATTTTAGTCCAAAGAGGGTCAAGGGATTGTGAAACCCAAGTTTTGAGGATATTCGTTAGAAGTGAATGAAAAAATAAAAGCTGAAAGCAAGAGAAGTGATTGGTGCAGTTATGTTTACTTCCATTTATTGTTTATAACCATTGCCCTTTGCAAGGAGATAGTTCCTCACAACTCACCCTAAGAAATTACTATGGCAACCACATCAATTTCTTTCCACAACCATGTTACAAGGACATAGTAAACCAAAAGAACAAAAAGTTCACATGCCCAACAAAAGTTTATTTCACATCTTCATTTTATCAAATCCAAGTTGCAAACAATTAGAGGTCACCTAGGTAGCATTCACATGCCCGAGATGAGTTTACTTCATGCCTTCATTTTTATCAAATTCAATTACAAAAAACAAGTGAAGTTCGTCTAGGTAGCAATTAGCATTCACAAAAAACAGACAAGATTGGGCCTACAAAGCTTGATCCTAAATAACACGATCCTGATCGAAACTCAGGATTAAGTATTGTTGGAAACTTGGAACACGGATCCTTACCTTGGCCGGGGGCTACGGCTTCTTGATCTGCCTCTTGTCTTCGGAAATACTTCTTTTACCCTTCCTTTCTGACTGAAAATACAAAGAAGATAATTTAAGTGCCTACAGCCCAAACCACGAATAAATTAATCAAAACATAACACTTACTATCATCAATTAAAGACTAAGAAGTAAGGCCACACCCTTGAAGAAAACAAATGGCTGTGCAATGAAGAGACAAATACTTGTGGGTCAGGACCAACTCATACATTTTTTTAAAATATGGATTCATTGGAATTATCTGAGTGGTGTAACTTTATGGTCCATTGAAGTACTTCAGATTTGGTTGTTCTTGTAGATCAAAGTGCATGCACTGTGTTTTTTTATGTAACATCATAGCTAAGGGTGGTGAAATTTTACAATATCATGAATATAAAACTTTTGATGCAATGAAGAGACATTCTTTTATGAAACTTTTGATGCAATGTTTTATATTCATGCTATTGTAAATTTTTACCACGTCATTTTAGTAACATTTACCCTACTACCCAACTTAAGACGGCAAAGATCAAGTCATTTTAGTAACAAAGAAGAAGAAAAAGAATGCAGGACTTTTAAAAAAAAAAAAAATTGAAAATACTACCGATCAAGCATAAAATGCAAATTTAAAATAATAATAAAAAATTGGAAATTGGAAATTGGAATAGACAAACAGAAATAGACCAAAATAGCATGTGCTAAACTGAAATGGATATCTTCAATTTAGTCAATTTGATACAAGTAGTAAAACTTGAGATTAAATAAAATTATATAATATGGAACTAAAACAAGCATTCACAATCAGTATCATCTTATAAGTTGCCGAAACATTAGAACTGTAACACCAAGCACGGTTCAGTAGCTTACATTGGTTCAGCATTTGGTCCATATTTTGCAATTTGAACCATAATATCTCTACCATCGACATTTCTTCCTGAAATACATGCATAAAAACAAAATATTAAGCAACCCACCACTTGAGAAATCTAAAAGACAAAACAGAGATGGATTTTGAAGAGCAATACTCACCATCAAGCTTTTCCACCGCCTTCTGCGCCTCATCTGCATACTTGTACCGAACAAACGCAAACCCGCGTGAATCTCCGGTCCTAATACATGAATAAAACAGAATTTAAAAACCCATAATAAATTTTTAATTTTGTGACTACAAAATCTCATAAAGATTTAAGAATAAATAAACTAGAAAAAACGCCATGAAACCTTCGATCTCTCGGGATGAATATGTCAACGACCTTTCCATACTTGTCGAAAAGAGGGAATAGATCATCTGCAGTTGTTCCTGGTGAAGAAAAATCGAAAAAAAATATCAAAATTCAAGAAAAAAGAAGAACTAAATGGAGATAGACAGAGAAAGAAAAGAATTTTACGGAAAGTGATGTTAAGAACGAGGAGAGAGTAGGTATCTCTGATATCTGGAGGACCAGATCTCCCAAAATGAGACATCTCTGCGACTGCGAGCGACCAAGCGAGTGAACGAGAAATAGAGGATTAGGGTTTCGGCTTTGAGGTGGGAAACTCTATTCCGTATTTATCGTATCAGAACCGGAATGGCCGGTTGATTCCAATCCTGGGAAACCGGATGTCGAAAAGAGGAACCCGATTTTTTTAATATTAAAATATTTTTAAAAATAGAATTAATATTTTTTTTCTAAAAACCAAGAATGGGGTGAGTGAATTTGAACCACAATTGAGGGGTGTCAAGGGAGAGACATGGCCACCTCAAAGGGTGATAACTGGACTTGCCGTATCCGGTTATCTCTGTAGAGGATTTGACTCCTAATATATATATATTTGGTGGTGCTCCATTTAACATTGTAATCTGATGGTAATTTTGTATACGAGATAAATCATGCTCACTAAATTGACAGTTTTTGCGTAATGGAAAATAATCATTTCCTCGGTCGGTGACGCGAGGAGGGGCGTTTTGGGTCCTTTATTCATCCCACTTGTCCCCCTTTCAACTCCCTTTAACTGTTGTTAATGTTTAGTAACCCTTAGGGTTCACCCATCTACCCTTTATTTTAATAAAAATAAAATTATTAAAAATTAACTACATGATTAAAAATTAACCTAAGTACATGGCATGCAGCTTTGTGAAAGCGAGGAGCACTAGTTCTCTCATCACCTGTGCAGAACTACCACCAAACTTTACTTTTAAAAGAGAAGTTCGTTAAACCCTTTGAAGCATAAGTCCCACCCATATTTCAGCTCTTAGAGAATGATGGCCTCTATTTCTCTCTTCCTCACTTCCTCTCTGACCAATAAGTTTCTTCACTTTTTTCAAATAACTATGCAGCCGATTAAAACTAACAAAGGAAGAAATCTAAATGTTGAAGTTTAACCAACTTTATGGGTAACGAGAAAAATGAGGACACTTGTAGGTCCTATAGAGAAACTGATGAGGAAAGAAACTGGACCTTTACCCTATGTTTGGTTGTCGAGAAAATAAGTAAAAACATGGAAAAGAAAAGAAAATTAGACAAAACACAACTAAAAATTGTATTAAAAATCCAAAATTTTCTTTTCTTTTCTATGTTTTCATCAATTTTCTCGGCAACCAAACATAGCATTAAGCTCTCTGTATATCTCTTAAATAAAAATAAAAACTCTCTATATATCTTTACAAAAATTGTTGTGGACTCATCTCAAATTTGAAAGATTTAACGGTGGAAACTGAAATTGAATTCTTATTTTTTGGGCCCATGGGGAATCCTCATTTTAGGGCGAGTTTGTCCACCTGCAAGTCTGTCTAGTAACCCTATGGAAATTCTGACAATCTTGTAGTGAACTAGGATGGATCACTACTTCATGGCCTAACCGTGTATCTGTCTTAGCAACCCTATGAATATTCTGATATCAAGCAGTGAATTAGGATGTTTTTTTTTGGTATACTCAATAACACCACAAGGTGATTACTGAAGGCAAGGAAAGGAAACACACACTCACACCCCACATGCAGGCGCACACTCACACACACACGACACACACCCACATGCAGTGAATTAGGATGGTTCACTAGTCCCTGTTTTGTGGCCTAACCGTGTTTTTTTAAAAAATTTTGGTTGAGTTATGATATTTTTTATGCATAATAAAAAACTAGCAAACACCCTATAAGATGCATAGGTGGGTGAAAAATATAGAAAAATAAGAATGAAATTGATCTATTTGCTACCTGTATGAAATCATAGAATATAATTCAACTATCACGAACTAGTTTTTAAATCTGTCGATAAAAACATAATAAAATATATACAAAAAACCACATTCTCTCAAATGTGAAACAATTTAAGGCACCATATTTTGACCCTACATGTATTCCATTTGAAATCTAATTGCTTGTCAACTTGCAAATGTGAACCCAATTGCTTGTCACGAGTCTATCTTAGAGGCTTATTTTCTTTGTTTCTATTTTCTCAAAAAGCCCTTTTTGTAAGCTTACAAATTTTTATTCATCAAAAGTTACACATGATAACTTATACTCTCTAGCCAACAAATTATTCTAATCTGCAAAGATCTAAAATAATACTTTAATTGCTGTTGACACCAATGTATAAAACATAATGGTAGCCCGTAACTAACCCTTCGTAAGGCAAAATGACTATATCTGTATTAATATGAAAAGATATATAAAGAATTATAAATATAAATAAATAGTGAATTGAAATAATGGTTAGAAATTTTATATTCCTAAAACTAATAAAGTAAATAGATCATACACTAAGAAAAAGATTAACTTAACAAAATTTGTGTTTCTTCCTAAATGGCACATACTTACCACTATTATATCCTCAAATTGTTAGGAACAATCTCTCTTGAAAATTTGAAAGGAAGAACCCAAATTCATTACTTAGATAGGTCAATTTGAAAAGAAAAAAAATGATGTATTCATATCTAATATTGTACTGCTGATGAAAATAATCTCAGTGAGGGAAATAATATGCTTAGTAATCCTTAATTTGATGAAGCAACCAACAAAACAAACAATGAACGTGTGCTTGTGTGTGAGGGGAAGATAGAATCATAACAACCAAGATAAAAAAATACAAAAACAAAATAAAATTGTTGCATAAAACTGGGAAAAAAAAGAAGAAAAAACTAAACAAAACAAACAAACAAATAGGTATGTGAGTGAACATAAAACAAGGGAAAACTTTTTTAAAAATTTAATTCCTAGCCTAATTATAAAGAATGGCATGATGCATAATGATTAATCATAACTTCTCCCTTGCTAACTCTCAACGTGATTGTTTTAGTACTAAAAAAGAAAGAACGGATAATATATTTGATGGTTACCCATTTCATGATTGAGGGGTTTGGGACTACACACTTTAATATTACAAAAAAACTAGAATTTGAACTATAGTTACGTACTCTTGTAATTATTCCATTTGCGAGCCACCTCAAAGATTGACTTATAGAAGACTAGCAAAGGCCCCGTGCGATGCACAGGATAATAATTTAGTTCCTTGAATTGTAAATAACATTTAAAAGGTTAGAAATGTTTTTTTTTAAATAACTTGTTACAACACTTTCAAAGGGATTAAGAATTGCAAACCAAATAAAAATTACAAAGAACTCATGCTATTGAGTAAAAACAAATTATATGATCAATTAAACAACTACTTGGTTTGAGTACTTTGTGAGAGAGGTGATATAGATAAAATTTTAGGCGTGATGAGAGAATGATGAAAAGAACTAACCTGTAATGCATTGAAAACGAAGAGTGACTTTGCAAAATTACAGAGAGAGACGTAACAGAGAGTTGGGAAGAGAGTTGCCGTTGTTATAATTTCTGTCACAGAGAGAGAGAGAGAGAGAGAGAGAGAGAGAGAGAGACGTGAGTTCTCTCACTTCCGGCCCTTTAATAAGAAAGAGGGATGAGGTTATTGGGCACTCTAGCAAAGAGTAGTATGGTTTGACGGTTTTGAGAAAAAAAAACGTGATAAGGATAGGGATAGGGTGCCTAATCAACATGTCTTTTGGAATTTAGAGGTTAATACTAATCTATATGTTTAAGATAACTCTTCACAAGAGTTATGTCATTTGAGGATAGAGGAAAGAGGCGGGGAGAGGTGTGTCGTTTGAGAATGAGAATAACAAAGGTGATCAGTGTGACACGTGTCATAAAAAGGGAACATTATAATCCTACGTGGCGAAATGAGGAGGGGAGAAAAAAGTTTGCCTTATATTTATTTAATAGATCCGTCTTTGTTCAACGCCTTGGTAGCATCAGTCTTGAGGTATCTCTCTTGGTTCATAAGTTTCTTCCCTTCTTATTCGTCCATTAGGTCCTTAATGACTTTGGTGATCTTCTCTCGTGACTCGCTGTAATATAAATAGGAAATGAAGAGATTATAACAAAGGGAATGAACTTATGAATAGAACGATAATGGGAAACCCATGTAAGTCTAGGTAAACAGGAGAAATAATGAGAAGGAAACGCGAAGGATAATATAAATTGATTCATAGGAAAATACGAGAAATGAGAAGAATACACACGAGGGTATCAGAAACCTAGCTAAACAATGGGGAAGGCAATGCTTTGGGTGAATTTTGTCGATGAAGACAATGAATGTACGCGAGATATAGGATCTCACAAATCTAATCAATGGGGAAGGATTTATTGGGGTGGAAGGAGAGAATGAAACATGAGGTAGGTTTAAGAGAGAGAGAGATTGAAACGATTTCATGGGGTGTGACATGTAGTTATGATGGAATACTAAGTTTCATGGGAAAAAATTAGCTTTGGTGGATGCTCGAGCTGGGTGCTTGGGCATCCACAAATGATGGGACATGTGGCGATTAAAAGGGAGGAGGTATCAAGTGGGGAGAAGTCAAAATCATGGGGAGAAAATGAAATGACTTCTCCCCCAAATTATCACCAGGTGCCCTTTCATTTGTGGATGCCCGAGCCCCCAGCTTGGGCATCCACCAAAGCTAATTTTTTGCCAAGTTTAATTTGGGAGGGAAGATAGACGGTTTGATAGGGAGTGAGTCATGTGACACGTGGGATGGATAAGGAGTATGTTTAATGGGGGAGGGAGATAGTTTTGATGGATGCCTTTTATGGGAGTAATGAAGAAGTATGGGGCTAAGGATGAGACTGATGAAGCGTTACAAGTCTTTAATAAAGAAACATTTTGATGGAGAGAGATAGACGATTTGATGACGAGGGAGACATTATTACTCTGTTGGGGAGAGAGACATGCTAGTTTGGTGGGAAGCCCTAATTTAAGTGAGTGAGGCTCACTAAGTAATAATTATGGGAGGGCAAAAATAAGTGCCACGTGGCAAGAACTTAGAGTTAGAGAGATTTTGAAGGTGACCACGCGGATACCAATCGGTATATATGAGTAGTATAGATAGATGAGTAGCATTCTAATAAACCATGCTCATTAAAGCCTTTAATGAGCGGTCCCTAATAATGTGACACATAGGGGGTTGTTCCAGAATTCAACCATTTGATGCCAAGTAATGTCTCCCAAGATACACATGGCAAAAAATCAGTTTGCTCGATCATTTATAGATCGTCCGATCGTAGATAGGAAGATCAATCATTTCTATAGCCTAGGTATGGTCTGGTAAACCCTAGGGGGTTAATGCTGACAAACTTTCTTGGACGGTCTAATACATCCTATTAGATTGGTTTGTTGACACGTGTCTTCTAATGGACCCACCTTAATATCCAATGGTCAGGTTTAAAAAAACACTGCCACGTGTCATCTTTCTTAAGGGACCGCTCATTTAAAGCTTTAATGAGCATGACTCATTAGTATCATTCCCTAGATAGATGGTGATTGGTCTCTCAAAACCTAATAACTTCGTTGTATGATTATTTATTGGTCACCTTTTCTTAATCAACGGATGTTAACAAATATGATTGGAACAACTTAATAATAACGTTAACTTGAACTAATAATGCTATGACTCTTTTTTTGTTTTTTTTTTTGCAATATAGGGTTAGGGGTTAGTATCTCCTCAACTCAAAGTATGGGAAAATCACAATGCCCACCTTGCGAGACTCGATCCCGGATCCACCCTCATAAGGAGGGGATACACTACCATTTGGGCTATTATCATGATGTGTACTCCCAACTTGTTTGAGTTGAGTCATTTTAGGAGATCCACTCTCTATATAAAAAAAAATATATAAAAGGTATGGAAATGCTTGCTTTTCTTACTTAAGAAGCAAACTCTCTTACATGCATGACACACGTGGTATGCTTTCATCATTTATTTGTACAATGAGTTAAATTTTAAGTACATATCATCGTAGTTAGTGTTGATTATAGATTCATCATTGAATAGCCACCTAATATTTCATTTATTATAGATTCATCATTCATAAACTATTAATGAATTATCTCATAAATGAGATTCATGTTTCTATCTTCTAATTAACTTGAAGGTTATAATCTTAACCTAGATTCATGAACTAACCAACTAAGGTAAGTCACTTAACTCAATGTTCTAACCATAGTTCATGTATTCATTAATTTAAGTTCATGTTTAAACTAATTTTCTAACCATGGTTCATGTATTCTTTTAATTAGGTTCATAGTTAACTCATTATCCTAACCATAGTTCATGTATTCTTTTAAGTAGGGTCATGGTTAACTCGTTCTCCTAACCATAGTTCATTAAATTAGATTCATAAATTAACTCATACTAACTAGAGGGTTTGTAACCCAAGGTGACCAAGGGGGGCGTGTATAATTACTCATGTAAGAGAGACCCTTAGTCTGCCTACATCTCATTGATTGGTTTCTTTTATGTAACCTTTCATTTAACCCTTGACTAACCATTTGGAGAGCTTTTCTCACCTCTATGGACGCCCCTTACTAACTAATAGACAACTAGCTAATAGACAAGTGACACTTTGCCACATGTCATTACCTTAGCCCCGTAGTATATAACACATACTATGATATATAGTTCCATATATATATTAACTAGATAACATAAGTAACTATATCATTATATTAATACTATGGTTGGCAATAGTAACGACTTGACCCATCCACCCTCCTAAATTCATTTTCACTTGTTCAAGTAGATGTTTGTTTTGTAAGCTTACAGGTGCATGTAGGAAAATGTGAATGAAGGATGGATATGCAGGTTTTGTGAATGAAAATGTGAATATGAATGAATGAGATAAAAATGTGAATATGAATGAATGTACAGGTTTTGTGAATGAAAATGTGAAATTGGAATAGATGTACAGGTTTATACAAGTTTATTGGAATGTATATTTATATAGGTGCAAAAATGGAAACAAGTTTACAGGTGCAAGCTTTTGTAAAAAAAAAAAACATCAATAGTAACAAAACAAATTCCGTCACTAATGAGGGATGCTCATTAATAACGGAAATATGTCTGGTTTTAGTGACGGAAATATTTCTGTTGTAAATAACCATTTCAGTGACGGAAACATTTTCGTCACTATTAAGGTTAAGTGAATAAAATATTTTCATCACTAATAGTGACGGATACATTTCCGTCACAAATTTTTTCCGTCACTAAATTCGAAGTTGAAATTGGCAATATTAGTGGCACAAATTTTCTGTTGCTAATTAGTGATAGAAATATATTTATGTTGCTAGTACCCTTTAGTGACAGACACAATATTAACGGATTAGCGACAAATATTTTTCTGTCACTAATAGTAATAGTGACAAAAAATCGATTATTAGCGACAGAAAATTTACTTCATTCTCGTTGCTTGGTAGTTTTCTTGTAGTGATGGCACGTGGTATGCTTTCATCATTTTTTTATACAATGAGTTAAAGTAAGTGTAATGTAAATATTTTGGCAATTGTTATTTTATTTGATTACACAAATAATTGGTGAAAACAACACTTATGTGTCATTTTTGTTTCTAGATGAGTTTGTTTTGAACCTAAATTGACTAAAAGGTTGGACATAAATTGGATCACTACTTACTCTCTACCTAATATAAAAAAAAATTGTTGGCTTGAATTGACTAGCCGAGGAATCAAATAGCTCGTTCACAATTGTGGGTTAATAATGCTTGATTTTAAAATTTTCTATAGATTGAGAACTTTCTGGAGGTAGTTTGGTATAGTACACCCTATATTTTTCCTTAGGGTGGCGCTAGTGTACCTCAATATTTGATGACTACATCTCTCTATTAAAAATGCATTTATACTTCAAAATATATAATAATGTCATTGTCTTCAACATTTATTCCTCTTGTTATCTCCGACCAATGACCCCGACTAATTTGTCTTATTGGGTTTTACGCCGATCTTCTTCATCTACTATAGTCACCAATGTCGCTCAAGCACTCCAAGACAAGGCACATGATTTAGTTTTATTTTAATTATTTTGTATATACAGTCATAAGGAAAATGTGCATGGTCAAACAATGTCCATAATTTCATAAGTCACATACATTTTGTTTCATTATTTTTAAGGAGTCATGTTAGTTACTTTATTGGGAAGATCATTTAAGTTACACATTGTTCAATTAAGTTTTTCAAATTAGTTATGAGAGATAGACCTTATAAAAAATTCTTTTTTTCTCTCTTTGATTGAGAAATAATTCAACAGATTACTGACAAGAGCGATAAGAGTGCCAACAACAACAACAACATTAGTGTTTGAAATATGCGAAGACGATTGATACTAGAACAAGATAAGGCAAGTGCCTCCTTAATCGGAGATGATAAGAAGATGAACCATTAAAAGCATGTAAGGCTAGTAAATATGCAAGCTAGAATAAGAGGGTGAGGAACACCCCTCCTCTTGTGTGAATGGTAGGGGTGTGGCCTTCCAAGGGGAAGGTCTGGGATCTAATCCCCCGGGTACGAGCAGCAAGAGCTCAACTGCCCAAGCTAACTTCTGACCGGCTGACTCTACTGACGTAGGAAATGATATCGACTACCCAAAAAAATTAAAAGGGGGTGAGGTCATCAAATATTTGGGGTGCACCTAACATCACTATTTTCCTTAAATTACAATAGCGGCCACATGTGAGATGCCATAGAGAGAGAGAGAATAAGTATAAGAAAATTTTTGTCAAAAAATGTAGGAGATAGATCTAAGTGTAAGTGTAATTTTGTCATTTTCATTATAATAATAGAGAATATATAAGTATAAAGATAATTTTATCATTAATCATGATAAAGAAAATGTAAGATTAATTTTTTGGTGTGAGATACACGATTATGCCACAATCCCGATTAGTAGGTAGGTTAGTATATGTTATAACTTCTAAGTCATGGACGGGTGGATATGACAACACTTACACCCTCTTAGGATGACTAACACACTATCGATGGGGCAAACGTTGCTTCCCAAATAGTGACAAAATTCGATCAATCGTTTTTTAAGTTAGAATAAGAGGATGACTAACACACTACTTGTAATTTGAGTATATATTCTACTTGTAATCTATACTATAATATAAAGAAATAAAACTTCTCTCTTTGCTCTCCAAAACTCAATCCCTCAAATCTTATAACTTCTATTGTAGAGATAACATGTGGATTTTCTCTTTAATCCCCATTGTTCAGGTTTGGGACCCACTATGTTATTGTAGAGCCCTCTCTATCTCGACTATTGTAGAGCCCTCTCTTATCTCCAACTCTTGCTGCTTTGGGATTCACTATCTCATCCTAGAGACCTCTCTATCTCTACTATTATAGAGTTTTCTCTTATCTATTAACTCTTGGGTGTATTAATTTAAGTTTAATGCTAAGAAATTTTTGATTTTTTGATTAAATGTTAATAAAATAATAAAAAATTATTATTATAAAGTCAATTAATTAATACAAATAATAATGTTTATCAAATAAAAAATTTATATTATTAAAATAAAATTTATTAAACATTATTAAAATAAATAACTTAATATTTAAATCAATAAATAAATAATAATATTTAATTTGAAATATTCATAAATTATTACCTGTGCAGGGTCTCTGCTAGTTTGAGTATATATTCATATCCATTCCTTTTTTTCCCAGTACAAGAGGCTACACATTACGCACGCAGTCGGGGTGCGTTAGAGAATCCATTTTATGTTTGGGTGGGGCCAGGAGCTAGCTGGTGATCGGTGATCTAGAAAAGGAAAGATTTTACAGTCAACAGCAGAAGATTGGGAAGACAGGAAATAAGAAGCAAAATAAAAGGAACAGTAATCTACAGTCTACGCTACAATTTGATGGAAAATTCAGAATCTAATCTGAATAATTTATTTTTATTATAATATTTTAATCCTCAGGTGTTTTTTTCAAACTGATTTTTTTGTTCAGACTGTTGTTTCTCGTTCTCTTATATATATATATATATATATTTGTTTATGGTTTTGGATTTTATCAGTGGTTGATGAGATTAAAACTATTTCAAGTTTCGTCATTTCCGGATCTCCTCTGACGTGGGATTTCTAGGGTTTCAATTTTCTTGAATTAGATTAGTTTGAGTGGTGAATTGTATTCTGATTTAATGGGGGAAGACGGTTCAGAGAGGGAGAATGGAGGATTTGTGGCGATGGATTCATCGGAATCGAGATGGGTTTTTCAGGAAGAAGAAGATTCAGATGCAGAAGACGACGAGGATTTGCCTCCGAGGATGAGTTTCGATTCCGAAGAAGACGAGAATGGAGAGCAGAAGTTGATCAGAACTGGCCCCAGGATCGACTCCTTCGATGTTGAGGTCCTCGAGGTTCCTGGAGCCTCGAGAAACGACTACGAGGTACGCATCGGACATAGAAAAAATCCATTTTGCTCCATGATCTGTAGATTTTAGCTTACAATGCTAGTTTGGTATTTTTGAAACGAGGAACTCTCATCATAGATAGTGAATCAGCTCTATAGGTGCTCTTTTTCTGTCATTTATATTTGAATTCTGATATAATTTTTGTTTTCTTATTACAATTATTATTATTTTAGTTTTTTTTACATTGCCTGAGAAAATAAGAATTTGTAGGACCCTTTGGTGTTCACATAGAAACTAAGTAGAATATAATCTGAGTTCAATCTAGTTTTTTTTTTTTGTTGGGGGAGGGGGTGGTTATTGGATAGTTTCCATTGCCCATAGGATTAAAGATTAACTTCACTAAGATTTTTGCTTACTAGGATTCATCTATTCTGCAAGCATTAGACTGTAATTTACGTGGATAGTTCAGATTGGATCAAACACCATTGCCGTTGCCTTATGAAATTATGAATATTACTTTCCGTTGTGTGCATTTGCGAGCATACTGGAGGGGTTCTTGATACACATTTATGTTATATATAAAGTCCTTAGCACAAGATAACACCACAACGGTAGATTAAGAGAAAAGGATTTCTCAAACTCAAAGACATTCTAGAACCTCCTATCTTAGCTAAGGAATCCTCTATCTGGGTCCCTCCATATGAATTTATGAATTGAAAACATTAAGGGAAAGGAAGTTGTAGTAAATTTATTGCTAGATGTGATTGTAAGGATGAGGACATAGACTTCTTTAGGCCAAGGATAAAACATTTTGCACATGTGAGATAAATGAAGCCCCAGAACTGAAGCATTCCCTGTGATTCAAAGATACTTGCCTTATCAGTCTTATGCTATTACACATCATGTTGTGAAACTTCCAAAAATATGCATCCTAGATTCTAAATTAATTTCTTTAGATTACCGATATAAAAACCCATTTTCTTTAGGTTAAACCAGGCTTGTCTTCTCTACAGTTGTACCGCAAGCTTTTGTACAATCTTCCTCGTGGTAGTACTCTGCTTCATTATTATTGTTTTCATTTTTTAAATTTTTTTATTGATGATTGCATTCTTCTGTGTGTTATAATAGCTAGAACATTGCAACTATATGATTATGCATTTGGAGCTTAATGTATAAATATTTGCTTCATGGGTAGCCCAAGCTATTACTTGGATTTTTCTCCCCCCCTAATTTTCTCTTTTTCTTTTTTATAAATCATTTTGACGCATAATAATATAGTAATCATAATACAATTTGGCCTTTTGCTTCAATGGAAACTCTTGTTGAATTTTCTCTCTGCAAAAGAAGTGTTTACAAAGCTAGTGATGGGAGAATCCACCAAACACAAACTTATGTTTAAAAATTATGTTATTGTTACGCATAGGATGCAAAGTGTCTAAATTGTTTAGAGTCAATCGCAGGACTTTACTGTGGGCAAGAAAATTACACTTGCTTTGCAGACACTTAGTGTTGTCTTTGGTGATGTTGGAACAAGTCCATTGTATACCTTCAGTGTGATGTTTAGCAAGAGCCCAATTAGCGGGGAGGAAGATGTCCTTGGAGCACTGTCGCTGGTTTTATATACTTTAATCCTGATACCACTGATCAAGTATGTCTTTGTTGTTCTTTGGGCTAATGATGATGGTGAAGGTATGCTGGAGGTTGTAAACCAAACCTTTTTTACAAGAGTGCTTTCCCAGTTTATATATGTTCTCCTTTAGAATTGGTCTCAGTGGTTGTTACCTAACTATTTCAGGTGGTACATTTGCTTTATACTCATTGATCTGTAGGAATGCTAAGGTTAGTCTTCTCCCGAATCAACTTCCATCTGATGCCCGCATATCGAGCTTCAGGCTGAAGGTGCCTTCCCCAGAACTTGAGAGGTCATTAAAAATTAAGGAGCGGCTTGAGACTTCACAGACACTGAAAAAGCTTCTTCTAATGTTAGTGCTTGTTGGTACTTCTATGGTGATAGCCGATGGAGTTGTTACCCCAGCAATGTCAGGTCTTAATATTTATTCCTCTTTATGCTTCTGCTTTGTTCTTTCATTTTCTCATTTCGTTTATTTTCCTTTTTTCTTCCCCTGGTGAATGCAGTCATGTCAGCTGTGAGCGGTCTAAAGGTTGGAATAGCTAGTATCGAGCAAGGTGACATCATATTCTTTTGATTAAATTGTTGGGGCTATAATGATCCTCTCTTTTACATTCCTTTATAGCTTTCCATCATCAGCAGCCTAATTTTTATAATATTCATGCAATTAGTTTGGATTTTTTTTTCTCTCTCTCTATCTGACGTGGCTCACCTCTTGAAATTGGGAATAACTATAGTATTTCAAATTCTCCTTTGAATAGTAGGCATCATCTTGAAATTCTTTACTTGGTAAAGAGTCTTGATATGGAAAAATATGATTAACCTGGCCAAAGTATTTTAGGAAGTCAGTAGTGGAAGAGGAAGCAGGGACATTATGTGATCAAACAGGGACGTCAATTAATTGGAAAATTTAGTATACCAGATGGAGAGCTAGAATCTTGAACTGATTGGAGTTGGGGCCACAGAGGGGAACTGGGAAGAGAAAGCATGCAATTCCTTAGAATTTAGAGTATAGTATATAACTATAAATGCATTCAGATCATAAAAGAAGATTGCAATTTGACATGATTTTTCCTCTCTTACATAGAAGAGGAACCTGGTTATACTAATATGGTACGGGTACCATATATTGGAAGAAACCTAGTTAGGAATTTGTGATTTTTGTATGACTGATAGGTACTTTTCCAACTGATTGGAGCCAGAGACACTGAGGGACGAAGATAAAGTTAGTCAGTTCATGAGAAATTATAGAGCGTATTATGAAAGCATTCATACGGAGATAGCATTTGAACATAACCCTGTTTTTTAAAATATATATATATATATATATATATATAGACGACAAACCTGGTGATATGATACCATGTGTGGGAATAAACCCACTTTGAAATTATTTATAAACATTCAGATTCATAGCTAAAGTCATGAACTATGGATCTAAATGTTCACAAAAAATAGTTAGACTGGCGAACTGATTGGAGTCTGGGACACTGGGAGGGAGAAGAGAAACTCCGACGGTTTGTGAGAAATTGTGGAGCGTAAGGTTTGTGGATTCACTATAAGAAAATGTTGCAATCGGAAATGTCCCTACTTCTTTTATGTAGAGGAGGAACCAGTGATGCTATGATGGCATCTCATGTGAGAATAAATTCACATTGGAAATTGTGAAATTTGTCCAAAAATATCCATGGTAAGTTAAAACCCTGAGTACTTGGAGGGACATTTTTTTTCTTCTCATCTAGTTTTGTAATAATTCAATATTTTGTCCTCTTTTACCATCAAGGCTTCACTTTGAGTTGGGTGCCTACTTGGCACAGTTTGATGAAAGGGGAGACAATCTCTGCTATACATCGAGAAAAATAGAGGCCAAAATCAGAGATAGAGACTCTAATCACTCCAATGCCTAGGTTTTCTTAGAAGGAAATCTGGATAAAACCTTCTGCAAGGTCTCCATAGAAATACCCAAAAGCCCTCACAAGAACTAAAAAGTCAAAAGACAAATTCTAATGTACTAGTTCAATAGTCATTACTATTATTATTATGTCCTCATATAGAAAAAGAAAAAAGATAAAAATCCTATAAAGTTAATTTAGGTTCTTTGTAACAAATCTCAATAATCTTTCTGAAGTAACATAACCTGGATGTTAATATGCCCGAGGCCCTGAACTACTCCTAAATTATACCCCTAACGTTGTAACCAAACTTCTGATATTGTTCTGAGGCCTGAAATAAGCCTAGAGATAATTATAGTAGATCTTGAGGGAGCTTTCCATCGCATCTTGAGCCAAATGTCACGATTGACTGCCTTATTCTCTCTAGAGGATTTGAGGATCTAGGAACTTTTTTTCCTGCATGCATTTGTCTTGCTTCAATTTATACTGCTTATTCTCTCTAGAGGATTTGAGGATCTAAGAACTCTTTTTCCTGCATCCATTTGTCATGCTCGTCTTTTCAATTTATACCTTGAGCCACTTGATTTGGAAGGCGTACATCACACCTAGTGGGTCAGGCAAGGTCAGAGCATGTTCCATTTTATGGAGATAAGGTTTTAGGGTTTGGATGAAGAGTTTAAGGTTTTTAGGTTTAGGGTTTGAGAGAAGAAGTAGAGATGAAAGGGATTTGTGGTAAATGACTTGGGGAGAAAGAGCCCTACCAGTCTTTTATATTAAGAGAAATAGTACAAATATGTCTCTTACAATACTACATCACACATACCAACATATATCAGTCAGATTCTTCTTACTGGAACTACATTTTATTTTGGAATGAATCATGTAGCTGTCTGTGGTTTCACAGATGTGGATATGCTGTTGAAGTTGTCTGATAGGTTGTAAGGACTAAGGATTCATTTTTTTTCTCTCTCTCTCTGTCCCCCTTCACCATGTGTTTGAATTGATTATGCTCTTTATCATTTATAATATTATATCCACCACAATCAAGCCATAAAGGGGGCATTTCTTCAAATTTTCTGCAGATGAAGTGGTGATGATTTCGGTTGCATTCCTTATAATTTTGTTCAGCGTACAGAAGTTTGGGACAAGCAAAGTGGGACTTGCATTAGGCCCTGCTCTGTTCATATGGTTTTGTTCCCTTGGGGGCATCGGGGTCTACAACCTTGTAAAGTATGACAGTCGTGTTTTAAGGGCATTTAATCCTCTACACATCTATTACTTCTTCAAGAGGAACTCAACCCGGGCTTGGTTGTCCCTTGGGGGTTGTCTTCTCTGTGCAACAGGTAACATTTCCCATCTGGAAATTCTGGATCTTGGAAATATAAACAAATATTTGTTTGGTAGATAGCTTTAAAAGTTAATTTGACTATTAGATATGGAGCTCCCTTCTTCTCTGTCTTTTATAATCCAAAATGTTTCTTTTGTTTCTCTTGACCCATATTGTTTATAACTTTATATTTTGGGTGGATGACATCCACAAAGATTCAAATCATGAAATTTCTAAAAGTTGTACATCGGAGTTCTTTCAGCATTTAGCCAGGGACTCAATAAACATGTAGCTCTAATCATCTGCATCTCAAAGTTGGAGTGCATTGGTCGTTTACAATTTAATATACCTCGTATTAGTGCTTATTCTGTAGAATAGTGACTAGTAGGGTGTCGAACTACAAAGGATTGCGCTGGTTTCGTTGCCTTCTTATCAAGATTAATTCTAAACTAATGGGTGACAAAAGTTGATTTAAATTAAACTAAAACAGAAATTAACTATTGACTTCTAATTATGGAATCAACTAATGAGTTTTTGGTGATCTTATGAAGAGAAAATATAGGGTGTTTGAATCTACCACTATCCTCATAACTGATTCGAATGCATTTTTCAGATTTCTCGAAATGTAAACAATTACAGTGAGAGTGACTATAAGTCCCTACTCAATAGATCGAGAATGATACAAGAGATTAAATCCTAGGCATATCTTATTTGTGGTTAGCATGAGTAATACACATTAAACTAGGGTTGTGAAATCACTCATCTTCCCCAAGCATAAAACATCACAGTATTTAATCTCTTGAACAATTAATACCATTACATAATGTAGACACCCAATTTTGCACGGCCAAAGGCCCTTTTTAGTTCCAAGTATCGAAAGATAGACTCAATGAAGAAGATCCGAACTCCGAAATAACGCGAGGTTAAGCCAAAGCTAAAGCCCAATCCAAGCCCAAGCTAGACTGAGCCCAAAAGAGGAGAGAAATTCATTCTTTAAAAATTGGTTGAGTTTTTGATAGAAAATTTAGTTCCACATCGCTTAGAAAAGAGAACCTCCCTCCTTTTCACATTTATAAATGGCCACACTCCTCCTCCCTCTCATTCATTTTAAAAAAACACAATAGTCTTGAGAAAACCTTAGAACTTGGAAATCCTCTTGGAAAACCCCAACCTTTGGAAACCCTAGTGGAGAGTAGAGCAGGAGTTCACATACTTGAAGGAGCTACGGAGTTTAGATCTATTTTGTTACTTTCGTCTTAGGTGCTTGGAGCGCGAGAATCCATTGGAGGGCAATCAAAAGGTTTGCTGCAAGGTTTGCGATTTTATTTTCTAGGTCTTTATTTTGATTCTTTTTCTACTAATCTAAGTCTTTTCTTCCCGTATTTTCCAATATAGTCCAAAGATTTCTCTCCAAACGGTCATGAGGAAGTGGAGATCGGGACGAAGGAAAGTGTGGGAAGAAGAGATCTTCGATTTCTTTCATTTTTCATTTTCTTTATTCATTAGTTTTCCCCTTCTTCCACTAATGTAGGCGGGGCCACTCTCGAATTGGTCGAGGAGAGAGCTTGGTCATTGTCGATTTAAGGAAAAATGTTAGTCACTCAAGTAGAGAGAATTACTCTGATTCGGTCGAGGAGCAGTGTGTTCCAATCTCGAAATAAAAGAATAAAAAAGAAAGTAGAGAAGAGTTTGCCTCGATTCGGTCAATGAAAGGCATTCCTATCTCAAAAAAGGGGGAAAATAATAATTTAGTAGATTTGTTAATTTCAATGGAGAAAAATTAAAAGGCAACCGTTGTTCGATAGATGAGTTGGGGTGCCTACTACCTTCCCTAACTTATAAAAGAACCTTTGAATCCAACCTTCAGTTCTCGGACCAAGAGGGATATTATCGGGTGACCAATCACACCCTTGTCTTATGATTGGTGGCGACTTTAATTTCTCGGCTTCTCACCAGGGCGAAAGTGCTAGTGTGGTGTTGAGAACACTCGAGCCGGCTATCGCACACATAAATTTCACAATTAATAATCACAAAAAATTAACGTGAATGCTTTCAATCTCAATTTCATAACACCTAAGACAATGATAGAAATCCATTGAAATCAAATATAATCATTAAAACCGGTTGTTTCACAACCCTCTTACCTCTTATTATGCAATCAATGTTTACAATCTTAAAATCTAAATAAAAACAAAAACAAAGATATAGTTACTTGGCTAGGGTTTCATCTAAACCCTAGAACGAAAGATTAGTTTATGGCGAGGGAAGAGAACACCGTCTTCATCGATGAACACGAAGAACTCATCTCTTCACCTTCAGAGATCTCCAGAGCTCTTCTTCTCTTTAATTTCCCAAAATTCAGAACTCTTATTAGAGTCAATAGCTTTTCTATTTATATATATATATATATATATATAGAGAGAGAGAGAGAGAGAGAGAGAGAGAGAGAGAGTCCTTGCTAATTAAGGTTTTAAGAATCCTAATTGGGTCCAAACTCTTCTCTTTCTTTTTCCCTGCTAAATAGGGCTTTAGAAACCTCCAAAAAGGCCCAAAAGACGATTTTCCGCACATTTGAAAATAACCAAGACGCCTCCCACCGATCGATCGGCCGTACATGTGCCGATCGATTGCCGCTCTGGCTGATCGATCGGCGCACCCTTGGCCGATCGATCGCAAGTGGCGATTTTTCGTTGCTTTGCTATGTTTCTTCTCATTTCTTCAATCTTTGCTTGGTTGAAGTTCATATGAGTTTTAAAGTTTGTAAATCTTCAATTTAATCTTCATTTCCTCACATGAACCTGAAAGGGACAAAAGCAACTAAGTACCGTAAAACCGTATAGCAGAGAACTCTAAGAAACTAACAAGTTTAGTTTGAGGTGCATAAATGTGTAACAATTAGCACCGATCATGCATTTTCTGCATGTAGACCACATGTGCTGTATGATAAGTTCAAAACATAGGTCAGACTTCTGACCTTATTGTCCCTCTTAATGAAAATGCCCAGCCCTAGGTATTTATTCTCACGTAATAAACCAACCTCGAGTTCATGAAGTAAAATACTGTGATGAGTGGTGAAACTTTTCCACTAATATGACAATTGTCTGCATCTTAGTCAACACATCTGAATTTAGAGCATTAAGGTTATGGGGTTTACATGTCAAAATGTTTAGATATTTGTAGAAGATGGTGCTTTTCTATTTTAGGATGATTGGTGACGATTATGTTTCAGGTTCCGAGGCAATGTTTGCAGACCTTTGCTACTTTTCAGTGAGATCTGTTCAGGTAGAGCAGTAGCAAATAAGTAGTTTCTGGATCTGTTATTCTGTGCGTTTTCATTGATATACAGTTTCGACAATGACAACATTTTCTGGCTCCCCATTTTCTATGATAGCTCTTTTCTGTTCTGTTGAGAGACATGTTCTGATTGCTTTGATCATGGTTGCTGCAGCTCACCTTTGTGTTTCTAGTTCTGCCTTGTCTTCTGTTGGGATACCTTGGTCAAGCTGCATACCTTATGGAAAATCCAACCAAATCTGAGCAAGTTTTCTTTTCTTCTATCCCAAGTAAAGTTTCATAATTCTTTGTATTTTGTTTGTCTCCTTTAGTAAGTAAAAGTTCGTTAACTGTGACCTGTCATGTAATCCACACAACTTACTAATGGTCATAAAGATTTATGTCTTAAACCAGTAAATGCATGCTCAGTTTTAAAAATAATTTACTTATGATGCGCATTTTCTGTCTGCAGATGGTGCTTTCTGGCTCGTCTTCTTTATCGCTAACATTGCTGCTTTAATTGCAAGTCGGACCATGACAACAGCGACATTTTCATGCATAAAACAATCAATGGTGCTCGGTTGTTTCCCTCGCCTAAAAATTATCCATACGTCTCGGAAGTTCATGGGTCAGATTTATATTCCAGTCATAAACTGGTTTCTGCTGGTATTCTGCCTGGTTTTTGTCTGCACCTTCTCAAACATAGATGAGATTGGAAATGCATATGGTAACACTAATTTCCTTTAGTACTCATTTATGCTATATTTTTTGAATTGCATAAATTCTCCTCTTTTTTTGTGGTTCTGTTATCTTTATGTAAAAACTAGTGCACCCTTTGGTGTATTCATACTTGAATCATAACAAACAATCCACTTGGAAAATTTTGAGGTTTGCTTGGAGTGCACATTATTATGCCCGCTGATGACAGTATCGAATAGCTTAATTGAGAATTAGATTGGGGTTTGGCATTGAAATTAGTGGATGCTAGGTAAGTGGCATGCCTTTTACTACATAAGACTTCAACATTACCTCTCTTCAAACAAATTTGCTCATCTTATTCTGAAAATTATACGTTAGTGCATAGATTCAAAGTAGGGAATGGGGAGAAAATAAAAATTCAGGAAGATGAGTGCTATGTTGTTGGCTAACTTTGTGTCCCATCGTATCTACAGGTTAGTTCCATCAACAGACTCCAGTGAAAGGCTAATTTGAAAGAAAGAAAATTGAAAGTTTGTTTGAAGTTCAAAATTTAGAAGAAATTTTCGGATAGGGAGATTGTGTCACTCCCCAAACATATTGGAGATTTTCTTACTCCTTTGGGTAGGGAGGGCACTTGGGCTTGGAGATATGATCCGGATGGAGTTTCTTGTGAGATCTCTATGACTCGATGGCGGTTTGCGATGGAACTTGGAAATAGAGCCTCAGTTGAGAAAAGTTGGAAAAAATAGATCCACGCAAGAGTGGAGGCTTTTATATGGGTGCTTTTTTTTGGAAAAAATGTTAATTGTAGATCATCCCAATCTCCGAGAAATGATTCTTCTCAAGAGATTTGTATTTCATAAGGAGTTAACCACTGTAAATTTGTGAGGGTGGTGTTGAGCTTCTTCCTTTCATTGTTTGTACTTTCCGTAGATTGTGGAGCTGTTTTACCCCTGTTTGAGGCTGAGTAGGCCTTTTGGAGCTAGAGGAAGAATTCGTCAAAAGGTCCTTCTGTCCTTTATTGGTGGGATGTTTGGAAATGATGCGATAGAAGGAACTTGGCCATTGTTTGCCAAAGTTTTGCATGGACTTGGGTGGATTTTGACAGAATGGTTATCTATTTCTAGAAGAGTATAAAGATATCAAGAGCATGGAAATAAATCGCCGAAACTGATATGAAACGGGTGATACTTATTGTTTATTAGTTATTTGTGTTTTAATTAATTGTGGAATTGTAATTTTGTTTGCTACTTTGTTTTTGAGTCACTTCCAATGACTTTATATTTGGTTCTTATAATTCATTTGATTTTTTTTAAAAATTAATTTGATATTTTATAATTTTTTTCATAAAGAAGAAAATTTTATATGTATTGCTCGAAACCGATACATATAGGTTTCGGTTGGGACCGATACATCCCCCGAAACCGTATTTTTAATCCTTGATCAAGAGGCTGGGCTTTGATAGGATTTGGGAGTTTCTCATTCATAAAGATGTAGCCAAGAAGTGATTTATTGGTAACTTTTGACATACTTCTCGGTCTTGTGAATAAGGAATAATTATTTTCTTCTAATTCTGGACATTTTAACACTGAATACAATATACCCGATAAAAAAAGAAGTGGTTAATGCCTCAAGTTGTATAAAGAGAAGAACATATTCAAATAAACTCCCTGCACTTGAAAGCAAAATCGATCAATAGTGTGCATCTAATTGGTTGGAAAGAGGCTCGTAAGCCTCTTGGGGTCTAGGGATTTAATTAGGAAGGAGGTGAATCCAAATTGGGGCTCCAGAGCAAGATGTCCACATATATTCAAGCAAGATATAGGAAAGAAGTATGATATTTGGGCTAATGGAGCTGGAAGATCGAATATTTTGGTTTGGTTTGCTGAGCAGATACCTTTCTAGTTAGCTTTTTGATGTGGATATATTAGTGTGTAATAGATGCTTTCTCTAGTATAGATGACCTACCAAAGAATGTCATCTACTTTGAGCCATTTTGTGGGTGGGACTTGCAGTTAGTGGAGTATATTCATCTTTGGGTCATGATTTGTTGCTAATTCACATACTAGTGGAGTTTTAATGGTAAAATTGTGATGTATTGGTGTATGTTTCTAGGAGCATAGACACCAAATTTGGCGACTTTTTGGAAAGTCTAGATTTATTGCGACTTTTCGTCGAATGTTTATTTTGTGATTAAATTGCGAGTTTTTCAAGAAATGGTCTTCTTTAAAAGTCATGAATTTTATGAATGAAACACGTAACCTGCGACTTTCTCGAGAAGTTGATGAAGTGAAATACTGACATGAAAGAGCGTTGAGGGCTCATGAATAATTTCCTAGGGAGTTTAAAGTAACATGCTAAGGTTTTTAGTTCAAAAGTTAAGGGGTCAAATAGCATTTAAACTAAAAGGTAAAGCATCGTCCCCATAACCTAAATATCACGTTGCATCATTATTTTGTTCACTGTGAAGAAGACAGAGGAGAAGAACACACACACGCATGCCACAAACTGAGTATTGTGTTGTTTTGCTAAAAATATGTTGAAAACTTGGAATAGTTCCTAACATATGAAACATACCTTTTAAATAATTTTTCATAATCATTAATCTTATTTTTTATTTTCTAATTTTGTCCAACTTTTCCGAATATTGTATGTTTTTTCCAATTTTTTCCTAGCTGAGTAATTCCTGAACTCTTACTTGGTGACTGCCTATGAGAGGGTGAGATATGTGGGATTTGGACAAAAGGTTGTAGTGTGTTGTTAGCTTCTCGCTTTCCAATACAATCTTGTTAGGAACATGAACTTCTGCTCTTTTAGTGTCGTGGACAAATTTTAAAATTTTAATGTCGAGATCCTTCATGTTTGTAGCCAGCTTATTCCGGGGTGCTTCACCTGCTTCAGGTGCCATCCATAAATGGTTCAGGTGCTACTTAGGCCTAAGGGTCACAGAATCAATCAGCAATCTCCATTTTTACTTCTTTTTGAGTAGGTTTGCGATGTTCCCTTCAGATTTATGGGCAGGGCATGGGTGGTTCCAAGATTATGCAATGATTCTTCCTCAACAATACCTGTAACATGGATGTCTGCGGAAATTTGAGTGGTGTTCTAATACTTTTCTTGTCATGTATAGAGGTCAAGAAATGATGACAGACTCACTAGTAAAATTATCTCAATCAACAATACAATTGTTTGAATGCAGACCTACTCAATTCAGTTGTGAACTTCAATTTTATTACCAGGAAAGAAACCTTATCCGTTCTCCCCCACTACAATCTTCTGATCTTTTGGCAGTAGTATCGTATACTTATTTCCAATCCCATCTCAGCATGTTCCCCTTTTTCTGTTCAGAGTTTCAGACTTAGGGTGTTCCTTTGATGGTGTAAACAAATTAAATTGCATAACCTTGATTTTGACATATGCAGTAGGAAAGCTTAGAAGAGCTTGGGTGTTTGTGTGGGTGTGGAATCAAGGATTGTGGTCATAGAGGATTAGAGTTTTGATCTTTCCCTTTAATGCTTGGGTAGAGGATATGCCTGTGCCATCTATTGAGTAAACAAAAAAATAGGTCTTAGTTTGAAGGCTAAAATGGCCCTATTATTTCAACGGGTACCTCCTTTAACTGTTGGTGTTACTCTCTTCAGTTTATGCGCATGCAAAATATACCTTGTCATGGTTAAAAGGGTTGCATTATACTGGGTTTAATAGTGGACGTCATGGATACAATTTTCGATCTTATGAATGACTTGCGTTTCCAGGGATTGTTTCACATAGATACAAGATTATAGAGAATAAGTTCAATGTTAGGTTGTGAATGGGTATGAAAAAAGAGATTGGACTTGGACAATCAAGAAAAAAAAAACTATTGCATTCTCCAACAGTGTGGACCTAAGTAAACCCCATTGCCCAGTATAAAATTTCAGTCTAGCTCAAAAGGTGATATTGTGTGTTTATATATCTTTGAAGTGAACCCAGCCTTTGCATCAAGTTTACCATGTTCAAGTGTCATTACATCACTTTTGCACGGGTCACGTGATTGCACCATAGTGACTTCTTTTGTCCTGTTCATCCTTAGGCTTCGTAATAAATGTGTCAATTAAGTATTCTGTTTACTGGTATGCTTGAATCAGTACGTTGTTTGTACTTTCCAATCAAAAAAAAGGTGGTTGTTTGTACTCAAGCCTATCTAAGCTCATTGGTACGCTTATTGGTACTGTGAATCCAGACCGAGATGAATACTGTATGAGATTTGGTTATTGACCATCTTTAAAATTGAGAATGATTCTTTATTGTTTTGTGAAGCAACTTTTGCAACTGCCTAAGTAACACTCACATAAACAGAGGCTCGTGTAAATACCTACCACCTGCTACATGTACACATTTTTATGAGAAGGGGTGGGGAGAGGAGGAGGAAGTTTGTCTGGCATATTATTTGACAAAGAACAATAAATTTATTGAAAGAAAGAAAAGAAGAAAATATCTAGGCAATAAATTACAAATGTACTTGTTTTCCATGTTTAAATTGTTTCTTACCGAAGAGTAAGCAAGATCAATTGCAGTACGCAATAGCCAAAAAGATAAAGCTCCAAATTTACAAAAATAGCGAATCTTACCTGAGAGACTTGCTAACATCTACAAACCTTTTGAACCTTAGTCCATGATTAAACGTTATATGAATCTTTCTCTACAACCAAATGGCCATTTATTTGGGAAGTAATGATGACCAAATATTATAAGCTTTCCAAATGTTTTGATGAAGCTACCATAATAGCTACCCATACTGTCCACCCCTTACTGTAGCTCAAGTTCCTTTTTCTCATGTTGGATATTCTAGACATAACCTTTTCAATGAACTGATTGTTAGAGAGGATTACTTATGGCGAGTTGCTAATGTTCAAAGCCAATGGCAGTTGATAATTTAAAAAAAAAAAATTGAATCAATTAGTTTTTTCTCATATTTATGAATAAACCAATTCATTTTTCGGGCTTCCTTAGACATTTTGTGAGCTATTTTCTTTTCTGAAATGGAGTATGTTTTACAGGCATTGCCGAGCTCGGAGTGATGATGATGACAACAGTCTTAGTAACTGTTGTTATGCTTCTTATATGGCAGATAAAAATCGTCATTGTGCTGAGTTTTCTAGTCTTTTTCTTGGGGATAGAATTGACTTTCTTCTCTTCAGTTTTATGGAGTTTGGGGGGTGGAAGTTGGATGATATTGGTTTTTGCAGTAGCTGTGTTTTTTATAATGTATATCTGGAATTATGGGAGTAAGCTTAAGTATGAAACTGAAGTTAAACAGAAGCTGTCAATGGATTTGATGCGGGAACTTGGTTGCAACCTTGGGACGGTCAGAGCTCCTGGCATTGGCTTGCTTTATAACGAGCTGGTGAAGGGAGTACCGGCAATTTTTGGCCATTTCCTGACCACTCTTCCGGCAATCCACTCTATGATAATATTTGTATGCATAAAGTATGTTCCAGTTTCTCTAGTTCCTCAGAGTGAAAGGTTTCTTTTCCGAAGGGTCTGCCCGAAGAGTTATCACATATTCCGCTGCATTGCTAGGTATTGTGCTCCACGCTTGCAAGTCCGAAGGCTGACTATATTGAATTTATATTGTCGAATTGATTCAACTGAAACTTATGGAGCATCATGAAACTGCCATTCATTTTCAGGAGATATGGACCTGAGCTCCATTGTCCTCAATCACCCCCACCACACATCCACAACCTATGGCTAACTGGCTCATTCTTAGATTTAATCGGTGGACTGGCTCTTCGAAGGGGCATAGCCCAAAAATGAACCTACTGGACACTTCTACTGGCTTGTCTGATTATTTGGGATATGCCTCATCTAAGAGATGGCCAATCAATTGAACACTTTGAATAGAAATATATATGGAGTTAGGGTAACCCCAAAACAAATTTAATGGACACTTCTACTGGTTTATATAATGCTTTGGGCTATTCCTTGCTAAGAGGTGGCTAACCAATTGAAAACTTGGGATAAACTGTTAGTGGCCTTAATGTGGAGGTAAGAGTTCGATAAGAACGATGGGTTTCAGGTATGGCTATGAACATCACCTCATCGAGGAAGAAATCTATCTCCTTTTCTTTGGCAGGTAAGCTGGAATCTGACCTGTGACCTCATGTTTATGATGCAGTCGACCACCAATTATAGTATTGGCTCGAGTCCTAATGAGGTTGAGTTTATATACGTAATCTTTCTTACCATCTTATAAATTATAATGCACTCGCACCATTATTATCAACAGGTATGGCTATAAGGATGTGCGCAAAGAGAATCACCAGACATTTGAGCAGCTGCTAATGGAGAGCCTAGAGAAGTTCATCCGCCGTGAAGCTCAAGAACGGTCCTTGGAGAGCGATGGGGATGCAGAATCCGAAGATGGGGCCTCTTGTTCGAGGGTTCTCATAGCTCCCAATGGCAGTATGTACTCACTTGGCGTCCCTTTGTTGGTGGATTTTAACACCAGTGAGCCCATCTTGGAAGCAAGCACCTCAGGGGACGTGAGACCGGTTCCTCCCACAGATCCGGCAATGACTGATACAGGACAGAGTCTGGAGAGGGAGCTCTCTTTTATAAGGAGGGCCAAAGAATCAGGGGTGGTTTATCTTCTCGGTCATGGAGATATCAGGGCAAGGAAGGATTCTTGGTTTATTAAGAAGCTGGTCATAAATTACTTCTATGCATTTTTGAGAAAAAACTGCAGGAGGGGGATTGCGAATTTGAGTGTGCCCCACCAAAATCGGATGCAGGTGGGCATGACTTACATGGTCTGAGAACCGATTTTGCAGCCAAAATAAGGCAAAATTTATATTCTTTGACAGAAGCAGTTGGATTCAAAAAGGCCGGATCACTGGGATTCATCAGTTGGGGTTGAGAGCTTACAGAAACTGAATATTTATGCAAGAGTGCAGGTTCCAAGAATTTACACAAATAGTTGCTTCTGTTGTTTTGACTGTTTTCTCCTGGCATTTGTACAGGCCAATGTTTGAAACTGCCATAACTTATTACTTGGAATGTTTTGATAGTTCTTCTGTGTTGCCTTTCATGTATTGATTTCTGCCGAGATGAGCAGGATATCTGTGGAAAGTCTCTTGTAATTCATCTTGAAGGTGAAGTAAATGAATGTGATTCTTGTTAATGTAGCAGAGCAGATTTCATTTGAATGTAAGAATTGGAGTTGCAATATGCTCTCATTTGTAGTGCCCTGCAATTTCTAGCCGCTTTGATGCACATGGTTCGTTGTTTTTGATTTATTTTTATATACCCGATGTTATTAAAACCAAGTACCAAATTTCTACGACTCCAACGTTGTTTTTGTTTTTGATTTCTCACTCCGCTTTCTCTCTCTCTGCCTGATTGCTTGAGGTTGGATTACTTGGTGGTCTAAACCAGCCTGAATTTGGCTGGTTTGATTAAGCTATTTAACTACTTAATTACTAAAATTTGGCCATGCCCTCTTTGCTCCATTGCCGATCTCAAAGCCTAGATAAAGGACCGTTGCATTAGTTTAACAATTAGTGTAAAAATTTAGTCAAAATTCTAAGACTGAATTTACTAAAACATACGTGTTGCCAACCTAGAATATTTGGGATAAGACTTTGATGATGATTTCACTTAAATGCCTGAATTTTAGCTGCTTATATGGAGCTTCTGGCTACTTCAATATTGGCTGTTGGCTCACCTGCCCCTTAACCTAGGGGCAAAAGGGATCCCCATCATTTGAGGGTGGTGGAGGATGGAGTGCTCACCCGCACCGGATCGCAATCCTTTGCTCCTGCCGTTGTAACTTGTAGCACATGTGTCGCCTAGGGAAATTGAAACCAATGGAAGATAGCTCTCAATAAAGAATTAGTCTAGGGATACTCCAAAGGTGTACTCCCAAATCCTAACCGTTTATCTCATTTATTAAACGGTTAGGATTAGAGCTGATGTGACATTAGAAAAGACAAAAAAGCCAATTCAATTCCTAGCCTTTAGTGGTTGGCTACAATCGGAGGATTAGAGAGTAGATTTAGGAGTATATTTGGGAGTACCCATAGACAGAATCATAAATAAAATTTTAAAAGTGATATGACAGAACTTCAACCTAACCTTCCAAAAAATAAAATAAAAATTCAACCTAACCCGGTGTGGACTGTGGACTGTGGACCCAAAAGAGGACTTGGCCTTATTAAGGCAGGAAGGGCTTGGGCCAGGTTCATGGGGTTGTATCCCATTGTTTTGGTAGTACTTGCACTTGCAGTTAGAACTTGCAATCTAGCATGAATAGCAACTAAGAATAATAACACAAGACAAGAATTTTGAGTATTGTTTGCAGAAACCAGAAAGATTAAGATCAACAAAGAAAGAAGATGGGAAGCAGGTTGGGAAGAAGGGTTATCCATTTTGCAAATCTCCCCATCAAGCTTCTCATGCCCTCTTCTTTCAGCAACATCAAGGAAATTGCACTCAAAACCATCCCTTCTGCTTCCAAGGTATTTTAATCCAACTCTCTCTCTAGTTTCCTCTCTCTTTTGATTCTTCTCTGATTGTTTTCTTCTCTCTATAAATGAAAAGATCGAAATCAAGAGGGTTCTAGAATCGCTGTACGGCTTTGAAGTCGAAGAGGTCCGAACCCTAAACATGGAAGGAAAGAAGAAAAAGAGGGGTGGAATCCTGTTTGCAAAACCAGATTACAAGAAGGCCTATGTAACCCTAAAGAATCCATTATCAATTTCTCCGGACCTTTATCCGATTCGTATAATTGAAGAGGAGAGGAAGAACATGAATAAGCAGTCGAAGTCGAGCATTGTTGAGGAAGGTGATGTGAAATCGCATTGGCTCGATGGCATGGCTGGTGGCTCCATTAAGCCCGAGACGCAATCCAGCGACAGAGGCGGCCGTGGCCGTGGCCGTCGTGGCGATCGAGATGCTGGGACAGCTAAGTTCCCATGGAGCAGCATGCGTTCTCCGAGGTAGTTCTTTTCCTCATTTTGTTTTGTAGCTTAGATTGCTCTTTGAAAGGGAGGTTTATGAAGAATTTATGGTTTGGTAGAGTTTATGTTCTGAGGGTACTTACTTTAATGGAAAATTATGGAATGATTTAGCTTCAGTAGGAACTTCTTTGGGATTTTGTTTTTGTCTTGAATGTTGAATATGTAAGATGGATTTTTGGGGTTTACTTTTGATCAAGTGGAATGCCAGAAATTTCTACACTCTAGATGTGTTGTAAGAGAATTCATGCCTTAGTATCACCAATCAATCTTTTGAAGCAAGTACTTTGTAATCTTTATGGCTGTACAATAGCTCAGTTCGATATTAGATCCCTTTGAGAAGTATTGGACATGTCTCTATGACCACCTGAGGAGATCCATCAGAAGCTGAACTTCCAATCCAAGATTCCATGGTTCTCATCGAAGAGACTCTTATGCGAATTTTACGGTGCTTAAATGATTATAACTATCCCAATATCACATTTGTAGGATCGCTAGGAAAGGGATATGGTGAATGGTTCAGAAAGGTCTATATATCAGTTAGTCATGATCATCCAGTCATTTCAATTTTCAGCATATAATTTATTTGGTGGAAGACCACATTGAATGGGCTTATCTCCATCTTCTTAGATGTGTGTAATCCAGTTGTATGTTTAGACTGTTTGAGGTATACAAGATGGGGATTTTAGATCAACTGTAGAATTTCACGTTTTCTCAGGGTAGGTTGGATTTCAAGCTTAAATGCCATCTTCGGATTGGCCATATCAAGGATGAGGCGTCTATTAAGGTGCTGGTTATCAATAGTGATGGGTTAAGCATGGTTAGAGACTTACTATGGGTGGGGTATTGAGAGAGGTCAACTTAAAACATTTGGGTTTGTTGTTTATTTTAAGTAACAAAAAAAATTGTGCTGGGTTCTTAGGAAGTTTGTGCATATCATCTCATAGTGACAAAGTCAGGGTTCAGGAATAATTCGGCCGGAGTTGAGTTCGGAAAAATTCGGGAAAAATAAAATAATAATTATAAAAAGATACAGAACAATTTGATTTTAAAAAAATACAAAATAAGTATTTTGTTTTTTTTTGCCAAATTCGGGAATAATTTGGAATTCGAAAATTCGTGAATAATTTGGCAACCCAAAAAATTAGCGAATAATTTGCGAATTTTTGAAAAAATTGTGTTTTTTGTTACAAGGTATCATCTATGTTAGGGGTGTCAACGAGCCGAGCTGGGCACTGCTCGGGCTCAGCTCGTTGGAATTTTACAGATGCTCAGGCTCGGCTTGGCTCGGCTCGTCCACAAATCGTTGAGCTTGAGCTCGGCTCGATATATATATATTTTTTAAAAATACATTGATAAGCACTAAATTCAATTAAAAAGAAATTAAAAGGGCATTTTGATTTTGGGATGTCATGTGACTCACGTGAAAGCTTGAGTTAAAACTTAAACAAAAATAATTATGTTAATGTATACTAAATATATTTTACAAGAAAAAATGTATACTAAATATAGAATATAAATTTAACTTTTAAAGGGTATTATTATAAAATTAATCGAGCCGAGCCGAACTGAGCCACCTGTTGTTTAGGCTCAGCTCGTTTATTTTTTGAGCTCACTTTTAAGGCTTGGCTCGGCTCAACGAGCCCAAAGTAAAAGCTCAAGCGCGAGCTGGCTCGGCTTGTTGGCACCCCTAAATTCTATGTGAACTATACAATGGAATGCTATGCTGTACTGGAAATATTAAATCTGACTGTAGAAAAGCTTTTGCTTTGCTTTTTTGCTATGGATGGGAAGCAATGACTCATAAGGATTCAAGGCATCTGGATTGAGGTGTAAAGAAGATGATGAGTAGTGATTATATCCTCAATATACTACTTATTTCTTGTTATATATGGCACTTGCAAATTGAGGATAGAGAGTGCTTTTGGTGAAAACTTAAGTCTTATGGAGTTATTGGAGATTTAGAGGATCCATTTATTAATGGAGATTTTTAGAACTTTAATGCAGCATTGCATGGGGAGATAGAGCTTTGATATACTCACAGCTTTTGATACTTGACTGGTAGGAGACAGGTAATCTTCAAAATAAAAGCAATCTAGGATTGCAAAAAACAAGCGATCCATTGTCCAAGGAAGTGTAGCACTTTATGGATCAAAAAAAAGTGTAGCACTTTCAGATTAGGCATTAACTTTTGAAGCAAAGGTTTTCTTCAATTTTATGTAAGGTTTGTAGATTGATGAGGATCTAATTTGATCAGAACTCATACCTAATGATATTTAGAATCATCTTGCATTACAATTACAGTGGAACTGCAATGTGTTTCTCAGATGTGCTGGTTTCCTCACCGCTTACTGCATTACAGCCATTACTGCAATAGAAGGTTGACCTCTGTGCCAATTATCTATAATCAATGGTCCTGTATTCATAGTAACAAAGTTCTCAGATTTTTTCAAAATGTCCTGAATCACCACTTTTCATTGAACAATTAAATCATGAAGTATTCATGACCTTTTAAAAAGAAAAGTATGACTTCTTCAAAAAATTGGGAATTTTGTGAATTAAACACGAATTATTCACAACTTTGAAAAAAGTCTTGAATAAACATCTACTCTATGAAATATATATTTTTATGTATTTAAAATTAAAAATATATTTATTATTTATATATATCTTGACCCACATTTTTCCAATCATCTTGAATTTTGCAAATTTTTTTCCCGATTTTTTCCCTAGCCGAATAGTTCCCAAACTCCGACTTGGTAATTATGCCCGTAGGTGATTTTTGCGTCCTCAATCGCCCTTGAGTGCATCATATGGATGCATACTTTTCATAATATATTTCAAAGACCAATGCTATACTAATGGACATTCATCTAAGTTGTCGATTACGTTGAAACTGGGTAACGATATAGTCTGGTGTCCTAGACTGCAGAGAGATTTAAACGATTGTGAAATTGATGAGTTGTAGCGGATTCGGACTCGGTTGAGTTCCTTCGCCCTTAGATCTCAAATTAGTGATTGTAGGATTTGGTCCGAAAGCAACAACGTCCGATATTCGAGATCACTATTGCAGTCCCTTGCCCTTGTACCTTTGCACTTATTTCCTCATTCGATTGTATGGGCCAGCTCTATCCCATTGAAGGTATGCTTCTTTCTCTGGTCTGCTGCCTTAAATAAGATTCTTATTACTGGTCACTTAAAGAGCAGAGGGTAAAGCATAGCAAACCGATGTTATTTGTGCCTTAATAAGGAAGAGATATTGAATCACTTGTTCCTGCATTGTCCAGTTGCCTTTGGGGTTTGGGCTTCTTTCCTATCTCGGATAGGTGTGGTGTGGGTCTTCCCTCTCTCCTTTTTGAGCTTCTTATTGGGTTGGCACTTGACGACCTTGGTGGGTGCTGAGGAAGCTATTTGGTCTTTTTTTCCTTGTGCTATTTCATGGTCTATTTAGAAAGAGAGGAATAGTCGCATTTTCGACAATTCCTCATCTCCTTATCATTGAATCCAAGGCCGTATTCGGCAATTGATTGTGGACTGGAGCTCCACAGGTCAGTTGGGCCCAGGAGTGAGGGACTTTTTTTATGTTGTAAGGAAGCTAATTGTATTGGTATCATTTGTCTGTTTCAGTTTATACCTGTTCTCTAGTTCCACTAGTTTACATCTCTGTAAACTGCTGTAGCACTCTTCAGATATATTTTATATGTTACGTGACCGATAAAAAAAAATGGACATCCATCTAAGTAAACTATGATAAAATGAAAGTGGTAAAGAGAATTTATGAAATGGAGATGCTTGATAAAATTCTCTTGATTTTATTATTACACCTTTAAATGTCTTATTTAGTTGATTAATTGTTAAATCTTAAGTGAGATTGTTGACTATGGTACTTCTCCTGTGCGTACGCTATTAGAATCGAAGGGTGTATAGGCACAGCTGCTGAAATGTTGCACATCCTTTTTGCAAGCTCTCTTATATCTGTCACATGCTTTTATAGTATCTTCATGTTCATATTGTGATTATGCTCTTAGGTGTTCTCAGCATTTATTGCAAGCTAGATGTTTAGTTGCCAATAAAATGCTGGATGTATGCCTAAACCACAAACAGTTGTTACTTTCCACCAACTCTGCTTCCAATTCCTTTCGAGAAATGTGTTAAAAGGATTCTATGGGTATCTTCCGATAATACAGTCACACCAATATATGAAGAGTACTTATTGACCATGGAGCATTTTAGATCTAAGAATTAGGTAACTGATATTTTGGAAAACTAAGCCAGGAATGCTCACAACTTAAGCTTCCATATATCTAGAAAAGTTAATAAGCATCTTAGTTTTCTGTAGCTAACTTATTAATTATGAGACTCTTTGACCAAACTCAATCTGGTGGAGTGTTTATAACCATCTGATCCATTGCATTCTTTTGCATGGTCTGAAGAAATGGGGAATGTTCTATTAATTGGAATCTAATGATCATTTGATGGAGATGCTTTTATGACTGATAAGATCTTGGAGATTTTCAAGTTGGGATTCATTGAATGATGGATTTGAACCTGGTATGAAGCAGGCGTTCGGCAGCAGGATTAATATGTAATGGTGGGAAAACCTTTTCCTCTGCCGAGGGTTAACATGAATTTGGATTATCAACCGTTGGTCTATCGCTCTGAACTAGTATTGATTCAGGATTAATCTGCACATGGCCAGAATTAAGCCGATGTAAATTTGGGACATGATCTATCCAAGAGGAAATGCCATGGTTGCTTTATTTTTGTTCTACAGAAAAGCTACAAAAACATGATGATAGGCAAACCAAATTTATAGAGATTAACAGATCTGCTCTAAGGTTGGGTGTGAAGAAACAAGAAACCAGTCCAGAATCTGCATGCGATGCTCTTGGGTGTTATCAAACCAGGTTGGTTTTTGAGAGATCTTAGGACATGGAGATCCTCCTTCGGCAGCTGACCCTGCAATCACCCGGGTTGTGTCTCTGCTGCACTTCTCCGTTTTCATTGCATTCCGTCTTTCCATTAAAGAGAGCGGAGTTCTTGATCCTCTTCCAACCTGAACTCAAACTCGATAAACTCCTTTGCTTGTTGCTGAGCTTTTCATATTCCTGTTGCAGCTCAGAGTAATCTCTCTGCATCTCTGCCATCTTCATCTTGACTTTCTCAAGTTCAGCTTTGATGGTCTTGATTTCCTTCTTGGTAGATGTCCAGATGCTCTCTTGTTCGGAGAAGTTCTCAGCACCTCTTGGCATAGTATCCTTCTCTTGGATTGCTTCCCTCATCTTTACTTGCTCTGAGAACAACACCTGTGAGGTCTTTCTCAGGTAAGAAACTGGTAACAGGACAACTGGTGCACATGAGGCTTTATGTCTGTTTGAGGGGGGCTATGTTGGACGGATTCTTCAAGTGTGCAGGCAATTCTCATGTCCGTACGTCTAAAGACGGATTCGACACATGTTGTCTCGTAGAACAACTACTATTCATACCTCTGGACTTGTATTTGGACTCGAGTGTTGCCATGTTGGTTGTCTATAATATAAGTGTTTATATACAATATAGTGCATACTCTTATGTGTGACACATACAAATGTGTCATTATGATAAAATTTAATTGTTTAACCACTTCTCAGATTTGACTAGTGTGAAACTCTCATTTATTAGAGTATTAGACAACCACACGTGTTTAAATGAATGAATTTATGCGACACTTATTTAGATAATTGCCCAAATAATTATTCTTTTAACCATCCATATTGAGGCTCTTGATCTCATGGTCAATCAAAGGTGCACCTTGAATTCAACCAATCTTGATCAATAAGCATGTGAGTGTGACCATGTGTATGGCATCCATACACCCACACCGTTGTTCTTATGGCATGCTATATTTCACACTTATTGACGTTATGTGTTACATAGTTCGTGTTACCCCCAAAGAAAGAGCTTGTATAACAATAAGTTTATACATAGACATAGTGTAAATTATTGTTGTATCATGTATGTGACCCACATACAAATGTGATTAATATGATCATGTAAGTTGTTAAACCACCTCTCAGACTAAATAAGCACAAAAATCACATTTATTAGACAATTACAACTGTTGTTTAATGAATGAATTTTGCACCACTAATTTAATCATTATTCATTGCCCAAGTAGTTATTAAACATTCAATAAGACGCTCTTGATTTGAAAGCTAACCTATTAAGTACAAGGATGAAGGTTCAAATTATGAAGTTGAAGAGGGATCAAGGGATAAAAACAGTGTCATGGTATTTTTTTAGCAAACACTTCAAAGTCAAATTTTAATCATCGTGACATGTAGTATGCGGATTAATATTTGAACTTTCTTTGTTAGTTGTTTACTTATTTGGACTTATTCGTTTTATTAGAAAATTTAGATTTTGAATTACTATCCTCTTTGAAATTAGCATAAGATATTTAGAATTAATATTTTTAAGTTACTTAATTTGCTTCAATTCATGTCTTATTTATACTATTTGATGACCTGTAATGCATGATACTTACTAAAAATAACACTTTCATATATAGGATTGGACTTGGCACCCATCCAAAATCTGACCTGGCCTGTCGAAACCCACTGCCACCCATTTTCAGAGCTAGACGTGGTTGGACAACAAACAAAAATATGATCAGGGAGGAAGTCCATTGATGGCCAGGCTAGGATTGTTAGATTGATATGATCGCTCGGATGTGATAATCCACGAGGAGTCTCACTATTGATCGTTGGAACGTGCATACATCTTATGGTAGGGAAATAGGACATGAATTTTGTTGTATTACTGAAGGATCATGGTACTGGTGTGTGTCTAGATAAGTCATGTGCAGTAGTAGTTCCGAGATGCTGATTCAGGGTCCAGAATTACTTACGAATTTTACCTGGACGACAGTTCTTAGTGGTAACCGATCATTTTGCGCCGCATGCATGCACGCATCAAGCGACAGCTTCTCGCAGTCCATTGCTTTGCACAACCTCCGCCGATCATGCTCGGTTAGTGAAGGATGAGTCTGAGAAGAAGATTAGATTATAGGAGATAAGTATAGTAGAATCTGATCAGTCTGTTGTCAGGTTTCCTGTGTGATTGTGACTTCAACTTGTAATAGCCCTAAAAAACCACACCAATCAAAGGATCCTAACTGTTTGATCAGTGATAAAGCATGGCCCGTAGGTTTTTGCCGATTACAAACTGTCTGTGGATCAGACAGTTTGGAAAACTTGATTGGCATGATGTTTAGGCATAGCTATTTCAAGAGCCCCCCCATCATCACGCAGGTTTCATGCTAATGTGTGATCATAAGAAAGAAAGGGGAAGAAAAGAAGTTACCTTGAGGTAGGTATCAATGGCTCTATAGAGGCCATCATGACATGCTCGAGCATTTTCGGGCAAGGCTTCAACGAGCACTTGGAACTTGGAGATGGAGAGATTCGGGTCCCTTGCTATCTCCGCTAAATAGCCGTCTAAAATCTTACTAATGTCTAATTTCCCACATTTATGCTGTTGCTGTTTCAGTTGTTCATGCATCAAGAAATACTCTATAATCCTTTGCACCACGTCGACATTGTGCATTGTGCATTCTTCAGGTGGACGACTTCTCCAATGAGCATTCATGAAAATTGAGGATGCATTACTAAATTAGTATTAATTTAAAGTCACTTTGTAATAGTATCTGTAAAGTTGTAGCTTTTAGCCATATTAGTATATCATATCATTAACAGTAGTTTAAAGAAAGAGAAGTTATCGACATACTCACTTCATCAGATGCTCTTCATCTCCATTTCTATAAATAGGAATCAAAAGATCATTCACATTGGCATCCTCCAACACCATCCCGACCCTTTTCTCGAGCTCCAACACCAATGCTGGCGTTGCCGAATACACCATTGCCATCTTCAACATCCGCAACAAGAACTTACATGAAACAGCTTCTCTCTGGGGTGGGAGTATACTCACTAGGCTCTCTATCACCATTCTTTGCTCCTTGTTCTGACCTACACTTCCTTCCTGCCACCTCCCACTCAAAATGCTCAACTGCAACTCGTTCTTTCCATACCCATATCCTCTTTGAACTTCTGACTCTACATCCATGCCGGGTAACCATTTCTTCGCATAGTGCATTATGCATGCACCTACAGTTTCTGGTTTCAACCCTTTTGCTCTTATTGTTGTTATGATCCTGACAAAATGATCAATTCGGAGGGTCGACACATCGTTGAACCACCACCCTTCATCATTAATCAATTCTCCAGTTGTCGAATTTTCCCTGACGGTCTTCCAAGCAATCGAGTCACTGCACCTTCTGACAATTTGGAGGTTCTCGGCCCATGGAGAGAGAGATTCGCAGGACTTGAGGACCATTATGGAGTCTCTCCATGAGGAGAGCACTACGAATGTGAGGAAAGCTTCAGTTTTGGAGACAAGGTTCCCTTCTTCTAGTTCCTCAGTCATTTCGAGGAACTCTGATGCACATCTTAGTGGAGCTACATTGGTGGGATTTAGGTCTACGGGGTGGCCGTAGCAGAACTTTAAAATGATTTCAAATGTCTCCGATCCACCGGGGAAGTTGTCAAGCTTGAGATCGTAGGTGAAATTTGAGTTTAAAGGTTGGAGATCGAGTCGACCCATGTAACCACTTCTTGAGACCAATGGATACTGATTGAGGAGAACAATAAATTGATAATTGAATGATCGAATGAAAAATGAAGAGGAAAAAAAATCTGATTAGGCCATCCAATCCAATCTCAATGGCGGCCAAAAACATTGAAGCTTAAATTTATGGTCAATTTTAAGTGAACATGGTCAAACAAGTAAAAAACTCTACAATTTTAGTTAAAGATCCTTTCAGTCTAGTCTAAGAACTTTTTCTGATGAGATCTTCTTTGAATTTTGGTTCATCTATGCATTTATATTAGAGTCCATGTGAGAAAATCTTTTTTTGTTGCAGTTACCTTGTGAACATAAAAAGTGATGCCTTGTACTTGAATTGTTAGATCCGAAGGGATTTGAGAAGTGATAGACCTGCATGAACCCACTAAACTCAGTACCAATCCCCTCTAAAATTGGGTTGCATAAAGAGCTACAGCAGTCCAAAAATAAAAGCACAAAAAGTAGAAACATGTCCATGAGAATAGTTGGTCGATTATAGGTTGTAATACCCGAATAGCGATTACCCATGGGAAAAACTCAGCTTTGACGGGTTAGACCACTGGTAAGAGTGGACATCCTAATGGCGGAAAGTTGGGTCTGCTCAACAGTGTCTGAGTCAGGCATGCATATAGGGGAGCCCGGATCCTGTCTAATTGTGATTGAACTCAAGAGATTTCAATCGCATTCATAGAGCCCTTTAACTGCCCTTTTAACTCTGGTTAAGAAATTTTAACCCATTGGATTAATTTTGTTTTTAATATATATATATATATATATATATATATATATATATATTAAAAACCCAGTTTAAATGGTTGAACCCTAATAAATTTTAACCACAATTAATGAGGATTAAAAGGGACACGTGTTAGACTTGTGGGTGCGATTGAACTCTCCTGAGAATCGACTATTTTTACAACTCCATATAGGGAGGCAAATCAAGCAGCCATTCTACCCATAGAAAATTGTAAGGAATGTTTAAAAAAAACAAAGGCAAACATAAAGAGAGTGAAAGAGACTCTTTAGTACATAAAAACAAATAGAAAAAGGCTTGAATGTGCCAGTGGCATGAGGTAGAAAAAAAAAAGTTCCATTCCCTTGAGATGCACGGTTGATTTACCCACCGGTTTGCCTAACTTCTAATGCTAGGATTCTAACCCTCTAACCAATGAAATAAAAGAATTACTAAAAAAAGTGTCTTGAGAGTTTTTAATGAAGGCTAATGATCTAGTTACCATGATTGCTCTTTCCTTTCGAAGCTCTCAGCGTCACCGACATGTTTGTCTGGAAATACTATACTCCGATCAAGAACATGGTCAGCAAAATCGGAATCGCAGCCGTGGTTTTGCGGTCGACCCACCTGAAAAGACTTCTTCATGGCGGTTCTCTGGGCACAAACAGGTGAAGAGAAGAATAAGAAGAGGAGAGTGAGGACCTTCAACCCTTCAGTGAATAAATGTGAGAGGTTAGTGTGTGGTTGTGAACAGGATACTACTAACTGGGTTGGTGGATGGCTTCTTTCATTCCTTGTAAGTATATTCCTTTTGTCACAAAAATGGGATGTGGCATGGAGACAAAAGGGAGGGAATGTTTAGAGAGAGAGAGAGAGAGAGACGTCCATTTCAAACCACGTAATTGTGGACTGGACCAGTAGATGATTGTGTGGCTTACGTGAAAGGCAGACTACTCCCAAGGGACCATACTATGTTTAATATATATTCCCATTAGAAGAGTGCTAAATACTCTCACAATTCCTACGCTTATCCTTTTTTGGATAATTAAACAAATTGCTGATATAAAGTTATTTGTTTTATTATCTAAAAAGGATGAGAGCATCCTCGTACCCGCAATTACAATTTCTCACCTCTAATATATCTATGGGAAAATTACACTAACCTCTCCCGAAGTTTGAAGAAATTGGAGAAATCATCCCTCTTATTTCAAAATTTACAATGCCCTCCTCTCTATTTCAATTGTCTATAACAAAATTGCAGAAATCATCCCTCTTATTTCAAAAATTACAATGCCTTCCTCTCTATTTCAATTGTCTTATAACGAAATTGCAGAAATCATCCCTCTTATTTCAAAAATTATACTGCCCTCCTCTCTATTTCAATTGTCTATAACATATTCTCCCTTATATTAATATGCTGTTATTAATATGGATGTATTTTGATGATGTTATGACTTAAATATTTTAAAATATCCAAATTATCTGTAAAATATCAAGAACATAAAAAGATTGCTTTTTAACCCACTTATTCTTTTTTTAACAAAAACACTTCAATCTCAACATAAGCAAGAGGTGTTAGTAATGCCTTGGGACAACAAGCTGAATTTCCTGGCTCTGTCAGGTTCGACTCTCGGTTAATTCTAAATGGGTTGCACTGTCTAATACCTAGAAAAAAAAAGGAAAAAAAGGTAAAAGCCCATTACCGCGACACTGGTTTATAGTGCCCCTGCTTGACCATTACAAAGTGATTCACATATTTGACATTTACAGTGAACAACTATACAACTAGAGACTTTCTCTTATGAAATGGGTAGGTGGGTCAAGAATAAGGTGTCCGTACAACTATAGATTTTCTCCTATGAGATGGGTGAGATCGAATCACATCTAATTGCAATTGAATTCAGGGAGAGTTTAATCACACCCACAGGTAAAGGCCCATTATTGAACATTGAGGGTTAGAGAATCTAAATCACGGTTAATAGAGGTTAAAGGAGACACGTGTTTACTTGTGGGTGTGATTGAAACCTCTCTAAATTCAATCGCAATTGGCTGTCATTCGATCTCGAGATGAGTAGGTGGGTCAAGTATAAGGTGTTCTAGTACTCATTACCCATGTGTGGCTCCTGTTGTTGGAATGGAGCAATGCACATGCTACTACATGCATGAGATATTGTACTATTTGATGTTATTGTACTGTTTAATGCCCGGGATGAGAGTGGTTGATTGATAAATTTGCCCCATGCAGCGCAGTACTCTCCAACATGGGAGAAATCCTTGTGCGAGGCATGAGAGGACGTTGTTGGTGAGAAAACCAAACACTTTTGTTTGTAACTCACGACCCTAGTCAAATGGGTTAAATTGAAAAAATGCATCATCAATTAACTAACTTGACAAGCGGGGAGGCAGTGTAATTTCAGAAACAATGGGGAGGTTTCTATAATTTTGCCAAACCTTGAGGTCAGTTTAATTTACCCTATATATATGGGAGTGATTAGCACACCACGCATTTGACTATGAAGTCAAATGCCATGGCTACATGTCCCTTTTAGTACTTCTTTAACTATGGTTAAGCTAAAGAAAATTAATGTTAATATTTTTGATTTTTTCTTTTTAAAAACCAAGGTTAGATTGCTTAACCCTAGGTCTGAGTGAATCTTAACCAAGTTGAGGTGTAGTAAAAAGAAAGGCACGGACCAATGAGGATTGCACATTTGACTACATAATCCAATGCGGCCATAAGTTAAGCATTTCCCATATATTATGTACATCCCTGCCCAAGAAATTATATTTTTGTTTCAAAAACTCTTCGTTGGTTGGTTACTTGAAAACAGTTGCACACGATCACCACAAATTCTCTAGTCAATTTCGGATAAGAGGCGCAACAAACACTTTTTGAAGATAGTTGGAGTCTCCCGTTTGTGCAAGGGATTAAGACAACTCTATCCTCGAGATTCAATCTAGTCAGAATCGATCTGTTCACTATATGATAGGAACTGTACTTAAACCTCCTTTCAAGATGGCCACAAATTAGTTAATCATATTAAGGTCTTAGTTATCCTTTTACAAGGATAATAATTGGTTACACAAATTGTATAAATCAAATTAAGCTATATCACAAGTGATTGCCAAACAGAATACTCTTTTGGAGAGATTCTGTAACAGTTCTAGAATTAGATCTGTATGGATTCTAGAAACCAGATCTGAGAATTCTAGAATCAGTTCCGAAGAGACACACTGTTTGGAAACAGATTATCTACGGACTCTGTTTGGTAACAGTGTCCAAGGGTCAGTGTATTGCTACACTGGTCAAGTTCCCTTTTTGTTATCTGTTCTTGGTAAATCTGGACAGTGCCCTGTTTGGTTACAGAGCGATTTCAATTTGACAGTGTGAAGTGCAAAGTGTGCCTTGTCAGCACCCTATTTTTACACCCCCTTTAACCTTAGTTAATTAATTTAACCATGGTGAGCTCGGCTTAACCCTAGAGTTTGTGGCACAACCCCAGCCCAAAACTCATGTGTTTATTTGCTAGGTCTTAGCCCTAAAGTTGAGATTTTGCTAAAGCTTCAAGGGCCGAAGCCCCTAGACCCAAGTCTCAACTCAAGTCTCAACCCAAGCCGTTGGCCCATGACCCATGAGCAATGAGCTAAAATCTAAGACCCAAATCCATGGCCCATGACCCATGGTTTAGACCCAAGACCCCAGGGTCTTTCCTCTTTCATGTTCACTTGCAGGTAGCTTTTGAAAAACCAGAAGGTTTCTTGCACGAGAATGGAAGTGGCACATAGCAGTGCTTCGAGCTACCTCCGTCCCTCTGTGCTGCCCCTGCCGAGTTCAGGGTGGCCACCAATGGCAGCCATTCACTTTCCCCCCAATTTCTTATTCAAATTTTGAAACCATCTCTTCCACTCCTTTAATAGGGAGACAACCAGTGGGAAGGAGAGGCAGGGAATCCCCAAGGAAAACCAGGGAATCAAAAGGGGAGACTGAAAAAAAAAAAAGGATTGGAGAGGACCCTTGTAGAATTACTTGTAGGAAACCCTTGTCAAGTCCGAAGTCCAGAAGGGTGTCTTCCAAACACCCCTATTTTGTCCCTGATCAGTTCAGCCAGTAGAGGTGCTGGCCAGCAACCATCTACCTCTTCTTCTTTTGTTTTTGTATCAACCAGTAGAGGACTCCCCCAGTGCAGCCAGCACCGCCAAGCTCGGCCAGCCCCTCTTTTTCGCCCATCTAGTAGCTTCGGCAGCCCCTGACCATCACCTCCAGTCGCACATCAACTGCTGTCCTACCACCATCGGTAGACTTCCCTCTAGTGGACCTCCCCAATTCCTTTTACAGGTGATTTCCCCTCCCCCTCTTCAAGTGCTTTGTAGATTAATGCTGGTAGTTCATAGAATAATTTAAATCAATGTTGAAAGATTTGCTTTAGCTAATTTTTTAGATATGCAAATAATTAGTTGGTTCTTGAAAAATCTGTAGAAGGTTAGAATCTGTAGCCTGATCAGTGTTTTAAAATCTGTGCACAGTAGTTAGTTAATGTTTTGAAAATCTGCACATAGGTATTTAGTGATTTAAAATCTGTAATATTTTAGTTAGTGTCTTGAAAATCTGCAATAGTTTAGATAGTGTTTAAAAAGCCGGAATAGTTTGGTTAGTGTTTTAAAATCTGCACATAGTTAGTTAGTTTAAAAATCTGTAGCTAGTATTTTACAATTTGGTTAGTGTGTCAAATCTGTAAATGGTTTAGTTAAATTATTTTTTAACATGCAAATAGCTTAGTTAGCTTCTTTTTCAAATAGTGTAGTTAGTCTTTAAAAGCTGTGAATAGTCTTGTTAGCTCTTTAAAATCTGTAAATAGTCACTTAGATTTTTAAAACCTGTAAATAATCTAGTTAGTCTTTAAAATCTGCAGGAGCTTAGTTAGATTTTTCAAATATGCAAATAGTTAGTTAGTTCTTTTAAGGTTTAGTTGGTTCTTTATAAATCTGTAAATGTTATTTAGTTTTCTAGATCTGCAAAAGTTTAGTTAAGTTTTAGTTAGTCCTTTGATAATCTGTACATGTTTAGTTCTTTTAAAAAATTAGTTAGTTTTTTTAAATCTGCAAATCTTAGTTAGCTTCTTTTAAAATCTTAAAATCTTAGTTAGTTCTTTTAAAGTCTGCAAATTTCAGTTAGTTCTTTTAACAAAACTAGTTAAATTCTGCAATAGCTTAGGTAATGTTTGTTAACACTAGTCTAAAAAGAAGTGCTTATTTGAAAATTATGCTTAGTTGGACTTTAGATTTTTAAGTTGAAGGTTAATTGCATGTCTACATTTTAGAGATTTAAGGGGTAAAAAGCATTTCTTTAAAAAGTAACTCCATAGGTACTTTTTAAAGTAGAAGTTTTTACCCCTAAAATCACTAAAATGTAGACATGCAATTAACCTTCAACTTAATAATCTAAAGTTCAATTAAGCATAATTTTCAATTAAGCACTTCTTTTTAGACTAGTGTTACCAAACACCACCTTAGTTAGTAGCTAGTTAGTTCCTTTTAAACTTGCAAATGCTAGTAAGTTCCTTTAAAATCTGCAAAAGTTAGTTAGTTTTAAAATCTGCACATTGTTAGTGTTTGTAAAAAATCTGTAATCAGTTTTAGTTAGTTCTTCAAAATCTGCAATTAGTTCAGTTAGTCTGCAAATTGTTTAGTTAGGTTGTAAAAAAAAAAATCTACAAATGGGTTAGTTGTTTGTTAAAATTAGATATTTAGTTTGTGAAAAATAATCTGCAAATAAATTGAGTAGCTCTTAAAATCTGCCTCCGGTTATTGATTTACAAGTTGTGGTTAGTTTTAATTTTGACTCCTAGATAGATCAATTTTTTAGTTTAGCCTCACTAATTCTAAAATTCATCTTAGCATATTTTTAAGGCCAGTCTTAACCTAGGTTAGATTTGACTTAAGCTAGTTAAATTCTTAGATTACTCTTAGAACTCATTCCTAAACTAGATTTTCATCTTTGACTTTTTTTTTTCTTTTTTTGGCTCTTAGGCTTCCCAAATTAACTCATTCTAAGATTAGTTAACCTTTTGTGAATTAGATTAACTCTAGGATAACCTTAAATAACCATAGTTAGTTTAGGCCCGTTGCTCCGCAACGAGCCTAAACTACTATTCAAAAAATCCAAAAAAATTGAAAAACATTCAAAAACAAAAAAAAACAATACAAAATCAAAAAGACCAAAATTGACCATCATTGCTTGCTTTCTTAACTGTGGTTAGGCTCCCTAATCACAATTAATACATTTTTAACTGCGGTTAGACTCGACCCTGCACTTGACCAACCCGGTCAACCAACCCTAGCCTCCCAGCTAGACCCTAAGCCACCCTAGGTGCACACACACACACCCTTAGCCTTGGCACGGGCTCATGTGCCAGAACTACGCTCGGTCTGATCTCACCCCAATGTGAGTACGTAGGCAGCCTAACTCGGGTTCGACCTTAGTCTAGGATTTTCTCCTTCTTAGATTAGCATTATCTTAAATACTTAAGGCATTTGATTAAATCTGATATTAATTTGGCTTAACCCTAGCAAGTAGGGAACCACTGAAAGTGGAAGTGCCGGGGTGCCTAACCCCTTCCCCGGACTTAACCGAACCTCTTACCCTGATCTCTGATCACATACCAAGATCTTATCCAAATCCCGGGGACTTATCCCTTCCGAATGAATAGGTAGCGACTCTATACTACCCAGTGAGATGCAAACTAGGGTTTCACCAAAACCCGCGCTCACATGCCTCATAGAGCCCATTGCCCTTGAACATGCGCATATCGCACTCGGTGCGATGCGCCTCGCTAGTATACCCACACTTGATGTGTGAGTACACACAAGAAACAATCTCTAAGAAAAGTGAATTACTTATTAAGTGGTTTTAACTCTCATTAATTTTTTTTTTTTTTTTTAATCTCTGATTAATTTCCGATGTGATACTAATAAAAGTCACAAAAGTTTTATTTTGAAAATATGATTTTTTCTCCCCAAAACCACTAATGTAAAAACACTATTTCAAATCCAACCAAATGGTTTTCTTCCAAATCATTAATACCATTTTCTTATTTTATTATATTAATTAAAAAACTTTATTTTATTAAATCAAAATCAACACTCCACTTTACATAGGTTCAAACATGACCATTCTTTTCGACCAAAAAAAAAAAACACGACCATTGTTGGAGAATTCAGGAGAGCCTGCTACACAGCCACCTTTTCAAATCAATTGTTTAAAGAGACAATCCAATAGGTTATAACCAGACTCAGTCCGGTAACGCCCTTCAGATTGCCACGTGTCTCTTTTTGACACTCCTTAATTGTAATTAAGATTCACTCATCCTTAGGGTTCACCCACCTATCCTTCACTTTTTTAAAGAAAATATTAAGTTTGTATTAACCCTAGTTAAAATTCATTAACTCCAAGGTTAAAATTTTTTAATATTTTTTTTCTTAAAACCAAAGATAGGTGTGTGAACCCTAGGGGTGGGTGAATCTTAATCACAGTTAAATGGTGTAAAGGGACACGTGATAGACCTCGGGACATAAATGGACTCCCTCAAGTCCTGTTATAACTGTAGAGAATTACAAGTGTTTTTTAAAAGAAGGCAATAGTCCTCATGCTTCCTGGTATGAGCCCCCCTGCCCTCTCTCTCTCTCTTAACTGTCCATGTTTACAACTGTAAAAGGTTTGGCTCAACCCAACAACCTCATCGATCTGGGCTGGGGGACGCATTTTGCGTCCGGTGTGTTGGGCCTTTTGGAATTTGGGGCCGGATCCGGATCACATGTCTCCATGCTTATTGCAACCAATCTCTAAATATATTAATATATTGGTCGAGTCAACGCAACACGCAGCAGAATCTTCCAGGACAGAGTATGAATTTTGGATCCAGCGTCCTTTACTAACTGAATTAGACTCGGTTTGGCCCGGCCCGTCCGAATGGCTTACATTTACTAATTTTTCTGTGGCATGGGACTGTCTATGGCAGCTGCCAGAAAAAGGCTCGGGCTTCCACACTTCATCGGACATGTGGCAATGCGATAAAAAGGGGAGAAGTCATTTCATTTTCTTCCCATGTTTTTGACTTTTCCCCACTTAATATCTCTCTCCCTTTTTATAGCTATGTGTGGAGCCCGAGAGCCTTTTTATGGAGAGACAATCCCATGCCTTTTTCTGTGTATGAACCATGAAGGCAAGTGCCACATGCAGGCATGTGCGATGGTTTGTAGATTTGTATATACGCAGTAGTGTATAATCTACACAATTTCATCTTTTAAGACCTACTTGGGAATTGGTCGTGTGTATGGGTGGACCAGTGGTTCTTGGGCCTTTCCCCAAGTGGGAGGTCTGGGTTCCATTTCTCACTCTTCCTTTGGGGTCAACCCGCACGGGTTTACCTGAACTTACCAGGTGTAGCGGATTATGGGCTCACGTCACGCTCACATCGCACCCTCAAGGATTAATCCTGACCCAAAGGATTGGGGCCGAGTTTCAAAAAAAAAAGGCTAAGCAATTCCATTTGGGAGGGACTTTGCATTTTACCGATAGAGATAACAGTTTTTATGCCCATAGGCTGTTTCCAGGCAGAGGCAGAGGCAGAGGCAAAGGCAGAGCCAGGATTTTTTTTTTTTGGGGGAGGGGGGGAGAAATATACTATAAAAAAAGTAATGGATTTGAGGGTACGGAACTTGGGGGTTCGGCCCGAGATTATTTATTTTTTGGGGATGATATTTATTTTGAGATTTTTTTTCCACGGCAATGTCCTTGAGGTCACCACGTTCCCTATTGATACCCCTTAACTATGGTTAAGATTCACCCACCTATCATTGGCTTTAAAAATATCAATTTTTTTTTCAAACCCTAACTAAAATTTACTAACTCCTAAGTTTAAAAAAAATTAATATTTTTTTTCTAAAAACTAAGGATAAGTAAGTAAACCCTATGATTGGGTGAATTTTAACCATAGTTAAGGTGTGTCAATAGGGGCATGTGGTGACCTAAAGGGCATAACCGGACTCCATTGGGGGGCCCACTATATATTTGACAAAAAAATTAGGGGGGCCACTACATATATAAGACAAAATATTTTTTTTTTGGGGGGGCAATTATATTAAAAAATTAAAAAAATTTGAGGGGCCCACCACTTCATACCAAATCATAAAGGGATTAAACCCCCCGCTTCCAGGGCCAGAAATTTTTCCTAGGGTATATTAATCAAGAAAAATTAATAGAAAGATTAACAATTATTAATGAGACCTTGCATTTTTTTTTTGGGAGTAATGGATGCATCATAAACATAAAATTCATTATTGTTACATTCCAATAAAAGTCTACCACAAAAGAAAAACAAGAGCCCTCTTTTTTTTTAGAGAGTGATTATATAAATTAAATAAATTGTATTTTCTATATTATACATGTAAAAAATATCAAATTTTGAGATAACCAACTATCCCGGAAACAATTGCATCCTAATTTGGGAGGGGCATTATATACAAAAATTAGATTATATATTTTTTCTAAAAGTAAAAATAAAAATATAGTAACAAAGCTTCAAATCTTGTCTCAAAGAGAATATTTCTTAATAGATTGGTAGTAGATTTTGGTATTAATGTGTGGTCGTCCCTACCAAATGTTGTCAATTTAAGTTATAGCCCAAGATGCACTTAAGTTGATTTTTTCCACATATGCAATGTGGGTGCAACATGTGGTGCTGCTATCCTATAACAGGGAAGATGATCTTACGCTTGTTGCCATCAACTTGCGTCTCGTCAAGTCTGTGACTAGGACTAACATTTCTGTTACTATGCATTACGACCCAACCGGTGCAATGCATTAGGACCCAACCGGTGCAGATGATATAACCCCGAATGTGACCATTGCCCAAAAATATCACCCTTGATCCGAAGAAAACCTACAGACAAGAAATTACGAGCCCTAGTAGTTACTGTTAAGTCTATATATATACATTTTTTTTAATTGAAAGAAATTTCATTAACCAAAGAGCCAAAATTCACAACATCAACATGGCCATTTAGGATTACCAAAAAAAAAACATGGCCATTGAGAGCTCGGAACACATTGTCGGATGTGGGACTAAACACATGATGATGTTTTTTTGGTTAAGGCAACTACACCAAAAGGCCATAGCTACATTCAAGGCATGGAAAACACACACCCACTCACACACACCCTACACCACAAGGCGATAGTATCAATACCAGCACGCAGGGTTTAGGTCTCACGTTTTTTTTTTTACAATCAGCACGCATTGGGGTTCCTTTCAATTGCGAGGACATATGTGCCATTTCTTAGAAAAGAAGGGGTATGACCAGTCAATGAAATAAGTTTGAAGGTTTTGACTTCCTCTTTCGTCGTGGTTGGCGCCTTGGCAGTTTCGTATTCTCCTTTTTTTTTTTTTTTGTGGCTATATATATTGATTAAAATCAAAACATTTTCTCGTTTGGGCATTCTCTTTTATTTCCTTCTCTCCCTTTTTCGTTTCAGATTCAGATCCGTTTATCTCTACAGCAAAATCAATCACAGAAAGATTGAAAAGGAGAATCAATGGCGATTGTCTCTCCTCTCGCCAAATACAAACTCGTTTTCTTGGGCGATCAATCCGTCGGGAAAACCAGCATCATCACCCGTTTCATGTACGACAAATTCGACAACACTTACCAGGTATTCACGAACTTTTTTCTTTTGTTTAATTTGATGAAGAACCAACGTAGTTTCAATCCGATTTAATGTTTTGGTCCATCTATTCGTTCTTCTCATCAAATTTGATTGGATAATGATCTTTGATTGCTTTGTTTGATTGTTTGAGATTGAATTTTGGATCATTTATGGAAATTATGTCTTATAGAGTGAGTGTGATATTTGAATTTGGTTCTTTTTCAATCCGATTTAATGTTTTGGTTGATCTGTTCGTTCTCCTCATCAAATTTGATTGGATTATGATCTTTGATTGCTTCGTTCAATTGTTTGAGATTGAATTTTGGTTATTTATTGAAATTATGACTTATATAATTACTGTGATGTTTGAATTTGGCTCTTTTTGGAAAATTAAGTGCATTTCTGGTTGGTTCTGTTTTAGATTTGATCCTTGTTATACACTTTGATTTCTATCGCGAACATTTAAACCTTGCATGTCTGGAATATTAAGATTCTTGATTCAGATAGATATGAAATCTTTGTCTTCTGATTTTTCATCAGATGATTAGAAATGTTTATTAGGAAATCACTTGTATGATGAGGAAGTTATGGTGTATTTGATGGAACCCGGATCTTCTGGCTTTGCCAAAGAATACATCAAATGATAATATAATTTAATTATTTGCCTGTTATATTTTATAGTTTCTTGGAGATCTTCTTTACAGGGGATTCTTCAACTTTCTTCTTCTCCTCCTCTTGGTGGATGGGGAGCCTTTTCATCCCTTGGAAAATCTGAAATTAAGGAGTGATTTCTTAAACCTGAACTGATTGCGGGTAAACTTGAGTTTTTCTATGAATATAATAGTTTTGATATTTTTTGTATATATGTTGTATTTATAACTTAATAAGTTTTGATATTTTATGAATATATTGTATTTGTAACTTAGTAAGTCTTGTACAGAATCCTAAGGTTCATGATGGAGAAAAAATAAAAAAGATAGAATATGGAAAATTAGCAAGTAGCTACTTTATAGGTTTATAGCATTTAATTTTCACTAGAAAGTTCCTGGAATTTTTGAAATTACAACATCCCATGCTGTTGCACCTAATTTTTTGCATAAAATTTTAAAGTTTGTTGTTATAATGTTCCGATCTTTCTCATTAGTCCATGTTTGAATTAACATCAGGTTCATCTGCATTTTGTTTTCTTTACAAATTGCAGGCTACAATTGGCATTGATTTTCTGTCAAAGACGATGTACCTTGAAGATCGAACAGTTCGTTTGCAGCTTTGGTAGGTCATCTCTTTCCTGTTTTGCCTATATCCGCAATCTATATTTATTTTTAATTCTCCCTAATGTAGTCTTCACCATTGCTGAAAGATCCACTCCCTAAAGTTGGGAGCGTGTTTCTATGATGCATGAATACAATGTGTATTTTCATTTTTGTTTGCTTCTTTAAAAATGGAAACGTGGAGTTAAATGCATGTGAAACATGGGAGGCACATAAGTAGGGAAGCAGTTCTTGTGAGAAACGATCTGAAAATAGAAAATTTCATTTCAATGTTGCTTCCAAGTTTTTCTGGACGCTCATTCCAGTCCAGACTAAACAAATTTATTTCCCACTTTGGTAACAAAGGCCGTTAAGTTGCTAACTAGAACACAAACAGAAATTAAGTTGCTAACTAGATTACAAACAGAAATTACAATCTTCTGTTACAACTATGCCTTTAATTGTATTTAGATCATTTTAAATAGATTACCCTCACCAGGGTCATCGGGTTTTAGTAAAATTGTTGATGAGGATATGGGTCGTGCTTTCGTTCGCATGTAATTGTTCATGCCTTCTAATGCCGGTTGGGCTCTGCCTAACCCCCGCTTTTCTATATAAAAAACAAAAAGAAAAAGAAAATAGACAAGAAAGAACTACGAAATTGGTGATTATTTGATGTGTGCCTTGCTGCCTATAAAAAGTAAAAGAAAAGAAAAAAGTGAAGAGTAAAGAACTAGGCAAATTGACAGGTGAGTTAGTGGAACTAAGAGAAGAGTCTCAGCTTCAGATAGTTATATGGCATGGAGATAGTGCACTGAAGATACTTAAAATGCGTACAACTGACAATTATGTTTGAATTGGTAGTACACAAAATTAAGAAGTTGATCGGTGCATAGTTTCTTTTAAATCCTAGCTAGGGGATTCAATCCAGTTTTGTTGTCATGTGTGTTTCAACCGTCTTGATCTCTTTTTCCCTATTTTATGTTTTACTGCAATAAAGTTTTACTGAACTATATAGATATACTACTATGTTATCTCTCTCTCTCTCTATCTCTCTCTCTATATATATAATACTACCACTGAACCTCAAATCATTTTTCTTTATCTCAGTTGTATTTTGGTTTTCATGATGTATACCCTGATATGCATATTATTTGTCATGTTACTTCTCCAATTGTCTAAGTTTTGATATTCCATTTGCAGGGATACTGCTGGACAGGAGAGATTTAGGAGTCTCATTCCGAGCTATATTAGAGATTCTTCCGTTGCAGTCATCGTCTATGATGTAGCTAGTGAGTAGTAGTGCAACTGAAGCTATTGTGTGTTCATAATTCTTTAATTTATTTTATTGAGTCCACCAATTTTGAATTCATTAAGCAAGCAAAACTACAAAAGAAAAGAAAAAAGGAAAAAATTAAAAAAGAAAACAGATTAAGAAGCGATGGATAGATAAAAATAAATTCCTATTGCAATTTTCCTTTCATTTAGAACAGAGGTTGCGCATAGGTTCCAACCCTTACGTGAATGTTTTCTTGGTCTCGATCTTGCATTTATTTAATGTTGATGAGTAAGTTGTCTCTGTAGAGCCACATTTAATTCTCTAGTCATATTAGCGACTCCTCCATTCACAATGGTTCTGTTGATGCTAGGTGTGGAAGTCCTTGCTGTATGTATTGCACCATTTGCAGAATAGTATACCTTAATGCCACTAGGAGAAGTCAGATGGGGTGGCCAACATTACCTTGATATTTTATGAGCCTCACCTATTGGTATTTTGCACCCTCATGCACCAGCCTGAGGCCAAAGCTTGCTAAGCCCATCTTTTTGCCTTCTCGAATCACAAATTTCTTGGGCGGCTGTTTTGAACATAAACAATCATAAAGGGAAAGCATGTATGTTCAAATTTCTTGGGCCGTTTCGGATTATTGCAGTCACAATTGATTACACAATAAGTGCTGTTGTGAATAAGTGCTGTCATGAATAAGTGATTTCGTGAACAATACTGTTCGGTAGAGCGACCATAGGGTCATTTGGCAAAGGGTATTTTGGTCATTATAAAAAAGGGGATATTTTAGAAAATATCTCTGTCAAGTTTAAGGGGTTGTGTAACTTGTAAGCCTCACGGGGATGAAAAATTCGGTGCTTGCAATAATCCCCACATAATGCTAAAGTTGCACAAGCGGTTATGTTCCCTCATAACCACTCTCAGCGAGATTATGGAATCACCGGTTGTTTACAAAACCGGTTGTTTCATAATCATTTATGACAGGTTGAACCAAACGCTATTTTTTTGTCAAACCCAACCTAAGCGGTTACAAGTGATTAAATCGTTTCCAATAATTCGAACCAAACGAACCCTTCATAAGTCAAAAAGGTGGTTTTCTCTAATGCATATTTTTTCAAAAGAAAAGTACATAGAAAGTTTTTATAAGTACGATTTATATATATATATATATATATTGATATATATTTCTTTGTAATTCTAGCTGTATCAAATGATTCACAATACATGAAGTATCTGCATTTGGTCAATCTTAACAAACTAGGTTTACCATGTAATCAAATATGATTTTTTGAATTTTCTAGGAACAGAGGCCTTGATGAATACAATTCAAATTATCATATCAAAATCACCTAATCTCGTTGTCATAAACTGACAGTTGTTGAATTCCTTGCTTAATTCGCCTCTCTCTCTCTCTGACCTTATGCAGATCGGCAATCATTTCTGAACACTTCCAAGTGGATTGAGGAAGTGCGCACAGAACGGGGCAGCGATGTTATTATTGTCCTTGTTGGGAACAAAACCGATCTTGTCGACAAAAGGTATGTATTCAAATGATTGCTAATATATTTTCCAGTTGGATTATCTGGATAATCTAAATCTCATGTTCTTTTCTTTTGTTATAGTATTGATCCAGCTGTTCTCTCTTTTTATCTACGCATACTGTATCCTTCCATTCAGGAATACAATTACATGCCTGCAAGCTCTGTAAAGGAACATAGTCGTGATAGTGGTCAGCATGAGTTAGTTTTTCTTGTGAATGCAATTCTTGTTTGGTCATCTTTGAACTCAGCACTTACCTTAATACCTGTTATTTTTTCCTTAAGAGATACTGTCCTAATTCGGTAACTGTCTCCAATCTGATTAACTAGTTTTACGTTCTCTTAAAATTTTAAAGAATTTTCTGTTAAGTAAAACTTTAAGTGCAAGCAACAAGTCGAAGTGTTCTCTTCACTTTTAAACCCTTGCTTCATGAAGACATCCTAAACTTTTTATTGACTGACAACAACCAATTTCACCTCAGATATTGGCATTTCTCCAGTTTTATAGAGATGCATTTATATTATTATAGAACAAAAGGAGGAGACTGTCTACCTGTAATTCAATTTTTTTTTTCCAACTATTAAAGGGTTTACATCTGGAAACAATGAATTGAACTTGTAAAATATCAAAATGTAGTTTGAAAATAATATAATTATTGTTATCTTCATTTCCAAAACAGTTCTGACAATATTGTTGTGATGATTAAACAGGCAAGTTTCAATAGAGGAAGGAGATGCCAAGTCTCGTGATTTCAGTATCATGTTCATAGAAACCAGTGCTAAAGGAGGATTCAATATCAAGGTGGAAAACCCATTCAGTCCTTGCACCATTTTTCTTTTGAGGAATACTTCGATCAGGATGCAAGGATGGGGTGCATGTAGTATTGCACACCTGTTCTGTCCCATAATAATACTACTTAATTACTTATTAGTGAAGAAATATTTCCGTCACTAAATCCTATTTTATTTTGTTAAAAATTGCATAAGTGTCGAAATGCTCAATGGGGACGGTCCATTAGTGACGGTGGACCGTTCCGTCACTACAAGTCATTTATTAGTGACGGAATTTATTCCCTCACTAATATTCCTTCACTTCTCTGTAAATTTCTTGTAGTGAACACAGACATGGAGGGCAGATTCCTCTAGCCCTCCTTCCTTGATGCTCTCTCTCTCTCTCTCATCTGTTCTATTTTGTTACACAGATTTGATAGCTTTCTTATTTTATTTCTATAATGTAAATAAACAATGCAGCCATTATTCCGTAAGATTGCAGCTGCCTTGCCAGGGATGGAAACTCTCTCCTCCACGAAGCAGGAAGACATGGTTGACGTAAACCTGAAGCCCACTGTCAATTCATCGCAGGGAGAGCAACAAGGAGGAGGTTGCTCATGCTAGAGCACATACATAGGAAGAAGATGAGGAGAACTACAGAATTTGTCTTCACCCAATACCCAAGTTGGAACCGGCAAAAAGGAGAATTTTGAGAACTATAAGAAATAGTAATATGGTATTCAGATGGTCATCGCCAGTCGTCAGATAGCCGAAGTTGTCTTTGATGCTGCTCCGAGATTTTGTTTTTCATTTTTGTCAGTTCAGGATATGGCTAGTTGGTTATTATTTCCTGTTGTATTATGGAGTTTCTCTACTCTTTGTGGAATGTGGTGTTTAAATTTTTAAACCTTTTCTTGGATTTCACTACCAGTATAACATATATTGTAGAAGTGGAGATGACCCATGGCACTATGGATTTAGACCCCAAGCTCTCATTTTCCCGTTAGAAGTTAGACTAGTTAGTTATTATATATATACTAGTAAAGGTGCACTTGCGTTGAACGTATTAATTTTTCATTAAAATATAATTATTCATTATAAAAATAATAAGATTAAATATTTTAAAAAAATTAATAAGATCCCACAAACCTCCAAGGAAGTAAAAACAGTCCCAAACTTTCATTCCTAGGGAATCCTGCCACTTTCCAGCCTAAGATTTCCAAGGAGAAATCATTGAAATTTAGATTTAATACACCTGCCCCAGTTTTCTCCATATCCTTAGTATCATCATACTTCAAAATCATTAATTCATCAAAACAGACATAGACAAGATAGAGAACAGATGATGCATGGGGGTGCTTCAAGTAAAGTGTACATACAAATTATATTATTATTTGCCCATCAAAAAGATACTCTACCTATGGATTATATATAATATCAGTGCCCATCTCTTTCAGATACTTTTTTTTTTGGTGGGATCTTTCAGATACTTTCAGACAAACAGATAATTACACAAACCAATCATAATACAAAAAGATTAAATTGATATTTAAAAAAATATTTATTAATCCAAAACTAACCAAAGGAGAATAACTTGTTCAACTTTTTGAGAATTGTTAGGCCCTTTTGGTGAGATGGTTTGGGTTTAGCTTCATGTGGACGGAGTGTGTGTGCGCGCGTTGGCCTATGTGAGTGTGTGCGTAACCTTTCGAACAAAAAAAAAATCTTTCTTACCTCATGCAACCGTGGCGAACTATAGACCTTATTTTAAAAAAAAAAACAGAATTTAATCTAGTTGAACAAACCTAAAAACCAGTCTACTGCTAATCTAAAATTCAAGTTATAAACTAAATAGATTAATCACTAATGCTTATTTAACAAATAATAATAAAATAATAAGAGAAAGGAAGGGGGACTCATCTGCTGGGTTATGAACCTTATGACGAAGAAGGGGAGAGAGATAGGGGGTGTTGTGATAGACGTGTATATTGGTTGTGTAGTGGACGTGCTCAATGGGGGCTGTTGTCTGCTATAGAAGATGAAGAGAGGATTGCAGTGAATGTGCGGGAGGTTGAATACGTGAGGTGAGGCTGTGAGGGAATAGAGTGAGAGAGAGGGGCTGTGCATAACAGAGAAGATTAAAAAACACATCCAAGAAAACCTGCATCTCGAGTGGACCCATAACTCTTTTTATAGACTTAGAGAAGAGAGAATGAGAATCCATATTTGACTCTTCAACCTAGAGAGGAGAGTGCAATACGTGAGGAATTCTACATTTAGAATTATAAACAAGTTAAACTTCTATCAATATTTTTAATAGATACTGTAGACACCCTGTTTTACCCGGGAGTTTTTCTTCTTCTTTAACTCCACTTCTCCAAGGCTTTCCCAAGCACTCTTGTCACACCTTAGCATACCCCATAGCCTACCCTCACCTCATTTCATGTGGGACCCCCAAAACCAAAAAGCAAAAAGCAAACAAAAACTAAAAAGCAAAAAAAAAAGCAAAAAGTCAAAGAAGGGAAGAAAAAAAGAAAGCAATGCTTTGGTCGTTTATGTCATAAAGGACCAAAGCTTTGTGGGCTGAAATGCTTTGGTCGTTTATGTCATAAACGACTAAAGCCTTTTGGGCTGACAAGCTATGGTCGTTTATTACAAAAACGACCCTCCTTTTTTGGCTTTGAAAAATTGGTCATTTTTGATAAAAACGACCCGATTTTTTATGCTTACTTTGTGAAGTCGTTTATATTAAAAACGACCCGAACTTGACCCGTAACTACCCATGTGCGAGAGAATCTTTTCCGTTACAAAATGAGATTTTTTTGTCGTTTTTACCAAAAACGACTGGACCATTTTGGCCTATTTTCTCCCTCTCGTTTTTGACAAAAACGATCAAACTAATACTCAATTTTTTGTCCATCAACTCTTATGGTATATTAACTTTCTTTGGACCAAAATACCCTCAATATTTTCAAGTTTCTAGGGATTTCGTCCAAACAATTAAAAAAATGACTTTTATGTCCCTAAAATTGTTTAGTCCCACATTGGAAATGGATGAGTTTTTCTCCTCAACCTCTCCCCTATAAATACCTCACCCCTTTACCCCATTTGACACCATTCTTGCTAGCCAAAACTTTGCAAAAAAGAGACTAAGAAAGCCATGCTTTGCAAGGCATTCTAAGTCTTGAAAAAAAAAAAAATTTCTTTTATCCTTGTCCATTTGCCTCAAAATTCCCAAAATTCCCTAAGTCCCAAGAGAGTTAGAAGAAGAAAGCCTTGGAGAGGAGAAAGAATGAGAAAAAAGGAGAGCTTGGAGCATTTGGGAAAAGCTTGAAGATTTAATTTCAAGTGGGTCTCCTACCCATATAGGTAGGCCAACACCCTACCTCATCTCATTTCCTTTGTACTACTTCTCTTCTTTACCCCCTCTTTTATTTTTTTATGATGTGAGCCTTAGGTAATCTTTAAGACCTACCCCCCATTTTCTTCAAGTAGTTTGGATCCTCCTATGACGCGTTTCGCCGATTAGGGGGCTTCAAATGGAAGGAAGAGGGGTAGGAACCCTTAGGTCTTTTTTTTTAGAACCCCTTTTTTTTAAAAAAAAATAATGTATGGGCCAAGTCGTTAAAATTCTCCCCCCTCTTTGCTCTAATGCTCATTAAGGACCCCCTAAGACGCGTTTCGCTGAATTTGGGCTCCTTGTGAGATATGAGATATAGAGATATCCATAAACCCGCATTTTCGTTATCATTATTGCTCGAGCATTGTAATGAAGTGCTCATCTTCTCCTTAAAATGTTCATTAAGGACCCCCTACGACGCGTTTCGCCGAATTGGGGCTCTTTGTGAATAGTAAGGAAAAGAGGGGTATTCCATTCATTGTTAGACACATGTTTGTTTTCAAAAAATCATTTTATTTTCCTTTTTTATCATCATTTTATGCAATATAACGATGTCTAATCTTTCTAGATTAGAGTCGTTATAATGCCGATTTTTAGATAGATTTTTATCATTATTTTAGACAATATAACGATGTCTAATCTTTTTAGATTAGAGTCGTTATAATGTCGATTTTTATATAGATTTTTATCACTATTTTATGCAATATAACGATGTCTAATCTTTCTAGATTAGAGTCGTTATAATACCGATTCTTAGATATATTTTTATCATCATTTTATGCAATATAACGATGTCTAATATTTCTAGATTAGAGTCGTTATAATGCCGATTTTTAGACAATTTTTTCATCATCATTTCATGTGTTCTAACGATGTCTAACCTTTCTAGATTAGAGTCGTTATAATTCTTCAGAAATTAGAATTTCATTAATCATTTTCTTTAAGCCGATTTATTAAAGATTTTTAAGGGAATTTTGAAATCATAGGTTACCGTCTTTGGACGGGTGATTTGGGGTGCCTAACACCTTCCCCAAATCACAATAGAACCTCCTTTCCCGGGATCTCATTATGGTTTCGCATTGATTTTATTTTAAAATGAATTTCGGTGACCAATCACACCATAACTCGATGATTGGTGGCGACTCAAAGTTCTTTCTCTTCAAAAATATTTTTCGAAAAAAAAAAAAAGGTCGCTATCTCACAGATACCATAGGTCATTAAGTTAATATTTTAATTAAAGGGTAATTTTGTCCAAATAAAGTTTTGCATACTCCTTATACTTTTATTAGTAGAATGATTATGTACGGTTAGGCCGCAACCCTAATTAGTCTGGTTAGTATATGTTCGAGGTTAGTGAAATGGATTGATATTTCAAGCATCGTACCCTCTCGGCTCTCAGGACCTGGATCAAAATTTTTATTTAAAGTGATGGAGGGTGAGTTTGGGTAGGCGATTAGGTGCTGTCCAGTCAGACACTCAGACCTAGCCCACAACCTGTTTGGTTGACTACTTTGTAATTTGCATCCAATAGTGCTGCAGGTCGGGCTGGTTTGAGACCTGCCTGCTTGGGCCTGAGTTAAGGGTGGCAAGGAACGACTCTCAGTGGGCTGGGCTGGGTTGGGCCCATTTTAGCACGAAGATGACTTTGGGCGAATTCAGCTCAACCCGAGGGCAGTATTAGTGTATTCATATATATACCTTTTTTAAAAATATATATACTAGCGGGTGGCACGTGCGATGCACGTGAGAATGAGGGGAAGGAGTTAATGACACTCAATTGAACTCGCTAGTGGCACGTGAGAGCGAGGGGAAGGAGTTAACCACAATTAATATGAATTAAAAGGGGCACGTGTTAACCCACGGGTGTAATTGAACTCTCCCCGAGGTCAATCGCGATTGGCTGTGATTCTTAATAGATAGATAGAAAGGGGAGTTTAGGAATTAAAGTAAAATATTAAATCAAAGGCAAGGGTAGTTTGGGAATTAAAATAAAACGTTAAATCAATGTTTTGATTTTATATAAGGGTAATTTGGGAATTTCAGAAAAATCATCTACGCATGCCTCTCGCATTATAATAGTAAAATATATAGTTGTAGATAGATTCTTAGGTGGCGTTTGGATTGGATTAGTCAAAAATCAATTGTGAGTGCGTTTTAAGGTTTGTGCTAAAAAGTGTCGTCTTATAAGCTTTATTCTTTAAAAAAAAAATTTAATCTAAAGATTAAGAAGTTGAGGAATGAGGCATACTCTCACAATACAAAAAGTTTTTGAATTTTCATAGAACTTACTTATGTAAAGACTAATGGGGCGTTTGGTTTGGATTTTATTAGACGACTCAAGTTCATGTTCCCGAACACTATTATTTGGGTTTTGAAGTAGCAAGGAACGTACTATTTTATGCTGCTAAACAAATTTTAGCGCATAACAGAGAAATGCTAGCCTCGGACCTAGACTTCCAAGCTTTCATTGGGGGCAATTGCTACTTTTTCCTGTGATCTTGAGAACTGGTATAAGCCATAAATCTTCATTTGAAAATTTTGTTTCAGCACAAGTGTTGCACCTATAGCAAGAGTTTGAGAGAAATTAAATTCTGCCTGTGGAGTAGCACTAGTCCATAAAATAGCACATTCTTTGCTATTTAAAAAACTTGGGATGTAAGTTCCTACTTCTTACACACCCTGGGCAGTGGTAAGTGTATCTCCTCAGGTGTAGGTTCCTGGGTTCAATCCGAGTTGTATCCACCCTCTTCAAATGCTCTGCTTTAACCCGTTAACCTTTATAACAGATGCTAACCTTACCCAGTAGACCCAAAGTTGATATTACCAAAAAAAAAAAAAAACTTAAAGTTGTTTAGAAACCCGTACCAAAACTTACGGCTGCAAGTATGGTCCTGTCAGGAAAGCTTTAAAAAAACTTAAATAATATTAGGAAAGGGATTGAAAACTCTTGATGTTAGGTACTAATTACTATTGAGAGTTGAGCCGCACCATTAAAAATCCAAAAGAGTAAAAGTATGCACATATATTAAACGATGAGTTCCACTTAATATTTGACATTGTTAGATTTTCAATCGTGTGGTCCAACTCTTGAACTGTCGTGAGTTTTAAACTTCAAATTCTTTCAAATATTAATCGGATTAACTTGCAAAGTTAAAAAATATCAATTTTTTTAAATCATGGTTTAAATTTATTAACTTCAACGGTTAAAAATTTTTCAATATATTTTTCTAAAAACAAGGATAAGTGGGTGAACCAAGGTTTTTAGGGGGAACCAAGTTTTTAATTTCGAAATTTGCAACGATTTCGTTAAGCCAACACGAACTGAAATCCCGAAAAATTGCGGGATTTCGGTAAAATTTCGAAATCCGAAATAATAATATATATATATATGCTAAAAAAAATATTTTATTAAAATTTTATATATTAATATAAATATTATTATTTTATTTTTAAAATTAATATATAAAATTTTGAAATATTTCAAAATTTTTAATTAAAAAAACCAATTTAAAAATTAATTTTCAAAATTTCGGCGAAATTCCTAAATCTTCGAAATCCGAAATTTGATCCGAAATTTCAGTCGAAATCTGATTTTCGAAATAAACTCAGTTTCAATGTCGTTGGAGTTGGCTGAAACCGAAATTTCACGAAATTTCAAAACCTTGGGGTGAACTCTAAGAATGGATTAATCTTTAACCACAGTTAAGGGGTGTCAATAAGGACACGTGGAGACCTCATAGGCCTAACGGGACTCCAAGGAGTCCGATTAGAACTTAGAGAATTTCGAGTCCCATAAAATACGCAGGTCGTATGCATTTATGTGCAATGTGCCATGCCCCACACACCATTATGCAGCATGTAATGCCCCTATCTTTCTCTTTCTCTTCATTTTCTCTCAAAAACATGTTTCAAGAAAGAAATGGAAACCCTAAAACGACATGTATCCGATTCCGACCTAATAATTGGGGGCAAGCAGGGGAGGTTTCTAGTTATATAATTAAATGTAAGCCCTTCCATATATCGCCCCCATACTGCAACACCTAAATCCCGTCGCTTTCATTTCCCTCTCCATTCTCACCTGAGAACTTAGCACCTATTTCTTATGAGTTATGACTGTTCACTTGTTCTCTGTGATAAAATGGAAAAGATAAACATTTACCCAAACAAATCCTCTTCATGTCAGCCACCTGCCCCTCTAACTCAGATGGCGAAGTGTGCAGGCTTGGAAGCTTTCTTGTAGCTGATGTGGTAAGCAGAGGTCCACTCACTTGTTACTAATTTTAGTCTGTTGTATTAATGCGCATGCTTGGGGAACAGCTCGAGTTCGGCTCGTTAAAAACTCGTTTGAGCTTGTTTATCTAATAAACGAACGGAAGCTCAAATTTGATTTTCGAGATTGTTTGGTTAATGAGCTCGGCTCATTTAATATATATATATATATATATATATATATAAAAGTATGTTAAGTATTTAAGATAGAGAAATGCTAGTGAGACCGTAAGGGGCCGAGACCACACTAAGACCGTGCACAAACTTTTAATGAATTTGTTTTTATTTTTTTGATTCCCGTGCATGACATGCACGGTCTCGGTGTGGTCTTGGCTCTTTGTGGTCTCAAATAGATAATATACATGTTTTAAGTTTTGATACGGTCCTTGATCTAAATAAAATAAAAGAATTTGGATCTTTCATCTAAAATTAATCAAATGTAAATGAGCTTGAGCTAATAGTTTTGTTCACGAGCTAAGCTAAGCTAACATGTATAAGAATAGTGAAGCTTGAGTGAGCTTGAGCACCCTTGTTACTTAATGAGAAGAGCCTGAATACCCTACTACTCGGCTCCACAAAGCTCCACGCCAATTTTCAGTTCGACTGTTACTGTTTCTGTGAGTGTCGGTGATAGTTTGCACCTTTGTAATGTAGGCCATCACTAAAACGACCTTAATATAGTGTCGAGACCAACTTGTAAAAAAATAGGTGAATTTTCCTTTCCATTTTGGTTATCTAACATTGGTCCCTCCAAACAGCCCCTAAGATCATATTATCTAATACCAAGTAAGGTTTTTGTTCACAAATTATCCATACAGTAAATGGTCCAGTCCTTCCAATTGTTAGGATATTAGGTTTACTCAATCAATGCCATGCTTTACTAAGGCCTATTTATTGGTGCACCACTCAACAAGCAAATTGCACCAACCAACCATGTCTGTCAACCTTCCTCATACATACCTGCACAGTAGCTCATGTCCAGACTCCTGAGAGGTAGGACCCCCCTTGAAGATCTTCTACCCCAAAACCCAACCCCAACTAATTCCAAACGGAACAAACAATAGTTACAATCGGCCAACCGAGCCAATTTCTTGGCACAAGGGATGAATCATGGTAGGACCACCCTTAAACATTAGTTGTATCTTGTGGGTGTGCAGTTTTAAATTCTGTACTGCATGGATTAAATCATCAAGTGCATTTCCCTAAATATGTTCGAAACTTCGTCGATCATAACTATTCTATATAACGAACAAACGGTTACTCGAACCAATCGAACCAGTGGGCCGGGAGATCTAGGTGGGTCTAATTCCATTCCGAAGTCCCTAAATTTCTCCAATGCATTATGCATTACATGGATATCAGTGAATTTGGGTACATATTAACTAGGCCTTAAGGTGTATTTTAATTTTTATGGGTATGTAGGCCAACTTAAAATAAATAAAGGGTACTAGATGGATTAAATTTTCAAGGGAAGGGGCATTAATGTAAGAAAAATATAGGAACAAGAGTAGTAGCTTGAGACATTTATTCTGATAAGTGAGAAGAGTTTGGAGGAGTTCCCAGAAAGGGAAACAGAAGGGGTAAATGAAGGGAGAGGAAGGTGGGTTGAGAGCATTTAACAGAAACCGGTGGTGGGGAGTGATGAAGTAAGCGAGGTGTATCAATGCTCATCCTTGAATTCTGCATTTAAGAGAATTCAAGATGATTTAATGAAGCTTACCAAAAAAATAGATGAGTTAATGAAAGCAGGTAGACTTGAACCCCCAAAGTCCAATGACCATATCTCTCTCTCTCTCTCTCTCAGCCTGCAATACCTTTGGCTGCTTTTCTTGTTTCTCTATATTCTCCTTTTTCATTTTTTATGGCTAACCTACAAAAATACCCTTGATTTGGGAAAAACATCCATAAATTGACCTACCCTTTTTAGCACTAGAAGTGACATGGGTTGGTAGTTATAGCACCTAGCTAGTAGCCCATTGGGGTCACCATTTTACTTAGTAGGTGAAGCATGGACACATGAAAAAAGTACCCCATATATGACTACTATGTTCATGTCTCTTTCACAAAAATTTATCAGAAAATCCCATCAAGTTTTAAGTGATTTTGGCTTAACTAATTTGCAAGGAAAAATTGAATAAATTTCAAATTTTATGAATCTTTGAGTCATTTCCATAGCTCGGTCTTGCCTATCATGTCTTCTTAAGTCGACGATCTAATCTTAAAATTTATTGCGTTGGCCCCAGCATTTGATGTTTCGTCACCCTACTGACCTAACAACGACATACCATTGAACAACTGGTTTATTAATTTTGTAACTATAAGAGTTCAGTTAGAGCTCTAGAAATTTGTCGATTAGAACTAGTTTTATTGTGTAATAATTTGAGGTTGAAACAACAATTACGTAAGTTTAAATGGGTACTGAAGTAATTTCCTTGATTGTTAATATAAAAACAATAAGAAGAATATATAGTGTCATTTAGTATGGAAGGGAGTGGTTTGGTGGTCAAAGAAGAAGATGATGAAAAACATTGAATGACCTAGCTAGAATTTATTTATCTTGGTGGATATTTTGGAGACATGGCATATAGTTAAATGGATTTTTAAGAATTGTAGAGAGAGAGAGAGAGATTTAATTCATGGCTGCATGGGGGGGGGATGTTTTAAGGAGAAAGCTTGCCCCACTCTCCTCCTCTTGCACTCTCTCCATTCAGGGCATTGTGGAAGTTGGAGTTATTAGATAGGCATTCAAGCCTTCTTCAACTGTATAAAGAAACGTCACCGCCTATAATAACTCTCCAAGCATGACTTGGCTTGGCTTAGCTTCGGATTTAAAACTCTAGAATGATCATGATGAGTAATACGCGGGCTAGAGAATTCCCATCTTTTTTCTTTTTCCGTACGTGTTCACATAATTCCCATCTGGGGTTCTTGGATTCCATCAATATCAAACGTACAAATTAGTGTAAGATCATGGGTTATTGCGTTTATAACCATGAGGCTTGAGTTGGAATAGTTTCAATTAGAGCAGCTTGAAGCAAAAGAACTTCAGAGCCAAGCTGTTTTAGAGCACGTCATGGAGAGATATGGCTCCTTTAATATCTTTTTAAAGTTTCCCCGTTAGATTCTCGCTTGCAGTTCTGTGCCTGCAGATATATGCATCTCAAATTTAGCCTATATAACCAGCAATATCTCACGATTTGATGAAACAAAAGAGAGGGGATCTAGAGAGAGAGAGAGTAGTGAGTGATCTTTGATTTGAATCCATGGTTTCCTTTCAAACACCCATTTCTCCAAATCAAACAAAAACAATCCGAGACTTCGAGAATTCATCGAAGAAGAGAAAGTTGGAAGAGACAGAAGCTGATGAGGAGAATTTTAATAAGGCCGCCAAGAACACAAAGCCCGTCTTCGATATTGAGCTCCACCTTGGAGGACCCTTACCTTTGGAGTGGCAACGATGCCTCGATCTTCAGGTAAATCTCAAAATAATTGTGTTTTATACTAAATTATACTTAAATACTAGTGCACCAGATCCGATCAGCGTGCTTAAGCTAGAGTAGTATTTGAATCAATATACTGATGTTTTGTTATATATATTTCAAATGCAGTCAGGACAGATCCACTTTTATAACACCAGGACCAAGAAGAGAACTAGTAAAGATCCAAGACATTTCCAAGAGCGATCGTCGTCGAGTCCTAGCAGCCATATGAGCCTAGACCTTGAGCTCAACCTCCCTTACGAGTCACTCAGCAGGACCCATGCAGGTGATCACAATTGGAATTCCAATTCAAACAATCTGTCTAATAAGATGAATTTCATGCAACTAATGAAGAATTCAGGTGGACTAAGCCTAACGCGGTCTCCTTCGATTGAGGCAGATGATCAGCAAGAAATGGTTGCGGCAGTGTGCATGCGATGTCACATGTTGGTTATGTTGTTCAAGTCTTCTCCTGCGTGCCCCAACTGCAAATTCATGCACCCACCACATCCACATAAAAGTCCTCCTCCAGACCTCTTCAAACTCTTATGATGCTGCAACTATTGAGGCCTAGCTAGCTAATTAATCTCAGTTTACAAGGGGCAACTGTATACCAAAACTGCTTCTACTACCTTCACGGTGACAAGCTCATAATCTTTCTTTCAAACCTCAACTGCCCATCTTCCTATAGGCTCCCTATCTCCCCAAAACCCACCTTCTCTTGTGAGAAAGAGAAGAAAAAGGAAAAATAACCAAAAAAAAGTTTTAAAAAAGAGTCTAATATTAGTAGAGATGAAAATTTTAGAACTAAGGATAGTAGTATAGTAGGCTAGTAGTTGCTGTATTAGGGAAGAGAGAGAGAGAGACTAACTTCTAATGCTAAGTGGTATATGTAATATTGTGTTTAATTAATTATGTTTGTAACCTTAAAAATAGATTTGTGTGGGGAAATGTAAGTTTTACGTCGCTTCAAATTAATTAACATCTATGCATATGGAAGATCAATGTTACTTCTTCCTATATTATTGTGACCCTTGGAGCATCTCCAACGCTCTCGCTAAAGGAGCTCTCTTCTCCAAAGTGGCAAGGCAAATGCAAAAACCATCACTCTAACACACTCCCTACTACTGCTCTCTATTTTAGGAAAACCCAAATGGCACTCCAAACTTGGTGAGCTATTTTTTTTTAAAAAAAATGACCGTTGTGAGAAGCAGAGTATTGGAGATGGGGAAGCAGGGAGAAGATAGAAAGTGGGTTGGAGTTGAACCTGAAGATTATGCTCCCTATATGTCAGTTCCTCTCCATATTAAAAATAAGGAATTTTTAGGTGATATGCATGGTTCCTTCAAGCGCATCACCAAGGAGTCAGCCCATCAATATTCCAGGAGAGGTGAATTGAGCTAGATAGAACTCTATCTAGCTAATCCGACCACCAATATTACTACCTCACAGTCAGTCATGAAGGTGAGATATACTCAATACTTACCCAGCCAGAACTCCAATATTAATAGTTATTCAGATAAGCACAGCTGGATATGGTCATCAGGAGCAGTAGTGGAGGACCATTCTTTTAACTCTTTGCCCAGGAGCCTATATTTTCAACATCTCTCTTCCTATTCTTGATATGCCTGGGAATGTTTAGATGGTATGAAATATGCAGTTAGCTTAGCTCAGTGTGTATGAAAAACATGCTTGATGCTTTACTATGACACATCTCAAGCTCTTGATATGAGTAATTATTGAGTGCAAAGAACAAACAATGTGTACGATACTGTATTAGAGTAGTAATCGAATGCAAAGAACAAAGAAGATACGTTGTACAACCAATTGGATTCTCCAAATCTTCCTCAGCATTTCGACAGAGCCCCACTTCTAAAACTCATAGCTCACCAACTAAACCATCTTTCACTGTATCATGAGTTCTGTGGCTACTCCTTTTGCCCGAAAGAAATTTGACTCCTTGCAGCAAAGCAATCATGTCAAAACTTAGAGAGTGAAGCCCAAGATTTTCTCTGTAGTGGGTGATGGAGCTTCGCCATTAGATTTTTTATCCGTGGTGGGTGATGGAGCTTCGTCCTTAGATTTTTTCTCTTTTTGTGGTGGGAAAACAGGAGGTGGATCGCGCAGTCTCGGGTCCGGATAATAAGGAGCGGTACTGAAAGTTGCCATGAGTGCAATATGGTCTAATGACCACTGAGGTGACGGAAGAAAAGTCTCCCTCATGGATTCCAAGTCGAGAAGCTCCAAAAGACCTTCAACCTTCAAGCTGATCCCTATTTTGAAGCATCAAAACCACCATAGATGATTGAGAAACAGGAAATTATTGCTAACTACCAAAAGAGAATCAACCCCATTACGGAAAAAAGGATGACTTAAACAAAATTTTCCGCAAAGTACTAAGGGGAACTTGAATTCATGCAAGTATATCTCCATCCTGCTCCATCCTGTGCAAGCAAGTATAGCTCCATCCATCCATCTTTTCCCAGGGAAAAAATAAGTACAACTCCATCCTGGACAGACTAAATCCAGCATCAGAGCTATCCACTGTTTAGCTTGCAGGGAAATGTGGGCATGAACAAATCTACTGACCCTCTAAATGAACACTTTTTGACCCCTTTATTTTGAATAAGCATAATCTTTATGATGCCATGACATTATTTTGGAAAATAAATGAAAAACATGGTAAATGGTCCAGGAAAAAAGTCTACAAAAGAATCATCTAATTTGGTTGAGTTTTGGGTTAGGAGATCTCCCTGATTGAAACCAACAGAGAGATGGGTCTAAGTCTGTCCATTTATCATGTACAGCACAAGCTGGGAAAGACATCTTCCACCCCCTCAATCCGATCAAGCAATCTTCATTCCACAAGAAGTATGTCTCTGCCTACGCCATCCACGTGGCACCTATAAAGGATTATCAGGTACAGGACATCCATTTGATGCAACCAGCCTAAGAGATCTCCTGGAACAAGAGCAAACCCGGTTGGATGATCCTACCATTCAATCTATCATATTCTTTTGGGTAGTCAAGAAAGTTAAAGTGATGGTCCAGAAGAAGATATATAGTTGAAAGGTTACACATGCATCATCCCTCGGGATTGACTTTTGACCTAGAAAATATTTATTCCATCAAGTGGTGAATATAAACATTTCCAAAATCATCAAGAATTTTGAAAATTCCTAATTTTCGAAATGACTATTCAAAGTAGGCTGAGCATGTGGTTTCATATATCTTCTAAATCTTCTCAAATTGGATTTTTAAAACTCACAAGTCTGTGTTTTATTATTTGGGAGATTGGAAAGAAAGATGCCAGAGAAAATTTGATGGAATGAGTAAACGTATTGGTGTTATTATCAAAGATATATAAGAAAATACGCAATCCATATTTGAGTGTTATGAAGTGAGGAGACCAATTTCCTTTGAGTTAACGTTGAAGGTCTTGAATATTACTCCTTATACTCCAAAAGCGAAAAGGCTGCTGATCACGAAATGAATAAGACCAAATCCTGGTAGACTTAAACTGAATACTGATGGTACCTCGAGAGGTAATCCGGGTATGGCCGGTGGTGGTGGCTTAATTAGAAACAACTTTGGTTCAGTGGTTGCAGTTTTTTTTAGCTTTTGTGATGTTTGTTCAAATTCGGCGGCAGAAATTCGTGCTTTCTAAGATGGTATCAGATTTTGCATTGATCTTCATTGTGAAGAGGTTGATATCAAAAGTGACTCGAAGTTTCTTGTGGACGTTTTGGAATAAGTTAGAGCCTCTTTAGAACGTTTGGTATTGGCACCAAATAATCCACAAAATGCTGAATAAAAGTAGGTCTTCATTGAAGCATATCTATAGAGAGAGTAATAAAGCTGCAAATTTTCTTGCTAATCACACATTTGATATTTCTTCTCCTGCTAGTTATTCTCTCACTCAGTCTTTCTGGAGAAGCTCAAAGGGATAGTCTTTCTAATTAAATAAGGTCGGAGTTGCTAGTATTAGGATTTCCTGAAATAATTGTAACTTGTAGCAATGTTTTATTTCCCCTCCAAGGTTTTGGCTGATAGCTAGGTTCTGTTTTAACATATCCTTAGTTCGCTTGTTTAAGGGGTACAGTTTATGTCCCCCCCCCCCCCCCCCCCCCTCCCTTTTTTATTTAATAAAATTGGTGGGTCCATGCCAAACTCCCTCCTCCACTTGGAAACTTTCAAAAAAGTACACAACAATGTAATATCAATTGCTTTGGAAACATAATATGTTAACATTGCGGGCATAGAAAAATTTGAAGTAAGCAAAGCAGATCAATACCCAAATCGTAAAGATAACACTAGAAATTAACAAGGGAAGATCAGAAGCAATTGTTAGAATTGTGTGGTGCCTGCATGATTATGGGATGCTTATGAACTTGAAATTTAGGTCGTAATAAGACTTCAATTACCATGAGCATCTAAAAATTCCCATAAAAGAGAAAACAAATTGGTCAAAGCAAAGACAAGTGTGGAGTTGACTAAGTTTCATCAAGGGCGTAAACTTCATGATTGACAAATATTCAAAAGAGCTATTGGCATACCTGTACAGAAAATGTAATCCAAAGTTTCAGAGAAATGTGGTGTGCAGTTGGTAAACACTGTTGAATATGTATCCGCCAAAATACTATGCACTTTCTCTAAAGTACAAAGCATAAATATCAAGCAACAAAGTTTCACAATAGAGAAGAGAGAAGAAGACAAAAAGGCTTTATTGATAAAGTGAATAAATAAAAACAGCCACACCACAACTCTCACGTTTTCACCTCTCTCTATATATAGAAATCAAAACACTTAAAGATAAGATAAGATAAGGTAAAGATAAAGACTCCTAAAAGATAACTATAAAAGACTCTTATCAAGATAAACTATTTTAACCTTATCTAAAAGATAACTATAAAAGACTCCTACTAAGATAAACTATTTTAACCATATCCACTCAAGGCTCTACTTATCTTATGGATAAGTTAGAGTTTGGTGATGACTCTTAACACTCCCCCTCAACGCCAAATCTCTACTAATGATGCCAAGTGCATCTCTGAACTTTGTGAATTTTGATGAACAAAGCCCTTTCGTGAATATGTCCGCCAATTGCTCATTTGTATTAACTAGCATAAGATCAATTTCTCCTCGAAGCACTTTTTCTCTAATAAAATGATGATGAACTTCAACATGCTTCGTTCTAGCGTGAAATACTGGATTTTCTGCCAGTCGAATTGCGCTTTCATTGTCGCAATATAATCTGATCTCATAATTTGTGGTTTGATGCAAATCAAACATTAACTGCATTAACCACGCACTTTCTTGTGCTGCCATAGCTGCAGCCCGATATTCTGCTTCCGTTATTGACAAAGACACAGTTGGTTGTCTTTTGCTGCACCAAGAAATAGCACCCGAACCAAGACTAAACATATAGCCTGTAGTTGATCTTCGAGTCGAGAGATCACCTGCGTAGTCTGCATCACAGTATCCTACAATTTTGCATTCGACAGCTCTTCCATACCAAACACCATGATCCATTGTTCCTTTTACATATCTTAGAATTCTTCGAACAATCTCAAGATGTGGCTTTCTTGGACTATGCATAAATCTGCTCACGACCCCTACTGCTTGAGAGATATCAGGACGAGTTAGAGTTAAGTAGATCAAACTTCCCACTAACCGCCTGTACATGCAAGAATCTTCAAGTTCTTCAACTTCATCTATACGAACTTTAGTGTTAACATCCATCGGTGTAGCCATCGGTTTGCAATCAAACATTCCAAACCGCTTCAACAGGTCACTGGAATATTTTTGTTGACATAAAAATATTCCATATTTATTTCGATCTATCTCAAGTCCGAGAAAGTGCTTCAGCTCTCCAAGTTCCTTCATGTGAAATCGAATTCCAAGATTCATGCGGATTCTTTTAATTTTTTCTAGATCATCTCCAGTAATAATCAAATCATCAACATAGACTAACACAACTGCAACTTTGTCTGCTACAAATTTTACAAACAAACTTGAATCAGTTGGGGCTAGAATATAACCACTGATTGTGAGAAACTCAGCAATCTTTCCATACCATGCTCTCGGAGCCTGCTTCAACCCATATAGAGCCTTTCTCAATTTGCAAACATATTGAGGATAATGAGGATTTTCAAATCCCTAGGGTTGCTCCATATAGATTTCTCGATCTATTTCACCATGAAGAAATGCATTCTTCACATCCATTTGCCACAACCTCCAATCCTTGCTAGCAGCGATAGCAATCAGAACCCGTACTGTTGTTATCTTAACCACAGGACTGAAAGTCTCATCATAATCTATTCCATACTGTTGTGAAAAACCCCGGGCAACTAATCGAGCCTTGAATCGCTCCACTGAACCATCTGCTCGGGTCTTGATCTTATATACCCATTTGCAAGAAATAGGTTTTACATCATCTGGTTTTGGCATTAGATTCCAAGTCTCATTCTGCTTTAAGGCTTGAATCTCATCTGCCATAGCTTCCTCCCATTCAGGAACTCCTCGAGCTTCTTCAAATGACTTTGGTTCTTCAATCACCAAATCTTTGCCAATCATTACTTGCGCTAGATCTGCATTCACATTCTTCAGTTTCGCCTTTTCAGTTGCAAACTTTGGATTTGGCTTTGGTACTCGTTGTGACCTCCTTAAGACATGCTCATCTTCTTGTTCAAGCTCTTCAAGCTGTGAGGGCCGATTTTCTTCTATAACAGTTTGTTGATAAGTTCCAGTTTTCCAAGGGCTTGCACTAGATGTCATCTGTGACACATCCTTATCAATCTGTACAATTGGTTCAAGTGTCTTCTGATTGGAAGTCTCCTCTTCTAGTTCCTCTTCAAACTTTTGATCAACTGGAAGATCGACATGATCGACTGACCACCATGATGATGACTCATCGAACACAACGTTTCTCGACACATGTACTCGATCTGAAGTTGGATCAATACACCTCCAACCTTTCCTTTCCGAATCGTATCCCACAAAGATACATCGGATCGCCTTCTTATCAAACTTGCTACGAAGATGGTTAGGCACAAATACATAACATACACAACCAAATACTCGAAAGTGACTTACTGTAGCCTTCATCTCGTACAGTTTCTGGAATGGTGAAAGGTACTCGAGCTTTGGTTGTGGTATGCGATTAATAACATGATTTGCAGTCATCATGCATTCAGCCCAAAAACGAGCTGACACATTTTTCGAATGTAACAGGCTCATGCATGTCTCGGCTAGATGTCTGTTCTTCCTCTCCGAGACCCCATTCTGTTGTGGCGTATAGGGACAAGTCAGTTGTCTTCGGATACCATGCTCTTGTAGATACTTGTTGAACTCTTCTGAAGTATACTCTCCCCCGTTGTCCGATCTTAGACATGTTATCTTATGTCCAAGCTCTTTTTCCACCTTACTCTTAAGATCCTTGAATTTGTTGAGTACTTCCCCTTTCTCCTTTAGGAAGTAAATCCAAGTATATCGAGAGTAATCGTCGATAAATGTGAGCATGTATTTCATACCTCCAAGTGAAACATCTTTCACTGGACCGAACACATCTGAATGCACCAATTCAAGAGGTTTCTTGGCTTGAAACTTCGACTCAGTATAGGGAAGCTGATGTGCCTTGCCATACTGACATCCTGCACATACTGAATCATCTCGGATCTCCAGATCAGGAAGCCCTTTCAACATGTTCTTCTTCATCATAGCCTTTAACTTAACAAATCCAACATGAGCAAGCCGAGCATGCCACAAATCAGCTGTTTCACTCTTTCGAGTCTTGTCTACATAAGCAGCCTCAGCTGACATAACATAGACAGATTCAATTCTTTTGCCTTGCATGATGGGAGTACCTTCGATCTGCATCTCTTTGTAGATCTTCACATCATCGGGTCCGAACACTACAGTGTTTCCAGATGTCGCCAATTGAGAAACAGACACCAGGTTCTTCTTCATCATTGGGACATGGAATACACCTTGAAGCATTGTTGAATCATCACTTCCTTTTGGTACACATACAACACTGCCTACATGAGTGATTGGCAGTCTCGCATTATTTGCTGTCACTACTACTCGTTGGCCATTATATTGTTTATTTGAAAGAAACTTTTGATCATCTCCAGTCATGTGATTTGAGCAACCTGAATCAACTATCCAATCAGTAGAATAGTCTATTCGATTTTTATTACTCGTAGGCATGGTAACTGTAGTAGTCAATCCGAGTGCGTCGGATTGTTCTTCAGTGATAGACAAATAAGCACTCCACTCCTCTTCCTCACCATCAATTTTCTGTGGTAGGTCTTCTGAAGTTGCTGCATTCCCTTCATCTTTCTTCTTGTTGGGTGCTCGACAATTTCTGGCAAAGTGACCTGGCTTGCCGCAATTATAGCACGTTCTGGTTCTAGGATCATGAGAATCACGTTCCTTGAAACTATCCTCGCTCTTCCTTGAATTCGAGTTCGATTGATACTTCGAATTCTTTTGTTTTCTCCTGTCATTAAAAGACCTTTTACTTTTACCAGTGTACAAGGCTTCTTCTTTCTCATTCGTAGAAAGACCAGTCATCTGCTTTGCTAGACTCTCCTGGTTTGCTAGAAGGCTTTCAAGCTCCAAGAGTGTTGGTTGAGTCGGCCATCCATGAATTGCTGTCATAAACCCATGGTACTCAGGCTTTAGACCTCGAATGATAATCCTTCTCATACGAGCATCTGTAATTTTCGACTCCTCATCAAGTTGCGATATCTCAAGACAGATTCCTTTTACTTTCATAAAGTATTGAGAAATCGACATGCTTCCTTGAGATACCGAACTGATCTCGTTCTCTAGCAATTGCAACCTTGCATCATTAGATCTGGTGAAAAGTGTGGATATCGCATCCCACGCTTCATTCGGAGACTTGGCCTCTCGAATATGTTCGAGCAATTCTTTCTGAATTGTAGCTTTCAACACGAACAAAGCTTTGCCTGCCCTTATCTTCCACTTCCTTAATTTCTCAGCATTCTCTTCAGTTTTGGGTGGTGCGATAATATCTTCACCATTCATCACCTCCCAAAGATCTTGGCCCTGTAAATACGATTCCAAACAGGATCTCCAATACTCATAGTTAGTATTGTTCAACTTCTCTATACCGCTTACAGAATTTGCATGCTCCATTGATCTGAGTTGGCGAATACAAGGTATTTGATGAGATCTTCAGACTCACCGTTTTGAGGTCTTCACGCCCGTTCCCTGAACCAAACTCTGATACCACTTATTGAATATGTATCCGCCAAAATACTATGCACTTTCTCTAAAGTACAAAGCATAAATATCAAGCAACAAAGTTTCACAATAGAGAAAAGAGAAGAAGACAAAAAGGCTTTATTGATAAAGTGAATAAATAAAAACAGCCACACCACAACTCTCACGTTTTCACCTCTCTCTATATATAGAAATCAAAACACTTAAAGATAAGATAAGATAAGGTAAAGATAAAGACTCCTAAAAGATAACTATAAAAGACACTTATCAAGATAAACTATTTTAACCTTATCTAAAAGATAACTATAAAAGACTCCTACTAAGATAAACTATTTTAACCATATCCACTCAAGGCTCTACTTATCTTATGGATAAGTTAGAGTTTGGTGATGACTCTTAACAAACACAGGCTCACTGGTTTGGGGGTTCATCATCCTCTGTTGTTTCTCATCATTTCTTGATGAAATTAAAGATGAATACACACTTGTCTGGAGAAGAACCCTCTCCACATCAGAGATTTACAAAAAAGATAGTAATAATACTATGAATAACAACTGTAAGACCGTGATCTCTTCAGGGACCCTAAAAAGGTATCGGAGTCCCATCTACCTCATTTAATGGTATGTTAGGTTACCCGGTTTTGAAAATAAAAGCAAGGTTCTTTAAAATTGAATCCATGGGGCAAAAGGGTAATCTCAGAGAGATTAATTGGTAAGGAGATTTTGTTTATGAGAACAGGAAGTAGTTAAACACCATCTCTCATCCATCCAGAGATGGTTTATCTCATCCCAAGTCACCATTTTTAGATAAGGAAAAAAAAATCTATCAAAACAAAACAACAAAGTATGTGATGAGGCAGGATAAATAATTAAAAAGATTAAAAAAAAATTGTCAGTTAATGAAGAAACGCCGGCATATTTGTGGCTTAAAACAGATCTGGCATTCAAAAAATGAGTCAATTTGCATTTAAAATGATCTGATGTCAAGAAAGGGGGGCCATTCTGTTTCTTTTTTACCATATAAGTGATATAGTGCAAATGTAAATATACAAAAAATAGGAAAGAAAATAAACTTTCACTAATGAAAACAGGCTTAACAACTAAGAAAAAGAAGAGCATAGCTGACATGTAAAAATAATAATAAGAAAAAAAATACTATTTTAATGAAAAGATGTGACTAGTTAAAGGCCTACGGGTGAACTGCTGTTTAGTCTAAATTGTTGTTTAGCAGTCAAGGGTAAGCGCCAGTGTGTTTATCCTTAACTGCTGTTGGTGGTTAATGGAGCAGCGCCAGATATTTGCCTAAACTGCTATGTAGCAGTGAACTGAATGCACCAGCGACAACAGCTGTTTGGCGTAAAATATTGTTTTGCCGTTAATGGAGCAGCGCCAACTAAAGTTTTTGGGAAAACTTCTTGGGTTTTCTCTTGCACTAATATCAATCATTGGGTTCTCTAGAGATGGGATATAGGCTATAAAGTGCTCAATTCTCTCTTGAAGAATCAGACTAAAAGCAGCTATTTGTTCTAAACAAATGTTTGACAGTCAAAGGAACAACGCCAGCTTCTGTTTGACTTAAATTGTTTTTTTATTGTCAAAGGAACAGTGCCCTAATTTGGGTCATAAACGTCTGTTTGGCATTTAATGCAGCAGCGCCAAGCCACTATTAAAATGGAGCAATGCCAGCTTTGAGAAACTTCTTGAGTTTTTCTCTTGCACTTATCCTGGGTTTCTTAAAAGGTGGGAAGCATTATAAAGTGCTCAAATCCTCTCTTGAAAAAACAGCACAGAGCAAAGGCAGACAAAATTTAGTCCTGAAAGCTACAACAATAATAAGCAATACAAGGGACATTTCTGGCAACATAGTTCAAAGCACACGGATTGTGTATCAATTATCAAGGTGTAAACCAGCAAGCTATCATCATATGACATTACCTTGAGCTACCTAACATTTTCCCTAAAACAAAACGGGGGAAGAAAAATTGCAAACACATGAACTGCCATATTTTGTTTTATACTAAAAATAAAATAGAAATGCACAAAGTTTAAATTTAGTCATACTGAAAGTGTAGGGGAGAACCTCCTACTTCCACCTGAAATGATAAATGTGAGCAAACTCCCTTTAACTTCCATTATTGGAAAATAGAAGACTATTTTCAAGCCATGGTGGTAGCTTCAACCAATTTCTATTCAATCACATGCAAGAGAATGTTGAATGAGACATGGTGGTAACTCAAAGCTTTTTTTTTTCCTGACAGACTCAGAATCCACACACACATATGCACCTTTGTGATCTTCAAGGAAATAAAATCGTGGTCTTACCAGAGGCAATGAGGGCTCAAGGTTGAGTGTTGGAAATACTTCCAACGGATCTGTTGTCATCTCTTCATGGTCAGTTTCAACTTTGGCATTAGCTAGAAGACTATGAGGAGCACTGCAATATGCAACAACATACTTTATGAATGATAATTCAAGAAAGGGAGCCAAGAAGTAGGATACTATGCTATATAGTACTTAAAAAAGCAGTCAACGCCTTGATAGGTTATAACCAGTTTAGAGAATGGCACAAGTATATATCTTCAGTATCCTTCTATTGTTGAGAATAAGTTACATTGTGCAGAGACATGGGATACAGTAACTGAGTAATTGACAATGCAAGGTCGGGAAAAAGGGGGCAGAGAGTACCATTACATTCATGCATGGCTCGTGTGTGCAAAAGATCCATATTTTCTAACTTTTAATCCTCACTTGGGTCCCAACATCCTTGAGCTTTAGATAGCTGACTCGGCAAAACAAAAATGTGCTAGGCACAGTGATGCGGGCATCCAACATCAAAAGGAGTATAAAGTTTATCATAGGCGAAGGAAGAAGAAGAAGGCCCGCGTGTCACTTTGGGTAGATGATTTTGGATATTGAAGATCTCATATGCACACATTGTTCATTAGAAAGACCCCACAATGGGCAAGTGTGCATATGGACTGATTTAGCATGGCTTTAAAAATCCAAATGGGCTGGACTTTTATGGGGTGTTTGGATTGGATTTTTTTGGCCAAAAATCAATTTTGGTAAAATTGATTGTGTAGAAATTAATGGTCAAATAATCATTTTTTCAAATAATAGTGTTCAAATAATACGTAGGTGAGTCTCTCAACTTCATATTCTCCGAACACTATTATTTGAAAAAATGATTATTTGATCATGAATTTCTCCACAATCAATTTTATCAGAACTGATTTTTGGCCAAAAAAATCTAATCCAAACAGCACCTTAGTTAGAGAGGAAACAATTTATTAGTATTGTCTTATTTTAGTCTTTTTATTAGTTTTGGTATTTTAATCTTTATACAAGTAAGGTTTACATCTATTTAAACTTATTTTCTGCTGTAAATTTTTAGTTAATAATTTTATGAATGAAAGACAAACTTTAGAGAATTTCTTGTGATTGGATTTGGTGTGATGTCATGTGAGTAATTCCTAGAGGATTCTTCATGTGATGCCATGAGAGTGATTCACAAATATCTAAGGTATGTTCTTGATCCTTTTTTCAATTAATTCTCTTTGATTTTCTGTTTTCTCATTAAAACCCTAATTTATGAAACCCTGGATCTCTTTTCCCTTTCAATCCAACAAAACCCTAGCCTTCCTTTACTGCTGCAGCCCCCCTGCACAGTTCCTGCATTGCTGTAGCCCCTGTTTTCCCTCCCCACAGTCAGCCGCACCCCATCTGCATTAACCCCTTACTGCCACAAGCCTCTGTAGGTTCCCCTCTTGCTGCCGCAAGTTACTGCAGGCCCTTTCCTTGCTGCCAGAGTCTTCCTACAATCCCTACAATTGCTGCCCGCATTCCTACAGTCCCTACAATTGCTGCCCCTTCATTCCCTAGCCTTTTATTGACTTCCGCACCACCTCTAGGCCACATCCCTGTTAGCGGCAGCCATATACAGACCCTTTACTGTTACAGACATATTACCCCTTCCCTATTGTTCTCACAGCCACCCTCAACCTAATCCATATTGCAGCCACCACCCTAGTACAATTACTAAACCCTAAAGACAGCCATACTCTAAACCCTAAATTCCAAACCCTAATTCAATTTCAAACCCTAGAAAAGGTGAGAAAACCTACATCAAATTGAGAGCTAACCCCTAAGCTTGTGGAAACACAGAATTACATTCCCTTGCAGATATAACTGAGGGCCGTATTGTAGGTTTGTGACATGACCTCGAATTGTTATAAAACTGTTTTCCTGAATTTTCTTGGTTAATTATTTGAGAAAATATTGTTGTTTTATGATTTTCCTTATTCTTGTTAACCAAATTTGGATCTCAACACACTAGATTTTAGGCTATTGCATAGTCCTACATCAACTTTGGTTTCAGAGCTTGAGGTTTGAGCTTAGGGAGTGAATTTTGCATTTAGATTTTGGAGTCCATCATCATTGTTTGCATTGCATTCATCGTGAGGACACCCTAGAGTCATCTCGTGTAGACCCACGCGTCGTGTTCGTGATCACCAATTTGACATGGAGTCCTTACAATTGACCAAACTTCTAGAGACCCTCAATGAGCATCTAGCAAACATGGAAGCCAAGATGGAGGTACGAAATACTAGAGTGGATCATAGAGGTAGAGATAGAGGTGTCCCTGCGATGCGCAGTAGAGAGAGAGCTGGTCCACAACTTCATGAGGTCTATCAGGATCCATATAATCTCGATGATCGATTGATGAAAACAATGAAGGTTGCGGCCCCAAGCTTTGATGGTTGACTCGAACCAAAGACCTTTTTTGATTGGTTATTGGATATGGACTACTATTTTGAGTGGTATGACATATCTGAGGGTTGACAAGTTAGGTTTGCAAACATGAAATTAGTGGGTCAAGCCAAACTGTATTGGACCAATGTAGAGCACCAGATTGAGAGAGCGGACATGTATCTCATTGCTCAATGGGATGAGATGAAGGAGAAACTTAGGAAAACATATATTCCTTGTCTTATCAACAAAGGTTAATGAACCAATGACAATCTCTTTGCCAAAGGAACATGTTAGGCACTGATTACATTACAAAATTCGATGAGTACATGATGAAGTGCAATGTAAGAGAGGACCCTCTCGTGACCCTTTCTAGATTTAGAACAAGCCTCCGTATAGAGCTCCAAAAGGAGTTGATTCCCCACATTTTGAGCACACTTACCAAATAAAGCACGAACTAGAGCAGTATTTGAAGCCACAAGTCATTAGGCATTTTGACTCCTATGAACCCAAGTTTCGACCTACTTCTTCAGAGGTAAAACCCATTTCTGGGAGTCAATCACCTAAAGGTCTACCAATACTCCATCCAATGCTAGATTCGATATGGAAAAAAAAGTAGTTGGTGAGAACTCCAAGGGGAGTAATCAAACCAAGTGCTCTAGATGTCAAGGCTTCTGGCATTATGTATATCAATGCCCCACAAAAGACTGCCAAAAACCTGCTTCTCGAGGAAGAAGGCCATGAGCCAGATATCAGAGCTAATGATGAGGACCGTGGGAATAGTAATGAACCCAAAACAAAAGTGGCTGGAGAAGAGGCTATGATTTTTGCACTTGTTACTAAAGAAATCTCCTCTAAGCCTGATGATGAGTCTCGCAAGAGGTGGAACCCGTGTTTAGAGAGTATCAGGATATATTTCTTGAAGATTTACCAAACAGACTCCCACCCATGCATGACATCCAGCATGCAATTAGCCCATTGCCTATACCGAAACCTATAATGTCTGACAGTGATGTAAAGTTCATTAGTTATTTCTGGAAGTCACTTTTGTTGAATACTATACGGTATACTATACATTTGGGTTAGGTGCTATTGATTATGAGGGTATACTTGTAATTTTGTACTTAATTGGTGAGTATATAAGATAATGGATTAAAGAGAGTAATTAAACTCTCTCTCTCTCTTCCATTTCTTCTCTTCTTCTTTCTCCTTATTTCATCCAAACCCTAGTTTTTGAATTCCAACTTGGTATCATAGCACAACAGTAGATCAAGGGAAAATTTTTAAATCCAAACAAGTCAACCAAAGGAGCAAGTTTCCAGTGACGTCACCGTCCGTACGGTTGGAGTCAACCATATGAACTAGAGGGTATGAGAGCACAACAGAAGATCAAAATAAGTTTTTTAAATCCAAACCAGTCAACTGAAGGAGCAAGCTCCCAATGACGTCACCGTCCGTATGGTTGACGTCAACCATATGGACCAAAGGGTACAAGACCTGATTTTGAAGGTATGGTTGATAAGGTTTCTTTTTCGGAGTTTTTTGAGCCCTAGTTCATCAAATTTAGAGAAGTATTGGAGTTTCTAAGATGATTTTTCAGTAAATACAAAAAATATAGTCTAGTTGTGACCTTCCTTTCCTATGAGAAATCTTTTTCTTTTTTTTTGTGAAGGATTCCCCCTCTTAGGAACATTTTTGTTGTCTACCCTATGGAAGTGGTTTCAAGCTAAACCACTTTGTTTTGGAGGAGTTATGGCTGTTTTAGAATGGCCTATTGCTACCCTTTTTTGGGGTTTTCTGGGGTTTTTTTGCTGTTTTTGGTTGGAATAACTTAGAGATGGCTTGCTCGCTACTTGCATTGATGATTTGAAGTGTTGTTGGAGTATGATTGAAGTGTGCATTGATGAGTTGAAGTGGTTAGGAAGTGATTGGTGCTTGGTTTATGCCTAGAAGGTGTTTTTTTTTTTTTTTTGTAGGAGTGTGTACTCCTTGTGATATTGGGTTGTTGGCTTTTATCCTTTAAGGATTCTTAAAAGGTGAAGCATAATGGGACATTCTGAAGTTAGTCAACCCCCTAGCACTCCTGTGAGCAATGTTGGACCCCTAAACCTAGGGCATGGTGATGCCCCAAACCTTCAAATTACTACAATAAAGATTACTACAGTAAAGCTGAATAAAGTAATTTTCTGACATGATCACAGTCGACTAAGTTTTACGTAAAGGGAAGAGAAAAGACGGGCTACTTGACCGGTGCTACCCCTATGTCTAGCTCTTCTGATTCATCCTTTGCGAAGTGGGATGCAGAGAATGCCACCATCATGTCTTGGCTCCTCCATTCCATGCAGCTGGACATTAGCAGTAACTACTTGGGCCTCTCTACTACTAAGGAGATTTGGGATGCAGTCACTCTGACCTACTCAGAGGTAGGTAACACAGCTAGAGCTTATGAGCTACGACAAAATATATCTCAATTAAGACAGGGTGATACACCGTTGTCCACGTCTATTCTACTCTTCGGCGGTTGTGGGAGGAGTTAGATCATTATCACTCCTTTAAGGCAGAGTGTAGTGCGGATACCAAAGCTCACGGGAAGTTCATTGAGGAAGGCCGAGTTTTTGAGCTATTGGCAGGATTAAACCCCAAATATGAGCATGTTTGGGTTCAGATTTTGGGTAAGGAGCCACTACCTGCCCTCACAGAGGTGTATGCATATTTACACCTGGGAGAAGTGCAGCCATAGTGCTATGCTTGAGCATCCTCCCCAGGAAAGATTTGCCCTCTCATCTGTGTCCCAAAGAGGCAGAGGCCATGGTCGTGGTACTCGAGGAGGTGGTCATTATGGTGATCCCACCCCCCGGAGATGATCGTGACAAGTTGAGGTGTGACCATTGTGGTCACACTCGTCACACCAAAGGGAATAACATGCTCACTATGCTCACAACATAAGCAATATCCAGCCTTGTGTGAGAGAGATAGATTAGCCGCCCCACTAATCGTTGAAAACTACCAACATCTTATAGAGGAATACCATCCATCTCATTCACTTTATGATTTTGTTCAATTGGAGTGTCAACCGGTTTAGCCTTAAGTTGGTTTGAAATAATAAGGTTTTAGGGATTAACACCACGGTTTTATGGATTAGGTTTTTGGAGAAAGAAGTAGAAGAAGAGGAAATATAGACTAGGGAAAGGATTAGAGAGAATTAGGAATTTCCCTCTAACATCTTTATTATATACTAAAGAGAAATACATTGAAGTACCCAGAATACACCTAATAAAGTGTAAGTAGTATTTTAACATGAATGTAAACTAATTTGAGTGAAATAAATTACTTTTTTATCTTTACCTTTTTTGTTATATTACCATAGGCCAAAAACAACTGCCAAGGATACTTGAAGAAACAGATATCATGTATATTTCTCTTAGATAAATTACTTCATTGCTAGTAGCAAAAGACTAACCATCCAGGAAGAGAATTCAGATCCCCACAGACCACTAGAGGAATATATGCTTGTTCGACAATGTCCTTTAGGCCATTGACAAGGGTTGCAACCTATGGTCACAGAAGGAGATGAAGCCCAATCAATCTGATTTTTCTTACACACAAATCAATAATAAATTGAAGAGATGAACACGAGAAAAAAACAGCACCTGCCATAATTTGACATCTGTAAGGTCTTTGTTGCTATGTATATGAGTATTTGCCTGAAAATACAAGCATAACCATGTCAATGGTCTCAAAAGCATTTTCTTACTGAAATACTCAGTAAATGCTCAACTGTATGTAGTACCACACATATTCTAGAATGTAAAGCATCAGAAAAGGCGCGTTTCTTTGGTTCTAGTACTACAATAAGTGCAACATTGTCCTGGAAAAGCAAATAGCATAAAGGGTCATATGAAAAATAGTTGAAAAAAAGAGAGAAATGAGTGCCACCATATAGAAGTACAGAAAGGGGACACAAGAAGAAATTAAAACCTTCATCAGGCGAGAGCCAATATCCTTATTTTGACACTTTCGAAGTCCTCTAACCACTGACTGCACAATATTCTCAAACTCAAGCTACAATAAATATACCAAAACCATTAAACCATGTGCACTACTTACATAACAGGTCAGCATAGTAGAAGCTCTTTACCTCATACTTCATAATTTCTTTGAATTTATCACGACGGAAACATATTGCACACCCATCAGTTTTACTCCCACGATCTGTAGATACCTGCAAGAAGTCCAGCAAAATCATGCTTGATCAAAACAAAAGGTTATCAAGTTTAAGTTTTGTCAAAAGTGTTTATCGAGGTGTGTAATACAAGTGTGACAGAAGTCACAGGACCAGCATATCACCAGAGGATGCATGTGTGGGTACAGGTGCAGGAATATCATGTGTGTGCACTTTAAAAATCTGATAAGAAATGACAGATATTCTGAATGATGAAATTATCGCAAAGAAGAGGTTAACAGGTGCAGTTTAAGAAGAAAAACATTCAGAAATGAAAAAATATGTACAGAGACATTGCTTTCTTTCACCTATACAACATACATTGATTAAAAGATATAAAGGAACTCGTATAGGAATGAATGGGGCAGTGTTACTGAAAATTTTGGGAGAGATTCAGTTTGGAAGCCAAAGGAGGTGAGGAGTATGTGGAAGGCGATGATGAAGGTCCGAAGGTCAAAGAAGAATTTGATAAGCACACTAGTTTCAAGGTTAAGACTTAAGAGATAGAATGAAGTGACATCTTTGAAGGATTTGTGGTGTGGGCATTATATCTTGGAAATGGATATTGTAACTTTTGTTCAATTGAGCTAGATGAAGGATGTTTGGTGAGTTCCTGGAAATGAAAATTTGGTTTAGAGTTTAGACCATAGTTGAAATATCCTTGATATTTCCTAAATATCCTCAATATTTCCTAAATATCTCCAGTATCGCAGGGCAAAATATCCCTTACATGTAATTTTTTTTTACAAAATATCTCAAAAGATCGCCGATATTTCTGATATATTGCACGATGTTTCCAATACGACTTTTATAAGTTAAGGATATTTCGCCTCTTAGTTTATAAAAGGGAGAAATATCGACCAAAGATGAAGAATTTGGGAGATTTTGAAGGAGTATGAGGTATTTGAGAGATTTACTTCATTTTCTTGAGAAATTACCCACTTTGGAACCTACATTTGTCATTCGGAGTCGAAGTGCACCCCATTTACACTACCTTTGGCAAAATTTCCCACAAAGGTAAGAACTTTCTTCAAGTAAGAAAGAGATTTTATATAATTAATGTGTCATTAGTCCTAACCTAGTGCAAATGCATCAATTTGATGTGTTTACACTAGATTTCTAAGTTTAAATTTCAAATTTTACTTTAGCAAGGAGAAATTGGGGGAAACCGAAAATTATCAACTCCTAGGTTAACTTCATGTGGTTCTTATTGTAATTCTTGGGGTGGGTTGGATCATGGATATATTATGTATGCAACTCTAGTTGTATATTTTTATTGTTATGATTAACTAAGAGATGAGTGAAACATTTTATATAAGTTATATCAATATTTGTTAATCATACTTTGTCGTCAATGCACATCTTTGCACCCTTCCCATTGCATCTCTTATATATATTGTTTTCTTTCTAATTTTTTGATTCTCGAATGTGTATTAACATCTATTTTAACATTTTCTAAAATTTCATTGAAAATTTCCATATTTTTTTCCAAAATTTCCCCTCAACGTGCAATATATTCCCCACAAAACGATATATCCCGTGATATCGACATTCAAAACCTTAGTATAAGAAGGAAGTTGAATGATTGGGAATTAGAGGACCCAAGTAGGCTTTTGACTCGCACTAACTTCAGTAAACCTAATATCTATGTCAGTGATGGATGGTAGGCTTTGGGATAGAAAGGGTCGTTCCATTGTGAATGACTTACCAGTCCTTGTGTTTGGTTCTACCACATTTTTCTTGTAAGGAGTTGTTTGGAATCCCAGTATTCCATCTAACATTGTGTTTTTCCTCAATGTTTTTCCTTAGGACCAGCACCCTAAATAAGATTCTTACCATGGGCTCGAAAAATTAAGTTTAGAGAATGACAAATAGGTGATTTATGTGCTTGGTTGAGGAGACTGTTTCTTGTATATTGTAATGAGCCCCTATAGCCCTTTAGTTTAGGCCTATGTCTTTATTTCTTCTCTTGTATGTGCATTGGGCCCAACATGTGTTATATTTCCTCATTGACATAATTATCATAGAGATGAAGGAACCCTAGTTTCTAATCTTCCCCATCGCTCCTTTTCTTCTCTTCTCCTTTCTTTCCTTTTCACTTTCTCTCAAACCCTAACGACAAATCTACTTGGTATCAGAACAGCAAAAAGGGGAAAGTGTAGCTTGATAAAACATTAACAAACCAACAAGAGAAGTCGTCATAGGTGGTAACATCATCAGTTGTACGGCCTAGGTATCCCATGGAGGTACTTTGAAGGTATTTTTTAGAGGTTTTGATATTATGGATTTCTAAAAAAAAAATTCATAGGACTTGGTTCAATATTGATGAAGTTAGAAGGATTTAAAGATAATTTCAGTAGAAATTCGGGAGAAATACTTGTTCTGGTTCAGATCTTATTTCGATTGGGTCGTTGTTAGTATTGTTAATGGGTCAGGGTTGGTTCATAATTTTGCATGGAACATTTCTAAACAAAATTTGTTGTGTTTGGAGGAGCTATGACCTTTTCTCTAGCTCCCTAGGTACTGTTTTTTTTTCTGTTGGGTTTTTTTGCGTCTTGTTTGCTTATGGCAGCAGCTTAGAATGCATTATTTGGTAATTTTAATGCATATGGATAGTTTGTTTGATGAGGTTAAGGTCGATTGGAGGTGACTCCATTGTTCTTTGGATGTAATCCCAAACATGCCAAATGGTCTCAAAACAATTTGATTTTGATGTCTTGGCTAACCAACTCTGTGGCCAAAAAGGGAAAAAGAGCGAGATAGTGATAACTCTAAGAGCAGGTTGATCACTTGAAAAACCAAGGGTGGAGGATGGCTAACCGATGCTTTATGTGCCTCCAAGCGGAAGAGTCGGTGGATCACCTTCTCTTGCACTGCCCTTTGGCTCACAAGATTTGGAGTTTCTTTCTTTCCCGCATGGGCGTGTCTTGGGTCTTTCCCTCGTCCTTTCAAAACTCCTTATCCTGCTGGGATTCGGTAAGTGGGGAAGGATCGTGGTTGTCGTTGTGGAAGATCTTACTGGGTGTCATCACTTGGTCTCTCTGGAGAGAAAGGAAGAGGAGAGTTTTCGAGAACTCTTCAATCTCTTCCTCTCACTTATGCGACAGAGCAAGGTCTTTGGCATTGGAGTGGGGTTCAATTAGGCAGGATAGGGAGAGACTAGACTTGCTACTTGCTTAATTTGGTGTATTGCAAGGGTTAGCTTGGGATAGTCTGGTGGTCTTTGTTTCAGTTTTTGTTTTCGCTTTGGTTCACGTTCTCGTGAACTAAGCCCTATTTGAATCCCTGTACTCTCTTATTTCCTCTTTATATAGTATTGCTTGCTTGCTTACCGATCAAAAAAAAAGGTAAACACCATAGGCATAAGAGATGAAGTGGACTAGAATGAATATATAACAAAGGAACCTGTGCAATCTGGCCTGGTCAGAGCTCAGTTGATGATTTTCATATGCATTGTCTTGGAATTTGGATAAATCCTTTCAACCTTGTTACAGTTGCTGAAATGAAAGCGCTAAGTATCACATTTTTCTTGAATGAATAACACGCTATTTATTATCTGTAAGATTACATACACATGGGAAATATTTCTCCAATAAAAGGGTCTTTTGCTACAATCTGATTCCACTTGTGTAAAAAGTCAATACTTTTACAATCTGAGAACTCCTTGAGGATGGATACCCAGTTGTACAATGTCCAATTGATATTGCTAGATGTCTTCTAGAGAGTGCAATCCTCCCCTCAGAAAATTCTTCAATTCTTCTCTTTCCATTAACCCAAGCATAGCGCGAAAGGTACTGTTCTCTACAAAATTCTACCCCTTCTCCAGTTGGGCTGCATGGCCATCTAGGAAAAAGGTCCCTCATCCTTGGAACTAGACTAAGATATTCCAAATAGGGAAGAAAAAGTAGCTCCATACAGCCTACAAAAATAGACAATGGATTAGCAAGTGGCTTCCATTCTACTCTTCTAATTTCGACACCACACATCTGTTGGTAATCGCCATGCCTCATTTCCTTAGGTGGGCAAAATTGAGAATCTTGTCTAGATGGCTGTCCATACACAACTCTTTCACTCCAGGAGGATTTTGGAGGTCCCAAATCTTCTCCAAGTGCATAGCTCAGTCTAGCTCCACATCTTCCTTTCTGAGAAAATCATTGTAGAATGATTTACCGTTGAATTCTCCCTTTGGATTCCCTTCCCGGGAATGTCAGTCTTCTCTTTCAGGGTTTACTTGAGATTCCTCCAAGAGCTTGAAAAGAATCAAGCGATCCTTTACTTCCTTTCCTCTAAAGTTTCTTTAAAAGACCATGCACCAAGAGTCCTCTCCTTTCCTAGTCCTGAAACAATCTCGAACTAAAATTCCCTTCTGGAAGCCAACCTGTATAAGCAAGGACAAACAGTATAAACCTTTACGGTTCCGCACCAATTGTCCTCCCAAAATCACACTCATCCGTCATCCCCCATCGTAAAAGTTATCTGCTCCTAAAATTCCTCCTGGTCAAACGAGATCTCTTTCCAAACTCCTACTTGCTATGTACCTATGGTAACGCTTCAAGCTCCAATTTCAGTCAGACTCCAAACTTGGTTCCTATTACACATTTCAAAAGAGCTTTGTTTGTTTATGTTGTTTTAATTAAAACCCTATGAGATGGATCAAGAGAAAATCAAGCATCAAACCCTATAATGAGAAATTCAATTTTGTTTGTTTGTTTATGTTGTTTTGATTAAAGTTGAAGATGGGTTGTCGTTAAACGTTGTATTATCACTCATTTGGGTTGTTTTCTGTATTATCTATTTGATGTTCTAATTGTTACTCAGATGGATGAATTGCTATTCCCATGCTTTCTTATTTGAGTTGTTCTTTGTGTTCTTTCATTTTTATTTTTTTAGAAAATTTTGTTGGTGTCAAGAATTTTTTTTTTTTCTCGGTAATCAAAGATTATATTATCAAATAAGACATACATAAGCCACATGACAGATTGATAGGACAAGAGTTTACAAGCACATAAACTCAAGAAAGCAGGAATCAAAATTATATAAATTTTCCCTAGACAAAAAGTGGCAGCCTACCATTGCTCAACAAAACTCAAAACAACACCTCTTCCAGATCCTCTCCTACTCTAGAGCACCACTCTAAGGCAATCAATTTGATGCGAGAACATATACGGAATGCGAAAGAGGGAGAGTCCTCAAACACCCTATTGTTCTCTCTTTCCATATTGTCCATGATATTGCACCAAGAAGAATCGACCAAATTGCCTCTCGGGCACTATCCACACCATAGTTACCAAGTACAGGTACAGGTATAATACAAAAATAATCCATTCGGGAAGTACAGGTGTTATACGGCAAAAACATGCCAAAAGTACGGGAAAATTTAAAAATAATTAATAGTTATAAATAAATAAAATTCAAGATATTAACTAATAAAAATCATTTAATGCGGAATATGCGTTTAACACGGTAAAAGAACGGCAAAAAGACGCATATTTTACGCGTTTAAAACGTAATTCGCGTATTAAACGGCAATACAGGTATAACACGTAACACAACAAAAGTACGGAGTTTTAAACGACGACCCCCCCTAAAAGTATTATACGAGTACTCAGTGTAGTCAAGGCGTCGCCTAGGCTTTTTGGGCCTCAACCGCATAGACGCCCCTCTAGGCGGACGAAAGTCACTGGACGCCGCCTAGGCGCCGCCTAGGTATCTAGGCACTAGGCCATCGCCTAGGCAGTTCATACAGAATTTCTTTTAAAAACTTATTTTAAAACCCTCTTTTCAACCCTCCTTTAAAATCCTATTTTAAAAACTCATTTAAAACCTTCTTTTAAACCATACTTTAAATGGGGTAATGATTAGCACACCACACATTTGATTATGTAGTCAAATGTTGTGTCCACGTGTCCCTTTTAATACTCCTTTAACTATGTTAAGCTTAAGAAAATTAAGGTTAATATTTTTTTTTTCAAAAACTATGATTAAATTGCTTAACCCTAGGGGTGAGTGAATCTTAACCGCAACTGATGGGTGTTAAAAAGGGGGACATGGACCAATGAGGACCGCACATTCCTCTATAGTGGAATGCGGCAACGTTAAGTTAAATATTTACCATTTTAAACCTTATTTTAAAACCATCATTTAAACTCTTAAACCTTATTTTAAAGCCCTCTTTTAAAATCTAAAAACACTATCTTAGATATAGGTGGTGCATTTAAACTTTAAAAGCAACATCCAAAGTCAACACTCAAAATCACCTTAAAAGTTAGAAAACTTCAAACTAATTATGTATCTATTATTTATATAATGTGTATATACTAATAACATATAAATATATTTAATATATATAAATATAACTTAATTATTTTTATCGCCTAGGTAGCGCCTCACCTAGCCAGGCCTAATCGCCTAGGCATCGTCTAGATGCCTTGACTACACTGTAAGTACTATACGGGTATAATACGGGTGTTTGGTAACTATGATCCACACTACCAAAGTCCATCAAGATAAGAAGTTGTGAAAGGAAGAAAGAAAGATCCAATTCACTCCTACTCGGGAGAGGAAATGTCCCCAAATTCCGAACACAATATGACAATGCAAAGCAAATGATCTGTCGTCTCTTCCGGATGAAGACACAGAACACAGTCAGTAACCATTCTCTACCCTCTATTTTTCAAGTGGTCACAAGTGAGAATCCTATTCAAAAAAGCATTTAATAGGAAGAAAGATATCATGGAGGGAATTCCGGGAATCCATACAATCCTATGAGGAAAGGGTTCCGAAGGTACCAACCAAAAGATTGTAGCAATGATCTCACTGAGAATCAACCATTGTTGCCTCTAGACCAAACTCTAGAGTCCAAACCCTGAGGACTTGGGATCGAGGAACTAAGTGATGTAGCTCGGAAGCAACAGCCTTGAATAACTCAAGAGATCAAACCCAATTATCAAAATCCTCCATTGTGAATTTCGGACATAAGGTATTTTGGTAATCTGTAGGCTGCCAATTTTTTTGAAACTTTAAAGGTAGATTCTAGATGACCCAAAGTACCTATGGTCTAAATCTGAACTTATCCAATAGGAATTGACTTCTCAAGAATAGTTCAAAGTGACAATGGCAATTCTGTAAATTCTCTGTAACTTTTTGATAATTCAAAGAATTGACACAAGAAAATCCCAAATCAAAAACTGCTATTAACAACGATACTATAGGTTACTCCAAGTAAAACCCCTCAATCAATTTGATAAAATTCAATAAAGTGAAGAGTTGATTGAAATCCTAATTAGTTCGAGAGAAAACTAGGTTTTCAACTTTCCAAATTAATCTCTTCAAATAGAACGCACCAAACCCTAAAGATTGATTCAATATGTAAGGCAGCAGCCTCTATACATGTGCAGAATTCAAATCGGAGAGAAACAATTAGATACCAACTTACCTAAGAATTTTGGCAGTGTAGAGAAGAGCTTCTTTGATTAAAGTTGAATCAATCACACACTAGGTATGCAGTACCAAAATTCCTCAGCAATACCAATACCAATAAAATAGGGTAGTGTTAGATGCACCCCATTATTTGATGCTTGCACCCCATTATTAGAAAATTACTGACTACACACCATTAAATTACTTATTTTACTTGTACAAACCAAAAATACAAAAATCTCCACAAATGTTATATTTACACACCATTTACAATTCAGAGATTCTATGGTTGAGATACAGCTCATCAACTAACTTAGTATGGGCTTGAACCGTTGTAAAAATGTGGTTTTGCACAAACTGTGGTTAAATTCACTTGCCCCTAGGGTTAAGCCATCCAACCTTGTTTTTAGAAAATAAATCTTAACTTTAATTTAGTTAAGCTTAATCAAGGTTAAAACTTAAAAGAGTGTTAAGTACGTTAGATAACTCACCAAGGGGTATGCTCATAAATAAATGACTTCTTTTGGATAAGAGAGTGAAACTGTGAAACCATCATCAGCATCACCATCTTGCTATTGGAGATTTGGAAATACAAAAATTCTAAGCCAATGATGTTCATTAGCAACAATCACTAGTTGCTGGGTTGGCTTGGAGAGTTTTGGAAATGTAAGCTGCTCGAGAATAGATGAAGAGCAGGAGAACAAAGGAAGGAAGAGGGAAACTCCCGCCAAAACTGAGACTAGGATACGATGGGTGCGTTTATTAATTATTGTGAAAATTGAAATGATAAAAAAAAAATGAATAAATGGGGTGCGGTCATCATTAATTGGGATGCGCCTATCACCACTCTAAAAATATATGAAAGCCTTTTCAACCAAGAGAATCTAAGTCTCATTCAACAATTGATTCTTCAAAAACTGACTACAAAGTGGTAGGACTACCTCTATATAGAGAGCCAAAAGATCTTTTAGAATCCTATTCTAACTTGGAAACAAAATCCTATGAAAAGACTCTTATTCACTTAACTAGTTTAGAGAATATTCTATTTCTAAAATAAAAAGATCTACCAAAAATTAAAGACTACTAATTAAACTAATGAATTATCCAAAATTTACTATTTATAGTAATTCCGAAAATTACTATTTATAGTAAGAAACAATGATTCTTAACTAGACACCTAATAAAGACCCTTAAATAATGGCCTGACTTTTGACTCTTGATTAAAGCCCAAAGCAACATATCCAAACTTAAAAGTAGAGAATGGCCCATGTTGCACAGCCCTAAGCTATTGGGTCCAAGTATGACCCACAATAGAAAACTTGAAATTTTCTTGGCTTATTCTTAAGGCGATTCAGCTCCTCCATCACTAAGTCGCCCTAATAGACGAGCCATGTTGTCGATTTCTCAATCATTTAAGTCTTGTCTCAACCTCGGACACCACACCATCCCCCATCACGCAGTTTGTAATAACCATCTATTGATGCAATTCCTATAGATAGCTAATAGGAAGATGATGCCGAAGTCTTCCTTGAGTTTCGCGGATCCGCACCGCACACCTTCCAAAACCAAAACCTCTGACCTTGGAAATCTGACCTTCATTTTATAACTTCAATGATTTTTTTGGGAGGGGGGTGTTGGTAATGTCTTGTGTTTTCTGATTATGTGTCAAATATGGTTCTCCCAGAAATGCTGATAAAATGTATTGCAGTCAAAATTCTTTAATGATATGTGTTCTTGTTTATGTTTGATTAGGTAGAAAACTATTTTAATGAAATGATAAATTGCAACTTTGAGTATAATTATAAATAAATAATGAGTTTGTGTGGGGCCTACAAGTGGGATGACACAAAATCATTTGTGTTATTATGTAAAAAGGGTGAGAGTAGGGATTGTGACAGTATGCTTAGCATTTTTACATTATTTAATTCAGTTGGTGTATAACAGTACTGATCCTTTTTTTTTCTTCATCCTAACGAGATTTTGTTGTATCTATTCCTAAGCAGGAATCTGGTTGACTGCTTCCAAACGAGTTCTAACTTCTAAGCACAAAACCGCTTCAAAAAATCCCAAGTGTTCCGTTTTCAGAATTAGTTTCTGATCTGGAACTATGCCGAACACCTCATTTACTGATCAGAAAATAAAATCTGAAAAATGTTACATATTACATGCTTACACTCTCGAAAAGAAGAACTAAGATAGAATATTCAAAATTATGTATTAAAATCAGAACCAGTATTGACCCAAGAAGGGAAAAAGAGTGGGATAGTGACAACTCTAAGAGCAGATTGTTAAGGTAAACACCATATGCATAAGAGATGAAGTGGACTAGAATGAATAAGTAACAAAGGAACCTGTGCAATCTGGCCTGGTCAGAGCTCAGTTGATGATTTTCATATGTATTGTCTTGAAATTTGGATAGATCCTTTCAACCTTGTTACAGTTGCTGACATGAAAGCGCTGAGTATCAATTTTTTCTTGAATGAATAACAGGCTATTTAATATATGTAAGATTACATACAAAAGAGGAAGAGTTCTCCAATAAAAGGGTCTTTCGATAAAATCTGATTCCACTTGTGTAAAAGTCAATACTTTTACAATCCGAGAACTCCTTGAGGATTGATACCCAGTTGAACAATGTCCAATTGATATCGCTAGATGTCTTCAAGAGAGTGCAATTCTCCACTTAGAAAATTCATCGATTCTTATCAGGTACTGCTCTCTACAGAATTCTGCTCCTTCTCCAGATGGGCTGGATGGCCATCCAGGAAAAAGGTCCCTCACGTGCTTTGAACTAGACTAAGATAATCCACATAGGGAGGAAAAGTAGCTCCATACAGCCCACGCAAACAGACAATGGATTAGCAAGTGGCTTCCATTCTACTCTTCTGATCTCAACACAACACATCTGTTGGGAATCGCCATGCCGCATTTCCTTAGATGGGCAACGTTGAGAATCTTGTCTAAGATGGCAGTCCATACACAACTCTTTCACTCTAGGAGGATTTGGAGCTCCCAAATCTTCTCCAAGTGTATAGCCCAGTTTAGCTCCACAATTTCCTTTCTGGGAAAATCATTGTAGAACGATTTAACGGTGAATTCTCCCTTGGATTCCCTTCCCAGGAACGTCAGTCTTCTCTGTCAGGGTTTACTTGAGACTCCTCCAACAGCTTGAAAAGAATCAAGCAACCTTTACTTTCCTTTTCTCTAAAGTTTCTTTGAAAGATCATGCACCAAATGTCTTCTCCTTTCCTAGTCCAGAAACAATCTCGAACTTCTGCGAAGCCAACCCGTATAAGCAGGGACAAGCAGTATAAACTTTTATGGTTCCGCACCAATCGTCCTCCCAAAATCACTCATCCGCCATCCTCCGTTGTAAAAGTTATTTGCTCCTAAAATTCCTCCTGGTCAAACGAGATCCCTTTTCCAAACTCCTACCGCTATGTACCTATGGTAACACTTCAAGTCCCAATTTTGGTCAGACTCCAAACTTGGTTCCTATTACCTATTTCAAAAGAGCTTTGTCCTTTCATATAAACCTCCACATCCATTTTGCCTTGGAAGTATCTTGTTCACACATCAAGTCTCCTGAAACCCAAGATCACTCACTCTTTAGGAAAAGCCACCCAGTCCCCATCTTACCATGTGAAATCTCCTGTATCACCTCTTTCTCTCTAGAAATATTCTCTTTGTAACTTTTCTTGATGCTTAGCTACTGAAACCGACATGCAGGGAATTGGGAGACTACTAGGGACATTTTTGATAAGCGTAACCCAACCTCCAAGGGAATAGATAATTCTTCTTCCAGTTCACATGTCGTTTTTCCATCCAAAAGGCCAGGTCAATATATAAATGCTACACTTTCAAATAAGTGTCTGGTACATAAAAAACCTATAAAAAATTCACCTTTTATTTTCTCCTCCTAGGTATTATGAAGAAAATGCCCATATTTATGCTGAAATTGTGCATTTCGTCATTCCTTATCCACAAATGGATACAAATCCACTGTGCGAGTAAAGTCTTTCATAAAACTCTAGTTTCCAGGTGATGGCCTTGACTTTTTAATGTCTCAACTGCTAGAGTTCTGTGTTAGTTTACTCATCTTTATACATGAAGCCTAGATTTGCAGATGTTATACAAACCAAGAGGCATTAAAAAAGTTTTACATTGAAGTAATCTTTGTAATAATTCCCCCAACAGAATATCTGAACAATTAAAGATTCCCCATACCAATCATTCCTGCAAACATCCAATACATAATCAAGGATGAGATTTCATTCTGGGGAGGGGAGGGGGAGTCAAAACAGCAATCAACTGGCACAGCCAAGCAAGTACTAAAACCCCAGCAAATTCCGCAAAATATTTCTTCAAAAAATTTCAATGGACAAAGGAACAATTTTCAAACAGCCCATTCAGAAACCTTTTGTCATATCAGAAAACCATCCAGAAAGTTTTTCAAACAGCCTATATAAAATCCCAATCAGAAGCCAAAGGAAGGAGGACCAGTTCCTAGAACTACAACACCAGTCACATAAAGTTATATCTGTAAAACCATACCTTGTTTTTTCTCCCGTGTCTTGCCAGCTCCGGTTCAAAGAAATTCTCAAAATGATCATTCTGTACCTGCTTAACTTACACTGACGATATATAAGCTAAGAAAGCCATAGGCCACAATGCACTACCAGCACCTATTGATTTGGATCTGTAGCACAGGGATAAAGAAATTCACCTCCTGAAGACAAAGGATATCTGCTTTATATCCAGTGATCTCACGGAGCAAATTTTGTCGGCGGTATTCCCATGTAAGAGCCCATTCTGGGCAGTAACTGTGCAACCCCATATTAGCATATATATCAGAAAGCACATTGTAGGATAGCACACTAAAGGTTCCAGCACCAGAAGACCGACTGACAATATGAAAGTTCCTAAATTCCTTCGGAGGTCCGATTTGGGTCATACAACGACAACAGTAGATGGGGGCAGCAATTACAAGATCAGTCATTATGATATTTAGAGGAGCCAAGAGTTCCTTTGTGCAGTCTATGGCAACAGATTCGAGCCTCAAGCGGAAGCCACAATCATCCCTTGAGGGTGCATAGGTATTTGAGGAACACACCTTAACCCATGATTTACATTCTCGTTCCATCACAAGTCCATCTAATAATGAGCCATTTCCAAAGGCAGGCCCAGAATCAGCAGGTGATGAAGAGCCACAGTTCGTATGCATACCCAACTCCTGATCATCTACATTTGAAGTCTTCCTAACAGATTCAACTGCCTGACAGTGATGCGCATGGTGGCTGTTCAATGTCTCGAAGCAAAACTTTGTAGAGCAATGACAACTCTCTTTAACTGGCATCTTTAAAGTTACACCAGATATACACTGGGTAGTAGCTACCTCAGAAGGGTGCAGAAGCTCCCGGTACCTGCTTACATGACAATTAAAGGTCTTACATCGCGGATCCAACTTGAACTACTACCAACTGATGGACAAACAAAAAGGCTATTATCCACCACATAATATAGTTCTTAGACAGAAGCTTCTTTTAGAACAAAAGAATGTCAACTTGCGTTGTTCCTTTAACAGATTAATAAAGAAATTTATTTAATTAAAACAGAGATCAACTGTAACATCTTAGCACATATGCCATCAGAAGAGAGCTATGCCATGCAAAATCATGAGAATTTTTTAATGCAAATGCCAAGAGGTTCATTCCTCTGCTGCTCAGATGACAGACAACCCAATAAGGAGGCCAGAATCTGCTGCATATATCAGTCTAGTACTATTGAAACATATGAGAAGGGCAGGCTTGGCTCTTTGGTATGACTGACAAGATCTCACAAAACAGCTGGAATATACCAAGTGGCTGAGAGAACTAGAAGTCTTGCACCATCATAAACCAGGTGTAAGAGTCTAGTATGTGACATTATGTTTCCAGTTTCCATTCAGTACGGAGGCAATGCTGCAAGAGAGCATCGGCATAATATTCTGATCCTTGAAAAAGGAGCAAGATTTAAAATCAGTCCAACCAACCTATGATAGGGAAACTGATATTACTATTTCTACAAGAAAACGTACAGACTTATTGAAATAATGATCGATTGAGAGGTAAATCATACACAGTTCATCTGTAACTGGATGGATGTGACGGAAGACTTTGTCTTTTACTATATTGTGTCTTTCAAAACCAAGAAATCAGACATCCCATTTCTTAGATGGTATGATAGAAAATCTTTCTTATTCTACTATATTTCTGAATTTTTATCTTTTTATTTTCTTTCTTTTTTTACTTTACTACATCTGCAAGGAGGCTGATATAATTGCTAACATATATTTTATTTATCCGAAAGCATCATGGTTTAGTCACCCTACTAAAATTAACTCTTTGAATTATGTGAAGTGGACTAGGTTCTAACAGTGGTCAAATATTTCAACTTGATTGAGACACGATTCAGAGGACAAAGAGAGTTAATACAAGTGAGTCAAAGAAAAAATTGGACAAGTTTAAGAATCACTGGAAACTCAACCTACTCTGAGAGCTACCTGTAAGCTGAAGGAAAAGCAAGAATTTGAAGGTTAGCAACTCCAAAATGTTCTTGAAAACACATTACTCAAGTCAGACCAATTTCCCAACCAGCAACATTTAGCTTCTCTAGAATCTCATTTCTTCTCAAACCACTAGGAAACAAGAATTGTCCTCTGCAGTTTACTCTTGTTTCCAAATTTCGTTAGGGTCAATTCTTTTGTTAAGACTTACAATACTCGACACTTGACACGTTTTCAGACTTTAAGTGCATGGTTTTGCAAGTCTCTTTTGTTCTTTTTACTTTTGAGTGCAAGATTCGATTAAATCAAGATTATTACCATCGCGTAACTTCAAGTCCCTCCAAAAATGGAAGGACATGAAATCTCTCATTTTATGGCTTTTAAAGTCTCGCAAGAATTACAATCTAAGAAAATAAGAAGTAAACAACAAAAGAGACTAGCAAAACTAGGAACTTAAAAAGTTTCAAAACTTGTACAGTTCCGAGCTTTGTAAGTCTCAGCAAAAGAACGGACCCTAAAAGACTACATTAAAAATATATATATATTTACAAGAAAGATCACATCGTTTACATCAATTCTTTCTTTGTGAGAAAGCAAATACCACTCAACAAGTGACCAATTATTAGAATCTCAACATTAGATACTGTTCTATATATAATTTTCCATAAATGCTTCGATACATGGAGCACAAGAAAACAAAGGAGAAGTGATGAAGAACACAAGAAACTTACCAATTGAAGTGAAGGGAGTGTTAAGTAATTTTTATGTAAAACAAACGCATTAGCCTTCATCTCGTAGCCAACGACTGGGACATCGCATGGTGTGAGAATCCCTCTCAGATTATACTCCATGATTTCAGGATTCTTCGTAACCAATTTAATAATACAATGTCACTTGAACGAAGAACAAGACCCATTCAAGAATCCTCCGAAGAGGATTGTTGAAGTATCAAAGAGCAGAGTTTTTTGCAACAAAGAACAAATGAAGAACGGACAAGGAAATCAAGAGATGTTGCAGGGTTTTCGAGTCTAGGGTTTTACGTATGTTCCTTCTTGCTGGGTTTCTGCCATTGGCCAAGAACAGAAGTCGAAGTTTCTAGAAGGTTTTACTTTCGTTTTTTCAGGATCATTGTTTGTTTTGGAGTTTCGACAATATTGAAGAGGTTTCATTTTCATTTCTGTTCTTGGGAGGGAAGAGGGCTCCTTTTAAAGTGGAGCCAGATAGGCAAAACTCGTACGTGTAGCTTTTTTCGCGCATGTGAGATACCTACGTACAATCAAATTGGATGGGATTTCATTCTGGCCCCCACCCAGCAGGTCAACACATGTCTTTTTTTTTTTACCCCTAAACCATGGTTAAGATTCACTATCCCTTTAGGGTTTACTCCTGTGACCTTAGTTTTTAGAAAAACAATTTAACCACAGAAGTTAAAAAATATAGCCAGGGTTAAGGGGGGCAATTTAAGGGGCTCTGTGAGTGAGCCAGATGGTTTTGGTCTGGCGAGGGCCAGACCAAATTCGAACCTCAATTTAGATGCAGCACCAATTTGTCTCACTTTTCACGAGCGCAAAACCAAGGTTAGATTCATTAACCCTAATGGTTAGTGAATCTTAACTACAGTTAACAGGGACACGTCGGGCAAAGAGGTGAGGCCCGAGTAACTTACTCGGGTTTCGGCCAGAGTATTAGTAAATCGGTTACCTTTCGGGAGTTATAATGCCAGCTCATAACGCGCCATTTTTTCAAAATTAGGAAATTGGAAACCATAGCGCGAAGAGGGAGAAGGAGAGAGAATGAAAGGAGAAGAAATGGAAACCAAGGAGGAAGTGCTGAAATCGCAGATTGCTGTTCGATCTGCAAAAGCCGCATTTCTGCTTTGGTCTCTGAAATTGTGCCAAAATCGCCACCTGAACACAGCAAACGACGAAGACGAGGTGAAATTTCGGATCTGCAATGGACTTTCAGGTCTATTTTTGTTTGATTACAAAATTCTATGAATCTGAATCACTTGTTATCTTATCTTTGTAGGAAAGAGAGATGTTGATGAGAGCAATCGCAGATCTTAAGATAGGCTTGGTTAGGGAGCGTTTGGAGAAGAGGCAGATCAAGCTTTGCAGCTTGATCGAGATGGTTCTTGAGATCTTTCTAGTGTTGTCTCTCTCGAGCTTCTGTTTGATGTTCGCTTTCGGATTTGAGTAAAACGCTTCAGATCTCGAATGGAAAAGGTCCATGTCTTGCTTGGTTGATACATGGCAACCATAGATGTCAAATTCCCAATTGTTTGGTTTTTTTTGATTCTTTAGTTGATACATTCAATACATTGATCTCACTCCTCCCATACATGAATCAACTCACATATTCTGGACTTATCTATTGTTAAGTTACAATGATTATGACACTGTAACGTGCATAGCATCATTCGAAGATGAAGCCTAGATTAGCTGATTTAACTCATACAAACATATAGATGGATAAGTTTTGGTTATTGAGCAATAACGACTAGTGGAAGATCATTCATAGTAAAATAAACACTATAGCAGGCCATCCATAGCGTGAAAACAATCTGTGGCCTCTCTATTAAACTGATCATGGTCCTTCCAATATAATCAGCCACATAAACTCTTAAAAAACATACATCTGTTTACCTTCTTTCTTAATAGTAATGAATATCTGACTATTGGTACATTTCTTTATACATACATAGAATAAACATGTTAATGGTACCCAAGTGGAGCTGGAGCCTCCTTCAATTCCTTTCCCTGAAAATGGATGTCCTGCAAGACAAGCACATTATCATATCTCAAAAACATGATAAAAGAAAAACAAAAGACAAGATGATTATTATATTTATCATATTATGACGCAACTTTCCTCCAAAGAGATGATAAGAATGATTAAATGTCCTTAGAATCCAATCTCAAAATGAACAACCAAAACAATATAGATATAAGAAATTGGTAAAGAAGAAATACCCGAAATCAGAATTTGAAAAGGAGAGGATGTTCACTTTGAGACATTCATGGCAGCTCGATATGTTTTAATATAAACCACTTCCAAATTATTATTGTGTTTTTTTATATCGGTAAGACAAGTATATATAAATAGAATAAGGATTGCAGCAAAAAAGGAGGCAGAAGTTCACAAGGTGAACTAAGAAGTGAGGCCTACAAAACACTTAAAGAAAGCACCAAGCTTAGCAAAAAAAGAACCCCATATAAAAAATTAAAAGAAATAAACCATCACTCCCTCCTAGACTCCTATTATAGTGTTTTCAAGAAAGAGGAGTGATTCACCAAAAATGAAAAGAAAAAAAGAAAAAAAAAGGGGGAGTGAGAAAGGGCTGTTCCATATAACTAAAATACTACCAACTCCAAAGATTTTTAAAATTGCTCAGCAATTTTCCTCTGGTCTGTATCTGGTAGAAATATTTCCAAAGTGAGGAATTATCCGAGTCATTTGAAACCGTTCGGATAAAGGTTAAAGTGATTAAATAACCAAATGTGTTGCGACTCGTGAGTAGCTTCATCAATTATCTAACAGAATTACAAAGGTTCAATAAATTTCGTATACAGTGATTTAAAAAACAAAAAAAACAGTTCATCGATGCAGTAAGGACTGTATTGGTTAATACAAACTACAAAGGGTTCAGTCCTCTATGTTATATTTGTGTCTCCAGTTAATCCTCTAACCCTATTCGCCCAAAAAATTCTGAGTCCACAAAAGACTTTGATGTAACCCAAACCCAATAGTAAGGGTACCTTGTGTCACTTCAATACCCGCCTAGTTTCCCAACTTGGACAAGATTTTGTATTGCGGTTACTTCGATAGAACTTAGAGCAGAACTCTATATAAGCTATGATTATAGAATTGCCTCTTTTTATACTCCTTTGCATAATGATGGAAGCTCTCAGATTGTCTTTGCCCCATGGGCGAAGATACTTATGTGAATATACCTTCTTTTTTTAAAATTCACATTGACCCTGTCAATTTTAGTTTTGGCACTACATGATACGGCTGCTATTAGAATTAAAGAAAGCATCAATTCAAACTTCAAAGAGAATTTGAATTCTGCAACTGTCGTGCTCTGCCCTGCATTGGTGTATGCTAAATTCAATTACAAGAATCTTGAGTCACTGTTACGAGCTTTTTCTACAGCATTGACTAGAATTGCAGAACAGGATTTGTGTTGCCAAACCCAAATAGTTGGGATAGGGCACTGATAAAGAAGAACAAATACAGTCTGATAATGGGTGTTTAGGTCATTTTCAGAAGACAAGAAATAACCCAACGGTTTCTGCAAAGGTTAACCTATTAAAGAAGCACCAGAATGGAGAAAGCTAGTAGTACTTACAGAAGCAAAGTGGTTGACATCTCGATGGTGAGCTTCATCTGCTCGGATCACAGTCACAACATCCTTTAAAGTGGCATCCTTGGATAGCCTCCAATAGTCTATTGCAATTGCAGGAGCCGGAACATTTTCGATTGCACCACTCTCAATATCCTTTAAGTATTCCGTATATGAATGTATAGCCTCCTCCTCCAGATACCCAACAACTCTATGGGCCAGCTTAGGGGAGAGAATATAGAGCACAAAGAAGGCATTGAAGAAAACTCCCTGCACGGTGAGAACCAGTAATCTCTCATACCACTTGGGATGCACAAGCTCCACCATCGTCATCAGGTGCATCCTCTCATTCTCTGCTTCTTCAAGCAAGGCCTTGATCCAACCACCGCTTTGCTGGAACTTGCGAAGAGATCTGAGGTGCAGAAGCATCCCTCCCACCATTCCAGGAACAGCTGCCACTGTTTCCAGCATCATTGCACGACACCCATACCGCCTCTGCATCATAATTTCAAGAATCAGAATCAAGAACCAGTATGATGGCAGCCTCATTACTGAGCAAATAGCAGTGTCAATACTAGATTTAGTCACAACTGAAAAGGGAAAAGCAACTCAATTGCTAAAAAACTGGGCTCTTTCCTAGAAAAGGTAGAGAAATCCAACATAGACTGTAATGTGAATAATGTGTCCGCAAAATAGCCATCTATTGCAACTTAAAAAAATATGTACTAACAAAATGAGACAGCCCTTGCTCCACAGATAATTTCTTCTCCATATGGGATGTAACATCTGAAGGTACTTCTAGATGATGGTGATGGAAGTATCTCTATTCTCTATCTACCTATTTAAAGAATGAAATTCTTTCTCTACACTTTTACATCTCCATGGGTCAGATCAAAAGTTCTAAACACACTAATAAAGGTATTCATACCACTTCAGATGCATAAAAGAATTGAAAAAACTTTGTATAAAGCTAAGTTCAAATAAATAATGTAGGATTTCCTAAAATGGCCAAAAAAACATTTATAGTTGCGCTTTTGGTTTACTCTGTTTTGCACTTTTTTTTTTCTTTGGCAAATTATCTTTTAAGCTTGCTGAATGTGTATTTAAATAGTCAATGGTGCATACTTACAAGGTTAAAAACGCAGGTTAGTGAGATAACAATGATGGGTCTTCTTCTCAATGGTCTGTACTATTCAGCAAGAACATATAGATTGGTCTTCTACTTATAACATGAAGTGATTGTTTACATCTGGATGGGAAGTAAATGGTGTACTAGAAAAGATTAAATGGCAGGATATCATCCCTCCATTGAGGAGTTTATTAAGATCTCTCCAGAAGAAGGACCCACGAACCTACAAAAGCCTTTTTTAGGAATGTTTTGCCAAGTCCTTACCTATAAGGGTAAATGTATTCGTAACTGAAAATCTCAGGTTTATTCTGCTCATATGAAGACTTTATTAACGTGTGGAACACCTGGCCATAATTCCGGAATTAATCAACGGTTGGGGTAATTAGACCATTAGACCTGTCAGAACAGAGTGAGTTTTGTTTGTGGTCAATCCGCAACATTTTCTGGAATCCAAGGATGACTACCTCTCAGATCAAGCCTGTTAATACCGTGTCAAGAGAGTGAGTTTTGATTATGGTCAATCCGCAACATTTTCTGGAATCCAAGGATGACTACCTTTCAAATCAAACCTGTTAATACCGCGTCAAGAGACAAAGAAAAGGACATAAGCAGTACCTTCAATTCATATAGAAATCTTTGGAAGTGGATTTCCACTTCTGATTTAGCTGCTTGTAACAATTTAATAGAACACTGTACTTGAGTAATAAAAAAAAATGCCAAACAGGATACTATTAACTATAAAAGTAGAACGGATATTAACAGCTCAATGCAATTAACCCAACAGTGGGAAATTTGAGCCAAAACAATATATCCAACATTTCAGGAACCCAAGAAGGGTTGTAAAGGTAATTTGGTTGAACTATACTTATTGTCAGAAACTTGTAACTGACAAAAAAATATACACAAGGAAAAAGAAGAATCGACAAGATAATATTTTAGCAATGATAAAGTTGAATAACTCGGATGAATAGACTGGAATGGACACCATAACTATATGCATGATGAGTCTATGACACTAGATCTAATGCCCACGCATATATGCACATTTTTTTTTATCTTTTATATTTTTTTAATAAGGTGAGTTAGCAATTAGCAGTAGCGGTGTTTTCGAGCCGAGCTGTGCCAGCTTGGCTCGGCTTAAAATGGGTTTACTCTAGGCTCGAGCCCAGCTCGGCTCGGCTTGAAATGGTGCTCGAAGCTCGGCTCAAATTCAAATAGCTTGGCTCGATCTCGAATTGATTCAAGCTCAAGCCGAGCTCGGATTGATTTATTTTTTAAAAAAAAATTTAATAAAAATAATAATATTTATATCATTTATATATATATGTAAATAACATTATTTTATTTTTAATTTTTTTCATAATATTCAAGTCGAGTCGAGCTTGAGCTTGAGCCGAATTAAACCTCAATAGAGCCAAGTTTTGAGCTGAGCCAAATCAAACAAGCCTTGGCTTGGGCTTGGGCTTGGCTTGAACAAATTTGAAGTTTGAAAACTCAGCTCGGCTCTATCAAGCCAAAGATTCGAGCTTGAGCTCGGCTTGATCGAGCCGAACCGAGCCGATCCATCAAGCTAGCTCGGCTTGTGTGCACCCCTAATTAGCATGCTTTCAAGTTTCAATATCTTAATGAATTCACTCAAATTTATTTCCAGTTTAAGGAATATAAAAAAATTACAAAAAGACAAAAAGCTTATCACAATATTTGTCATCTGTGATATGCTCTACATATAATCAAATTACATGCGCTCTCAATTACAAGCAATAAATACTTCTTCTATTTAATATCAGTGCAATGAAATCCATCAATCAACATACTCATAACCCAAACAAGAAGGAAGAGAAAAGATGATAACACACCTGAAAAAAGACATCTGTTGGAATCCTAAGGAGTTTGACTGTCCTAAATGCAACTTTGTCCAGAAACGTCTTTGGCACGTGGTGCTTACTGAGATCTATTGTCAAATCAGCCCCATAAGTATCCCACGGCTACAAAAAGAAATTGATAATGAGATAATAGGAAACAAACAATATTATAATAATAATAATAATAATTCTACACATGCTATAAACTATTAATGAAGTTATGATACAAAGGCTTCCGATGGTCAGTGTTATGAGAGAGTTAATGATTCAGTAGCAATTTGCTTGAATGAGAAGAGTGAAAGTTATGCTCTGAGCCACACTGGCAATCCAAATTTGCCAAAAAGATATCAGAACAAGGTTCTTGATGAGGGAAATGCCACAAAAGCTAACAGGTGTGGAAATAAGGTATGTGACTTTGTTGTTACATTCTTAATAAGGTTCTTTTTGAACATATCCAATGTTGCGGTATACCCCTTTTTAGGTTATAGGTAGCTCTTGCGGCCGGTTTTTGGCATGTAGCTTTCCTCTCTTCTCTTTTCTTTTCGTTCACTTATCCTGAACATCCTTTGACTTTTTTCCTACATATTATATTGATTAATTTACCGATCCAAAAATAAATAAATAAATAATAATGGTGAAACCTGAAACATCTCCTTCGCTTTACTAATGTATAGCTGCATTCTTTATTATGGCATCTGTTAGTGAGCCTTTCCAACCACAAACCACATCAAAATGGAATATTACAATAGTTGGAGTATTCAAATAACAGATATTTTAACTTCTAGATTTGTGAGCTGTTGAATAGTTGTATTGACCACTTAATGCAGAAATACTTCATGATGTTGCTCTTGCTGAAGCTCAAAGAATTCCTAAAGATAGCCAAGAAAAGGACAAACAACATATATTCCTCATAAACCAAGCTCTGTTAAAGTGTTCTTTTGAATTTTTAGCAACAACAACAGCTAAAAACAAGCAGCCGACTGTCAACACACATCTTAGAAGGTAAAGTGGAGGCACCAAAGGTCACTGCCAACTTTACGACACATTGAAAACTTAGAAATGTCTCATCAAGAATGTACAGATGATTACTTTAAGCATATTGCTTTATAAGTCAGCAAATTGCAATGAAACCAACAAAGCTAATAAGATAATAAAGAGTAGCACTTAGAATACACTTGACCATTGTCTATTGTTATTTTTTCAATTGTTGCAACAGGAAAAGCAGAAAGAGATCTTTATTTATACTCTAGAGAACACTGTACACCCATAAATTCAGGTGGTTCCAAAAGGTCAAGCGTTCCAAACACTAGTTCATTATTCCAAAATTTTACATGAAGGACAGAGACGAGGAAGAACAAGTTTAACAATGAAAAGGCCAATAATATATCTTAGAGAGGAAACGGAAAAGGTAAATGCAGAGGAAGAATCCAAATTATAAGCCAAAGGTGTGGCACTCCATATTAAACGCCATTAATCATTGGTACAATAATTCCTTCATTATGCCTGATCAAAAGAAAGATCAATTTCAAGAAAAGAGTCATCCTAATTTCACATATGGAGAGAGGATATAATTAGTATGTAATTCCGAAAAGCAATTGAAAAGAACACATCATGGAAATAGAAGCCACTGTATCACATTCAGGTTTCCATTGAAAGAACTGAGACCACTTTCAAAGAACTGAGACCACTTCCTAAAGATAAATATGAACCTTTGAAACATTTCACAGTTTAAAGCTCGTATAAAAAATGTATAAATGGTATCAAATAAAACCTCTAAGACAGTTGGAGAATGACACAAATGGTGTCAGATTTAAACGAGATAAAGGATGCTATGTTGCACTCATATAGCATCTGAGGAAAGGTTTCTTGGCTAAGCTTCAGGAAAGTAGAAACATGTGTGCATAACCAATGTCGAACACAAAAACTCCACACAAAATGACCATGACATATTCAAGTCTCGTGAGCTATTTTCTTGGAATTGAAGTTGTCCGGTAATAGTAAAGCAGCATTGCATAACCACGATGGAAGTTTAAAACAGAGATCCTAAGAAAATTAAAAGTTGAAATGTTTACACTTTACAGCAATGAAAACTCGACAAAAGAGGGATTAAATCATCCAAGACATGCAAAGACAACCAACTTTGTTTCTTTTTCTCTAAGTTGTTAAACGAAGTTTGTATGTTGGTAATTGTGTATTTGTGTGCATGTATCCAAAATGTTGGTTGAATACAGGAAATCTATCATCATCATTTAAACTGACCATATTTTTTTTTTATCGTTAAGCCTTATTCTGACCATTTGAGATCGGCTGCACAGTTCTATTTCACCATTCCACTCTATCTAAAGTCATGTCTTTCATTAGATTGCTAGACTTCATATCTTTTCTAACTAGTTCCATCCTTGTTCTTCTAGGTGTCCTCTTGGCCTTTTATAGCCTTCAACCTGCACCTGCACTAGGGCACTCTTTCTTACCGATGGAGAATAACACAAATGTTATGAGGTTTAAAGTTTAAACGAGATATGGGATGCTATGTAGCACTCATATATCGTCTCGGAAAAGGTTTCTCGGCTAAGCTTTGAAAAACTAGAAAAATATGTGTGCAGAACCAATTTCTATCACAAAACTCCACGCAAAATGACCATGACAGATTCAGGAATCAGGAGCTATTTTCTTGGAATTGAAGTTGTCCAATAATAGGAAAGCAGCATTTCATAACCTCGATGGAATCTTACAACAGATATCCCCAGGAAAAAAAAATATTATGTTTACGGCAATCACAACTGGAGAAAAGAGGGATTAAATCATTAAAGACATGCAAAGACAACCAAATTCGATTATAGTTTCTCTAAGCTATTAAACGAAGTCTATACGTTGGTAATCTTGTTCCGGTTGAGGAGATCCGCCACCTCATTCTATCATGGTACTCCATCAGGGGAGATTCTGAGGAGTAGGGGGTTTATCTTCTCTGATCTTTGCATAGGAGGCTTTCATCATAATTAGTTTGATCGGTAGTCTATTTCATGCTCAATCTTTGTATTCCTTATGTTTTCATGGTTCACATTCTGTGAACTCTTGTTGTATGCCTTTTGTTCCCTGCTTTTTTATCTGGGCTACTCATAAGTTCTCTCTTATATACATCTCTGATGTTGTTCTTCCTAGTCTTGCCACTTATCCATCTTAACTAAGCTCAATCTTAAACATTTTTACTTCTTAGTACCCCAACATTCTGCCCTATAAAGGATGTGGGGTCCTATTGCTGCGTTACAAAATTTTCTTCTAAATTTACCACATATATCAGCTAGGCAAAAAGTGCTCCCATTAAGTTTTATCCAACCCCCTTTGAGTTTTTTTTTCCAATACAGCTCGGCCATCTCTCTTTCTCCTTCACTGCATCAGAAGTCATTGCAATTTCAAGGTTCACAGTTATAAGAAGTCGCAACACTCTGAAATTCCTAAAGGTCGTTTAAATGACTATACTCTAGGAACTAGAATTGTTTGACAAAAAAAGATCATAACTCATTATAACGTAGAAAGTGTACAGCAAGTACATTTAGATAATTCAGAGTGGAAACAGTGAGAGGAGAGAGAGAGGGAATGCACACACATATACACGCAAAATCAGTCCATAATTGATCTCAACAAATTTTAATAAAGTCATTTCACATGAAATATACTTCTAATAAACTATTTTATTGGAAGTGGGAAATTTACTACAATTGAAAGGGGAAAAAAAAGGAAATTGGCATTTTTATGGTGCGTTGGCTTTGATTATTTTTGGTGATAAACATTTATAATATAATCATTAGACATACAATCAGTGAAAAAATGATTGACTAAATCATAAACATTTTTCAGACATTAGTTAAAATAGTAGTTATTTTATAAAATTGATGAAATCACTTGTTATCCAAACACACTTATTGAAAATCTAAATACTTTAATCACTTTTCAATGATTAAATCAGGAAAAATTAAACCCAACTCACCCTCCTTGAGCCGTTCAATTTTTTGTGAATATGCGAGCAAACTTCCAATTCAGGTTGTTATCATCTTTACCGATCAAAAAAATAAAACTAGAACTAATTCTATAACATAATAATTCCAAACAGCACGTAAATATGGAGATTCCAAACGTCATGCCCATCAATTGAAATCCGATTGATAAAATAACTGAAGAACCTGAACAGGGCAATTGATCCGATAGAAATACCGCCAAAAATATTCGGAAAAAATATAATTAATTTAAAAAAGAAAAATTATAATAAATAAAAATCTCCGCTAAAGAACAGAAATTTGCAAAAGCATAGCCTTTGATTAGTTAATTTTATCGCCAACTTCAACCTTAATAAACTCAATAACAGTCGTTTCTCACCATGAAACAGTTCCACGGCCAAACCGTCCCATCCTCCCTTGTGATCTTCGGCCGCGAAACACCCCAGTAGCTCGAGACCGAAACACTGCCGGCCTCCTTCGCTCCAATCTCTCGCTCTTTGGAATCGGAAACCGAGTTCTCTTTCCGATCCTTCTCGGCCAGCGCGGTCTCCGCTTCACTAGACACAGAGCTCAACGATCGTCTGAAATGAGAAACGCTGAAGAAATAACAGCTCGGATGCCTCACTGTTAGGGTTTCTGCAGATCTTACAATGGCAGACGAAGAAATGTAACGATTACAGCTCTGTCCATGGAGAAGGCTTCTCATCAGAGATCTTGCCATGTAAGGATTCATCTCGGATCTTCGAATCAATTAGGGTTTCAGAGAGAGACTGTAAATACTAAATTGTAAACTGGTTTTGGCAGGGACTGGGTAGTCAAAGACTAAAAGGCTGTAAGAGAAACGGACAATATAGTAGTAAGCTGCGGAAAAGAGGACGTTTCTTGTATATCACGAGTTACTGTTTAATTGAACATCCGGATTCAACTTCCGTGGATCTATCTATAAACGGGTTTTTAAGCAATCGTGGTGGATCGCCGTACTGTTAGTCCCACTAAAGCAGTTTAGTTTGGTAGCCTATGAGAAACCGAATCGGACGCTTGTTAAGAAAGGGGGAGTTTGATAGCCGTGTGTAACTGTTAGTCCGTTACCCACTTACCTTGCCCCGAAGTCCGACTGCCAATTTGAGAAGACTGATATACCCCTCAGTTTCCTCCAAGTTCACGGAATTTGCCCTTGACCGTGTTCAAAGTAAACGAGAATTGCGCTACAGCTACTTTAGCTTTTGGTATGCCCATAGCGTGGTGATGTAATTTCCCGCCACGTATATTGCACGTGTCCACCCGTAGTCCTTTCCTTTGGTTAATCCTCAGACAGTCGAGACTCTCACGAGTCACGGCTTGGCACCATTTTCATGAGGCGCAAGCCAATCTAGCTCGATGGCTCGAGTTGAGTCGGCTCGCTTGAGAAGCTCAAACTACAACAAATCAAGTCAAATTTTTATTGGAGCTCAAATGCTTAAATAAGTCAAGCTCAAGCATCTTGTTTGATTTAGCTCGACTTGTTTAAGGCTCGGTTCGGCTTATATATATATTTTTTAATAATTTATATATATTAATACAAAAATAATATTGTAAACTTTTCTTTATTATAGATTTTTATAATTTTTAATATATGATAAATAAATTTAAGATATAATAATAACAAAAAATGTTAATAAGCTAAAAGCAAAAACTCTTATCTATACTACAGACTTGTCCCAAATATTTATTTCGTATATGAACGTATTGATTTTGTTTAATTTTTTATATTATAATTTATTAATAAACACTTTTATTAAAATTATATAAAAATAAATAAAATTATTCTATGAATCAAGCTTGAGTCAACTCGAGCTTGGCTCGGCTTAATTAAAGTTTGAGCTCGAACAGACGATCAAACTTGTTCAAGCCAAGCTCAAGCCTAAACATTCGAGCTCGAATCAAGCTCAAGCCAAGGTTCACACCAAGCTCAAACTTGGCCAAGCTCTACTTGAATACACTCCTCATTTTCCTCAAATGTACATAAGTTAGATTGACTCGTTTTTGTAAAGCTTCTTTTTTTAACTTCTAAACAGATTAAGCAGTAATCAGAATAATTAATATTAATCCAATTATTAATTAAACATGTGGCTCAATATTATAAACCAATAATGTCATAACCAGATTAGCTGTCAAACCAATTGTCTACCAGATTCCTGGTTTGATCATGCCTTTTATTATTTTAAATAAAAATTATTTTCTTAGTCAGTTCTCCAGTTGAACCGCCTGTTTTTTCAGTTCCCAATTGTTAGGCTTGTTTTGAAGAGAGACTGGTTTTAAGGGTTTTCGAACTGGTTAACTGGTCAATTCCCAATTTTATCGGTTCAACTGCCCATGTTGGTTTTCAAAACACTGTTACAAGCAAAATAGTCTCACCCTGGTTATTTTTAAAAAAAATAGTCGGACTCAATGGACTTAAAATCAAGTCCCCTACCTTTAAGAGATATATGTAGACGGTAGACATGTATTCGAGCTGCGCTTGACCAAGCTTAAGCTTACATTGAACATGTGATAGACCTGTATTTGAGTTGAGTTTCGCCAAGTTTAAGTGTGGCTTGAACGTGCTCGAACTCGGCTCAACCTTGGCTTGAGCTTGAATGTTTAAGTTTGAGATTAGCTTGAACAAGCTTCACAAAGCTTGAGTTTTGTTAGAGTTTGAACTTTATTCAAGCCTAGTCGAAAGAATTGCCTAAGTTTGATACATAATATTACTTTGTTTAATTTTACAACTCGGCTCAACCCCTTGGCTTGAGCTTGAATGTTTAAGTTTGAGATTAGCTTGAACAAGCTTGACAAAGCTTGAGTTCCGTTAGAGTTTGAACTTTATTCAAGCCTAGTCGAAAGGATTGCCTAAGTTTGATACGCAATATTACTTTGTTTAATTTTATATGATTTTATTTAAAAAATAATTAAATTACGATACAATAAATTATTTTTAAAAATTATATTTTCAAATTTTAAAATAACATTTAGGAGTAGTCTTTTAGTACAGTGAATATAAAATGTTAGAATTTCTATTTTTTGTCTTTTATGCTCCATTTTGTTTGCACGTAAAACCTTTTATAGTGTAAAATCATTTATTGCTTCGTTTGTTTCGATGTAAATAGGGGAAAACAAATCAATTCCATGGAAAATGTTTATTACGTGTGTTTGTTTGTACATAAAACCTTTCGTAAGTTACATGATTTACGGAAAATGAACCACTTTTCCGAAAAATGACTTACATTTCAAAATTTTGAAAGTCATTTTCCCGTAAAATACCAACCTCCTTAAAAATATTTTAAAATTACAAAAATACTCTTATTCATAATTTTATATTTTATATTTTTTTTCATTCTTATTTTTAAAAAAAATAAAAATTCAGCCTTATTTTCAGGAGTGCAACCAAATAACAAAAATTGAGTGAAAAATTCATTTTTTACCGTAAAAGTTTTTCCTTCGTAAATGATTAAATCGTAAAAAAAAAAAAAAAAACATTTACGTGCAAACAAACGGAGCATAAGGTGAAGAAGGAGAATAAAAAAAGGGAAGTGATTAAAAACATTGTGCACGTTGAATGGTTGAGAACCGAACCTAAAGACTTGTGGAGAGAACCTTGTAAAAAGTGATGACATTTACAAGCTTAACCATCTAAGACAGCTCAAGCTATAAAGAGAGTGTTTGTTAATTTAATATTATTAAATTAATTAAAATAACTTTCAAATTTTTAATCAAGCTTAAGTCAACCTGAGCTCAACTCAGCTTGAATCAAATTCAAGCTTGAAATGAGCTTGACCTCGATCAAGCTTGTTCAAGTCAAGCCTGAACATTCGAGTTCAAATAAAGTTCAAGCCGAACTCTAGCATGTTCAAACAATAGATTCAATTGAAGTTGTGAATTCCAAGGATATGTGGCTCACATCCATGTTTGTAAAAGTGCTTCATATATGATTTTGGTTTCATAAAGAAGTGGTTGACAACAAAAACAAATGCAAGTAGGGACAAAATCATTTATAGCGAAGGGTGGCTTCAACAAAAGGAGCTAAAGAGGGAGGACATAGAAACTTCAAGAACTCCAACCATATGTATTATGGAAGGTCTTACACAAAGGAATGCATCAAATTGCCGCCATAAGATTGATGGATGACAAGGATCGTAAGCCGACTGTTATTAAAAAAAAAAAATTCACCCCCAAAGGAAGCACGGTATCTCTCCCGCATCAATAGTGGGTTACTAAGGTTTGGCACAGACAATGTTCTCACATGCAACTACTATCATTGGGTCAGTGTCCTCTCCGATTTTTCAAACATTAATTTTGGTGGGTGAGTCCTAAACCATTGGGGTTAATTTCCATGGAATTTCAAACCATGCTTCGAGTCCAACGGTATCACACTAGTTCTCTCTCTCCCCATTCTAACAACTTTTTATTCTTTAATGCAGTGTAGTAACCAGTACTAATAGAGACACGTGCCCATTGGTACTAATGCTAGTGTGTATCCCCTCTTGGGCGACTTGAGATCGATTCTAACAAGTTCGTTGACACTGAACCAAATAGTAATAAAGAAAGGAGTTGCATTTGTTTCATTAATACTCTATTTGTTTCGACGTAAAATAGGGGAAAACAAATCAATTCAGTGGAAAATGTTAAATAAGTGTGTTTGTTTGTACGTAAAACATTTTTGTTTGTAAAATGATTTACGAAAAAGGAACCACTTTTCCAGTAAATGACTTACATTTCAAAAACTTGTAAGTCATTTTCCCGTAAAATACCAACCTCTTTTAAAATATTTTAAAATTACAAAAATACCTTTATTCATATTTTTTTTAAAAAAAATATTTTATAATTTATTTTTTATATAAAAAATTCCGCCTTATTTTCAAGAATGCAACCAAACAACAAAAACTGAGTGAAAAATTCACATTTTACAATAAAAGTTTTTCTTTCGTAAATGATTTATATCATAAAAAAACCATTTAAGTGCAAACAAACGGAGCATACATGAAAATATTTTACAAGAAAACAATCATTTTTCAGATTGTTTGTGTTGTTTGGTTGCAATGCTGAAAATTGGGTGGAAAATGACTATTTTACTTTCCGATATTTGTTTGGAAGAAAAATTTATCAAACAAAACATACTCCTTAATAACTGCATAAATAATCTCAATTCAGTAAACCCATAGACCTGTCTTAAAATCAATATATACCTACAAACTTATCTCAAACCATATATATTGATCCATTAATATCAATTTATGTTATCCAAAAGTGACATGTTCAAATGGTACTTACCGATTATATCCACCGGTAACAAATTATACCATAAAAGTGAATGTATCGTCCTAAAAGTAGAGAAAATATATTAAACATTTTCACCCCTAAAAAGAGCATCATCAAAACAATCTAATAACTACTAACATATTCACCACAAACAATCACCACTAAAAGAATCCTCCTTCTGAGACTGAAACTTGAGCATCCATTGGTGCTGAAACTCTTCACTCTTGGCGAGGAATCCATTTTCAATCACATGACGCGCTAACAAGTAATCAAAGACTAAAATAAGTAACGAGGAATCAAATCCTTCTATTTTCATTACTTCCTTAAAAAGTTCCTTAGGAAAATTATATTGATTCATTTCTCTAATTGCAGCAGTCATCTCTCAAATTTATTGCACCATCATATCTATTTTATTTCCCATCTCTTCACTTCGACGAAGCCTCTTTCTATGTCGTACGTCGTACATTAGATAATGCACTATTCGATGAAACTTGTTGCTTTTAGGTATGTGTACACTCTCATATCCCTTCAAGACCAATACAATCATCCATCACTTCATTCGTATCAATAGGAGGTAGTGTCAATCATGTATCTACATCAGCAAAAGATCGAGCAAAATCTCCATTCGCTTGATCATCACCGACTACAAGAGCTCTTTGCTCAAACATTTCAATTCTCTTATTTAGGTATTGACCATTGTTAGGATGTGCCAGATTTACAATCACAAAGTGTTAGTTCATACTATAATATTTTAATAATAAAAATGAATTTATTATAGCATACCTTAATGTATGTAGTTGTTGTACACCATAGAACTAGCTTTGATCATCTTAAATTATCATCTCATCCAAATCTACTACCCTTACGAACATTCTGGATTATCTGTCATGTGTTTCGAGTAGTTCTAAGGTGATTTTCCACATGTACGACGTCACAAGACATATTGAACTCATAGCTAACTTCGTTCGCTACACGGGTTAACGCACTCTTCTTGAGTGTCTTGTCAAACTTATTCCCTATCTTTGACTCTTATGTTAGAAATTTAAGGCATAAAACGATCTATTGCTTTTGTCCACTTGAATTGTTTTTTTGTTACCTCATTTATTTTGCCACAACCTTAATTTTTTGATGATTTCATTTCTATAACAAATAAAATCAAATGAGGTAAAAAATATCATAAATAAAATCATTGCAGACATAAATAAGTCATTTGAGCGGTAAAATGGAAGATTACGGATATTAAATAAGCAGTAGGGTTGAACCCAATCAATGTAATTCAGCTATCATTAAACAAGCAAACACAAGCCATTTCATGCCCGGTTTACCATATCCAAAAGATAACATGAAACCATACTAAAGTACATGAAACGTTCATACAACCATCCCAAAAATATGAACTTTCCACTACAAAACAGACCAAATATAATGTATTATGAACATTTAGTATTAAATTTGAGCTATGCCCCACTCAATAATGAACTAAAATTCAATGTTCAACACAACTAGCATGTGTTTGCCTTTGTAAAAAATTAGAGTTTAACATAACTAACACAATATCGCAAGTAATCAACGTATCATATTTCCCATATTCATATAGTCAATGCACATAGCATTTGCTATGACATCTCTCTTTACAACACATTCTCTATTTTCTTCTCTTTATTCCCTTTGTATCGTCCTTATGAGTTTGTTCCTCGTATTCCAGATTGCACTTCTTGTTCAATGTTACGCGTGATATCGTCAGTTGGATCGACATTCATTATATGGTTGTGTAAAACATAACATGTTAGAACGATATCAACTTGTATTTTATAACTCCAATATGGTTCAACATTTAGTACTCGAAAATGCGTTTTTGGCACTCCAAACATCTGTTCAACAGTAGTTTGCAAAGAAGGGTATCGAAGGTTGAATAACTCTTTATTTTCAGGTGAGTAGTTACTATACTCATTCAAGTGTTACCGAACTCCTCGATAAGGAGGGATAAATCCATTACAAAGCCTATACCCGATGTCACCAAGAAAATATTTACCTACATTTTATAAAACTAACATTAATATTCATTATTAATGTTTCGTCATATACAATACAATTACAAAATCATACAATACACATATAGTACCTTCAGGGACTCGAAATCCGTTGGGTATCGACAATGCATCATCCAATATACGAGAATCATGTGTCGAGCCTTCCCACCCGGCAAGCACATACATGAATTTGAGGTCGAATGAAACAACAACTAAGACATTTTGTGTGGTTTCAAAACTAACTTGAGTCTTTCAACTTCATATTCCCCGAACACTATTATTTGTAAAGGTGATTATTTGACAATTAATTTTTACACAATCAATTCTTATCACAGATGATTTTGGCTAGTAAAATCCAAATCCAAATCCAAAACTGCTGAAAATTTTTGAGTTAATTTTCAAATCTGTTATACATAACAGTGAATTTAGAAACAAAGCACAACCTTGCAGTTGATTTGCAAAAAACAACCCATGAAATTTATAAAGGACGCGGCGTCAAAGGTCAAAGAAACAGAAATGTTAACTCGTAATATATTTGACTCAGACAGAAGCTTTCACAGTGCGGCGATGGAACCTAAGAAGAATCGGGCTGTTTGTTCTCGTCTTGCTCGAAGCCCCAAATTTATGCAATACTCTCCTACTCTCCAAGCTTTACTCTTCTGAGTTCTGATAAAGCTGATGTCGTAGCTGGTCTCGATCTAGACATCTCCATCTCTTGAATCGTTTTGATTCAGCTGTTGCATTCTACAATGCAGGGATTGGAGGTCTGGATTAGGGATTCGATTGCGTCCAAAGCGTCTGAAATTCCAGTTTTCAGCGATTTGAATTCAATTTCCTTCGTTGGCGGAGGATTGTTTCTCGAATCGACTGTTCCTGTTTCATTTGTTTCTTTGATCTCGTCGAAGGATTCTTCAATTGGTGTTTCTAGTTCTTATTCTCTTAGTTGTCGGGAACAAGTTTTTTGGGGTTCCCGGCGAGAAAAGAGGCGTTCTAATGCAGTGGCTGATGGATTTTTGTCGGTGAGCTTGTCGATTAAGGAAAGTGGTGATGGGTTTGTTCCGGATTCCGCTGGATTTTTGGGGCAAAATGGGGAGAAGAGTTCAGAGGAGATGGTGGCATATGAGGAATGTAAGAAACAGAAGGTTAAGTTACGGGGAGCAGGAGCGATGAGCACCGCCAAACATCTCTGGGCTGGAGCTGTTGCTGCAATGGTTTCAAGGTTTGACTTTTGATTTGTCCTTTCTTTTCTATTTCCCTTCTTTTTATTGCAGGCATTGGTTTGTGTAGAGAAATCAGTGGGCTTTTTGTTAGTGTTATTGCTGTTGTTGGGGATTATCTGTGCTTACTGGGTTATTTCTGTCGCATTTTCTTGCACATTTAACTTCCCCTTATTTCTTCTCATGAGTATTCCAAGAGCAAGAAAATGAAACTAAAATTTCGTTAAAGTTTTTTTTTTTTTGGAAACTCAGGTGTCCCCAACCCTTTGGATCAGGACTAATCCCTGAGGAGAGCCTGCAACCTGCCACACCAGGTAAGTCCGGGAAAATCCCGTGCGGGACTGGGCCCAAAGGGGGAGTGAGAAGTCGATTTTTTTTTTAATAGTTGATAGCTTTTATTTTGGTTTTATCCGTGTATTTAGTACTTATTTTTTGTCTGGGCTAACATTATGTTTCTGATTAAGATAAAAGACTCAAATTATGTCTAACATATCTTTCTCAGATTTTGCCCTATTCTCCTCGATGGGATCATCCCATTCTGATACTGTCTGATATGCTCAACTGTACTTAGGCTTTGTGTTGACAATTATATGTCAGAAGAACTTATTCCTGTCTTCTTCAACAAAGCAATCTTTTGTGATCAAATAATGAGCCTGAACACTGGGATTTGGATCATATCGAATGCCATTTTGTGCAATTATGTGGTCCAGGGAAAAAATAAATAAATTATCGTCCTGAAAAGAGAGATGAATATATGAAAAGGGATGACTGCTTGGGGTTGAACACCCCAAACAGTCCTCATATAACAGATCCATGTTGTTTCCTGGTAACACCTTCTTTCAAACAGATAACCTTCCGAGATCGTGACCCATTTTAGACAGCCCATCCCCTAATTTATTTGTCTCACTGTATGCATGTTAGATATGGATCCCAGAGAAGTCACCTGAATATACATATTTGTTTGATATTTTTTTATTAAGACCCACAAGTATTTCTGATTAAAACCCATAACTTCAAAGGTGGTTTGATTGAGCCTTTTAGAAGGTCAATAAGGCCCCGTTCTTTTGGTGGACCTTTTAAAAGTCCGGAACATTAATATTTTGGAACAAGAGCCAAGAGTCTGGGAGGAGAGGGGAGAGGGTTTCTAACTCTTTTACACAATGGTATCTCAGATTTATTGGGTTCAATTTAATTAGAAGTTCGACATGTATAGAACTTAAAAAATTCAAAAATTTTGGTGGAACTTGAAAGTTCCATATTTGTAAAACTTTTGCACTCGATGGAACAATATAGTTCTAGACTTTAAAGTAAAATTAGGCGTGAAACTATGAAAGTTCTAGACTTTAAAAGTTCCACCAAAAGAACGTTGAGTCACCCTCGATCCATAAATCCCAAATTCCCTACTCCTTTGCCGCATCTAGGCCTCTCAAGAGGGCCAGAATTTCTGCCATGACCACATCTGCCATTATACTCAGACCTGCATATGCCACCAAAGCCTTCCCGGATGGATCTCTTAAGATGCCACCGATAGCTGCATTTTCATCCAAGTTTACTGAACCATCAAAAGTTAGCCTCCTCCATGGTTTTTCGGGATCCATCTGATTAGCTCCCAATCTCTTCTACCTCCCATATTACTCTCTGTACCTGCAAAAGCAAGGCTATCATTAGCTTCTTTGTAATCCATATAAAAATGACAATTTTTTTCCACAATTGTAAATGAGGATCGGTCTTATGTTGAAGGACAGCTTGGTTCTTATTAATCCAGAGTTTTCATTGAATGAAACAGATATTTTATATGACATCTGGGATGATCCTCTTATTCTGAAGTCTTCTTAGTTGAAGAGCATCAAACCAGGCCTCCGCTGACTCCACGACTTAAGTTAACAGAGTTAGGCAGCATGAGTGAATAAGTCTCAACGTCCGTTCAGCAGCTTGACCCCTGATAAATAAATGGTCACTGGTCTCCTCTTCCATACCACAGATGGAACATTCATCTTCAATTTCAACCCCCTTCCTTCTAAACAAATGCTTAGTTGGAAATCCTTAATCTAGGGGGGGCATTATGGTTCAAATCCAATTTAGGAGGTTGGCCTTAGGATGTTTCAAGTCCCTTCTCTTGTTCTTGATGAACCACGTAGCAGATTTCATAGAGAAATTCCCCTTTGTTAGTTGGTTCCCACACCAGTTTGTCAGTTTCACTATTTCTAGGCAGAGGGATTGCTTTTATTTTACTAATGGCTTCCTTGTCTATGAGCTCTATTATGCTATTCAAATTCCCTTGACCATCTTCTCTTATGAAATCCATTACCCTAGAGTTTATGTTGATATTTCTCCTAAGGCTGCGTTTGTTTTGTTGGGGGGTGGGGGAATAGGTGCACTGAATTATTTTCCAGAGAAAAGCTATTTTTTGTGTTTGGCATGCTGCAAAATGAGCTCTTTATAGCAAATAATTATCTAGTATTGCTTTATGTGTGAGGCGAAAATTTTCTCTAAAAAGTGAGAATAAATTATTTTCGTGAAAATTTTCTTTTCTACAACATTTTCCCTCCAAACAAAACCTAAGTTTCCAAGGAACAACTTCCATTAAGGGCTTATTTAGGACCCAATTATTTAACCTAGTCAGGACTGTTCTACAATCACCTATGATCCATCTTATCCTTTCAGTATTCTAGCTTTTCTATTACCTCTCCATGCCCAGGATGCATTCCTAGCTACCTTAGCTTGGAAAATTCATTATAAGGTATTTTTCCCTCACGACCTTGATCCAAAGGTTTTGGATTAGGTCCGTACAGCGTATTTTGAATATGGATTACCATAGCCCTGGAAAAAGTAATGGATGAAGTCACGTAACAAAGTTAACTGGGTATAGTTACAAAACATGAGGAAATTGAGAGTTTGAGACTTCATAACCACCTCCCAAGCACGATCCTTCTTAAGCATTGAACAGATTGTTCGTTAGTATTTCTTGACGAGCCCTTAAGGAATGTATGTACTTTTCCCTCAGAACTTTAATAACTAATCAGAACATTTCGGCTAGGTTTTTTTTTTAATCCATGTTGCATTTTTAATTAGATATGTTGACTAATCGGAAAGCATTTGGAAAATATGGAGTTCGGATCAATGATTAGACAAAAACAAAATAAAATAATAATAATCAAGTACCTGATCAGAAATGTGTATCACATTTCTGTGATTTTTTTTGATTGGTAAATCAGATATATTAAAGCAAAGAGCAGTTTACAGAGATATGTAAACGAACTACAAAAGCAAAAGCAAAAGCAAAAACAAGAATGAGAGCAGTTTTGATTGGTATCACATTTCTGTGATTGGAGTATGAATGCCTTTATTGTTCTTCTTCAATTGTATCTGATCAGAAGATAAAACATGTTGCAATGCAAGCTAATTGGGAGGCATGTGTTTTGTGCTCTAAGGATGTTTGGCAGGTGCCCTTATGCACATACTTCCAATTGCAGTTATGATCTTTGTTACATGAATAACAGACACAATACATATGTCAATGTTAGCCATGAACAAAAGGTGTTCGGTACAACATTTATATGCGATGGCTGCATTTCTATACTATTTAAAATCAGAATAGTGGAAAGCTTTGAACATTGGTAGCATATTTGATGATTTACTGATATTTGCAGCATTGTGCAATATTTGATGTCCAGTGCAGTGATAGATTGGATTGTAACATTGGAAAGCTGGGGCTTATTCAATAAAGATGATTGATTGCACATTACTTTGTGTCACTGATTATCAACCAATATCTATTTGAACCCCCTTTACTTGTAGGAATACATCTTATATCTGTCAATTTTGTTATGGTTGAAGTCCCATTCATAGCAACCTGGTCGAATTGAGAGAAGCTATCTGCAAGATTATTTGGTGCAGAATACTAAATAGAGGGTCAATGAAATACTTTTCCAAATAAAAACTGTTAAGAGTGATTAAAAAGATGCAGGGTCATTTCTTAATAAATTAAGAAATCATATAACCATAACATTTTGTGATTCATTTGTAAATCCACTCTGATTGTCTATCAACCAATAAAGTGGGACAATGTTAACATGGTTAAAACCTTAAAATTAAACTGTTTGAAGTCCAGGTGCAGCATGGTACACTTTCTGTCACTATGTTAGTAAGAAGATGGTTTCACAATCAATAGTTAGGATTTTTTTTTTTTTTGATAAAGAACCCTCATATCTATAGTGGATCTAATATGAATGGATAATGAATCGTCTGATTGCTTATTATAGAATCTTTTCCAATTTTATTTTCACTCGATTCATATACTTCTCTAAACCCAAAGCACCCTCTAAAATACAAGAAAAAACAAGCAAGGACGCTAAAAAGTAATCCCACCAATACTAAGAGGAGACTAAAAGGGTGGCAACAGCGACTCCGGCTGATCAAATTCCTCCCTAATCATGCACCAAGAGAGGAGCAGCTTGTAATATACAGTAAAGTCTTATCTTTTGAGCAAAAGAGATGATCACCCTCCCATTTCTCTCCTTTGAGACACTCCAACAAATAAACCCGTGAGAATCTTCCACATAAACCCATCTGGAAATGAACTGAAAATGATGCATACAGAAAATTGAGATCACGTGTTATTTTATATAATCTGAATGTGAGGTCCGTGTTGCTTGATAGTTAGCTTTTGTGAGGACAGAAAATTGGATTAACAATTGACTTTTGGCTATTGGATTGTGAGACCTTGATTGAGTCCCTGTTTTAAATCTGTCGAATTTAGCTAATATTACACGTCTTCTTTCTAATTGCTTGTTTAATTTCGATTGTGCATTACCATTTCATTGCTTCACATCTTCTGTGCACAAATGGATGTTGCTGTATCAGAACTTTTGTTGCCCCACTTGAGAGGCTAAAGCTGGAATATATAGTTCGTGGTGAACAGAAGAATCTCTTTGAACTCATCAAGACAATTGCAGCTTCACAAGGCTTGAAAGGCTTTTGGAAGGGGAACTTTGTCAACATTCTTCGCACGGCTCCATTTAAGGCAGTCAATTTTTATGCGTATGATACATACAGAAAGCAACTGCTCAAAATGTCTGGCAATGAGGAAACCACAAATTTTGAGAGGTTCCTTTCTGGTGCTGCTGCCGGCATTACTGCTACTATACTCTGCTTACCAATGGACACGGTTAGTGGCAATTTCAAACTTTTTTAATTGTAATCTCATGATCCATTGCAGACAGTTTCACTTGGTCCCCGTGAATGTAATGAACTTCCTTTATCATAAACTATCTCTGTGCATTTCTGTTTACACATTATAGAAGTAAAATACATAGATGCCTTATGTGACGAGATGACTACTCAACTCAGGACAGGAATGTAAGTATCTGACTTCCCCTATATGTCCGTTGCATGTGGCACACTTGCAAGGGATACAACCCACATTTGATGTGTTCCACCTAGGATAGTCGTAGGTCCAAAACCAACTCATTTTTAATGGTGAGTCTCGATCACTCTCCATGTGCTTTAAGTTATGCAGCACATCTCCTGCTCTTCTGCTCTCTTTACATATTAATACATGCTTCTCTATTACCAATCCTATATATATATATAGGAAGGGATTGGGAGACATGAAAAAGAACACATATGTACACAATCATATGATCGGAAGATCCAACGGCCACCATCACACCTGTGTCCTTCCACAAATTTTCCTAAATGCCCTTCCACACATAAAAAGCTGGTGTGATGGTAGCCGTAATATCTCCCGATCGTATGGTTGTGTGCGTGTGTGAACATGTGTTCTTTTTCATGTGTCTCCCGATCCCTTCCCTATATATATATATATATATATTGTGACCACTAAATGTTTTTTCTGTCAAGCTGATTGCTGTGACTATCTCATAAAAGGAGTGGCTACTGCTTAGATTTACTGATTATTGAATCAGAAGAACCCTTTTTGTTTGGGTAATTGACACGGAAAGGGTAAATCTTTAACTATTAGAACTTGGTTTCTGATTGGAGTTTGAGATTGTTGAAGTGTATTATTTATTCTAACTTAGATAAAAGTAAAACTGCCATAATTTGCAAAACCTGTTGTGATAGTTACGGTCGTAGGGTTGCATTATTTGAAATAAGTATATCTTGTTATACTAAGTTTTCAATGATTTTCCAATATAAATTGTTTCTGATTTACATTTTGAAATGTTAAATACTTCAGATCCGAACAAAGATGGTAGCACCTGGCGGGGAAGTCTTGGGTGGTGTTATTGGTGTTTTCCGTCACATGATTCAAACTGAGGGGTTCTTTTCCCTTTACAAGGGCTTAGTACCCTCAATTATTAGCATGGCACCCTCTGGTGCAGTTTTCTATGGCGTGTATGATATATTGAAATCAGCTTATCTGCATTCACCAGAAGGAAGGAAAAGAATTCTGCACATGAACCAACAGGGTCAGGAGCTAAATGCTTTGGACCAGATGGAGTTGGGACCAGTTAGAACGTTGATATATGGGGCTATTGCTGGTGCTTGTGCTGAAGCTGCCACATACCCATTTGAAGTTGTGAGGAGACAGCTTCAAATGCAAGTCCAGAAAACAAAATTGAGCGAATTGGCAACTTGTGTCAAGATAGTTAACCAAGGAGGTGTTACCGCTCTTTATGCAGGACTTATTCCCAGCTTATTACAGGTATGCTGATGTCTGATCTTTGGATTTCCGTACCTACTCTATTTTTCAAAGTGAGTAATTTGGTACCCCTGAAATATGCAAACGTAAAATGCGTTTAATAAAACTAATGGCAATTGTGATATTGATCTCCTTTTAAAATGGACCCAGATCAGTTGTTTTAAAGATCTTCTGAACACTCGTTCAGGATAAATTGTTTGTTTGTTAAGATTTGCTGATTACGTGGGTCAGGAGTTCCACATATCTGACTTTCATCCCAACCACCAATGCTTTACATAGTAATTTGCTCCTTCCATTTGATGGGTTCCTCTTAGGAGATCTCCTACATCAGAATTGTCCTGATCTTTCAATTTGTGAACTCTTAAGGACCATCTGCTGTATTCGTTTTTTTCCACTTGGAAGGAATTTGATGTCCCAACCTAGGTATCCCATTCGATTTTGAAATACACAAACTGAATTGCAGTTAAATCAGCCGCCGTTGCTCCTTTTGTCAGTTGTACTTGCAACAACCAAAGTTTTTCTACAGTTCTACTTAGGTCTATTAGGGATCTGAAGTTTATTACCTTCTTTCTGATTTTTTTTCTTCCGCTGTGCCATATCATATCGGATGATTCAATTACCATGGGGAAGGTATAGCCTGACTGTTATGCACGCTATGCAAAACTTCGTTTGGCAATGGCTTCTCTAGAGTGTGCATGAACTATTCTCTTTTTGCACTCATGGAGCTCTCAAGGTCCCATGCTATGTTATTAACAAGTGAAAAAAATCTGGTTTATCTTCTGAAAAGAGATCGGAGTCTGATATAGTAATAAATCTCACCGCAACCATTATGAAAGGGCATTACGCAAATATTTCGGTAATACCTGAAACAATACTAGTCACGTTACGTTACTTATGACCATTGCTAAACGTTGGACGCTATATAGCCTATATTATATACCCATAGTTTTAGAAACTCAGTCTTTCTCACTTTTGTTGAATTTTTTTCCTTTCTTCCTCCTCTCAAACCAAATATAACCAATCTATCTTTTTTGAGATCATAAACAAGATCTACGCGATGAATTAACTGTTTGAATCTTCATAACTTACTTTTGATTTATTTTTTTTTAATTGGGCTTATTTGATTGGGTAAGATGTCTCAGCTATTCTCAATATTTGTTTGTTAGTTAATGCATATTAGCAAATCTAGAACATAGATTCATGGATTTTAAATGAAATAAATGAATCTATGATGATTTTTAATATGCATTTACATTTTCATCTCAATATGATACATTAGTATTCTGATGCACAATATGCATTTGTTTTTGTTTGTTTATTAAAGTTAAATATTTTTCCTTAATTTTACATTAAAAAAAATTTGATCTACAAAATGGTGAGAGCAATAAAGGTTTTCGGTCAGACCCATTATGCAAAACGAAACTGTTATTTAAATCCTTGGATGAGGCTCCCAGTGATTTGGAAATCGCTTGCCAACAAGGTAACCAGAACATGAGAAGCCGGTAGGATGTCTCTAGCGGAAATTTCCAAGTTTGAGAATCTTAAGAGGCCTTCGATGAAATGAAATTCAGCACTCTGTTGAGAATCTTTGGTGACAATATACATGAACTGGAATCCAGGAGAGCTTTATGTGGCACATACATCTTTTGAGGAAGTAGGTGAACCCGGACATTTAATGCCCTTGTGCCGGTAGGATGTCTTTGATGATGTGACTTTGTTGACTGCAAGGGCCTTTGTTTTTTTAGGCTGCGTTTATTTGGAAGGAAAATGGGTGCTTGAAATTATTTTCGGGGAGAAAACTAAATGTTTGGTTGGCAATTCTAGGAAGCACAGGTACGGCGATATGGCATAAATTATGAAAAACAGTTAAGTTTTACCTTAGAGTGCCGTATCCAATACGGCGATACGGGTACGTTTCCATTTTCAAAGTATCCGTGCTTCCTAGGTTGGCATGCTGGAAAATGAATTTTTTGCTGCAAAAGTTTCTCCAATACTACTTCATGTTTGAGGGGGAATTTTTCTCTACAAAATGAGGATAAATAATTCCCAAGAAAAAGTTATTTTCCTTCCAAAGTCCAAACTATCATTTCCTTACCCTATGTTTGGTTGCCGAGAAAATAGGTGAAAACATAGAAAAGAAAAGAAAATTTTGGATTTTTAATACAATTCTTAGTTGGACTTTGTCCAATTTTCTTTTCTTTTATCTTTTTCACTTATTTTCTTGGCAACCAAACATAGGGTTAGGCTTTGTTTGTTTGTAGGGAAAATGTTGTGGAAAATAAAAATTTTCTTGGAAATAATTTCTCCTCAATTTTAGAGAATTTTTTTACCTCGAGCATAAAATAAGATAAAAAATTTATTTGCAGTAAAATCTCATTTTGCAGCATGCAAAGCACAAAAATTATCTTTTCTCCAGAAAATAATTCAGTGGACTTATTTTCCCTCCAAACAAGCGCAGCCTTAAGGAACAAAATAAAAAGTGATAGAAAGCAATCCAATCTATACAGCCTTGTTCCCCTGATGGGACTTGGTACTGTTACAACCAATACTCCCTTTTTTGAGTTTTTTGTGTGTATGTGTTTATTTTTCAATTTGTATTCTATAGATCTATTCTGCGAACCCACCAAACGGCAGACCCATACTCCTGCATTTGTACCATGTATATCCATCACAGCATCTAACTGTAGAACTTAACTGAGGTTTCAGTTATATTCTATTGTTATTCACTGTAGTGCCATTATATTCTATGTGTTATCACCATTTTGCTGAACATTGAGATGTACCATTTACTGTTTTTTAAGGTTCTAATATCTGCTGCTATTCTTGCTGTTTTGCCCTTTCAGGTTCTGCCATCAGCTGCCATAAGTTACTTCGTCTATGAGTTTATGAAGATAGTTCTAAAAGTGGAATGAACATAGAAGATTGATCTTCTCAGGGAAAATAGAGGGTTGTGTAACTCGCAAGGTGAGCGCTGGGTCTGTTTTATCAAGGGAACAGCTGATAATGTTTTCATCTGGCCATTATGGGTCATTTTAATTAGGATGCATCCATATAGTGATTCTGCATTCCATCATAGAAGCTGTTAAAATCATTGTTAATTGATGGTACCCATTGGCATCCTCTAATTATCTTTGACAACCAGAAAAAAAAAAAAACCGTTTTCTATCCCTGCTGCCTCTTTTTTTTTTTTTATCAGTAATCAAGTAATTTGTATAGATAAATACCGCATTTTGTTGTTGCAAGCCAGTCATTTGCAAACCCTAAAAGCTTCTGCCAGGAAGAAATCTGTTAAGTCCATGCACAGTAAGCAATTCATCAACTGCTGTTTTGTGTACAACCTCATACTATTAAAATGATAGATTGCAAATTTCGTATTCAAATTTGAACATGATCCCACTGGAGGCAGTAGACCAAAGCTCATATCATCTTCTCTTTTGGAAGCTCTTATCAAATATAATAAATTTGAAAAATAAAAATAAAGCTCTAAAGTATAAGCTCATTAAGCTCTAATATTTTTTAGAGTTTAATCGTTTGATTAAAAGCTCAGAAAAATTCTTCTGATTGAATAGTATTATTTCTGTAAGGGGAGAAATATGAGGGGTGTGAGAATGTTTGGAATTTCTTAAAAGAAACTTCTTTTTTTTTAGTTCTAAGAAATTTGTATGGGCGCTAGATATCCTCCAAGCGCATTAAAGATAAAAAGTCTAAATGAAAAAAGAGCATTTTCAAGGACGTAGAGTGTTTCTAATTAGGATTTAGAGTTACCAAACACCCACTTAATTTTGGACATGTGATGAACATACATCAATGAGAAATGAATACCATGAGAACATATTCGAATGCAAAGGCAAACGTGAGATTTATCTATCATCTCCAAGGACTCTCTCAAGCCCAGTGTAAATGCTAAGTTGGAAAAGGGCAACTGCAAATCTGCAATTATAATAATTACAGGCCTCTAGCTAGGACGGCAAAAGTGTGCCCCCTCGCTTGAGGGGGGTCTTTGGATGGAGTCCCAGATGGGAAATCTGTCCAATATTTTAAGCTAGGATTTTGCAAGAAGTTTCCTTGAAGGTAATGCTGCAGGAGCCCTCACTCAACCCCCAGTTCTCTGTGGGGTGTTTGGTGTACTGGCCAGGGGCCCAGGACCACGCCTCAGTTGGCGGAGGTTCTGAGTTCAATTCCCTCCCCTTGTTGGCCACCCTAAAGGATTTATCCCTAGTTGCTTAGTGCGTGTGGATGGAGGGGTTTGCACATGCTATGGGATTAGTCAGGTACTCTTAAGAGGCCCGGACACCCTCGTTACCAAAAAAAAAAAATCCAACTAGCTGTCAGCTGCCTACTGGTATGATGTCTAGTACAGGAGTTTTAAGATTAGAGGTTTCAAATTTCAAAACTGAACAAAATATGTTTGAACTGTATTATTATTGTTGCATGTATAAATTATATGGACACCTTTCCGAGTGAAATAACTTTTACTACCTAGATAAAGGGTTCCATCTTTTGTTATAATTGACTTGCCTGCATTATCCATTGCAGCTGGTTGACGGACCTCTGCATTATTACTAGGAGCAAAGAAGATCCCTGAACCATTATTTGGTATAAAACTGTAATTTCAAAGAGAAGCATTACATGGGGGCTGTTTCCAAATCCCAACCCTGCAAAATTGCATTTTCAAAGGAAATGAAAATCAAAGATAACAAAAAAACAATGAATATACAATAGTTACCATTCTGTTTTATGCTGGCAAGCCCCAGGCCTCAGAGCTACATAACTTACAAAGTACTGAGAAATCCACAGTCAACTGTTTTTAATATCACCCATAATATGGAGCAGCGCCTTTAAAATATAGTTCTCTTCTAGAAGCTTAAACAAGTTTCTGACTTGATCAAGCTTCCTTTGCAAACTCTAAATCTATTAACTACAAAAGCAATTCCTTTCTTAATCACTCCAATTCAGTCAGTGGATCTTCGCGGTTGCAACTCTCCCTGTTGGCCAATTATTGCTGCCAACCATACTGTGTACTGCGACTACCACCTATTGTGTTTGGGCCTCTACCAGCTCCTGAACCTCCATATGGACCGCTTTGAGGGTAATTTGGAACACCAACTCCATAACCACTTCCATCCCCTCTGGGACCTGTACCATGAAAACTACTTCCAGCATATGGAGGCCCCCGTCCTTGAGGTGGATACGGCCCACCACTATAACCTCCACCTTGACCTCCACGATTTGGGTTAGATCCCCCACTAGGGTTTCCACCCGGTGGGTATCTATTTTGACCTCCAGAAGGTCCACGAGGCTTTCCGTAGTGGTGGCTAGGTCCTGCAACCACCGGAGGCTGGGAATTATGCATGGGATGGTTAGGTCCTGGCTGAAGTTGAGGGTGTGCTTGCCCAGTTTGTTGGATGGGAGGCAGGCGGGCATGCTGCTGTGGATGCTGTAGTTTCTGTCTCTTTGCTGCTTCTTCATTTTGTCGTTGCTGCTGCCGTTTTTTCTTCGTCTGGAACTCATGGGACGATTCATATTTGGGTAGGCTGTGCCATCAAAAAATGGTTGAAGTTTAAAATATCATATAACCGGAAAGATAATACTAGAGGCATTTAAATAGAGGTGTGGAAATTGGACTTTGGAATATCTACGGAATGGGGAAAGTTAAGAGGAAAGGAGTCAAACCTCTTACGATCGCAAGGTAATGGGTCATTCCAGAAATATTCAGCATCAAGTGCATCCTTCGCAGATATTCTCTACAAAGAAGGGATGGGAGGAAAAAAAAGAGAAAAATTACAAGTACCAAAAAAATAGTATGGAAGATATGACAATTAGAAATGAAAAATGGATCACGTACAAACTATGTACAAAGAGAATATCACAACCACCTAGGTACCAGTAGTTAAGCCTACTGGTGGTGGCATAGCCAAAAATTAGATGAGAAAGGGATATGGAACTAGAAATGAAAAATGAATAACCTTATTGCATGGCATAAAAACACATTGTATGCACTATAAATTCAAACTCCAACAAATACAAAGATTCACTTATACTGAGTCAAAAGTAGATGTTGTGATTGTTGGATTTCAAAGTTCTTCAACAAACTCCAACAAATACCAAGGTGGCGTTTGGAAACACCAATCTAAATAGGTAGAGCTTATTTGAAAATTGTGCTTAGTTGGACTTTAGATTGTTAAGTTAAATGTTAATTGGATGTCTACATATTTTTGAAGTAGGGGTTTTACCTCTTATTTAAAAAATAAGCTCTACCTATTTAGATTAGTGTTACCAAATGCCACCCAAGATTCACTTATACTGAGTCAAAAATAGATGTGATTGTTTCCAACCACTTATAGGTAGTTTCACAAAAAAATTCCACTGTTATTCTGATCCGTAGAGTCCTTGCAAAAATGAGATAGCTAAATGCAAGCATTGCCATAGTCATAAGCCAATCAACTTTTGCCAAACCAATAGAAATGTCATCATCTTGCATGACCATACATGTAATGGTGTACAATCAATGAGTGAACACCTTGGGATCAATAATTTGAATTCCAAAAAAATGAGTAAGAAAAAGTGGGATATCAAAAGATCAGTTCATGTTTGATATAGTTTCGGCTAAAATGATAGAATCAAATAACCAACAAAAAAGAAAAAGGGGAAAAAGTCTGCATTAACTCTAAGGTCATCTGATAGGGTTTCAAAGACGCTACCATGATTCTAAAGAAAGGAAAAGGGTATAATTTTCAAGATTAAAAGAGTATCTAAAAGGACTCCGTACAAAGCATTTTAGAAAAAAAAATCTTCATTTTTTTCCACTGAAAGAAAAAATGCGACTTTATTTCAATGAAAAATAACAGGTTGTTGTCAATGAAACATCAACAAGCCACTTGAGTTGCCTTCAATAATTAACACATAATTTTTTTTAATGCTAACAAGTAGAAATCTCCAATCCTTCAAGAAGGGCCCTAACTGCTCTAGTCCACTGTACCAGTGGGCCAAAACTTTTATCATCAAATCTTTGCCGTCATTAAGGTTCCTCCAACTCGAGCTAGACCGGGAATATTATTTTTCATCCACAAAAATTAAGAACACCAATAAGAGTTTATTCTAATGGATGATATAATCAGGGGCAGAGCCGCATGGGGCCCAGAGGGGACTGAAGCCCTCATGATTTTTTTTATAAAAAAGTTCCCATAGTACTAATAGTGGCGGAGCTGGGGAGAGGGGAGGAGCCGGGGGATAGGGGGCTCTAGCCCCCCCTAAACTTCTGAGAAAAAATATATTCCTTACAAACGGACACAAACAGACGTGATGACCATTGAACTTGGCCCTAAAAAAAAATAGTGGGTCCTGGCTCCGCTCCTGGATATAATGAGCTATGGAACGATGATCTAGCAACCCGAAGATCCATGCTGCAAGAAAAGGACGCATTCAAGAGCATTCTATAAACCTCCACTGCATACAAGCAAAGGTTATCAAATTTGTTTTTGTCCAATTCAGGATTACAACTCAGTCGAATTGCTTAAGAAGCTAGCTGTTTGTCGATTTAGTTCACATTAACGGTGTTGTGAGTTGTGATGCAATTGTGAGGTAGCAGGTAAGTCCAATTCCAACTTATCTTCCACAAAAGTACATTGAGCAATTTGCTTGAGCATACAGTCCTGAAGAAGAGCTCAAACTATCTTAAGATAATGAGTACGTTTTTATAGGCACAATGGCCCATAAAGGAGATTCGAGGTCAAACATCCATAATTTGTCTCCAACAGCATGAGTACCCATTCAAGTAACACAATAAACTGATAAAGAGATTTCTACGTGACCCAACTGAATAACTAAGATAACAGAACAACAAATTAGATATCAAATCCTGAGTAGAAAAATAGTGGAAAACCAAAAGATTAATAGAACGAGAAGAAACTAAAAGTTATAATGCATGTAAATATTACCTGATGGACATAACAATGAAAATAGGCAAATACATTGGATAAAATTAATACCTGAGATGGATCAAGAGTTAGCATTTTCTCCAGTAGTTCCAAAGCATGGCGGTCAAAACTGTAATGCAAAAAATGTATAATTAAACACAAACTTCTTGGACGACAATGGCAAAATAAAATCCCTAATATTTTTCAACAACTACAAAACTTAGCAATAATAACCTATGCAAACACTAAATATCGGATTACTTACTGTTTGAACACGTCCCTGACACGTCTCCTCATTGGCCTTGTTGGCTTGAAATTGTTATACCAAGGAATCTTGGAAACACCAGGCCAGTTGATCTCATCAGGAGCTCCACAGAGCTCAAAAATCTTGTTCAATTGCTCTGGCTACAGAACAAGAAAATAATTTGTAGTAAGTACGGTCTTCCAGGAAAGATTTTACCTTATGGTCAACATAGTTGGAAATCATGCAGAAACCATAAAGCACTGTGAATTTTTAATTGAAAATGTCAGACTAACCAAAGAACGGTAAACCAAAAAAGAGAACCCCACAGGAGTTGAGGGCACCATTTCAATAACAATTGACAGATTAAAAAATATCTTAATCTGAATAAAAAAGAAAAATCATAATAAAACTAGTTTTATTCAAATTATGATTTTCTTTTTTAAATAATCTGTCAATTGGTATGGAGACTATTAAGTACTCCTTGAATGAGATACAAAGCGATTACTTCTCTAGACGGAAAATATATATGATAAAAATATGATTCATAAAAATAAAACATAATGAGCCAGAATAAAAATCAAGCTCGATACGTAACTTTAAGGTATTGTGTTTCTGGATATACAAGTTATATCCCTACATACACCATTTCAAGTAAGAGAGGATGCAATATCATATGCCTCAAAAAGATATGAGGAAATATCTTAGTTTAACCCCATCTAACTCTCTAAAATGGTTAATGCTTGAAAGTCTTCAAGGATATTGGCTTTCCCTTCCTTCCACGGCATAGCATTTATCTAGTTATATTCCACCGCTAAAGCATCTAAGAAGTTGTCCTTCAACACTTTTAAGGCCTCAAAGGAAAGCTTTAACCTCCACAACTCTAAAGTCCACAACTCATAAGTCATACCCAGCCTAAAAATGCTTCACTAATTTTCCTGCTATCATTTCTAGAAATGCTCCTGGTCAGGCCTTGCTTATTAAAATTTAGAAGTGTTACCACCAAAATAAAGTTTAAACCAACCACTTCCCAGTTTCTCCATAAAACTTTGAGGGTCCATTTTTGGACCGTTAGAAAAGATTTCTCCCAATTGATTGGGAAACAAGTTTTACGCCCTAGAATTCCATAAGAATAAGAGCCCAATACATCACCAATCTCCAAATGGCATCACAAGTTTTCAACATCAGATTCGTTTATCTTATTGCACAAACCCAATATAGGGCCAGTGTAGTCAAAGTGTAGCATTGCCTATGTCAGGGTCTAGGAAAGTGTCCGTCAATATGTGAGCACCTGAAGTGCTAGACTATAAAGACGGTCGCTTAAGAGTTAAGACCTACAAGAAGTTGAACAATATTTGAAAATAAACCGAAAAATGTATATCCCTCAAGACTTGGGGGTGATGTTAAGGTTATGGGGAACTTTGCCTCTCTTTTTAGCTCCATTCTTGGCACTAAGCCACTAGATTTCTTTATCCCATTAAGCCACTATTTTTTTGCCAGTAAGCCAGTAAGAAAATGGCAATTTACTAATTTAGTATTACCCTAATTGGTAGTACACTATTCTTTATTTGTTGTAGCAACAAGCAACATTCTTGTTCTATGTATTTTTTATATATGAATTTTTACTTTTATAAACTTAATTAATTAAGCTAAATAAAATTTTGGTTGCCTAGGCAATGCCTCGCCTACCTAAGTGTCACCTGAACCCTTTAACAGTTCAACTACTCTGGAAGGGAAACTGGTAAGTCGATCTAAAGAGCATGGTAAGTGGTAACTAAGCCTAAGGTTATACTTGACCAAGTTACAAAGGTGACATGGTAGTTAATATTGTGCTAGACCTACTAGTAACTAGTAGCAACACGGTACATAGTGTGTCAGGTGATGTTGATAACATCCAATATAAAACGACAAAATCAAGTCTTCACTATGGCAAATCAAAATCTCATTCCTCAACTCATCGGCCTATTATCAACATCCGTTCAACTTTAAAACCATTTATCTTCTATTAAATGTTTGACCATGTTTCCTCATATTATCATCCACCATAGGTAAAAACATTAAGAAATTAATGCCTAAAATTTGAGAACCCGTTGTAAATATATAATCATGAAATTCAAGGCTGAAACAGTCCAGAAATTGAAAAGCAGTCATCCAAATCCACTGTAGACAACCAATCACACTGTTTAGTAATCATAGACCAAAAAGAAACTGGCTCATGTTAATAATTACTACACTTAAATTCGACCAACAAAAAGTTCAGGCTGAGTGCCTCACCTCATTTTTTCCAGGCAAGATTGGTTTTCCATGCAGAAGCTCAGCAAAAATACAACCAACAGACCACATATCAACAGACGGACCATATCTCGTGGTTCCAAGCAGCAACTCTGGAGGTCTGTCCAAACCATTATGAACCTGAACCAATTAAAATGAAAAGTGGTGCATATTCTTGGAAAGACGGAAATATTTATCTACACAGCAATCCATAATTAATATTTATCTATCGATGTAATCAAAGGTAACTGTTTACCTATACCACAAAGTGATAACACGATTTGTAAGATTTCCATTGTGGTCGTTGGAAAATGACCGTGCAAGGCCAAAATCCGCAAGCTTCAGATTTCCCTCATTATCTATCAGAAGATTAGAGCCTATGATGACAGAAGCAGCACAACTATCAAACAGCAGGAAAAAAAAAAATATATACAATACAAGATGCAACTCAATCTTATAATTACCTTTAATGTCCCGATGAAGTACTTGATTGACATGACAGTAATGGAGGCCTGTCAATAACTGTCTCATATAGCACTGAGAAGAAAAAAAAGGTAAACAAATTGTCCAGTACCACTGAATATAAGATTAAAGTCTGTTGTAGCTATCTGGATTTATGTACCTTGATCTGGGGAACTGTAAATCTCATCCCAGGACGATCAGAAAGGCCTGTCAAATCATGGTCCATGTATTCAAAAACCATGTAGATGCTACCTTTGTACTTATTACCATCTGTAGTCCCGCAAGAAAATGTAGCTATATCAGAAATTTTTCTGAAAGAACTAAAAAATAATCATGAATAAGTTAAAGTTAATAATGATCAGATGACAAACAATATAGGATGATATCATAATGCTAGCTAAACTCGATTCAGTGGAACATTGAACTATGTACCTGGCTTCCCTTGCTCGTCCCTTTCAGGACCTGGAAGGCAAATCCAAAATTTTACAAGTTTGAATAAAATAGAAAAAGTATTTGAGCAATTTATTAAACACGCATAAGAAATGGAAAACATGCAAACTGAGAAAACAGAAGTACCTGGAGATGTCACAATCTCTTTCAACTTGATCACATTTTCATGATGAAGCTTCTTTAAAATTTTAATTTCCCGTATGGCTGTTATAGGAAACTGCAGAAGCATCGTAAAATAAAAAATACATTTCAGTATAAAATGTAACACACACACACTAACTACAACAATACTTTGTAGCTAACTGCCTCTAGGCTCTAGCTTTTCACAGAGAATAAACTCATCATTAGTAGATTATACTGCAAAATCAATAGAACAAGTAGGAGAGAAAGCATACGCCTTCTCTTTCATTGTCCATTCGAATCTTTTTCAAAGCAACAATTTCCCCAGTTCTGATTTCTTTAGCCATGTATACTTGACTGCAAGAACAGAAAATATCAGGAAAATCACAAGAAATTATTCTCAGTTCATCAAAAGCCACACAGAAACAGCTCATACTCTTGTAGAAACCAGAGATTCTTGTAAAGGGGGGCAAGTAGAGGAAGATATTGATATATAAAAGGTACTCCCTGGTATACATCTCTCACAAGCATTTAGCAGTACATCAAAAAAAGTATTTATATATTTCATGAAACAAACCAACTTTAAGAAATGCATGTGCATGGATGAAGAGATTAAAAGATAAAACACGCAAACCATGGTAATATTAATTTAGATAGAAAATGAAAGTCTGCATAACAATGCTCAAAGTATCTCCCATCTGATTAAAAATGCCAAACTATTACAATTGTTTGGTTTTCTAACTGTCAGTCTGTCACAAGAGAAACTTGATAGAAATTCCAGGAGTAGAAAAGACAGATAAATGTACGCATGTATGGACTAAGGAACAATATGGTATGGAAAAATCAAAATTGAAAGGATGTAAATGATTCCTGTCCTTGAGTCATTATAGATTGATAGGATAAAAGAGGAAACAACTTTCAGAAAGGCAGAAATTCCAAGATCCCTTAAAAAAGGACAAATTCATCAAAAAAGAAAATTACCATCATTATTATAGATTTTCTCCCAAGTCCCAACTACTTAAGGTCCACATCACAAAGTCCGCTCCTCCATACCATTCCATCTACTATTTAGAGCCATATATTTCCTTAAATCATGCATCTCCAAAATCATCTCTCAACCACAATTAAATTCTTTCCATCCTTCCTCCCATCTTTTTAATGGTTTTAAATTGCATCAAAGTGCTCCCTGCTGGTGCCATAAATGGCCTTCTCTTTGACCAAACCATCTCCATTGACTCTTCTTTCTTTAATCAGTTATTTGAGCTATACCTAACTTCAAACAGATATGTTCATTTCTGATCCTGCCATCTAGCTACTTAACCATCTCAAATTTGTCATCTTGGCTATGCTCGTACTGTGAACATGTTCCCCGAGTCCAAACTTTCACTCCATAAAGCATAACCAGTCTTATTGTCATAATACAAAACAAAAAGATTTAATTAATTCATGGCCATGCATTTTGATTGTTAAACATCCACTCAAATCTAATTTTATGGGCGAACTTTTTTTATTAACATTTTTGTTGGCAACTTCCTCATTAGCATCCCCCTTCTCATGCATAGTGGAATTGAATTGTGGATTTGGGGTATCTGACATCCCGATGATCTTAAATATCATTTCGTCTCTGCACATACCCTCACTAAAGTTACAATCCATTAATTTTCTCTGTTTGACTTATATTAGGACTACATCGTATCCCTTCACAATTCTAGGAATCTTGTTCTGCATTTATCCCTCTCCATGTTCATCAACATACACTACTTTATCTGCAAACAACAAACAATAAGGCACTTGCTTTTGAATATAAGCAGTTAAGTATATTATTAGTTATAACCTAAGTAACCAAAGCGGTGAGCGGGAGCGGGAGCGGGAGCGGGAGAGCGTCAAATTTTAATTTAGAATATAGTCGAGAGCGCCTCCGGAGCGTCGCCATATATATATATATAATATTTTAATATTTTTTTGAAAACTAAGGTTACATTATTAGATCTTAAGAATTAGTTAATTTTAACCAAGGTTAAAAGGTACACGTGTTGACCACCGGGTGCGATTGAACTTGGGAGAGGTTCAACCGTTCAATCCCAATTGATATCAATTAAATGTGATCACTTTAAATAAAATTGAAAAGACCGGCAGGCAGCTGACTTACTTTATAAAATGAAAATAAAATAAAAAAAAGATGAAAGACTTGTAAGGACAAGTCTTTTCAGATTTCTTCTCAAGAGTTTTGAACGCAAACCTGTTTCGTCTTCGTCTTCTTCATTCTTGAGTTACAGAAACAATGGTGAAACAATGGCGAAAGCGAAGCTTTCTCCCACTATTTTGACACCGCGCTCTAAGAAATTTAAAACCACGCTCTATGAAATATAAAACCGCGCTCCGGCGACGATTCCACTCTCAAACCGTAAGAGCGAGGTTTGAGAGTGGGAGCGGAGGGGTCTACCCACGGTTTGGGTTACTAAGGTTATAACCAATCCAATAAGATACAGACTCAAGGTTGACAGCTGGTAAAACTCACCACAATTTAGAAAATCATTTGTCTCCCATCAGTTGTTTTCATGCTCCATACATGATACAACTACCCACATACATGTTTTTAATGGTGTCAATAAGCCTGTGGGGAGCCCTTGCTCCAATGCTCCCCCAAGACCCACCAGATCATCTCTGTATGAACTTCATTTTAATCTTTCTTTGGTTCAATACAGATTTTTTTTTTGATCAGTAACCAGCTAAAATATATTGAAAAGAACAAGGATACAGGCAAAAACAGAGGCACAAACACAGAGTTTATAAGAAAATAAACTCGAAAGCACCAAAACACACAAACGAAATCCTGCCTCCTAGCCTAAGGCCCTTGACCCCAACAAAGCCCGAAGGTCAAACCCATCGGCATATAAACCCGCCCACTCCAACACGACCACCCGAATCCTAGCACACAAACGGGACTGAGTGACTGAAGAATCCTCAAAGAATCTGAGATTCCTTTCCTTCCAAAGCATCCAAGATATGGCTCCCGGCAAAACTGCCCAAATTACCTCCCATGCCCCCTCCTTGCTTGGCCTGAACCAACTGGCTAAGAATTCTTGAAATGACGAGGGGAAGACCCAAGCCATTCCCAAGCAAGACAAAAAGAAACCCCAGATTTTGGCTACATAGGGACAATGAAGGAGCAAATGATCTATTGTTTCTTCTGCTTCTAAACACATGAAAGACTGGTTGGCCATCTTCCACCCTCAATGTTGCAAATGGTCATAAGTGAGAATTTTGTTCAATGTTGCATTCCAGAGAAAAAATGATACCTTAGAGGGAATTCTTAGGTTCCACATTACTTGATGAGGGAAAGAACTCAAGTGGACTGGGCTCAAGGACTGATAGAGAGATCTAACTGAGAAACTCCTACTCTTGCTGCCAGGCCAAACTCTGCAATCCCTCTAATCTCAGTGCTCAGGCATATAACTTAAGCGAGCCAACAACCGAGACAACTCCTCAATCTCCCAATCATTTACGTCCCGTCTTAAAGAAGGACACCATACCACCTCCTCCACATAATCACCTACTACTGCCTCGTCATTGGCGAGCAAAAATAAATTACCAAACTCATCTCACAACGTAAAAGAGCTGCACCACAAATCCTTCCAGAATCTCACTTCATTCCCTTGACCCGCCCTAAATCTGAACATCAGCGCCACCAAGCAAGCTGTTGCCATGATTCCCTTCCAAAGGCCTTATTCATCATAATCAAAGATTTCATATTTAACCCCCCTTTATCCTTAGGTTGACAAATATTCTTCCACGACACCAAGGGGTATTTGTAGGAATCCTCCCTCTCCTTCCACAGAAAATCTCTCTGCATACATTCCAGCAATCTTGCTATTGATTTAGGCAAGGTTAAAGTTGACATAAAGTAGGTAAGGAGGCTACTAAGGGTGCTTTGGATAAGAGTTAGTTTCCCACCTTTTAAAAGATAGAGAGACTTCCACCCAGCTAGCATGTTCTCGCACCTCTCAAGCACCGGCGTCCATACCTCTTTTGTGTTGAAACGACCCCCTAACGGCATGCCCAGATATTTAGACAGAAGCACTCCCATTCTACACCCAAAACAAACAGCCAACTGCTCCATAATAAGAACTTCTCCTACCCGAACTATCTCAGACTTAGCCAAATTAATCCGAAGCCCGGACACTGCTTCAAAGCACCGAAGAAGACACCTAAGATGCAATAGCTGACTAGGATCCGTGTTGCGAAAAATCAGAGTATCATCAGCAAACTGAAGGTGGGATATACTCAACTAAGAAGCACCAACCAAAAACCCCTCGAAGACTATCCCTTCTGCTCTAGAAAGCATCCTGCTCAAGGCCTTTGAAACCAACACAAACAAGAACGGGGATAGAGGGTCTCCCTGTTAAAGCCCCCCAGAGCTTGGGAAATACCCAACCGAACTGCCATTCAGAATGATAGAAAACGAGATAGAGGATATATACATCTTCATCCACTTCCTCAATTTCTGCTCGAACCCCATTCTACCAAGAACGTAATCCAAAAATCCCCAATTCATATGATCATAGGCTTTTTCCATATCCACTTTGCAAACAATACCTAGGGAGCTAGCCCTAATACGAGCATCAATACACTCGTTGGCTATCAGAATATCATCCAAAATTTGTCTTTTGTTGAGGGGAGATTAAGAAAGCCATCACTTTCTGAAGCTGGGCCGCCAAAACCTTAGCAATGATCTTATACAAGCTACTCACAAGATTGATCGACCGAAAGTCCTTCAACTCTACTGCCCCTTCCTTCTTCGGAATCAACATCACAAAAGTATTGTTCACCACTCGATCAAAACTCCCTGAAGAGTGAAATTCGTGCAGTACCTCCAACACATCCCTTCCCACAATCTCCCAACAGGTATTGTAAAACTCGATAGAAAACCCATCCGGGCCTGGAGCTTTATCCCCTACCATACAACGAATAACACCCAAAACCTCTGCACCAGGGATAGGCTCGCGAACTCTAGACCATCTACCCTAGGCCTCCAACCTTCCTTCTCTTGATAAATCTCTTTATAGAAAGAGATAACACAATCTTCAATATCTCTGCTTCCCTCTCTCCACTCCCCATTCACCTTTAATTTCGTGATAAAATTCCGTTTCCTATTAAAATTTGTTGTGCGCTGAAAAAACTTTGTATTCCGATCTCCCTCTTTGAGTCATCTCGTTCTAGCCTTTTGTTTTCAACTAATTTCCTCGAGGTTAAGCACCGACATATACTCCTTCTTAGCTTCATACTCCTGAGATTCCAAGACCGTCAACTCTCTCTGATCAACTGAACTCTCCAACTCCTTGATTTCCCGGAGAAGACCATCCAATCTAAGCTGGATATTACCAAACACCTCTTTATTCCACACCTTAATCCTAGACTTAAGGGCTTTCAACTTCCGACTAAACCGCACACTAGCTGACCCCCAGCTCACCTCCTCTCTCCATACTGAGCTTACTACTTCCTGAAACCTCTCATCCTTGAGCCACATGTTCTCAAAATGGAAAGGGGAAGGACCTCCTGACAAACCTCCAGTCTCTAGTACAATAGGCCAATGGTCCGATATTGGCTTGGGAAGAGAAGAGTGAAAACATTGGGAAATAGACTCTCCCACTCCGAACTTACTAAGAATCGGTCTAGACGGCTAGCTTTGGCACTAGATAACGAATGCGCCCAAGTAAACTAGCCCCCCCTCAATGGATAATCAATAAGATCATGCCGACGAGTAACTCCCCAAATCTCTTCATTGTCGCCGTCCGCACACTCCCCCCTTTCTTCTCGGAAACTAGACGAATGCAATTAAAATCTCCCCCTAAACACCAAGGACCACCCCATCTTACACTTACATCCTCCAACTCCTCCCAAAGCAGCTTATTATCCACCCCTCCTGAGGGTCCGTAGACCCCAGTGAACACCCAGGCGCTAGCCTCCCCCACCAATCTACAAAGAATGGAGATCGAGAAAGCGCCTTGCTCCGACTCCAAAACGACCTTGGAACTATCCCAAAATAGAAGGATACCACTAGATGCACCAAAAGAGGGACTCGCAACCCAACCCAGCCTACCCGAGCCCCAAGAGTCTCTAATATGACATTCCTTAACAATCTCGAGCTTTGTTCCCTGAATACAAACTATTTACAACTTCTTTATTCGAACAAATTTTTGATTGCCGCCCTTTTTTCAACCTACCCCATCCCCCTTACATTCCACGATATAATTGAGAGATCTATCATTGAGTAACTCTTCAACGCTTACATTGCCTGGGACTACAAGACACCCCCTGCACCTTGGGTTTGCCATAGTTAATCCCACACGACAACCACCGTTGCTCCATTTCGGAAAAACCTCTTCGCCCTCTGCCCGCCTTTGTCGATGACTTATGCTCCCCTAACAAACCATTCTTCTCTATTTTCTGGAACAGAGCTTTCGCCTCTCCCTCATGACCCTCAATTGAGATGCCCAAAAACCTGCTCAACCCTTCCATGTGACTAATCACCCATTCCGAGACCTCTTCTGGCCCCAACATAGCGCCTCTACCAGGACTGCCAATGTTGCTAACCCCAATAACATCAGGACCCAAATCCAACCTCACGAACTCACCAAGGCTACTCTGCTCCTGAGATAAGTATACCTTCTCTGAGCTCGCCGACCCCTCCTCTTGAACTGCAGACCCCCTCGACCGAGAATGAGCTTCCCCCCCTGAGGTCTGCTCTCCTTCCGCCCTCTCCCCCTCCTTCCTAGACTGCGAATAAGAATCAGAAGGAGAGTGCAGAAACATACCTGACAAAGGCCTCAGCTCCATGGACTCCAGCAGATACTCCCCACCTCCCTTTGGCCTAAAATATGATTCACCAGGCACCCCCACCCTTCTACCTGACCCCAAGGAAAGCTACAAATCAGATCTGCCCGCAAAGGATTCAAGGGGAAGGGATTTCACAGAATCCTCAACAGGAAAGGTGACGAAGGCACGATTACCTAAACCCTTGTCCTTCGAAAACCGCCCCTTATAAATACCACCATCGCCTCCCTCTGCCTCCCTAACGCTCAACACAGGGTCTGAACCACCTGAGTCCTCACCAACCTTGGACAACCCATCTATAATCCCCCCAGAGTCGAAAGCCTCTTCCACCTGCTTCAGACCACCCATCGAGGCTTCTATGGTGCGCCAAGCAATTATAGAACCTCCTGAGACCACCACATCTTCAGAATCTTCCCAACATCTTAACAGAGACTCAGATACAACATCTGCACCACTGGCCTTCACATTTACAATGTCTTCCTGGATCGTATCACCCATCCCTGGTCCAAAAATTGTCGGAGGGGCCACGGGTCCACCTTGGACTAGCCCACTCGAAGAAAGAAAGGGACCTAGGCTTGAAGAAGAAACCCCCGGCCCTAAAGCTACAGGCCCAAGAAACTCAGGCCAAGCAACCCCATCTCCTCGTTGAACAAGGCTTGGGTTCTTCAAACTAGGGCCCACACCCACAATGAACGAAGTGGGCTCCACATTTAAGATTCATGAACTGGAATCCAGTTGTGATGCAATACCCCCCTCACCCGCACAATTCAAAATCAGAGAGTCCAAAACCACCTTCTCGGTAGAAACCTTTACCTCCTCTCGGGACTCCACCTCTACAACAACCTGAGTCTTCTGAAGCCATCGCAATCTCTTCATGTGAAAGGTCCGCTGCCTATTTCTGGCCGCGTACCTTCTCCTTCTAGGCGTTCTCTTAGCTAAAATGGGGAAGATCACAGAATCCTCCGTACCCTTCTGATCTCGGTCTGCTGCTTTGACCTTAGAATCGACCTCCAGCCAACCTGATGTCTCTGAATAAAAAACCTCCCGCTAGGGACTAGGACGACCTCCTCTGGCTGCACCAATCACAGCCTCTTTAGCTCTGAGGATATGGGAATCCCCTACTGACATCCCCTGCTTCGACGAACCAGGTACAGATTCGGCCATCAATGCTACATGGCCACGTGGCAACGACTGAGGTTCGCTTACCTCCTCCCGACTACCTATCCCTTCCCGCCGGTGGTCACACTTCACCGATTCCGGCCATCCTGCACCAGACTCACAGAACTCCTCATCCCAGCACGATATTTTCAACGGGTAAGAAGAAAGGTGAAACTCCAACGAAATCAGCCTCAGTATGCTCCTTAATTCACCAAAAACTTTGATTTTAGCCAACTTGAGGTCTGATCTAGAAGATGTTGAATGATGAATCTCCACCAAACCGCCGCACAACTTTCCAATCTGAGTAAAAAATTGTTTCTCCCATAGATGAAATGGTAAACCTTTAATAGCTAGCCAGCGGGGCTTGAGAAGGCCTGTAAACGAAAGGGCGTTTGCTGCTGGCCACCATCTGTGAAAACCTACAAAATAGCCGTTTTCCAAAGGGAAGCATTTGGACCCACATAAAAGAGTTTTGCTACTCGCTGATTTTGGAAAGAATAACGCCCTTTGAGATTCAAACGGGAATAACTTCACTTCAAGGTCTGAGGGAAGTAAGGATTGAAGAAGAACCAACACCTCATTCCACTGACTCCAATCTCCAGGGCCTCCTATTGAACACACCACCGAATCTGCCCAATCTCCAAACGCTCCTACGTCTGAATCCACCACCACCTTACACTGAGCACCTTGTTGCTCCACATGACAACAAATGTCATCCTTTGGCTTCCCTACTCTCCTGTCCTCCGATATGTTCCAAGCTCGAGGCTCCAAAGAAGGCTTAACCATAAGATTATGAACAGCTGCGAAGCCCTGAGACTTCTGAGGCTTACCCCGACCTTGAGAAACATGCTCAAAAGTTGCCTTGAAGGTCTTCCACCCCATTTGCCATTGTCCCTGAGGAATAATTGCTCTCCTGCCTCTGCCTGACCCATGGAACAAAGTAAGGGAGAAGAAACTCCCTCTTTCATTAACTTTCCTCTCCCCGATTAAAGATCCTGACGATACCCTAAAAGTCCTTACCAAGTACCCTCCAGAGTAAGATAATACCTGATCAATGGTTCTAGACAGCCAAGCATATGCTTCCTGCTCGACCTCCATTCTGCTGATCATACCACCTCTTCCCCTCTCGATGATCTGAATCACCCCTTGGTCCCTGATCTCCGCTTCCTGAAGCTCAAACGATTTCAATTCCAATGCAGATCATGTGGAGATTCTTAATCTTTCTTATGAACTTCCACACCAATCATTTAAATTAGGAGATAACCTCGACTCTAGACTTCTTCTACATGAAACAGACCTGGATTTTCAATCTCCTTATTTTTAGTCATAATATTAGATCTATCACTCTCCTCAACGGTTTCTAGTGAGCTCATAAGATCAAGATGGCCATACAAAACTAAATAGAAGTGACTTGCTGGTGAATTCACTTAAAGTGTACGATTGCAAAGGCTATTCATATACGGCATCCTTTTATTTCATTCTCCCAAGTAGAGGATTCCTTTGTTCAGTGGTCCCAACATATGTTAAGTTCCATTTACAAAAGTGGTAATTTAGTGGGTGATTCATTATGCAATCCATATAAATAGCATGGTATATTCCATAGAGGGTAACACTTTGTGTTCTTCAGAGCATTTGGATGGAAGAAAATGACTATGGTACAAATTGTCAAATCTGAGTAAAGATCATGGATAATTTGGAAGCCTCATCATCCATGACACTAGTGTAGGAAAATAATTCCATAGCCATGCGGGATTCAATCTTGAATCCAGACTTCATCATAATTCACAAGACGATGAGGCTTGTGACATTAAATATTTCTAGGCTCTAGAGATGCTAGCACTCCCAAGGTTCAATTAGATTATTACTTATGAAAGCAGCTCCAATACAAACCCAGACCACACAGAGGCATATTAGTTAGAGATAACATTAGAGACGGAGGATAACTCTCAGTCTGTTTCAATGACTCTAAATCTCTAATGATATAATTAGATATCATCTTTTTTTTGGTAGTGCTTCTAAGTTCTGTGTGCAACCCATATAACATTTCCTTTAAGGATATGTTATTTTGCTAAGACTTATAAAGCTTTGCACTTTGTCATGATAGTTGTGATGAAATTTGAGTCACTTTGTCAAGGTCTCTAACAAAATTAATTCTTACTATCATGAGATTTCAAGTCTTATAATTTTTATAAAATTTTAAATCATCAATTTTGTTGCATTTGAAGTCCTACAGGGATTACAAACCAAGAAATGAAAAGCACGTTACATCTAGTACTAAAAAGAAAATGCATATTGTCAAATGACAAAACTTACAAAGTGCCAAACTTTATAAGTCTCACAAAAAGAACGGACGCTAAGTAATTATGACCAAGGAATCTGGAAACAGTGACTCCTTTCCTTGCTAGAGGATATTTGGGTAATAAATTAATTTGCAGTGTAGAAAACATACTCAAGTAACCTTAGTATACTCTCATTACAGTATTGGGTTTTGTTACTGATTGGGAAATCTTATACTAGAAATCTAAATTTAAAAGCGAATTAATAACCACCAAACAAAACATAACCCAAAACACTCTTTACTCTTAACAAATGCACATAAATTCATGTACCAAAAATAAACATAAATCATTTAATAATCAAAATGAAAATATGCAGATAAAAAAAGCAGAAAGCAAAAAAGGCAGTGTTATTGCAAAGCAGTTGCAAGGGAAGAAATGAGGAAGAAAATAAATGAGACATATTTCTTTCCACTCACCCATATGTTCCTTCACCTATCTGTTCCAGCTTCTCGAAACACTCGACGCTTCGAGATCCCCACGACGGGGAATCCTCGAGATTGAGCTGCCCGGTGGCAGCTACAGCCATTCCTCAACTTTCCACAACAAAAAACATTAACAGTTAATAAGCAAAAATGTGCATGAAATACAGACAATCAATTGAAGTTTGTGGGTGTAAGGGAACACTTTTAGTCACTCAAGGAATAGTAAAAAGATAATCTTGGAAAGCTACTGTTGTATTTTTAGAGCCTGCAAGTTCTGCTGGATTGAAGTACAGTGTTTCATAGTTTGTAAGAGAGAGAGAGAGAGAGAGAATTTCCATTCATCATGATCAGCATTGCTTCAATCAAAACTAAGTACTAACAAGAAGTCAAATAGAATATGCAAAGCGGTACAAAGAGAGAAGTGGACTCGGTAAAAAAAAAAACCCCTAAATCTGAAACCTAGGTAAATACCGTAGTTGCAGTCACTGAAAATTAGGGTTTGGAGAAGCTTTCTGTGCTTTGTTCGAAGATCTACGCTCTCTCTCTCTCTAGCTCGGACCTGCTCTTCGTCTTCGACCGCCACTGCTAGGGTTTCTGATAAGTAATGAAATCGAACAGATTTTGGAGCTTGATTCGAAAGAAGAAAAAGGGAATAGTATATAACTATATATATATATATAAGAAATCTGATATCGGGATCAATGTATCAGTGGGAATCGTTCAAAACCGGATGGGAAATTAGGAATAGGAAATAAGAAACTTCTGCCGGGCCGTTTGGATGCACTTCCGTTTTTGTTTTTATTTTCTAATTTTTAAAACTGAAATAATTTTCTATTTTCAAATTTTTTAAGCAAAAAATATGTTTAGCATTTCTTACTGTTACTTATTTTAAAAAAGAAAAAACAAAAAAAGTATTTAAGAAATATGATAATATAATAATGAGTAAGCAATTCCAATCCATAGTACTAGTGGTGAGTGGTGGTGATGGTGATGGTGGTGGTGGTGGGTGGTGGAATAGTGAGTGGTGGTGGTGGTGGTGGTGATGGTTGTGGTGTGGTGGTGGTGACGATGGAATGGTGATGGTGATGGTGTGGTGGTGGATAGTGTATTGGTGGTACGTGGTGGTGGTTCTGCTTTTTGCTTTTTGTTTCCAAAAACAGAGATAACGAGATAACATAAATTTTCTGTTAGCTTGATTTTCAAAAATTTTGTTACCAATTTTTTAAAACAAAAAACTGAAACATATTTACCAAACATGTTTTGTGTAAAATTTCTAAATTTTTGTTCTTAAAAACAGAAAACGGAAGTGCAACCAAACGAGAAATCTGATATCGGGATCAAAGTATTAGTAGGAATTGTTCAAAACCGGATAGGAAATTAGGAATAGGAAATATGAAACTTCTTCCGAGTGTTTCGTAACGCCTTAATACTTACCCATCGAACTATTTTCAAGGATAACTTATAAGACATTACCCAGCACGCTTTTATGTTACAAGTATTGGTAATTTGGAAACTCTATGCCTATACGGTGATAAAATAAACCCCTACAATGCTTCATGTAGAACACCGAACATTACACATCTTTTTGGTCAGGGGTGTCCAACCTTTTTGGCTGACTAATCCCCTCAACACGTGGCAGGGCCACCACCCACCACGTGGCAGGGCCACCACCCACCACGTGGCAAGTTAACGGCTAGGATAAACCCAACCTGATGACTGGCTCCAAGAGGGCATGGGAAGTCGATCCCAGGACGTTTGAGTTTATGACTCGCCCCACAGACCATTGAGCCACCCCTCAGTGATTAAACATTACACATTCATGTTGGCTAAATTGGCAAAATGTTTTTTTTTTTTGGTTTAATGAGGGCAAATCAATTCCTATTGCATCATTCCTCATCAAAGGCCTCAGTCCCTCCATAGGGTCATCAAAAATGATGAGGCCAAGGGGAGCGTTTAGACCATGATTGGCCAACTAATCCGAAGCATGGTTCCTTTCAAGCAACGTATGTGACAATCTACATTCCCATGGCTTAGCGAGCAACTCCCTGCAAGCCCGAACCAAAGACACGTTCAGGTAGTTTCTAAAGAGAAAGTGATTTCATTGAATTCTCAAGATCATGATTACAAAGAGGGTAACTAGGGTTTAAATAGATAATAGTATATAAATAAATATAGAAACTAAATCAAACAATTCCTAATCCAATGTTAATCAAATCTCAATCCCAATCTCATTCTAAATTCAAATCCTTCCAATTGTGATGATGGTAATGATATGGTACATCTCATGCATATCATAATCATACATGCACTCTATTACTCCCCCTCAAATTCATGTAGATTTGAAAATATGCGTGAATTTGATACTCAATTAGGTAAGAGAGCTATCTAGCCATTCCAATGTCGTTGCAGATCTTGATAGTTGTCAATCGTCACTGTTGTTAATGTGTTGTACGAAGAGAGAATAATATGAACTTGCAATGGGCTAGACCTCTATGGGTCAATGAAAAAGATTGGACCTCAATGGGTCAAGGTTTCAATGGATCGTAAAGCCACTTGGGCAATGAAATCGGCCTCTTTGGGCCAAATTCGAAATGAAATCCGTGATTGTACCTATGGTCTCGCCAAAGGGCTCAGGAGTTTTCTAAAGAGCCTCTTTGGGCCTAAAAAATGGATCTGGTGATCTTATCTCTGGTTTTGCCAAAAGAGTCATAGGTCCTTATATTGGTCTTAATGGACAAAAAACAAAGAGCATTTTTTATCTCTCTCTCTCTCTCTCTCTTGTTTTTTTTTCTCACAATCAACAATATTTTTTTTTCCGGATATATCATTGGAATGATGATCACTCGACGTTTATTAGTGTTTTATGCAACTACACTTCCCTTGATCGAACCCTAATAGCACATTAAACCTAAGCATTGTTGACTTGTTTCTCTAACCGAGTATTGAATTGGTCTCTGACCATGGTAAAAAGAATTAGGTGCATCAAACAGGTAACAAAAGAGAGGGTTTTGAATATCAAATCGTGCAAGCAGATGGAGCTACGAAGTTTGAGGCAACAAGTTGTGAGTAAATCAACAATGTTTATCCAGCAGCAAGCAAATGGGTGTGAATAGGTGAGCTGTGGTAACCAACGGCGAGGACAACAACTATTGTGCATTCTGAAACCATGTCATGGTTCTCAACTATCATGCATCAAACCCAAAGGCATGAGTTTTGGCAGGTTATTCACAGTTGGCGTGGTCTGGAGTTGAGAAGTGGTCTGATTTTAGAAGAAAAGAACAATCAAAGGAGACTTCACATGATGGAGTAGATGATGGATGCAGCATATGCTAACAACATTTGAATATGTGCAGGTAAAGGTGATGCTGTAAGCATTCTTGACCTTTGAAATATTTTGATGCAAACTATGATTATGGTTTGGAATCAGCAAGGAAGCAGTTTCAAACCCATAAGATGGAAATCAACAGCCATCAAGGATAAAAGGGAGGGAACGACATAAATGAGAAAAAGAAAAGCTATAACGCGTAGTAAGTTTCAAACCCGATGGACAACAATAATGCCGCCCGCCGGAAAAAGCAAGATCAATCAAAGAAAAAATTAATGCAAGACCAAATCATTAGGCCATGATACCATAAAGAAAAAGTGATTTTATTGAATTCTCAATATGATTACAAAGAGACCCAACTAGGGTTTAAATAGATAATAGTATATTGATAAATATAGAAACTAAATCAAACAATTCCTAATCAAATCCTAATCAAATCTTAATCCCAATCTCATTCAAAATCCAAATCCTTCCAATTGTGATGATGGTAATGGTATGGTGCATCTCATGTATATCATAATCATATATGTACTCTATTATTGAAATATTCTTCTTCAGAGCCAAAAGCATTGTCAACTGTCGTAGAGTCCAACTCTAAAATTACATGTTTATAGCCTCTATCCCAATCCAGATTTAGCCCATTAAAATGCTGAAACAAACCCAACTAACCATTAACCTGCCTCATCTAGTGTAGCCGTATATCATTTTTGAGATGAAATAAGTAAAGACAGGCATGACCTTTTTTTCTTGGACTTGATCTTCTTTGGTAGCAACTGATGGGATCCCACAACATTTAATTGGGAGCTGACGCCTGACATGTATCCTAGGGGTGCACATGGTTCGGTTTGGGTCGGTTCTAAGAATTTTTGAGACCGAACCATCGGTTCTCGGTTCTAAAAAAACCAACTCAGGACCAAACCGTAGAGCCTCAGTTTGGAAAAAACCCAACCCAGAACCGAACCGTAGAGCCTCGGTTCGGTTCGGTTCTACCCACGGGTTTATAATATGCTCCTAATGGCGATAAATCCAGTAGTTCACATTCTCAATGTACTAAAACTCAAATCTCATAAATGAACAAAAATAATCACTAATTAAAACAGATTAAATTGAATAGATCAATCCATAATATGTAACCCATCATCACACTGCAAACCATGAAAAAGATATTGCTATTAGTTATTGGCATCTAAGTTCTCAAACATTGGGCTACCAACCAGTTCTTGTTTTATTTCACAAAATGAGAAGTATGAACTAAAAAGATCAGGCACTTAACTAGAAAGAAATTTTTTTTAAAAAAAATAATAAGACCTAGATAAAGCAATTTAGAACAACATAACATGAATGAAAGCAAATGAATTCTGCGATATTAAGTGTTGACATGTTCATCTTTGATATACTTTCTTATAATTTCTGAGATGGTTTTCACAGTATACAATAGAAACTCGGTTCCTGGTTCGGTTCGGTTCGGTTTCAAATTAGAACAAACCAGAACCGACTTGAAGAAACTCGGTTTAAGCAAAATGGGACCCAGAACCGAACCGAGAATTAAAAAAACCGAACTAACCCAACCATGGTGGTCGTTTCGGTCCGGTTCGCACCCCTAATGTATCCCTTGCATTCCTCTTTTACACTTCAGTTGGATAACACATTATGTCTTCGCTAGGGCTATCAATATGCCAATTGAGATTGGAATATATATACAGACATACACATATAGTGGGATGTTAACCAACTAGGGGTGGCAATCGGAAGCCCGATTGGTCGCCCAAAGTTTGGGTGGGCTGGGCCTTCCTTACTTTGGGCTTGCTGAGTTTGGACTGTAATTTAGGGTTGAAGCAATTTTTTGGCTGAGCTTGGACTGCCTTAGCTCAGCCTGATAACCCTTACACTAGCAAGTAAAATTGACTCTTGGATTACTTCCAACGATCCTATCCTTAATAGTCCCTAATCCCATATATTCTTAATTTCTCATTTTGTAAAACTGTTATCTATTGTACCAAAAAAAAGTCTATAACCTATAGAAGGGAAATGGTGAGCCAAAATCAGCCCACATTCTACTTAATTTGGGCAGCCCCGATGTTACCTGTGAGTCGAGCTTGGGTTGGAGTGCTCGCACTGAGATTGGGCTCGGATTGAGCTTGGGCTAAGGTTTAAAACATTAGGCTGAGCTTAGGATAACCGAGGCTCACTCAATTGCCACACCTAAGCCCACACCCTTTTAAGTAGTGTGGGCGTGGGAGGGCTTTGCAATAGCGCTATTATGAAAGAAGAATGTGATCAATTGCCACCCTTTTAAGTAGTGTGGGCATGGGAGGGCTTTGCAATAGCGCATAGCGCCCACACCCTTTTAAGTAGTGTGGGCATGGGAGGGCTTTGCAATAGCGCATAGCGCTATTATGAAAGAAGAATGTGATCAATTGCCACACCTAAGCCCACACCCTTTCAAGTAGTGTGGGCATGGGAGGGCTTTGCAATAGCGCTATTATGAAAGAAGGATGTGATTTTCAAGTAGCTTGAGTCGATACTAATAGACCCGCTTGTGAGAAATGGAAGGAGATAAGTGCAAGCACAATTTTGTCAAGAATGACAAATTCCGATCAATATTTATAAGTGTCATATTTTATAACAATAGAAATAGAGAAGATATCTCTACTAATATAAAGAGAATTCCTTTGTTTAAAACATTGATTGATATTTGTGTTAATTTCAAAAATGTCCTTTAACTTCTTCTATCTATCTAATATTCTGTTAACGAGAATGCTCTCTTTTTAAAAACTTAGATTAATTTTTTTCTAAATTCTCAAATTACCCTTATCATAATCATGTATATAAGACTAAAATTTCACTGAATATTTATTTAATTCTCATAGTAGACTTAAAATTTTCTACGATTATATACTCCTTAACTATGGTTAAAATTTATCCACCCCTAGGGTTCACCCACTTATTGTAACAACCCCAAATCCTACTAAGGCTAAAATAGGACTTTGGAATCGCCACATTCACTTAACCTGCTTAAAACCATGCATACAAGGCTTACTACACGAGTCTCCAAAAATGAGAGTAATAAAATTCCGATACATAAACTCAATCCAACCTGCACAAGTCTAAAGTCTATATATATACAACTCACAATGAACCAACAAGTCTGATACACAACTAATAAGAAGTCTACTGAGCAACATCCTCTAAAAGTCAAATACAAAACTCTCTCAATGAAAAGAAATGTAAACTAAGAGGTGTAGCCGCCCAAGTCTCCGGCTCCCTCCTCAGAAGGCTCACCTTCACCTCCTTCCTCAATGTATGTTTCCTCAACCCACGGCTCCACCGTGTACTCCTGCTCTATACCTGCCAAGACAAAAGTCCGGCTGAGTACAGAGGTACTCAGTGTATATAAAATCCAATCAACAATAATAATATACCTGCACTTAGTCAGAAACATATCCAATAGCATAATAACATAATCAGAGTGCGGAAGAACGTGTACGCATATACATCATATCATCACCTTGACTCGTGTACTTGTGAGAATCTTAGACTTAGAAAACCATACACTTATGAGATACTTATGCTTACAAGACCACGTGCTTGTGAGATGCTTATGCTTATGCTTATGCACTTATTCAGATCATACAGTAATGAGACATGCCGTTCTTGGCGGATACGGACCATGCCTTATGCACTTATTCAGATCACACAGTAATGAGACATGCCGTTCTTGGCGGATACAGACCATGTCATGCTTATGCTTATTCAGAACGTCATACGTATGCCATGCTCATGCTTGTGGGCCACGTGTGACTTGTGAGACTCTTATCTTAACATACACGTGCATATGTGCTTAAGTGTTGAAATTAACATTCGAGTTGGTAATTGCTTAGATTTCGATCTCCCACCATAGAAACTCCACTATACTGTCCCATACTAAATAGTTAGAAAATTCCCGGTTTGAGAGATGTTCCTCTAAGTTCTTACCTTCCCGACTATCAATTTCCATGCAAATAATTAGACATACTTAACAAACCATTCACATATACATATCTTATCATAATCCATATCGCAATTCATAATCAATTTACCACCATTTCATAAGAGTATAATAGCATTTATCTTTTCAAGCATTTTCACAAACACCTTGTGTACGCATAATATGAATCCATTGTTTCTCTACTTTTCATGCATTCATCAAATCATAATTTCATCCATACAATCAATTCACTATTCACATCCACATATTAATCACATCCTCCATACATTTCTCATCCTCCATATATTTCTCATCCACATCCAATCCACATTTCCATCAATAATTAGCTTACTTCATAGAAAATTAGGGAAAATGCATCAACTATCTATTTCTACAATTCTTAGCACATCAACATTCATAAAACCTTAAAATAGAGTTGATTAGGATAGTATATCGACCTTAGGAATCCTTCTCTTGGATTCAAAACGCTCCCGAGACGATTTGGAGAAGCTTTGAGGACGATCTCCAAGCTTTCCTCTCAATCTTCTACCAATCTCCTCCTTCTCCAAGAAAACCCTCTCTCAAAACCCTAAGGTTTCTCCCCCTTTTTGCCAAATTAGGTTAGAACTAGGTGGAGTATTTTAATATTTCGAGTAGGACCCCCTATTTATAGCCCCAATGTCTGAGAACGAAAAGACCAAAAAGCCCATACTAAAATTCTGCAAAAACACGAAGGACCGAGCGATCGGTGGTCATGACTGAGTGATCGGTTGCCTACCGATCGATCGGTGTTTATGACCGGGCGATCGGTCAAAAACACTCTCTGGAAAATTTCCCCATACAAAATTTTGGACCAGTCGATAGATACCGATCGATCGGTTTTGGACCAATCGATCGCTGCTTCTGACCGAGCGATCGGTGCTCTATTTCGACTCATTTTACTGTTTTGGCTATAACTTTTTACTCGTTCATCGGATTTTGACGATTCAACTTGCGTTGGATTCGTCTCTCGAAAACGAACATTTCTGGCGTTTTAGAATTTCTAATTTCCACTTAATTAATAGACTAAAATATCCCCAAAGTTGACTGATTTGTAATTCCATTAGACAAAACTCACTATTGACTTGACTTAAACTCAAAATGAGGAAAAACACTAAACATGAATCTCGAAGAGGGTTCCAACACCTTTCTAATGGTTCAAGAATCACACAATTCCAGTGAACGGTGCCAAAACTAGAGCTTCCTAAAGTTTAGGATGTGCTATGACATCCCTCCGTTACAAGTTGATTTAGCCTAGTTTACATCACCAGAATTAGGCATAAAAAAACAATAAACATCAAACATCACAAGGACTAAAATACCCTTAACACAATGAAATAAAAACATGAAAAAGATTCGGGTCTCTACACTTATCCTTGGTTTTTGGAAAAATAAATCAACCCTAAAAGTTATTGAATTTTAACTAGGGTTTTAAAAAATTGATATTTTTTCCCTAAAAATCAAGGATAAGTGGGTGAAACCTAGGGGTGAGTGAACTCTAGGGGTAGTAGAATTTTAGGGTTAATTTTTTTTCCTTAATTAAAAAAAAAAAAACCAAGGATACATGGGTGAACCCTAGGGGTGGGTGAATCTTAACCATTGTTAAGAGGTGTCAAAAGAGACACATGACAACCTCATGGGTGTAACTGGACTCCAATTGTGGTTAAGAATTAAGATTCATCCACCCCTAAAGTTCACCCACTTATCATTGGTTTTTATAAAAAAAAAATATATTAATTTTTTTAAATCTTCATTAAAATTTAATAACTCCTAGGGTTAAAAAAAAATCATATTTTTTTTCTAAAAATCAACAATAAGTGGGTGAACTTTAAGGGTGGGTGAATTTTACCACAATTAAGGAGTGTTAAAAAGGACACATTGCGACCTTAGTGGTGTAACCGGACTCCTCGCTCTATTGGCAAAACGCTCCGATAGAAAAACGTCTCGCCAAGGTCCCGCCCACCCCCTTTCTTTGCTATACTCCAAATGCCCCTAAAGCTTTTTGAGTCTTAAAATGTCTCTACGCCATATTTCTATAACCAATGTGTCCCTCGTTATTTTTTTAACAGGGGATGCCAAAATATCCCTCAAGTTTCTATACCCAAAAATTTCTTAATTTTTTTTTCAAATGCCCTCACTAGGGTCCCTCTTCCCAGTTTTTCTCCCCTTCCCCTCTTTCTCATGTATCACACATGCCACCCACTAGTAAGTATAAGGGTAATTTTTTTATTTACATTATAATAGTAAAGATAAGGGTAATTTTGTCATTCTTGTTATAATAATAGAGAAGTGCAATGGTAATTTTGTCAGTAATGATTATAATAATAGAGATAGAGAAGATAACGTGTAAGGATAATTTTGTTATTTTCATTATAGTTGTAGAGAAAAAAAGAGAACTAAGTGTAAAAGTAGTTACCAACAATAACAAAAGTGTGTGTGAAAGTAGTTACCAACAATAACAAAAGTGTACACCCTGCTGCTTGCTCCCACCAATGGTAGGGTGTGGCATCTCTTATGAGAGTGAGGTCTTATAGGATCTGGAGGACGACTAGCAAGAGCTCCACCCCCTACTGCTAATCACTAACACTAACAGTAGGAAATGACCAAATAAAAGTGTAAATGTGACAAAATTCAACAACCTTTTTAAGGGTCCTATTATCATTATAATAGTACTGATAATACAGTTGTCATTCTAATTGGAGCAACTGCAATGCATTTCTTTTATAAAATATAAATATTCCCAACAATTTTGTCAATAGTGACAAAATTCAATAACCTTGATCTATTATCATTATAATAGTAGAGATAATACAGTTGTCATTCTAATTGGAGCAACTGTAATGCATTTCTTTTATAAATTATAAATATTCCCAACAGTGAAGAATACAAAGTGTATCTGTGAAACTCTCTCACCACCATTTACACTTCTTGTTCTTATTGTTGAACAAAGGGCAGTGTGATTCCACCATCCACTGTACATCCCAAAGTCCAGAACACATCCTTCATATCTTATCTCATCTCACTCGTATTTGAGAGCACTTCCCACAGCTTATAAAAGGGGAAAAATTGAAGACGAGAAATAAGCTAAAAGGATAGAAAATACCCAGCACTCCTTAACTGAAAAACTTAAATCCCTTCTCAACTCTTGCTACTAGTAGCAAGGCTCTCGTAGAACAGGATGTATCCGTGATCTGTGTTACTGGAATACTCCTGTGCGGACCCAAAAAATGTCTGCACAGCGGACTCATCGATCATCTCCACATTCTCATCGTCAAAGAATAACCAGTGGTTGTGACTCTTCACAAGGCTCACATAATGTCCATGGTTGGGTCCGCTACCCACGTGGACAACGACGGCAAACAGGGAATACTCAGAGTCTGCATCCTCCACTGTGTTGCTCAGCTTCAGCTCCAGTGGGAACACAACACGGTAAGACAACTTCTTGTACCGGCCAAGCTGCTCAATGTACTTGAAGCGCTTCAGATGAATAACCAGGATGTGAGGTGCCTTCTTTATCTTCATCCTCTTCTGGGCTTCCTGCAAACTGCATTAAAGAAGGAGCAAGACCTGATAGTTCGTGGTTCTACTGGGAAATTCAATGGCTTGAAAAAATGCATTAGTTTTTTCTCCTCTCTTTTCATGACAGACTGTCAAGGCCTGAAGAAATTATCGTTTTGTACATGTAGCACAACGGTATGACAGCCGAGACCCACCATTTGATGGACAGCATAAGGTGAAAGGTTTCTATAAGCATCTAAAGATTGGATTGTTGCAGGGTTATTCATTAAGTATAAAAAGATTGGATTGCTGGAGGGTAATCCAGCAATCCAAGAAATTCTTGGATTAAGGTCAATAATATGTTTAAGGTCAATAAAATAGTCTAAGAACCCTCTTTGGATTAGATCAATAATCCAAGAAATTCTTGCACGATGTTCATAGGAACTCACTTTTCAGGAGGTCGGTTTTTTTGGATTGCCATCATTTCACAGTTCTGTACAAGTATCCAAAAGTTGAATTTTTGGAGAATAATTCAATAATGTAAAAAATATAGCTTAGGAGTCCTATAGGTGGCAGAACTTGTATGGCGGACCCCAAATCCCAGCATGAGGCATACATGCAGGGCACAGGGGCAGAGAGGAAAGCTCTTCCAATGATGGTGCAAATTTTACCAACAGGTAGAGATTCAAAAACCGAAGTCATATAACAAATAAGAAGGAAACCCTAAATGACAGATTGCACCAAGTCATTAGTGGAGTATAAAAAGCAAAAGACACCAACCTGCAGCACTTATCACAGAAGAATTTATCCTCTGCATTCAAAGTCTCTGTAGAACTGAAATTTTTGAGGCAGCTCGTGATCGAACTGTTCTGTTCAATATCAAGGCTCAAGTCTAAAAAAGTTTCATCCCTTGCTGTAACCGTCTCACACCGTAAGCACCTCGTCTCATTGGTCAGTATACCCTGCATTCAAATAGGCACCAACACGGAGATTCTTCTCAAAAGGGTACAGGAAACACTACAAGATATCATCGCTGCCTAAAACTAATTTGGTTTCCTTGACAGCTGACTAAAACTATGCATAGTCTACCATGCATCAACCCAGGAAGCTCATTCCCGGCCACCACTTGGTGGAACACAGCCTGTAAATCACCCTGTGATTTTTGGGCCAAGGACAATCCAGAATGGTCAAGACATTGAACTATCCAGATTGATGCATATGTAGTCACATGTATGGATAATGCAAATGCCCCGAAGTGGGGTAAAATCACATTGTACCAATTGTTCACCTGATCTATTACAAAAAGTAAGTCAATACCATACACAAACAATTAAATGAGCACAC